>OZ025296.1:240058938-241258938 GCA_964019185.1 Maratus speculifer
GAATAAAAATGTATGTAACAGATTTGGATAACAAAGAATATTAATATAATTTCAGATTAATTTCAAACCAAATTATTGAATTTGTTAGATATATAAAGTTAAAACAAATTATGTTATAGCCAATGTCTATAAAAATGAGTTAAATTTTATATGTTTAAATTGAGATTTGCTTATAAATTATATAAATGAAATTTATTTTAACTAACTGTACTCTTACTTCACGTAACTATGCTTTTATTTCAGTGTTAATTTATAGTATTTAGAAATTTTCTCACTGAAATTTTGAAAATCGCATTTTTATAAAATTTTTCATTACATTAATTAAATTATGAAAAAATCTGATTTTACTTTTATTAATTTCGTTTCTGATCTCAAAAGTGTGACAATAAAAGGACATTATAAAGAGAAATAGCGAAAACTAATCCTTGATGGACGGAAGCTTAAACACATGCCGCCATCTTACCTACTGTATCATTACGAGAATGCTGTCCATTGAAGACTGGGCTTTTAATTTTGCAGCTTCTAGAGTGAAAAATCTTTGAAAATAATGTTTTTTTTAAAAACTCAAATACAGGAAAAAGTTTCATGTTTTTAAATGGATGCTTTAAGTAAAATATGATGTTATTTTACTCTCGGGATTATTCATTACCCGTTAATATAGAATTATTTTCCCTTAATAATTAATGGAAGCACAAATTTTCTTTAATATTTAAAGAAAGGTTTATTTATTCCAAGCTATCTTCTGGTTTTAAAAAGAGACATATGCTAGCAGTTGGCTTATTCGAAATGTAAGCAAACACAATTCCGTCTTCTTTATAAGGGATTTGTTATTGACACACACATCATATTTCGAGGATAAAGCTGAAAATAGTTGATATCGCTTTAGAAAAAATCATTACAAATCTGTGTTATCGATTTACTCTATGGAAATATTACTAAACACTCGATTAAAGAACTTCAACTAAACATTGGACTGATAATTGAACTGAGAATATTGCAGCTACGCACGTGCTCATCTGACCAAATTACTATCCTAATTCAATTTTGAGCTCCATCGGGAACAGAGGCTCTTGCACAATTTTTTTTTCCCGCTGACACCACTTTTTAAAAACTAAATTACCTTTTACTTGAACGAGGTGGAACTCGTCAAAATTCGACGAAAGAAAATGTTTAAGAAGGAACTGCTTCACTGATTAATAATAAATATGCAAAATTAGTTACAGTAAAAAATACATCTTACATTGATCAGTCTAACTCTCAAACAAATATTATTTTAAGCTAAAATTAACAAATATTATTTCTATAAAACTCAGTTGTCCAAATTATTAAAATTAAACTTTAATTGTATATGTAATCAATAGAATATAATAAAGATCAGTTATTATGATAAAATTGTCGATTGATGCTCTTATGTTTGGTATAAATGCGAATGAAAAAAATAAAACTTATTCCAAATTGACACAATCATAGAATTTCACGTGAAATCTGAATTCCTCATAATTTTCATCGTCTCAAACTTAACATACACACTTCTCATATCCGTATTCCCTATGTTTAAAAAATGGCATATTAATTTGATCATTTTACAATCACTTTAACTCAAAACTTGAAGCCACGACTGTCAAAAACACCTTTACATGTGAACAATCGTACTCTGAAGTTGAATGCTAATTTTGGAACCGAAGAATAAAGATTGCCATAATTTATGTATTTTAAACCGCATTTGTGTTATTGTGTGTGTGCACATTTGTTCTTTATATTATAGATT
The DNA here is from genome assembly GCA_964019185.1 of Maratus speculifer. Classification (NCBI taxonomy): domain Eukaryota; kingdom Metazoa; phylum Arthropoda; class Arachnida; order Araneae; family Salticidae; genus Maratus; species Maratus speculifer. Next base: position 240,060,707 of record OZ025296.1, read on the forward strand.
TTAGTCAGAAAACCTCTTTCTAATAGCCATTTTATAAAAACATTTTTATTTTTAAATAATAAAGCTTTGCGTAAATTATCTTAATCCTTTCAGTAGCAAGTAATTGTGTCTCTTTAATGTCGAATTCTGAACGGAATCTTGAAAAAAATGTATTGCAAAATAAGGAAAAACAATTTTAGGACTATTTTCAACCGAAATTAAAAAATAACAATTCAATAAAAGTTTTCTGGTGCAGATTTTCATTAATCGTTGATAGGACACAATATATCCCATCATCCCTGAATGGGTTAAAAATATAAACAAGTTGGAAATTGGACGTGAAGCGTAGCAAATGAAGTGCGTTCGTACGATAATGAAGTTTTAAAAATATCACTCTCATATATCAATCTCATAAAATTGTAAATAGTTAATTACAATTAAAATGCGCAAAAAACAATGTTCGCTCTATACTCATTATGGAATGGAATACTTTTTTGTGGCCTTGTAAATCAATAACAAAAGTTCTTTGCACAACAGATTATGCAAAATCTATATCATAATATGTACTTTATGATGCATATCAACATTATTATGTTCGAATGAGTGTAATATTATTAAAATGCATTTGAAACTTTTTTTTCCATTGATTGTAATGTAACGGAGTACTTTTGATTGTCTCTTGTATTTGATCTATGCATCCTATTTTCAAAAAAATTGAAATGACTTGACAAAATTATGTAATAAGTACGTAATTTAAATTTCAAACGATTAAAATGCATTTGCAACACTTTTCCCCATTGACCGTAATGTAACGGAATACTTTTGATCGTCCCTGTAATTGATCTATTCTCATAAAATTTGAAATGACTCGACAAAATTATATAATAATTATATATTTTAAATTTAAAAAGATTCGGTTGGTAGTTTTTTCGTTGTTATATGCGGATAGACAGACAGACGGGCGGACCGAACAACTATAGGTGCTACGTATTTACATAATTACGAACGCACCTAAAAAAACACACATGACGTACTACTTTCAACTGGAAATTATAACGGCCGAATATCAGCCGAAATAAAAAAGTGTCCGTAAGGAGATAAGTTCAAAAATAAACTGAAAGACAGAGAGTACAGCCATAGCCGACTAGATAGTTTATAAATTATAAGTCCTGCGCATTTCGCTAGAAACTGCTGAAAAAGTGAAACTGGATTCAGCTTCAAACCCTGAACCATTTGATTAGACCACGTGTAGGACCATGTGACGCAAACCCTGCCTAAATTAGCACTGAGTAAGCTGTTTTCTGTTCGGTGCATATGGCGCTCGGCACATGCTCATTGTTTTGGTTCAGGGTTTACACGATTGGTTAGAACAACTTGGGCAGGGTATCAGAGTCCTCTGGCGGGAGACTTCATACATTAATCTCAAATAGATGGGCCTACGAGCTTACAAAGAATGCGATTGCTGGCGCTAGCTGAAAGGCAAACAATCACAGTACAGCACATAAGAGCAAAAGAGGTAAGTGTTGCCAAAATGACAGAAGAAAAGGAAATAAAAGAAATAAATTGAAAAATATAAAAGAAGTGAATTAAAAAATAAAATAAAACAAGAAAAAAAACAATTAAAATATTTTTAATACCATAATACAATGAAAATAGACAAAAGAAGAGGGAAAATAATCAAAAAATTAATTTCCAAGCCGATTTTTTTTTTATCTTTAGAAAAAATTTCTTTTACACTAATAACATTAACACTAGCTATCCTAATAGATTTATTAGAATTTAATGAATATTCCTTTATCTGAAACATAAAGAATTTTGTTTTGCGTACTATTAAATTAACATGACAATAGACATATTATAACGTATTAACACAAGATGACATATTAACATGACGATAGGCTGAGGAAGAAATTTTGGAGATGTTTAGATAATATTTATTACAACAATATTTAACTGATATATTACAGCTTTCTAATGCTTTAATATATATGATTCTTTCAGAAAAGTAACCTTTATTTTAAAATTAACGTGTGAAATATGTATTTAAAATTAAAGAATCTAAACGCCAAGAGAATTAAGCAAATAGTTATTATTATTATTATTACTAAAAGTCTAAATGTTAATGATGTTATATAATAAATGCATAGCCACATATTAACATTACAACATATAAACAATAACAAAACTGTTTGTTAAAATAAAATAATATGCAATTAAAAGACATGCACTTTTAATAGACCCCAAAGTGTTAATTGTAATTTAACAGCAGTTTTCTGTGGATGTTTCATCTAATCTTTACATTGTTGATTTTCTGCATATATAATTATTCGAGAAACTGCTCAATATGATATTTTTGACATTCTTTCAAGTTTTGTATTACTCTGTCGAAATTTAGTAATTAAACAAGTAAGAAAATTCATGCGTTAAGCATAGATTATGAAGCACTTTTCAACACTTCATGAAATTTTTAACAAAGCTTCGTTATTTAGGAAAATAGGAGCATACAGCCAAATATGTGTTCCAATACTTTTGAACAGCCTTATATTTGATCTGTCAAGTGATATACGTACTATATAGTGGAAAAATTTAGTTTAGTAAGAAAATGCCTAATAACTTGAAATTTCTTTGTCAGCAATTTATACTAATAGATGGAAACATACTTGAATATTTTTGTTCAGCACTGTAGTTTACCTTGTACCTTTAATACACGTCAACATTAAGCTAAAATTTATTTTAAACTAAAAAGCTCTTAAAACAACTGAAATCACATTCTCATAAATTATCATTCATAGGAGTCTATGTACCAAATTCTTTGCGTGGCCCTGTGTATCAATTTATCTATATTCAGCAAACATTTCTTAGTAAACTAAATGCAGTTCAGTGTAAAAATGCATAACTTATTCAAGAACCACCTTTAAGTAATTTACACTCATATTCAATAACGTTGGTAAACTCTTTTGGGTATACCAACTACTATATACCAACTATAGCATTTAAGCACATCATATAATATGCGTAGATTTAGTGAAACTTAAACGCGCATATCTTAATTAAAATGCATTTCATCCTTCCATCAGCCGTCATCATATACATATTCCAGTACTTCGAAAAGACTATACTATTTGAAATATTTCGTGTGGCTCTGTAAATGCTATGTACCTCTATCATGCAAGAACAGTATCGTATGATTCGTATAATTTATATTAAGCTTCAATGACATATATCAATTTTATTATACATGAAAAAGTTTAATATATTGAAAATATGTCGCACACCATTCCCACCCTTTATGTTATGCAATGGAATTCTTTTGAGTGGCCCTGTAAATGATTAATAGTTTTTTTTCACCGCTTACTTTATAGAATGCATGTTTTAATGTACCCCGTAGATGCATATAAATTTTAATATGTTTGTCAGGGTGTAATATCTTTAAAATCTCTCCTTTGAAACGATTTTTCCCCCATAGGCCGTAATGTAATGGAAAACTTTTGACTCTCCCTGTAAATAAACTAATCATGATAGAAACTTCATTTTCAATGGGGTTTGTGCTAGAGTAAATGTAAATAACATCCAAAAATTTCAGGGCAATCCGAGTGTATTTACAGGAGTTAGAGCTCGGACTGACAGCCAGACGTGCCAGACAAACCGAATGCATAAGCACTTTTCAACTTTGTTGGAAAGTGCTAATAAAAATGTTAAAAAATATTACTTTTGTAAAAAGTAGGTAGATAACGATTACATTTCATCATTCATTTAATCAAAATGAGATGCGCGTAGCTAGTAGATAAATTCTGACGGATGGAAATATTTTTGACTTCATAAATTCTTAATGGATCACTTTTGGTTGAAAAATGATTTCATCTTTTCTACGTAACAGTGGTTAGTGTCTTTCAATATTTGCATCTGACAACAATTTATCTTATTGCTAATGATAAATCAGAATGTATAAGCAATATCATAAACATTAATAATCTACGTAATACTTTTCCAAGATGTTTAAAGAAATACATGAAAGTATCAGGCAACAGTTTTGCAACCGTAACATTACAAGCGTTTAAAATAATCATTTGCGTCATTTTCAATTTGAAAAAAAAAATTAACAAGCAGATTAATGAGCAATTACAACACAAATTTAAAACAAAATTCTAACAAAATTCTGGTTTTAGTTAAATATTGTCATTAATCTAGGATAATAGCTTTTATATATTTTATACCTTATAACATATTTTTTCTTTTATACAGCTGACAGCAAAACGAGCATTTCAAAGATGTTCACGAGTTAATATAAAATGAACCCTTCTGTGCCACCCACGGCCAAATGAAATATTCATGAGATGTCGACCGAAGGTAATTTTTGTTAAAGACCTTTGTGCTGAAACGACGATATCTTCTGGAGATGTTGAGTTGAGAGATACGTGTAACAGGTTATGCAGCACCCCTGTTGCGAATATAAACAGGATGATTCTCCACTTTTCAACGGCTGTGCATTTAGTCAAAGAAAATGAGCTTAAGGCTGGCTTTCAGTTTAAGAAAATTTCAAAAACTGAGCTTTAGATTTATTTGTGTGAAATGAGAAAATTAAATTTCTGAGTTTTACGTAATTTTTGTTGAAATAACTGATTAATACCTTCATTTTTTGAAGTAATTACCTTAAAAACAAGCTGTGCTTTTTTATCGGATGATTTACATTTATTACATACTGCTTTCGTAACTTAGAAAACAAAACCCCTATTTGTTAAGTATTTTGAAATAAACGAGGATTTCCAACTCTATATTTTATTGTACCTCCTAAAATGGTAGAAATACACAAGCATTTTTAATAAAAAGATTTTCGGTGCTGGCCATTACAATATTCAAAAGAGTATATTAATTTTCGAGGTGACTTAGTATCCTATGAACATTTTTTAAAACTTACGCATTTTAAGTGCATTTTTGAATATAATTGATTATAATTTTGAATATAATATTTTGAATTCAAATAATTAAGAATTTGATGAAGAGAAATAAATGATTATATTAAGAAATTGTTTGATTTCACTGGCAAAATTTGTAAAATTAAATTTTTTTTCGAAAAGATTAAGTAATTTTTAAAATGTATCTTCTCATGCAATTTTGTACTGAGAAAAATCACTTTTAAGGTAAGTGGATTGTGGCATTTAAAGAGACAGCGATATAATAAAATCACTTTAAATTGTATTTATAATATTCGGATCTTTATGAAACTTCATCAGAATGTAGTAAGGATAATAAAGTGCAATTTAAGTAAGAAATCCGAAAATCGATATTTTCGTCATTTTTTGCCGAATGAAAGGTATTGAGTCTTCTTAAATGTAGTCAAAATAGAGGCAAATCACTTTTTTATACTAATCGTATGAAATTAGATATTTTAGCCAGAATACCATATTTTTCCATGCAATTAACCGCTGAACAGTTTTGTCCGAAAGCCTTTTGGGAAAGATGAGTTTGCTTCCTTCGATACTAAAAGCATTTGGATACCACTAATTTTTAACTGTTAGTGTTTATTCTCTTGAATAATTGGGAGACATTTTTGATTACATAAGGCAAATAATTGAGTGCGGAAAGAAATGCGTGTTGAAAAGTTTATCATTTTATTTATCTATCATACATTGTATAGGGTAAATATTGTAATCATGTTTAAAAAAAGACTGATTTTTTCGTTTTAGACACTAAAGATACCAAAAAAAAAAAAAAACAAAAAAAAAAAACAAAAAAAAAAAAAATGTCGTCTGTCTGTCAGTGTGTGTGTTTGTAAATGCTCTATCTACCAGACAAATTCAGATAGAGACTTGGAATTTGATATGTACTTAGTATGTAATAAGAAGAAGCCTGTTGAATTTCAGTAACCTCTATTATTCGGAACAATTTTTTTCGGACTCTCGAAATTTTCTTTCGGATAAAAGATGCATAAAAATTTTCGAAATTTTTTATTTTAAGGACTGGATATAAAAGATAATAATAATAATACCCCCCCCCCCTAAATTTTTAATCACTAATGGAGTCGATCAGATATATTTTTAATCATATTTTAAACACTTCGATTGTTCTTGACCCTGCGTTTCATTTAAATTTCAATTCAAAAATATATTTTAATCGGAAGACGCTTGATAAGACACAGTAAACTTAAAATGTTAGTTAATAAGATGAACATTTTTGGAGTTATAAGGATGTTTCTTTTACGCAATTCAATAGTAGCGTATTTAAAATTTATGACGTCATCAAGACATCATATTTTATATTATGCATATTCATGATGGGTAAGAATTACGATGGCTCCCAGCGACTAGTTTAAAGTTGTTAGACAGATTGAATGATTTTACTATTCGAATGTATCATTTGGATATGTGAACAAACAAAGCTACCCCTTCGTTTTATTAAATTCGATATCTGCCAGAAAATTTGTATCTAAAAAGAAATTTCTTCTTTTATTTAGAATTAATTCCCTCCCCCCCATAAAAATATAATAACTTACTTTTGTTTTCAAAATTTCTGAAGATAATTGGTTAAAATTACATACAAAAGATGGTAACAAAGGTTTTGTTTCTTTTCTTTAAAAAAAATTTCTGGTGATAATTGATAAAAAAAAATGCATGCAAAGGTTGAAAAATATATTTTTTTGCGGGCGCCCGAATGATTCATTCGAATAGTAGAATCATTCATTCTTCTTTTGATTCAACAGCGGAATCACTCTGAAAGTTTGCTTTGATGAAAAAAAAAATCTCCGATTATGAAAAAAATTATTGTTTCACGAGGGTCCTTTTAAAACATAAATTCCCCCGAACACACGACGACGGGGACTCGATGTCCACTCCCATTAACTTTACTCTAACAACGTTTCATCTTAAAAACCCACTAACTTAATTCTGTGGCTTCCGGTAATAACCAGGTAAGGCACATTTTTGAAAAAATTGAGATAATTTGGGAAAATGTAGCTTTAAAAGAGTACTTTCATCTGCCATAGTACTGAAAAATGAAAATCGAATACTTCCTGTCATAGGGCGACTATAAATTATTATTTAAAAATTGAAAAAACAGTAATAATCGGGTAAGTGCATAAAGTAATGGTAAAAATTGAAAAAAAAATAATAATAGGGTAAGTGCATAAAGTAATGGTAATAACTTGATAAGATTTCTATTTATTTCTTTAAATCGTCTATAATTATAAAAATAATATAAAAATGGCATGTATAACTTATAACTTTCTACAAATAATGAAATTAACGTCAATAAACTATAAAAATTACATATCTGTGGCGGGAAACTGCAACCAGCTAGTGGATTAATTTGCAAAATAATCACACAAAGTGAATGATCTGGTTAATGCTATATGTATTCTTTTAATATAATATAATTAAACAATTATAATAATAAAAGTTGATAAAAATGAAATTTTTTTTAATCATAATTAGAACAGAAATTATAAATTTAAATTAATTATTAATTAACAAAAATCTTCTTTTTCTTTCAGACAAACGCTACTACAGATATATAAATTTTAATTTAATAAAAAATGAAATAATAAACTTTGCATGATCACAATTCAAACAAGGCGTGACTTTTAATGTTAAAAATGTAAATAAATATTTAATTTTATTAAATGTAAAACGCAACATAAAATGTAAAAATATAAAATGTAAATAATATAAAATGTAAAAATAAATGTAAAACGGTAATAACCAGATAAAAGTTACATTTTTAATTGGTTCTCAATCAACAAAAACCATTTTTATATAACTATTTTGGCAAAAAAGAGGTTTTTATATCCTAATTGAATGCAGTGAAAATTATAAAGTTTTAATCTATTTTATAAAAGTAATGATAAAAAGACATTTTTGAAAAAAATAAACGTTAATTACTCAAAATATTAAAAATATGCCTTACCTGGTTATTACCGGAAGCCACAGGATTAAGCTCTCGAGCGATTTCGAGGAAAAAAAAAAATGGTAGTAAAATATAAATACAACATCAGATATGGCAGATAATTAAAATAATAATAATAATAATTAGTTTCAAGAAACAAAATTCTGAAAAATGAAAGATTTCTGAAAAATTGCCATTTCTCTAAAATAAAAAGTTTAGTCGCAGAAAAAAAAAAAAGAAAAGTGTCTGTCATACCCCTTGAGCGCAATCCAGTGAACATAGATTTTAAATTTACTCAAAATCTATAGACCAGGTATTTTCCGAGGAAACGAGTCATAAAATAATAGCATGGCCAACTATATCTATAAGGCCCATTTATTTGAGATTAATGTATGAAGTCTCCCGTCAGAGGACTCTGATACCTTGCCCAAGTTATTCTGACCAATCGTTCAAACCCTGAACCAAAACAATGACAATGTGCAAAGAACAGAAATCAGCTCATACAATGCTAATTTGGGCAGGGTTTGTGTCACGTGATCTAATGAAATGGTTCAGAGTTTGAAGCTGAATCCAGCTTCACTTTTTCGACGGTTTTTAGCGAAATGCGCAGACCGTTATATCTAGTTGGCAATGGTAATAGTCAGGTGAAAAAAATCTAGGCGCCAGCAGGCAGTCTCTCACCTGTAAAATTTAGAAGTTTTCTTCGCTTAAAATTTAACAGCATTCTTCCAAAAATTTTTACATGATACATTAGAGGAAAAATGACGAAATAAATTTAGTTAGACACTGTCTGCTGGTGCCAAGATTTTTGCACTCCTGCCTATGGGATTGTACCCAGCCTTGTCTCCCCTTAAATAAGGTGCCTTAACCTATAAATCAGACATGTCAAACACGATTACCATCGCGGGCCAAATTAAGCACTGCATGCGAAACCACAGGCCACATTTAAAAACAAACAAACAACAAAAAATATGCAAATTATTATTATTTTATAATAGCATCAAAGGAAATCTGTACATTAAAAATGTAACATTGTTTAAAAACAACAAAACCCTGCAAAATTATCGATTATTATCGATAGATTCTTATCGATAAAAACTTGAAACACACACAGAAAAAAAATTCAATTATTTATTGTAAAAAATGATATAAATTTTATTAATTCCATTTTCTTTTCTGTAAAAATAAAAATGGTAAATATTCCGCACAAGAGAATATTTTTTAGTAGTAATCTTCTCTTTATTTAATCATGGAATTCCAGTTAATAAATTAAAGATTATTATTCAGTTTTTTATTTATTCCGAAAATTAATATTTAGTTATGGTGATAGATATTTTGAATACACACATTCCCCAACTTGCAACATCTGCAACTATGTTCGGGCAAAATGTATTTTCCTTATCAAACAAAGGGAAAATGGGAAAAGGCTTGGTGGGCCACAGAGAAGTTGCTGGCGGGCCAAGTGTGACATGCGGGCCACGTGTTTGACATGCCTGTGCTATAAATCATACTGCGAATTTTTCGGCCCGTTATAGCAAAGGGTCCCAGAGATACAACGACGGAGATTGCGGATTAAGAATTGTGTAAGTAACAGGTCACTGCATATATTTTTGTTTCATTAAAATTTAATGACACTTTAAAAAAAATGAAATGATGGTATCTCATTATGAAAAATTGCAATTAAAAACTGTATTTATTTCACCTCGTTTCGAAATGATTATTTAACTATTTCGTGGCGTCCATTCTTATGTTCCACCAAACAGAATAATCACTTTCTTCTAAAACCTGCCTGACTGCTTTCATTTATTAAAAAAAAAAAAAAAAAATGCTTGAGCTTCTAATGTAAACTGATTAAGGCGATCGTGTTATTTGAAAAAGAAATGTTCACTTGGAAACAAATTAAGGATAAACCAAATGATAGTAATTAAATGACAAATTTAGGATAATAACAATTGAATGAATTTGAACAAACAAACAAACAAAGAACTGAGTTATAAACCCCGAAAGTTTGGAGCATTATAAAGAGTAGTAATTATACTTTATTTGATCATTTTGAATGGAATTTATGGCATGTTTTTGTAATTTACACTTGAAAAAAAAATTGTTTCTGCTTCGTTTAATATTATTTTCAGCATCAGGCAATGCAAAATGAAGAGTGGGGGGGGGGGGGGAAAGGGAAAAGAAATTAATTTGCAACACATTTAAATTAAATTTTTCATTTAATATTTGCTTTTATACAGGGTGAGTCATAAATATCGAAACAATAGGCTATCTCCTTAAATATTGCCCCTAGACCCATACTTTCAAATGCAAAAATTCATAAAAAAATGTGAAATTTTTGATAAGATAAGTTTCAACTCCATGGGGGGTCTATTTGAAAAAGTACGAAAATTAACTTTTTATACGGCCCCCGTAGGATAAAAATTCCAGTTAGGAAAACTTTCCTTATCCAGTCCTGAATAATACACAAGAAGTTGCATCTTCATATTTTCAAAATTCGTGGAGTTATAACCGTTTGAATAATTCATCAGGTTTTAAGGGATTAGACACAAATTGAAATGCGCGCAATTCAAAAGACAATGTTACTTTAACAGTTGCAGGAAACGCGCAAAATATCTATCTTTTGAGTTAGAATTTTGATTTTTTTTCTTTTTTTGTGATGGTTAGCCATATAATTTGCTAAGAAAATCCCATCCTAAAATTTATCATAAAATTTATGAAAATTTCATATGGTTAGTACTGGTTTAAATGGGATAGTTAAAAATCGTTATAACTCAAAACATTATTTATCAGATTTCAGTTTCTTTCTATTTAATTAAAAATGAAAATCTCATTTTAGTTTTGTTTCGAGGGTTTTGATTTTCAATATTTATTTTAGAACTATTAAAAATATTTATTTAAAAAATAATGACTTTTAAAAAATCATATTTTCAAAAGTAAATAATTCATTAAAAAAAAAAAAAAAACTAATGTAAAATAATTAAAAATGGCATGTTTCAAGTTTGTATTTTTTTTTCTTTAACAATTCTTAACTTTTAATAATTTAAAGATAAGAAATAGTCGGGAAAAAAAGTCATTTTACAGAAAAACGAAATGTACTGTCTTACTGCCCATCAATTATTTAAAAGAATGCTTTTCTAAGATGTAGATTAAGTCCTTTTTAAAAATTTAGCTCTCACAACTTCAAGCTTTTTATCGTCCTGGAGAGGCAGTTAAAAAATCTGTATTCTGGGCTCAGGTCAGATCAGGACAGAGACGTCACTTTTTTCTGAAGACTCGCCTATCCGGGTCTTATGTATTTTTCATACCAGAGGGGACTGCTTCCTTTTTCCCAGGCCTGCACTGGGCGAAATTTTAAATCCCGGTCACGAACAATCCTTATTAAAATCACAGACCTAATACGTGCATAAAATAAGTAAAATTTGGTTTAATCAATATTTTTACAAAAGCCACATAAATTTTTAAATCGCTTTTATTTTACAAAAAAAAAAACTTTAAAATTTAATTTTTTTTTTTTTTTTTTAAGAATAGTATATTTAAATGCTAAAAAAATTAAACAAAATAAAACCAGAGAAAAGAAACGTGCCTATGATGGAATTCTGTCTTAAACAAAAAATGTGTTGATCCATGCAAAATAAATAGAATAATACCTCAGAAAAAAAATAAACTCCATTTAACCCTCCTAGGAACGGCATTTGTCCATTACGTATTTTTTCTTTCCTATGTAATTCCGTCTTAAAAGGTTTTACTGTATAACATTTTTCAAACTCTCCAATGCACGGGCTATGGATTAGCGATAATAAAATATAAGTGAAACATTTGCATATAAACAGAGATTCATTATAAAATAAATATATCAGAGCCTTTGGAGCCTCTTTAATAATAAAAAGTATAAATATGAAAAATGAAATTCTATATTAAGTATTTTTGGTAAGAACTCCTCCACGCGAAACAATTTTTAAAAATACTGAAGTAAAAAATCCCTTTCGGCATGGCCTATAGGCGGAGGTAGATTTCGAAAAGTTTTCATCTCAAAAAAAAAAAAAAAAAAAAAAAAAAAAAAAAAAAAAATGCCTGTCTCTACTCAAATGCCCATTTTGGCAATATATTTTGAATTATATTCTTACTTTATTTAAAAAATTGACCAATATGCTCATTATATAGTTCCTAAATAACAAAAAACTGTTAATTAAATTCGTTTGACAGCAAAATTGAATTTAAAAATGAGTCATAAAATAACCAATTTATTATTTTAATACATCCACAATTCTTTAATCAAGATCGCTTTGAGAAATTTTGTGCGAAGTGCCCACTTTGACAGATTTTTTAAAATATATATTTAGTCTTTATCAAAAATCTGACCAATGCGGCACATTACACAGTTCCTAAATAACAAATAACTGTCAAATGAATGCGTTTGAGAGCAAAATTGAATTTAAAAATGAGTCATAAAATAAACAATTTGTTATTTGAATACAACCTCAATTCTTTTATCATGATCGCTTTGGGACATTTTTTTGCGAAGTGCTTACTTTGACAGCTTTTAAAAAATATATATTCACCCTTTATCAAAAAATCGACGAATACGCACATTATATAGTTTCTAAGTAACAAAAAACTGCCAATTGAATGCGTGTCAGAGTAAAATTGGATTTAAAAATGAGTCATAAAATAACCAATTTGTTATTTGAATACCCACAGTTCATTAATCATCTCGCTTTGGGAAATTTTGTGCGAAGTGCCCATTTTGGCAGCCTTTTTTGAAATATATTCTGCCTTTATCAAAAAACTGGCCACTCCGTCACATTATATAGTTCCTAAATAAGAGAACCTGTAAATTGGATGCGCTTGAGAACAAAAAAAGATTTAAAAATGACTCGGTAAAAACGCAATTTCTTAAATTTCCACAAATTTTAATCACAATAACTTCGTGAAATTCTGTTCAAAATACCCTTTTTGGCTGCCTTTTAAAAAATATATTCTGTCTTTATCAAAAAACTGGCCAATACGTCAAGTTATATAGTTCCTAAATAATAGGACCTGTAAATTGGATGGGTTTGAGAACAAAAATGAATTTAAAAATGACTCACGAAAAAGGCAATTTGTTATACTTAATGAATTTTTTAATGATGAAAACTTCGGGAAATCTGTTCAAAATACCTTTTTTGGCAGCCTTTTTAAAAATATATTCTGCCTTTATCAAAAAATTGGCCATTAAGTCGCATTATATAGTTGCTAAATAAGAGGATCTGTCATTTGGATGCGTTTAAAATCAAAAATGAATTTTAAAATGAGTCAGAATATAAGCAGTTTGGATTTGAGGTTTTTTCTCCAACTCCTATTTTTGTTTAATTTATTTTTGCTATAAGAATTGGTTCTATGAAACACTTGTCAATATAAAAGTTGTAGATATTATTGTGAAGATGTAAAATAAATTTAATTAGATTTAATTGCTTAAGAATTGAGTAAGTTATGGGTTTTTTTCTTTTTCCTCCCCCCTTTTTCTTTTCGTTTTTAATTTTTTTCCTCGGTAAAAATTGTTCCTATCAAAAACTTGTAAATACAAAAGTTTTAGATAATATTGAGTACATTTATATAAAATTTAGTTGGATTTGATATCTTGAGAATTGACGAAGTTATGAATTTTTTTCTCCCAAAAACCATGTTTTTTTCGCCCCTTGAGCCCATTTTTAACTTTATCAAAAACCTGTCACGCATAAACTTTTTCCTCATTTTTTAGAAGTAATATAAACTTTAAACCGATTCGATATCTATTTTAATTAAAAAGTTATCGCGTTTTTTCTGTTTTCACAAAAACCCTCCTAACTTCCACCCCCTTGGTCCGATTTTGCCCATTAACGAACTTAACCGAGATTTTATGCCCCTTGATTTTATGTAAAAGTTTGATGAAGATCTGAGCATAATTATGGAAGTTATCGTGTCTAGAAGAAAGTGATATACACCGATAGATAGATAGATAGATAGATAGATAGATAGATAGATATATATAAACTTTTTTACTGATGGTAGTTTTGGAGTCTAGGAGTCATGATTCGTGTAGATCCGCAAAAATTTTTCAGAAATTCCAACATGGGAGACAATGCAATAGGTAGTATTTCATACGAAATCTACCTAAAAACTATGTAGAAATTCCCGGGTGAGCCGGCTATGATTTAAGCTTTTTTCCAGGCTGGTCCGGATTATGATTTTAATATTATTTCCTGCCGGGCTGAACTTTTTTTCCTATGGGTCGGTTTAGGACCGGACCTAGTAATTTCGATCTATTCAGACCTCCAATGCTAATGATCAACATGTTTTGAAAACAAGTTTTTATTTAAATCAATACACTGCTTTATTATGTCCAAATAAGAGGCACGGTCTTAAACCGACATATAATAACGGACAATTTGTGGACGATCCCTTATTTGCTTTGAAAATGGATGAGATAAACTCCGTTTACAGGCATGGTAAAGTGGTGTAAGTCACGAATTTTTGAGAATTTTGGATTTTAATATCTCTGTCAGGTTTTCAGATACGGAGATGAAATTTTTTTTGTTCAATTTAGCATTGGATAAGGAATAATTTCCTAATTGAGAATTTTGCTCTACGGGGGCCGTATAAAAATTTAATTTTCGTATTTTTTCAAATAGACCCCCCATGGAGTTGCAACTTAACTTATCAGAAATTTCACCTTTTTTTTTTTTATGAATTTTTGCAATTGGAAGTATGGGTCTAGAGGCAATATTTAAGGAGATAGCATATTGTTTCGATATTTATGACTCACCCTGTATTTATAAAATAATAACTTATATTTATAAAATAATAACTTATCTTAAACGCTCTGACTGAAATTTTATAGGAACTTAATATTTATTCCTACAAATATTCGTCTTATTTTTGCAAGTTAATCATTGGAAACAAAAATCACCAAAAGTAATTTAGGCCCATTTATTGGCTTCTTGCGAGAATTACGATGTTGATGTGTAATCAACACTTGTTGAATAAACAGACGCTCTTATAACTTTTTTAACTTCTTGATCTCTCCTTACAAGGAAGGTCTCCATACGAGCATAATCCGAAAAATCTCAAAAAGATACAGAATGTTTTTCTCATTAGGTTGTATATGTTTATAAAAAAAATTTCGGCGAAACCTCCATGCAGTGTCCGTAAATAAAAATAATGAAAATTTCGTTATTTGGCTATTTATCATCGGTTGGCGATAGAATCCAATTTCAAAAAATACTTTTTCACGTCAAATACACTTAACGGAAAAAAAAATGTCATGTTGAACTTGTTTAGATAAATTTAATTTAAATAAATTTAGTTTTGACAGTTTTAGTTTGTTTTAAGGATAATTTTGTTATATCGATATTTCTGTGTATTTATATTAAAATTTAACCATCAAAATTTGCACTTTAAAACGAATTTCATAATTTAAATTAATTAAAATTGTTTCAAGCTCAAAGTCCAATTGAACATTGTCGATTCGATTTTGTTGCCATGGAAACATCTGGCTTTTATTTTTGAATACGCTTAAATGTATGAAAATAAATTTTTTCTATGACTATTTTTATTTATTAAAATATTTTTTCCAATGATAATTTAAATAACTAGCCCAACTGGCAATATATATATATATATATATATATATATATATATATATATATATATATATATACATATATGTAATGCAATATATATGCATATAATATGTTAAACTCTCTCATTGTTTATGTTTAAAATCATTAAATACCATTAACACGCATTCCAAACATCCAGCATTTTCAGTTACGTTAAAATCGTTTGCTTTTGGCGAGGAAAAGTGCAGCGCGCCAAATCGCTTGACACTTTTGTCTTTTCATGCCAAATATTCGGAAGTATTTTATTTTTTTGCATTATTTCTAATGTAATTTCGCCGCTAATTAAAATCGTTTGCTTTTGGCGAGGAAAAGTGCAGCGCGCCAAATCGCTTGACACTTTTGTCTTTTCATGCCAAATATTCGGAAGTATTTTATTTTTTTGCATTATTTCTAATGTAATTTCGCCGCTAATTAAAATCGTTTGCTTTTGGCGAGGAAAAGTGCAGCACGCCAAATCGCTTGACGCTTTTGTCTTTTCATGCCAAATATTCGGAAGTATTTTATTTTTTTGCATAATTTCTAATGTAATTTCGCCGCTAATTTTGACTGTAACTTTATTACATACATAAGTAGTTTAATTAGTATTTTTTTTTTCAAAAAAATCTGAATATGCCCACAAGGGAGACCTTTTTTGTTAGATGTGCGAAACTACAACATTGTGCCAGTTTTGTGTACAAAATTGACACGTGTAATCCTGGTATGTATTTTTAAATGTAGCTATATAATTTTTTATAAATACAGTAAGCTCTGTCGAAGGCGGAATGAATCGGGACAGAGAAATTTTTCCGTAGAAGACAACATACCACTTTAGACAAACATTTTAATAATACACTAATGGAAAAAAAAAATCAGAATTTTCAAATGTTATGAATGACACATATCATCCCTGCGCCTAACATAGAGTTAATCTCTTATGTAATATTTAACAACTGTAACCTAAAATATGAAATTTAATAAGTATTTCTCTTTGTGGAGAAAAGTTTCTATGCTCTTAACGGCTGGTTCTCCATAAGAGGGTAATTTCATTTCATTTTTTTTTTTTTATTTAGGCATCTTGTTACATATTATTAGGTGCTTTCGTACTTATATAAATAAGTAGCACCTATAATCGTCGCCTGGCCCGCTTGTCCATCCGCATATAACAGCTCAAAAACACAGAACCGAATGGTTTAAAACTTATTTTAACTTAACCTCTTCGCTACTGGCGATTATTACAGTATTTTTAATTATTACTGAATTATTTCTTGTCTTGTTTGACTTCAAAGCGAGATTTTTGTTTTATTTTCATTAGCTCAAATCTTAGAATTCGAAACATATTATTCTTATATCGAAATTTCATTTATATTTGAGTATCCTTAATAAAATGGGACAAAACTGATGTACCCATTTGGGTACTCAGGGACTGAAGAGGTTAATCGTTGCAGATTTTTGTCGAGTCATTTCAAATTTTATGAAAAGAAATCGAAACTTAAAAAGTATTAATAAAAATTTCTAAATTAAATTCACTCCTTTTATAATTAATTCAATGATTTTCCATGATAGATAATGATTCTAAGTTACCGTGATAATTATGTTCTATTTGAAATGGAGTCCTATTATTTCCATATTATTGAATTTAATATATATAATTGTAATAAATTTTGTATTCATGCATTCAAGACAACAAGATTTGAATATTTTTAGAACTAATATAATAGTACGAACGGCACTCATTTGCCTCGTTTAATGTACAATTTCCCACTTGTTAATATAATTATGTTACATCATTCTAAATATGGTCGAAAATGTTTCATAATTTAAACTTGATGGATGATTTTCGTTTTTGATTACAGATAAAATGGCAACTTATAGTGAATGAATTATTTAAATATAAAGAGAAAATGAAATTTATAAAGATCTGATATGCAGGGTTCTCGCTGCCACTTGCCATTTCGCAAAATCGCGAAAAAATGCTTCATTTGGTGAATAAATGAACAATTAGACTCGCCAAATTGCGAGTACCCAATTTCAGCCTTTTTTAAAAAATATTTTTTGTATATGTATGGTTACAGTTGAGATTTATACCCACGTTACTGCACGATTGATGTCGCTTTTCATCTTCAATCGCACCGGGTCATTTACATTATTATTATTAGCGATACTGACTTAATACAAATTTAGTTTAACAGCAGCCAAAGACACAGAAAGAGATTATACGATAAGTATGTCTTGCTTTTTAGTTTATCAGTATCTATGCGTTGGTAAAAACACAAACAAAATTACAAGCAGCAATTGCGAAATCGAGGAAAGTTTTTCTGAAATGCGGCGTTGAATTTTCCATTTACAGTACAGCTTTTTATTTAAATGCAAAGTATCATTGGCCAATCATAAATTTTTCTATCAGGTATAGTTGAAATCGCATAGCAATTTACTAAAATTAGCTAAAAATATTAGCTAAAATAAGCAATTAGCAATTAGCTAAAAAAATGTTTGGAACGTTTGTACATTTAGGAGACATTTAGAATGTCCTTACTTTTCATAGTTTCTGTAGTGAATCGTAAAATTTCTATTTTCTAAGCAAAAAAAAAAAAAAAAAAAGTTACTTTAGAGAGCATTGAAAAAAAAAAAAAAAAAAAAAAAAAAAAAAAAAGGCTACAAAATAAGGGGTTAAATGTAGAATTTTAAGTATTTCACGCCAAATCTATTTTGCTAAAATTTTTTTTCCCCGTTTAGCCCTACTATTTTTAATTTCTTATTCACAAAATCCCTACTATTGGTCAAATGCCAGTGAGAATCGAAAGGAAAGAGTTAAAGGAGGAAATATATTTATTTGTCTGTTAATTTTTAGCCTTATATCCAAGGCAGCTTTTATTACAAATATGTCCTGTTGTACACGCTACCCTTGTGTAAAACCAATCTTGTGTTAGAACTTACATTTCAGTACATATACTATAAAATAATGTTTGACCTTCATTTTATATCTGACCTTCAAATCATAACAGCACATTTTTTTTTATTCATCAAAACACAAGTAATGAACGGTTTTCTAAGTATCCTTCATAGTTTGAAGAATAACGTCAATAACTTTCCTTTTATTTTTTATGTAGGGGCGGTTATTCCCGAGTAATAACTCAGAAAAAAAAAAGTTTCCGGAAAAAAAAATATATCCTTAAAAAATATCTTGACATTTAATGTGAATAAATACATTACGTGGGTGCGGAGGATATTGTTTATAGCATTGTGGAAAACTTTACAGGAAAATTAGATTGCATTGATAAATATTGTGGGTGAAATTACTTAATGGATAGCGGAGAGTTCAAAGTCATTTTTATCTAAATATTCAAGGAATTCGTATTCTTTTGTTTTCCGAATGTTTTATAACAGATTATTAAATCTATTTAGTTTATCGCCTTGGTTTGAATTAATAAAAGGTTTGTATCTATGTTCAAGGATAATAAGTACTCTTTCTACTAAAGCTGAAATGAAAGAAAATAAATCGACATTTTAGTATAATTTTGAAGAAAGTCTACAGTTATATCTCGAATATTAATTTTATTTTATTTATATAAAAATGAACACATTCATTATTATTCAAATATTCACATAATCATTAATATTCAAATTTATAGTTATTTTCATTTAAAAAATATCAATGATTTTTTGTTAGAAAAACAGTCGACCCGAACCTGATTCTCAGAAGCCTAACCCAAATATGATCCAACCCACAGTTCGGGTTGGATTGGGTTCAGCTATGTAGTCAATTAAACGAACCAATGAAGAACTTTAACTAAATATCAGATGATTCAAATGTTTCAAAAGACATGAGCAGGGCCGTAGTTAAGGGGACGCTATGGGTCTCCAGGTACTCTGCAAAACACCTTATTTCAAGTTCCAAATTCTTTATATTGATCATGCATTGAACGCTGAATTCTCCCCAGAGCCGTAGCTAAGGGGGCACTATGGGCGGCTCAGCCCCCTCCCCCCCTAAAATATTTTGAGCTCACCCTGGAAAAGATTCCAAGGTCGCTAAATGAATGTCTGTTCAAAAATCTAATTTAGTTTTGAGACCCTTTCACAGTTTTACAGAGTTACTAAATTGCATCTAAAATAAGTGTTTCAACACTCCCTCATCCTATTTGTACATATGAAGCTAACATGATGTTTAATTTTGCACCAGTTATACACTCAAAATTTTCATCATCATTTACTTTTCTTAGCATAGAATGAAGTTATTAAAAAAATTTAATAAAAAACGTACCTACAATGTGAATATGCACTAATTTATCTTTCTGCGTGATAGAGAGAGAGAAAAAAAAAAATTATGAGCCTTCCCCCTCCTATTGTTCACTTCTAGCTACGGCCCTGGAATTGAGTATAATAATTTCAAAAGATTTAAATATCGACGATTGCATGATGCGGCTTACACAGAAATACACAAAGAGAAAAAAAGATTTTTTCTCTCTATATAAAGGAAATTGCATTGTTAAAATATTTACATTTGCAAACAACAAGAATAATTGTGTCAGTGGTTTTTAAAGCGCTGCGGAATAATCAATGCAGCTAAGATGACAAAGATTTAATTTGACGAATTTATATTTTAAACGAAGAATATTTTCGAGAGTAATGCTGGCGTCAAATTTAAGAAGGCAACATCTGACCAAAAATTTGCGTTTACTGTAATTTTTATAATTTCTTGAAATTACACAATTTAAATTCCAATATAGTTGAAAAGTGTTTATGACTTTAGTGCCTCTCGGTGATCTAACTTCTGTATAACGGGTGTATACATACTTTTTTTCTACGTAATTGATATGTTTCTGAGATTTACAAAGAAAAATTCGCAAATGTAATGAAATAGGCAACATTTATAATTCGTTAACAGGGCTCTCAAAAGAATGCATTGCATTATAATATAAAGTAACTTTTTTTATGGCAAGTCATCTCGCCATTCTAAGTTCCGAGGAGTTTTTAATCGCTGCGTGTCAAACAAGATTGGCATGAGCCAGTGTGGAGCCGCCATGATACGTTACGTGCTTCCAGTCAAGGAAGAGCCTTGTTTAGCGCGGGTCACTCTCCCTGCAAGATAAATCCACCATTCAACGACGTGGTTTCTACGAAAGTTCCCCAAAAGTGCTATTGTTTTCCCAAAAGCTTCCGGAATTTTTTGAAGTATATTTTATTGATGTTACACCATTTCAAACATAACGAAATTAATATGAACTTATGAGGTATGGTAAAGTATGCTTTTTTGTAGAATTTGGAATAGATATCACATATCAGTCATTTACATATCGCTTAAAAGGAATTAATAACATAATGATCTAACGGGGAAAATCATACGCAGCGTAGTTTTATGATGTTACAATATCGCAAATTATGATATTTATTTACATTTCTGAAGTGCAGCGCAAGATGCTTACTATGCAACAATAGAGTGCGTAGCATTTATCGTTCATTTACAGGGATACACAAAAGGATTCGGTGGCAATACTGTCCACGACCGATTATTATTGGTAGTGCACTTTCAACTTCGGTTTACATTTCTAATTTTAACAAATTTTTGTATGCTATGTGGTGTATACAGGATGAGTCATAAATATCGAAACAATAGGCTATCTCCTTAAATATTGCATCTAGACCCATAGATCCAATTGCAAAAATTCATAAAACAAGGATATCTGATAAGATAATTTGCAACTCCATGGAGGGGGGGGGGGGGCTACTTGAAAAAATACGAAAATTAAATTTTTATATGGCCCCCTTAGATCAAAATTCCCAATTAGGAAAATATTCTTTATCCATTCCTAAATTGAGCAAAAAAATTTCATCTCCGTATCTAAAAACCTGACACAGATATTAAAATCCAAAATTCTCGAAAATTCATGACTTACACCACTTTACCATGCTTGTAAACGAAGAGTTTTTGATTATTTTTTAAAGCAAATGAGGGATCATCCACAAATTATCCGTAATTCAATTTCGATTTAAGACAGTGCCTCTTATTTGGACACAATAAAGCAGCGTATTAATTTAAATCAAAACTTGTTTTCAAATTATGTTGATCGTCAGTACTGGAGGTCTGCATGAATCGAAATATCTAGGTCCGTTCCCAAACCGACCCATAAGGAAAAAAGTTCTGCCCATGGAAAAATGTTAAAATCATAACCCAGACCGGCCTAGGAAAAAGTTTATACCATAGCCCGGCTGAGCCGTGAATTTCTATATAGTTTTTTACTTCGATGTGGTTAAAAATTCTTTTGTATGGAGGAGTTCTGACCAAAAATACTTATTATAGTTTTTTGTTTTTTATGTTTATACTTTTTATTATTAAAGAAGCGCCAAAGCCTGTGATATATTTATTTTATCAATGAATCTCTGTTTATATGTAAATGTTTCACTTATATTTTAATATCGCTAATCCATATCCCGAGCGTTGGAGATTTTGAAAAAAATGTTATACAGTAAAACCTTTTAAGACGGAATCACATAGGAAAGAAAAAATACGTTATAGACAATTGGCCTTCCTAGGAGGGTTAAATGGTGTTTATTTTTTTCTCAGGTATTATTGTATTTATTTTGCATGGATCAGCACACTTTCCGTTTAAGACAGAATTTAGTCATAGGCAGATTTTTTTTCTTTGGTTTTATTGTTTTAAATTTTTTAGCATTTGAATATACTATTCTCAAAATATATATATATATTTGTAAAAAAAGTGTTTTTAAAATCTATGTGTTTTTTGTAAAAATTTTGATTGGACCAAATTTTACTTATTTTAGGCACGTATTAGGTCAGTCAGGGACAGTGAATTTAATACGGATTCTTCGAGACTGGGATTAAAAATTACGTCCAGTTCAGACTTAGGAAGAGGAAAGCAGCCCCCTCCGCTATGGAAAATACATTAGGCCGAGATAGACGAGTGTTCAGAAAAAAGTAACATCTCGGTCCTGACCCAGCCTGGGCCCAGAATACAGATTTTTTAACAGTCTCTCCAGGACGATAAAAAGCTTGAAGTTGTGAGAGGTAAATCTCTAAAATAGACTTAATCTGCAACTAAGAAAAGCATTCTTTTAAATAACTGACAGGCAGTAAAACAGTACATATCATTTTACTGCATAATGAATTTTTTTCCCGACTATTTCTTGCCTTTAAATTACTAAAAGTTAAGAATTGTTAAAGAAAAAAGTACAAACTTGGAACATGTCTTTTTTAATTATTTTACATTAGTTTTGTTTCGGGCAAAATTGAAAAAATATTTACTTTTGAAAATATGATTTTTTTTTAAGTTATATTATTTTTTTAATAAATATTTTTAATAGTTTTAAAATTAATATTAAAAAGCAAAAACCCTGAAACAAAACTAAAATCAGATTTTTATCTTTAATTAAATGGAAAGAAACTGAAATCCGATAAATAATGTTTCGAATTATAACGATTTTTAACTATCCCATTTAAACCAATACTAACCATATGTAATTTTTTATAAATTTTAGGATAAATTTTAAGGTGTGATTTTCTCAGCAAATTATATGGCTAACCATCACAAAAAAGAAAAAAAAATCAAAATTCTAACCCAAAAGATAGGTTTTTTTTTACACGTTTATAAGAACTGTTGAAGTAACATTGTCTTTTGAATTGCGCGCATTTCAATTTGTGTCTAATCCCTTAAAACCCAATGAGTAATTCAAACGGCTATAACTCTGTGAATTTTGAAGATATGAAGATGCAACTTTTTGTGTCTTATTCAGGACTGGATAAGGAAAGTTTTCCTAACTGGAATTTTAATCCTACGGGGGCCGTATAAAAAGTTAATTTTCGTACTTTTTCGAATAGACCCCCCCCCCCCCCCCAATGGAATTGCAACTTATCTTATCAAAAATTTCACCTTTTTATGATTTTTTGAAATTGGAATTGTGGGTCAGGGGGCAATATTTAAGGAGATAGCCTATTGCTTCTATATTTATGACTCACCTTCTATAAATTTTATAGATCATAATCAGAGCTGCACAAAATGATTCCAGAGCATTACAGTCCATGAAGATAAATAGCTGATGTGTGGTTTATAAACGTGTAATGATGCATTTTCCAGATGATTTATATTTAGTGAGAGCTGTTTGTAGCTTATAATAAATTCAAATACAGGATTACGCAAAAACTGGGTATAATGTCATCTAAGCATGATAATTACTGAATGTGTAATTTTAGTTGTTTTATGTGTTTTTTACCTGATAAAAATTTTACCATAATATGTGGTGTATTTAAAAATCTGTAGTGAATATACAGGGGTGTTTTTAAAAAAATCAAATTCATTTTGTATATTGGCAGAAATAGCTAAAGACAAATTTACAAGAATTTTTTACTTTTCTAAAGGAACTAAGTTTTAGCTTACTATCTAGTATAAATTTACACTATAAAAATCCCATACAGGCTTGTTCAAAAGAAATTCGAGCATCAATAATACTGTACATAGTAATTGCTGAAATTGTATTTTTAAATGTATTATGCATTTTGCAAGTAAATTAATTAAGGAATTTTCTTTCCTCTTACTAAGCGTTGAATTTTCATTACAGTATTCTGAAAATGTTGGGAAATGCTTCATAATCAATGCTTGAGATATAATTTATTTATTTATTTTTTTTTTTTTTGAGCGAACCATATCGGCCAGGTCAGTTATCGTTGTGCTGAATTAGGTGGCCATTGGCTCAATAATTTAGAACCGGCATGTTAGACCGGCAGGCGGCTGCACATACAACCACCTCATCAAGTTCACGGATGAAAATCTAGGATTAGTTAAATCTCAATTCGCACATTACAATGCAATCTGTCTGCCAAATCATACCTTGGTGGAAAACAGCTAAAAACCCGATTTTAGCTCTTGACTCATAGGTTTGCCATGATGTTTTCCTGATTGCAATCCTCTAAGTTTTCATAGTTTTGGGTGCAGGAAAGCACAATGGTAAATCTACGCGTCAACTGTTAAAACCGGGTTTTTAAGTGTTTTCCACCAAGATGTGACTAGTCAGACCGATTGCGTTTTAATATGGAAATCGAGATTTAATTAATCCTAGATTTTCGTCCGTGATCTAATGAGATGACTGTCTGTGCTACCGCCTCCCGGTCTATCTCAAACACGTGACTCGTCATCACTTATATGTAGCCCTCGAAGCCTTTGGTATTTTTCCTGTGTATCACGTAGTTTTCAGAACACTTTGCATGAATGTGCTTTTAACCAACCAGGGAAAGATATGTGCATGTCAGTGTTAGCTGTTATTAATTTAAAAGTTTTTTTTTCTTCTTTTTTTCATTTTCCCGCCCTCAGTGCTGAAGATAATAAACTATATGTAACCGAAACGGATATGTTTAAAATTCGAAATTACTGGGGTTTTCAAAATTGATATTTTTACAATTCAATGTACCAAAGTATGCTATCAATTTAAAAAATAAATACTATTTACAAACTTCAATTAAAATCTATAGATTTGGTTGAAATGTAATTTTGTGTATTTTATTAAAAAAAAAAAAAAAAAAAAAAAAAAAAAGAAAAGAAAAGAAATCTGCATATGAATTGCTAATGATTATCACGACTCTGTGCAACCATGTTTTGTTTTTGTTTTTTTTAAGAAGAAAAAAACAAGGAAATGAAAATTTAAAAAAAGTTACGTTTCATCGAACTTGCCCTATCATTTAATATATCAACATTTTAACCACTTAACCGGCGACGGGTATGGGGAAACAGTGCTTTAACCCTCGACTTATCTCGGGGCAGCCGGTGAAGTGGTTAGGCAAAATCCACATGATGAAGTTAATGTATAGTAACATGAAAATCTTCGTATGTTACACATACATTATCTGTAAAATTTAACTGAAATTTTTCAAATTATATACCAGCAAAATTTAAATATTGCATGTTTGAATTTTCATTCCAGAAATAAAATTTTTATATATTTTCTTTCTCTAAATTTTCCTTTTTGTTCGAGGTTTATGAAAAAAAGCAAATGTTACTTTATTTCCCACATATAGACATGTTAATTGAAATCGATTTAAATATTCATTTACTAATAATATTTTCTAACAAAGAACATAATGTCGCATAAGCGCTTACGTTTAGCCTTTATCGCCATTCTTTAAGCACAAAAACAAATCCCAACTAAATTAATTAATCATGACATACTTTATATTAAATTAGGCAAAATGTCGCAAGGAATAAACAAGATGCATCTATGTCCAATTTGTTTTTATCATCAAAGATTACCATCACACTTATACAATCTATACAGCAGTACTTAACAATATCTGCGATAACAATGAAATGTTTCCCACCTGTAGCTATCTCACAGGACAACCCCCCCTTTACTTTATAAAAATCTAACAATAATAAACGCTAAATAATAACTACAAATCGAAACAATACCCTATTGCCAAATGATGTTTTAAAACAAAGGAAGACCCTCTGTTAGCAAAGAGAACATCAAGTTCTAGGTAACTTTTACTTGCAATAATCTTGGCAAATGCGTTCTAGTAATGATACACTTTATGATAATGAAGATGACCTAGTTGGTCTCTTTGCGTAACATTTTAACTCGGCGGCAATTTTTTTTAAACTGCTGTTTTTCCCACTAAAAGGTTCTCATCGCTTTCGGCTTTTTCTTCTTTTTTTTCATTGATTCTTTTCAGCTTTCTATTCGTCTTCTTGGCTGGCCTGATTCCTAAAAGGATCGAGTAGAGTTGAGTAATCATAAAATTTTGCTTGAAATCAATCAGGGGCTTGTCAAAAGTGACGAAAGGGTCAAACAACAGCTGATATAACCTTGCTGTTAATTAAGGTGGGAGGGGAATTGAAAAAAAAAAATGCATAACAATTAATGACTTTTGTGATTTTTTTTTTCGTGACATTTAAGTAGTCTTTTATAGACTGCAAATTTTAGATCAGAATCGTGATATTATATCACGCTGTATTACAGTGATTGAACAAAATTATCAATCATTAGATGAAACTGTACAGGCCGTTATAATGGTTTTAATTATTATTGCTTTATAATTTAATAATAAAATTTGTTGAATTCGTTTAACTGCAATTTTTACAGAAAGAATATGAATATGTATACTTCAATAGAAGTATACAGTCGAGCCTGATTATACAAGTCGGTATATAAAGCCGTACTAAATGTATTTCTGTTAAACAATGTTTTGCCAATGCAAACAATTTTTTAAAGCGAACATTATATTAATATAAAATTTTTATTAATATTGTTATATAAAGGTTTTATATAATATTATATGAAACTTTTTAACAATATATAGTAACTCTATGACACATTCTTTAAGAACATGATTGTTGCCATTATTTAACGGAAACTTTAAATCAGTAGACAGAACAATATAAGCCATTACAATTCAATACACAGACTTATTGAGTGTATATACAAGTGAAATTTTTAAGAAAATGTATAACATTACTGAAAGAAAACATACTGTATAGCCAGTTTATGAGAGTACCATTTTCCCACGGTAAATAATGTATAACTATTTATTAAATTAAAACTGTTACATAAAAGTTTTATGTAATATCATGTAAACTTTTTAACAATAAATAATCGTTAGATGATACATTTATTAATTATTAATAATTGTTTTAATTGCACAGATGAAACGTTAAATCACTAGGCGGAACAATATTAAGCCAATATAGTTCAATTATAGACATGTTGAACAAGTAAGGAAGTACAAGTTATAAAAGTTAAAGTTTTAGTAAAACATTCTTAAAAGGAAAAATATGTAATCCAGACCGTTCATAGAATACATTTCTCTCAAAATAAATTATTTTATCAAACGAAATATTATATTAAATAGAATTATGCTATTTTTATAATAAGTAATTTGAACAAAAAATATTTTAGTTTGGTAAAGATATTTACTTCTAAATAATAAAATGTCATTCAAAAAATTCAAAAAAAGTTGTGTAATCTTTTCAAATTTAAATTCCAATATTGCAATTTATTTTAACCAATACACTACAAAAGAAAATTATTTAATTCATCGAAGTAAAAAAAAAATTAAAATTCAAAAGACATTTAGATTTTTTAAAAACCAATTATTTTACTTTTTAAAAAATGTGTTGTTCAGTACTTAAAGATTTTTTACTGAAAAATATCTCGGAAATAAAAAAAAACATTATTTTACAGAAACAAAATTAAAAAACAAAAAACTCTTAAAAAAAGTTTTTTTTTTTTTTTTTTTTTTTTTTTTTTTTTTTTTGTAAAATAAATGGATGTTTACTTTTTCCCAATTCCATCAAATTACAAAAGTTTTTGTCCATTCCGCGATACATATGAATTTTTCTTTTTCAAAAATAATAAAAATGTTGCGTGTACTTTTGTTTTTCCCATATTTTGAATGGTTTATGCAATGGGGCTTTAAAAACACCTGATAATAATAAAAAAAAAAAAATGATTTTTGAATCTATATCAATTTACGATTTTGCGGAGCAGCTCTGAGAGCCATTTTTAGAAGAAGAATGTTTTTTTAGCGAGTATTGTGATTTTTTATTAATATCGCGGTTAATTATTGAGAAATAAGTCTGGCTGTCAGGTATATTTTATAGGGTTCGTATGCTTCAAGGACTTTCAAGGGCATTTTATCAGGTTTTTTGTAAAGTAACATTTTTCTTATTTAAATTAAAAAAAAATTCTATGATCAGATATAGCGATCAAAACTTTAATAAATTTCTGTTATTAAGACAACTAAAATCTATTGACTACCTTGATGAGTTTGAGCCCTGATTATGACCTGCCTTGATTATCCCCATTCAAAATCAGAGACGATTACACATTTTAGATTTTTTAGCCTATAGCCTTTCCACAGGCAGACATACACATAGACAAAACAGTTTTTTTTCTATTAGTATAGATAAAGTTTGTAATCAGATCGCTAAAACGAGTATGTGTGAAAATAACGAATAAATAGTTTATGAACAATAAATAAATCTAATGCAAAATTATTATTATTATTATTATTATTATTATTATTATTATTATTATTATTATTATTATTATTATTATTACTTTAGTTAGGTCATTCTTCTATTAACACCTTCATTACAAGCGTCACGTATACATTACGACCAAAATGCTCAAAAACCATAATTATTCACAGCAGTAATTTTTAACCTAGAATTTTGCCTCATTTAGTCAAACTAATTCCGCGATTAAATTGAGTGATTTTTCTGTTTTGAAAATTCCAGTAATAAAAGATTGAAAACTTGTAAAACGTGGTCGTGGCGAAGGGGTTAAGCGAACAAATAATCTCAGATTAGGCAACTAAAAATTTATATCATTCATACAGAACTAATACTTTATGTATATGAATATCGTAAGATAACGCAGTTCCTCTCAGAGAATAGTTTCTGTTTCAATGAAATTTAAAAGACTCTACTAAAATTTAATTATCTGAGTACAATTTAACTGTCACTATTTTGAGTCATTGCACGTACAAGGTATGCAAATTATGTTAATGTTGAATACCATGATAGTTTTTGAAAAAGTAATACCCAACAATACCACTGATACCATTCTATATCTATCAACATCAAAGACGGTTATTTCGTTCCGGCTATAAAATTAAAGGACGCAGGTCTAACAAGGAGAAGCAGCTTTTAACAGCCTGTTCTTTAGCAATCGACCTTTATCTCTCCGTTATTTTATGGTCTATAAATGCCTTGAATAGGCAGTTAAAAACGCATTTACGAGTGAAAATGTACTTGAGAAATATAAAATCCATTTGTCTGTTGGTAGATCATATCATACTCGCCACACATATAGTTATTGTGATTCTCGCCATGGCATTTCAACTTTACTGCTTAATAATTGGACGTATTGTTGTCACAATGTTTTGTAAACTATCATAAAATGCAAATTATGTAGAAAGACTATGGAATCACGCATTAAAATATATTATTACTTTCATTTTTTACACATAAACAGTGGACGTACTGTGATTGAAAATTAATTTAAATCGAGAATAAAAAGATTTCATCATTGCCTTATTTAACGCAGCTTGCTTTATTGAAGAACAGTACAATGCTGTCAGAAGAGGAACTTTCCATAAGAAGAACACACTTTCTCATACATTTTCTCTTTGAAATTTAATAGTCTAGAGAAAGAAGGCAGATTTTTAAACAAGATAATTCAAAATAATTAATTTAAATGTCAAGCAAATATATACAGTGGCTCACAAAAGTGTTCGTACACTTAGGAATTTCAATGAAATAGGGCTCTATCTATTAATTAAGATTAATATTTTAGAATGGGTATTTAAGAGTAAGATCTATGACTCATTATTAACAAAACTACATAAAATATTTTAAAAACATAGCAAAACTTTATTTTGAAAAAATCACTAATAAAAAAATAACAAAAAATTTACCTCACAAAAGTCTTCGTACACTTTAAAAAAATCGCTGTATATTTGTAAATATTGTAATATTTCGCTAAAGTTGCACTTAATAGGATATTATTTAGCACCCACAAAAGTTTTTCAAACACCTGGGAATAGGTTTAATTAGTGTTTTTGTAATTTCTGCATGAAAGTTGATGCCTTCATCGAACATTGCTGTTTTTACTTCGATTTTTGTTTCAATGCTGTGTTTTCGTGTTCTAACTTACAGTTACCTCCAAATATATTTTACTGGGTAAATTCAGCAATTGAGGTGATGTTTTCAGAACTTGTGAACAATTATAAAGACGCTAGAGGCGAACGTTGAGAGCCATGTGCCTTGTATCATTATCCTGATAAAAAACAAAGTTGTATCTGTTACCCATATATTGGCCTGATAATTTTAAATTGCCTTTTAAAATATTGGAACAAAGATCGTGATTTATTATGCTATCAATATATACCAAATTACCAAATCCTGATGCTGATATGCACCCTCACACAAGGACAACTCCACTGCCATGCTTAACTGTTCCAACTAAGTTCTTTGAATTAAATTCTTAATTTTTTTTTCCTCCATACTATTATGCACTCATTGGACAAAGAATGGCATATTAGATTTAATCTGTAAATAAAACATTAATTTAATACGATTCGGGTTTATTTATCATTGATTTTGCTAAAGAAAGCCTAAGCTTTCTGTTTTTCGCATTAACAAAAAATTTTCTATGGGCAGAATACCTATATAATGTAGCTGGGCTTACCATTCGTTGAACAGTTTCAGGTAAAAATGAACTAGAAACTGTTTCATTAAATTCTATAGCAACTTTTATAGTACTTAAACATGGATTTTTTAAGACTTTTCTAATTGTAAGTATTTGACCTCATTGCATTCACTTAGATTGACCACCTTTTCATACCTAGTTTTCAATCGTTTTTTTTTTTCTACAAAGCCTTTTATCGCATACTTCACCATAGAATGGAATAAATTAACTAATTTTGCAATATTTCGAATTGATTTACTACTATTATGAAGAAAAATAACTAATTTCAAACGCTATTAGTCGTGACATTACGATTACAAAACATTTTTAATTAATAAATAGAATATTACGGACCGATTCTGCAAAATATAAAGCCAAGCAATTTTTTAAATGTCAATATAATGCAAAAATAAAAATAAAGCGACAAATAATATTTTTAATAAGGAAATTATCCGAAAATGTTTCTGTATACGAAGACTTTTGTGGCGTCTTCTTTCTGTTTCATCTCCTGTTTTCATTTTTAGATTTAAAAAAAAAATCCGTTAATGTTAAACAAAAAGGTTGTGTGTTATTTAGAATAACTTGAAGATAATATAAAAAATTTCTCTACTTCATACACGAATTTAATTTCAAGGAAATTTATCTTTAGTACAAATTTTTAAAGTGTACGAACACTTTTGTGAGCCACTGTATATATACATATACATATTTCACCATTGACGCATTTTGCTTTGCATAAATTATTGCTTATGATATACAGCAATCAAATAAAGAAATGCCAAAGAAATGCTTATTCTCAATTTGCCTTTGAATTTTGTAATTCAAAAGAAGAAGACAAAACCCATTTGTTTTATAAAAGCTATTTCGAAAATTTCTGCATTTACTGTATTAAAGTCTGATTGTCCATTTGTATTTCAGAATTACGCCTCCTAATAATAGAACATAGTGTGAAAAACTAACGTGAGTTATTTTCATGGATCAGAGAATGTGATATAAAGTCTCAGAATTAAAAAAATATTAGTTTCCGTGATATTATTATTATTATTATTATTATTATTTTGTATTTTTTTATTGACAGTTTTGTAAAGATGAAAACTAAATCGCTTCATTCATGTGAATAAAGGGGGGAAAAAGGAAATTGCAGGCTTTAATACATGTTTATTGACATAACTTTCTTCTTAAAATGGAGATTATCTTTATTTGTATAGAGGGCAAAAATAATATGATAATTAAATGAAAATTTACAAGAAAATTCAAAGAAATAAAATCAGATTACCTCACACTGAAGCTTCTCGTATCAGGAATCAGTTTATTCCACTAAATTAAAATCGTCTGCCAATCAAAACTGCATATATATTCAAGCGTTCCAACTCCTATGGAAGAGCTGTCCGCAAGATTAAAGGCGGGGTCAAGGCATATGCCATCTAGCGGCAGGGGTGCATAACTAGAGGATTATTAAGTAGAGGATTATGGCAGTTTATTTTGTGTGAATGGCAACAAAACTTTTTTGTTTCTATAAAATGTTACTTCAAAATATTTCGTAGAATAAGTTTTAGCTCGAGTTTTAGGTTTGAAATATTGTAAATAAATATAGAATAAATAAGTGTAGTACGACTAAATATTAACATAAAATATACTAAGATGAAATATCATTTAACTATGCGATACAAATATCGCTGATTAAAATATGTTCGATTTTAATTACGCTTTTAATGTAATGAAAGATGACTCATTAAATTTTGTAAGTACTTATTATATAAATGCAGAATTTTGAAACAGTGTCACATTTTAGTAATTTTTTGATGAGCTAAATTATAAAAAATGATATACACCGTAGTATTTCATATGATAATATAATATTTATCAATATTTAAAAATGTATAGAATTTAATACTAAATAAAATATTCAACTTTTATTTACAACAAGCGGCATTTTTTATTTACCAATTTCAGACGATAAAAATCCAATGTTTTCTTGGTCGTATCGACTTTTATTGTTTAACTTGCAAACTTTTCATTCTTTTAATTTAAAAACCTATTTTATTATACGTATATTCGGAATAACTTTAATTTTAAATGTATGTATTAAATGTTGTTTTGTTAAACAAAGAAATATTGTTAATTTATTTGTTTAAATATTTAACGTTCTAGACAATAATTTTCCTAAAATCATTGCTTAAACCCTTTTTTTTTTTTTTTTTTTTTTTTTTTTTTTTTTTAACAGACAAAGCCATTTTGAGATTTCATATTA
Source organism: Maratus speculifer (assembly GCA_964019185.1). Classification (NCBI taxonomy): domain Eukaryota; kingdom Metazoa; phylum Arthropoda; class Arachnida; order Araneae; family Salticidae; genus Maratus; species Maratus speculifer. The sequence continues at coordinate 240,093,626 of OZ025296.1, forward strand.
AAAATTCATTCATAAATTTCAAGCTATTCTCTCAATCATGACAGATTAATCAAGTCTACGAGGTTCATTGCAAAATACTTTTGCTATAGTTTGTTTCGGTAAAGTCATGTACATTTAAAAAAATAGTCACAATATCATTTTAATTTTGGGAGAAAAAGTACTAACTTAGTAGTCATAAGTACCATATAATGCTACGAAAAATATTGACTTTTACCCTAAAATTAAAATGACAATGAGACTTTTTTTTAAAAACACAGATCTTTTTAATTAAAAATATGTGTATTTAAAAAAAGTCTCATTATTATTTTAATTTTAGGGTAAAAATCAATATTTTTCGTAGCATGATATGGTACTTATGAGTACTAATTAGTACTTTTTCTGCCAAAATAAAATTAAAATGATATTGTGACTATTTTTTTAAATGTACATGACTTTATCGAAACAAACTATAACAAAAATGTTTTGCAATAAACCTCGTAGACTTGATTAATTTGTCATGGCTGAGAGAAAATTCAGAAAATATGCGCAAAAGATATGGAGATAATAAACATCTGCGCATATATGACGTCAAACCCACGTCATCCTCTAGTTATGCACCCCTGCCGCTAGACGGCATATGCCTTGACCCCGCCTTTTGCTTACGACAGATTCCAGCATTAAGTTGGTACGCTCTAGCAGCTCTGCTGCCAATCGTCCTACAATTATCATCTAAAAATTATTTTTTCCCCATAATTTTTCAACCAAGGAGAATAAATATACGTAAATGCAAGATTTTTGTATTTTCCGTGAAGTATGAGTCTAAAATGGAATAATTTAGCTAGAAAACACCAATTTTTAATCATTTATTTTAATTCTTAAATCTTAAATATTATTTTATAAGCTAATCAAATTAATGTCATTGTGCTTTAAATGCGTCAAACAACTTCAATTTTGTTCTGGCAACTTCAAAAGTGGCCAAATTTTCCTAGTATGAAATGCTTTTGGCTAATGAAACAAAACGACATACATATTATGCGCGGAAAGTTAGTGCTGTAATCTGATGTAAATTCCCACAGCTGTGCCATGGTGGACAGTGTTGAAAATGCAAATGCGTGGAGTTTTAATATGACATCATATATGCGAACATATCTACTATCTATGAATCTTTTGCCCATATTTTCTTAATTTTTACTTAGTCATGGAAGATGAATCTTGTTTACCAAATTCATTGCAAAATATTTTTGTTACAGTTTGTTTTGAAAAAAAAGCGTGCATTTAAAAAAAAAAATATTCACAATAAGGTGAGTTAAGATAACTGGACACACGCGGTAACTCGGCCATAGGCTATTTTATAAAATGTCGTTGATGACTTTTAAGTTTTAGATGTTGTCGACGTTGCATTCCAATATATCTACTTCTTAAAACAACGTATGTCAACTTAATCAAAGTTCTCTCTTTGCAGTAACAGGCTACCCAAGGCCGTAGCTAGAACTGAACAATAGGGGAGGGGGGGCTCATAATTTTTTCTCTCTTTCTCTGACGCAGAAAGATAAATTACTGCATTATTCATATTGTAGGCATTATGTTTCTTATTAAACTGCTGTAATAACTTCGTCTTATGCTAAGAAAAGTATACGATGATGAAAATTTTGAGTGTATAACTAGTGCAGAATTAAATACCATGTTAACTTCATATGAACAAATAGGATGAGGGAGTGTTGAAACACTTATTTTAGATACAATTTAGTAATTCTGCAAAACTGTGAAAGGGTCTCAAAACTAAATTAGATGTTTGAACAGAATTTCATTTGAATTTTTGGAACAGAAATCCATTCAGTGACCTTGGAATCTTTTCCAGGGGGGGGGGGGGGGCTCAAAATATTTTAGGGGGGGCTGAGCCGCCCATAGCGCCCCCTTAGCTACGGCTCTGAGGCTACCGAAAATTCAGGTTTATTTTTTTACAAACGACGTCAATTTGGTTGAACTTCCTTGGCTTTTTACTAAAAAATTAGAGCGCGGACAGACGGACAGATAAACCGAAATCATAAACATTTTTCAACTTTGTTAGAAGATGTTAAAAAGGAATAATGCTTGGAATTTTTTTTTAAACTATTGAAAATCCGGAAACTGGCACACATTTTCCCGATAAATCGCATTTGAAATAACATTTATTTTGCTATTAAAAATTGTAAAAAAAAAAATATGCGAAGTACTTAAATATTAAAAAAATAGAAGTAAAGGTGACTGTGATGTCAAATCACATATTGTTGGCTTAATTACCTTTAAAAATACCAGCTATTAAATTATTTGGCTATTTTTAATTAAGTTATCATTTTCGATTAAAAAGAAGTATTTATATATTTAAAAGACCTGACTGTTTTTTTGGTCATCAGCCCTGAGCTTTCTACTGTCCCGATTTTGATAATTTTTTTTTTTTAATGAAAGCTGTTTATGTGTAGATGTGCCCATTCTGGCTAATTTTTAATTTATTTTAATTTTTATATTTTATTTTTAATTTTAAAAGCTTTTTCATGACATTTCTTCAAAACAGTGGACAAGGTTAAGCTTTTCTGTTTCATTATTTTCCACCAATCAGGAGCTTGAACTCAACGGTGAACGTATAATCGCATTTCAAAAAAAAAAAAAAAAAAAAAAAAAGATTTTTGCTAAATTTAATCATAATAAAAGGATAGCACATAGTTATTCCCTGCAATACACAGATTATTTACTGAGTAATATTATTAAGTATTATGTAAGTAAAATAACAGAAGATAAACTTTAATAAAATGTAATATCTAAAGTGAAATTTTGTCGATGGAAAAAAGTCTTCATACGGAAACCAGATAAATTTATTCCATGAATATAATATACATTGTTATAGCTGTGTCAGTGATGATGTCATATTCACTGACTTTAATTCCTGCATCTAAATAAAGTGAACTTCTATTAATTTAAAGGTCCGTGGTGTGCACAAATGAAAATATTTCTATAAACTGCGCCATTTCTATTTAATTATAATGAATATTTTATGAAACTAAAGAATTCTTAAATAACTGCATAAATCACGCTTTTATTTAAGAAAAGATGAGTATTTCTGAAGATGTAAATGATGTCATATTAGAAAAAAAAAAAAAAAAAAAAAAAAAAAAAAAAAAAAAAAAAACCTGTGATATGCCGATATTACTATATTTCTATCTTACATAATATCGAAAAATAATTAAAATCATTTCATTGTACTAAGTTATTGTTTAAAAAAAAAAAAAATCTGCATTTCAGCAACAAATATAAAAAATTTATTCTTTTTAACAACAGAGATATCTTTTTTTTTTTTCGTTGCCATAACAATAAAATTAATTTTTACAAGTTCATGGAGGATACAAACCAATAAATAAATTTATTGCAAGTGTTGTAAATGTGTAGTGGGTTGGTTAGGCAGTTTAGTAAGTCCCTGTTTCTATTATAATTAAAATGTTTCATTGATATAATTATTGTACAGTTATTAAGCGATATTTAAACGGAGAAAAAATAAACTATGCAAATATTTTTTAATTCACTTCCGAGGTATAATATTAACTTCCTAAATAATTTGGCATTTAAATAATATTTAAGGTTTAGAAACTACATTAAAAAAAGATTTGTAGCTGAAGTTAAATCCAACATAATTTATGAGTTGTTTTCCTTATTTTTTGTTATTTTCTGAAGTTTGTGTATCTTCATCAAGAAAAGCTATATTATCCCTATTTTAAGAGGCGGCAATTGTTTATGTCGCTCAGTATTTTACTGTCTATATAAGATTTATGTGTATCATACCTAATATATATTCTTTTCCGTCGAGTTTCGACGGGTGCAGCTAGTTTCCTATTACAAAACATTCTTGTAATATATTTTCAACCATTTGGTAAATGGTTGTTGTTTTCGATCGAGAATCGATATATCTGAGACATATCTGAATCCTTATGGCGTCCACATTTCGTTCTTTTCCTGATTGGTCCAAGAATATTAATGTTTAATTCATGGCGAGCGGAATATATGACTTTGATATTACGTAAACCACCTTTTAATCATCATAAAAATGTTTTTTTTTTCTTTTTGTCATCAAAAATAAATAAATAAATAAAGGGATACTACCATATTATTACGGATGCCATTTTCGTATTAAAAAAAGAAAAAAAAACTTTTTAAAAGTTTTTGATTAGAAAATGACGTCACAAGTTAAAATAAAGCGCTTTTACTGTTAAAAATGCGTTACCGTCAATATAGACATGCTGCATATATTTTATTCCGCTGATACTGAGATTGAGACGCTAATCTAAGTGGTCTTGAGTGAATGAAAATAACGCCATAATAAAAATGAAATGAATATTTTCATTGATAAAACTAAATACTTTACTATGAATGAGCCTAAAAATAAAATTTCTGGATTTCATTGGCATTCAGATTAGAACCTCAAGTCAAAATGCAAATGATTCCATGAAAATTACGACTGCAAACGTGACATCAATATCTTATACTATAATGCGAGCAAAAATTGTGTGTGTGTGTGTGTGTGTGTGTGGGTAAATTTTATCTCAAAAACGGCTCTAACGATTTTCGCAAAAATTTGGATTTTACCATTTTCGGGCACGAGAAGACCATTGGGCTAGGTCACATGTTCGAGAAAATTCGATTATTGGGTCGTTTTGGGTCATAATGGGTCAAGATCAAGCTATTTATATCTAGAGAACGGCTGGATCGATTTTAAGGAAATTTTCTATCCAATCGTTTTTTGGCACAACAAAACTATTGGGCTGGGTCACATGTTCAAAAAACTTCGTTTAATGGGTCAATTTTGGGTCATTATGGGTCAAGCCATTTTTATCTAAAAAACGGCTCTAACGATTTTGACCAAATTTTATATTGTATCGTTTTGGATTACAAGAAGACCATTGGGTTAGGTAACATGTTCGAGAAAATTCGGTAAGTGGGTCATTTTTGGGGTCATTGTGGGTCATACTATTTTTATCTAGCGATTTTCTCACGCAATTTTGACTAAAAATTGCATTCTATGGTTTTCGGGCACGAGAAAAACATTGGGCTAGGTTACATGTTCGAGAAAAAATTTCACTGGGTCATATTGGGTCATTAAGAGTCTGGGTCAAGCTATTTATATTTAAAGAACGGCGTGCTGGATTATAACGAAATTTTGTATGTAACAGTTTTTTGACATGAGAAAACTAATGGGCTAAATCACATGTTTGAGAGATTTCGACTATAAGGGCCATTTGTGGGTCATGATGGGTCATAATGGGTCATGGTCAACCTATATCTAAAGAACAGGTGGATCGATTTTAATGAAATTTTGTATGCAAAATTTTTTTGGCACGATAAAATCATTGGACTAGGTTACATGTTCGAAAAATTTCGATTAATGGGTCATTTTGGATCATAAAGGGTCTGGGTCAAGCTATGTATAATTAAAGAACGGCAGGATCAATTTTAACGAAATTCTGTGTGTAACAATTTTTAGAAACGAGAAAACTAATGGACTAAGTCACATATTCGAGAGCTTTCGATTATAAGGGTCAGTTGTGGGTCTTAATGGGTCAAGGTCAAGCTATATCTAAAGAATGGGTGGGTCGATTTTAACGAAATTTTGTATACAACATATTTTTGGCATGAGAAAATCATTGGGGTAGGTCACATGTTCGAGAAATTTCGATTAGTGGGCCACTTTTGGGTCATTCTAATTTTATCTAGACAACGTTTCGCGCAATTTTGATTAAATTTAGTATTTTATCGTTTTCGGTCACAAGAAAATCATTGGGTTAGGACAGATTTTTGAGAAAATTCGATCAATGGGTCATTTTGGATTATAAGGGGTCAGGGTCAAACTAACTATATCTAAAAAACGGCTCAATCGATTTTATCTAAATTTTGTATCTAATGTTTTTCGGCATGCTAAAACTAAAGAGCTAGGCCACACGTTCGAGAGATTTCGATTATAAGGGTCATTTGTTGGTCATGATGGGTCATGCTAATTTTATATAGAAAATGGTACTCACCATTTTGACTATGCTTTGTATTATATCGTTTTTGAGCAAGAGAAAATCATTTGGCTTGGACACATGCTCGCGAAAATTCTATTAGTGGGTCATTTTGGGTCTTAATGAGCTAGGGTCATTCTAATTATATATAACAACGACTCAATCAATTTTACCTAAATTTTGAAACAAAACGTTTTTTGTCACGAGAAGACTATTGGGCTGAGTCGCATGTTAAACAAAATTATATTAGTGGGTCATTTCGCTTCATTGCTGAATGCTGCCAAGCTAATTTTACCTAAAAAATGGCTTAAACGATTTTGATTCAATTTTATATTCTACTGTTTTTGATTACCTGAAGACGATTGAGCTATGTCACATGCTTGATCAAATTTGATTAGTGGCTCATTTTGGGTAATACGGGTCAGGGTCACGAGAATATGGCAAAAGCCAATAACTTGGTGATATTTGACAAAATATTGGCGACATATGGCCAAAAAATCGACTATAAAAATTACGAAAACCAAAACACGTATTTGGAGCCAAATGAAAAGAATGCCACCAAATTTGGCTATATCTAGCAAAAAATATTGTCTTTCAGAATGTAAAGAATTTTTTTTATACATTCTTAAGAGGATTCGAGATGCATGGTTAAACCAATCAGAGTCGAGCTAAAAAAGTGATTTAGATCGATGTCCTTTCGTTGTAAAATTTAAAATAAAATAAAATTTATAAATATGCGCATAAAAACATAGTTTTCTTATTGATTGTTTTTCTAAATAATACTATTATAAACATGTTTTACAGTAATAATACAGAGTTAATGATACAGTGAAAATACTATATCGAGTTGAACACAAAGTTAATTTTGACCGAGCTAAGCTCGGTCTCCCCTGCTAGTTGTTAATATATTACTTGATAATCTATTGCACGTTAAAATATACTTAAATAATGAATATGAATGTTAAAAGTATGCATTTAAATTTTCAGACGGTTAAAACGACGTGCTCTTTAGATTTTGTTAAAAGAAAAGTTATAATTGCGTCATATAGTGATGCAATTTTCATTGATTTTTCATTCGTAATATGAAAGATCAAAGCCGCAATTAAAAAAATTAAAATTTCTCATCCTAATTGTATTTTACTGATAACGTATTGTAATAAAGTTTGTAGATAATTTTTAATTAAAAATGATATTTTTTTAAGAGTCAAGCCAATCAATTTAAGATTAATTAATTGTAATTTTTTTCATAATTTTTTTTCTAAATTCAGTCATTCAGTTCTTTTTAAAGATTTTCATTCGTCAAATACGACGGGTTTCGACTAGGCATCTTTTAAAACAATAATTTCAAAATTTTAAAATTTCAAAGCAAAAGCACCCGACAAGTTATAATAAGAAAGTTTAGAAGGTCATCAAGCATTCACCTATTTACTTATTTATTTTTTTTAACAAAAGACAAGTAAGAAAAAACTACAAAAGATAAGAGAAATATTTAAATGTTTTTATGAAGATTTTTAAAAGTGATATATGGATTATCCCTGTTTATTTTTCACCCTATTCCTAGTTCCCAAACCATTAATTTTAGAGACAAAGTTTCAGTTTCAAAAATGTTTCAAATGTTGTTCTTCATTCTATCATACATATGAAATTTTTGCATACGAAAATCCATTACATATGAAACATTGCATTCCAAATGAAAATTACTTTACGTCATAATATTTATTTTTGAAAAGTTACAAAGTTTAATTTTTTATATGATGCTTGTAATCTGTAAGTTACATATACAAAATTTTTTAAATGATCTATCAAACTCTTTCAACTGGTAAAAATACAATTTTCGACCAAAATTTACCTAATTGTAATGCTTTAAGTTTTATAAATTTTCAAAATAATTTGATATTAAATACACAATTTTTTTCTCCATTTTATTGAAATACATTGATAAATTTCTCCTTAGCCTACCAGAAGTTTCTAATAGCTTTAACAGACACATTCAAAATATGTATTCAAAGAAGAAATATTTCTTTGAAATAAATGACATATATAAACCAGACAGAAATAATTTAATTTAAATAAATAAGTTAAATAGTTTTAAATAAAAATTTTAATGTAAAATATTTTTATGAAACTTGAGTAAAATTTCCGGTAGTTTTAGTGTTTAGCATGCTAATTTCTTTTTTCATTTTAGATAATATTCAAAATCTTTCCTAGATTTTAATAAAAAACTACAGAATGCATATAAATTTCTTTTGTTTTTTATTAAAGTCAATTTTAAAGGAAAGAAGAAGATAGAAAAATATAATAACATGAATAATAACAAAAAATTCTGACCCAAAAAACCTATGATGGTTATATTTTTTGGACCGTTTTCTTAAAAATTAAGATTGTTATTATATTTCAATTCTCATATTCTGATATATTTCTATAAGTCAATATTTACAGACATAATCTATATCTAAGTGTTATCATAGACTGCTGAATATTTATAAAAATAAATTTCTTACATCTTCTATTACATTCGTTTTTAAATGTAAGTGAAAACTAGGCAAGTTGTCAGATCATTAATGATAACTAAAACAATTCTCACTCTGTATACCTATGTATATAATTTTCTGAATTATGAGTATTATTATACTTCCATTTTTTACTTATTATCATCGTATACTGATTTATTTCCACAAGTCAGTACTTATAGACATGATCTTTATCTAAGTGCTAATAATCATAGACTACAGAATATGCATAAAAATAAATTGCTTACATCTTTCATCACATTCATTTTTAAATGTAAGTAAAAAATAGGCAAGTAATCACATCATTAATGACAACTAAGGCAATTCTCACCCTATAAATCTAAGTAAATCATTTTTTGAATTATGAGTCTTATTATATTCCCATTCTTTACTCATTGTCATCCTATTCTAATTTATTTCTATAAATCAATACTTATTGACATAATCTCTATCAATATATCAGTCATTGTCCGCTGCTTCTGTCGCCGTCGAAGGAAATAGAAGTCGATGTAATCATACATAATACCCTTCAATTGGATATATGTACAGCAGTAAAACAACACAATGAGCATTTATAAATAAAGAGGAAATATTTTGAAGATAAAATCTGAACAGTATATCATCTGAAAACTTATGCTTCAATGACCTTATCTTATCGATATCGTTTCGAACATTCCTTTCCTGTACGTTAGCTTATTTTTTATTCATTTCATCTGTCAGCGAGTCTTACGGATTCCCCGCTGCGTGCAACAGAGGTTAAGCTAACATGAATTAATCGTACATTCGATTTAACAAGTAATCCAAATCGGATGATTTTATAGCGGAACTCTTTAAAAGATTACTTAGATGCATTACAACTGCATATATATTCTTTTAAATTGATATTTACATTATTCAAACAAATGCATTTCCTAAGAGTTGGATCTACCAAAGAATACAAACCTCCAATTTCTATCTTAGAACTTGTTGGAATTTCGGAAAACTGTAAAGATTGTGGTCCAATCAATTTGTATGCACTGGAGGTTAAATTAATTTTAATTATTCCTAAATTGGATTTTACAAATAATCTGAAATACATGGTTTTACAGCGGAACTCTAAAAAATTACTTATATGAGCTTGATGCGTAACTGCATATACATATATACTTTTTAAACTGATGAGTTGGTTTTTACATTATACAAACAAATTCCTTTCGTAAGAATTGTGTAGTATCTACTGAAAAATACCTACTTCTAATATCTATTTTGGAACTTGTAGGAATTTTGAAAACCTGTAAGCATGTGGTATAATCAATTTGTATGCATTAAATGTTAAGTTAATTTTAATTATTCCTACATTCGGTTTTACAAATAATCCGCATTACATGGTTTTACAGCTGAACTCTTATGATTACTTATATGAGCTTGAGACGTAACTGCATACATGTATTTTTAAATTGATAAGATGAGCTGGTTTTTACATTATATAAACAAATGCCCTTTCTAAGAGTTGTATAGGATCTATCAAAGAATACCGATCTCCAATTTCTATCTTGGAACTTGTTGGAATTTCGAAATATTGTAAAGCATTTGATCCAATCAATTTGTATGCAATATAGTCTAAGTTAATTTGAACTATTCTTACATTCGATTTAACAAATAATACCTCATTAGATGGTTTTATAGAAGAACTCTTATAAGAGCCTGCTGCGTAGCTACATACATGTTCTTTTAAATTTGTAAGATGAACTTTTATTTATATTAATCAAACAAATGCACTTCCTAAGAGTTATACAGAGTCTACCAAAGAATACCCACCTCCAATTTCTATCTTAGAACTTGTTGGAATTTTGGAAAAGTGTAAAGCATGTAGTCCAATCAATTCATATGCATTAGAGGTTAAGTTAATTTTAATTATTCCTTACATTCGATTTTATGAATAATCTGCATTACATGGTTTTAGAGCGGAAATGATTACTTATATGAGCCCGATGCGTAACTGCATACATGTATTTTTAAATTGATAAGATGAGCTGGTTTTTACATTATACAAACAAATAACCTTCCTAAGAGTTGTATAGGATCTATAAAAGAATACCCATCTCCAATTTCTAGCCTGGAACTTGTTGGAATTTCGAAAAGCTGTAAAGCCTTTGGTCAGTCATTTTGACATCCAATCAATTTGTATGCAATATTGTTTAAGTTAATTTGAATTATTCTTACATTCGATTTAACAAACAATACCGCATAAGGTGCTTGCATTGCAGAATTCTTTTAAGATTTATTTAAGATTATTTGAGCCTTATTCTTTTAAATTGATAAGATGATCTGGTGTTTAAATTATACAAACAAATAAACTTCCTAAGAGTTATATAGAATCCGCCAAAGAATAACAACTACAATTTCTCTCTCGGAACTTGTTGCAATTTCAGAAAACTGTAAAATATATGCTCCAATCAATTTGAGAGATCCTCATTTAGTTGAGACATTTTTGGCAAAGAGATCCCTGGAGTCCAATTTAAAAGTTTCATTGCTGTTAACTAATTTTGACGCCATATTTGTATTTTTAGGTAAATTTTTCTTTAAGATACTAAAAATTAAATCATTCGGTCAAGTAATTTAAGAATTATACAGACTTCGAATCTGGAACCCCTAATGTTAAATTTATTTTTAACCAATGCAAAATAAATGCACTTGCAAACAGTTTGTAAACAGAACACAAAAACTATTTAGTGAAATGAACTGTATTTTTTATTAGCATATGTCAAACTTTTAGAAATTGATGTTTGCTAAATAATTTATAGTTTGCAATTAATATTTTTTCCGAAAATTAATTTCTAAAATGTATACATGCGCCTTTTAAGCAACTAAAATTTGAAATATTATACAATTTTATTTTTTAAAAAATTACCAAAAGAATTGCAAAATGTTTTATCATCTTATGTTTGCAACTACTGCAACGCAAAAATGCAATTTCATGTAGCACCAAATTTCAAATGTATGTAACAACGTTAATAAAAAATTAAATAAGCACTCTCTTAAAACGAAAGAGTGGATTTGGCTGCTCAAGAAAGAGTTCTAATTTACTGGATGATGAATGAGCTGATTTTTAAATGGTCCACTCTTCTTGACTTGTTTTCTTCTATTTCTAATGCACTCATTGAGATCGGAAACTAAGCAAGTGAATTCGAGAAGAAAACAAATCATTCCCGCGTTATTTTCATCCACCGCTGGCGCTGCTGTCGACCTGACCTTGCAAAATACAAGGTGGAGGATTTCCGAATGCACTGCACGCTGATTTTCGATGAATCTTAAAAGTTCGTGGTTTCCTCAAGATTATTTGCTAAAGAAGCCGATATTTTACGAAGTAAGTACTATGAAAGTATTTTATTTATATTATACTATCCTTTTAATAGATTTCTCTTCTCTTTTTTACTTACCCATCATACGTAGTATAGGGTAAGTCTTGCAATCGTTTTGAAAATCGAAAATTTTTTTTGACGGATTTACACGTTTTAGATAGTGGAGATTACGAAAAACATATTTTTAGAAAAAAATTTTTGCCGTCCGTCTGTCCGTCTGTCTGTCTGTCTGTCTGTAAACGCTCTATCTCCCGAACAAATTGAGATAGAGACTTGAAATTTTGTATGTAGTTAGTATGTAAGAATGGGACGAACCCTATTTAATATCAGCAACCTCGATTATCCGGAACTATTTTTTCGGACTCTCGAAAAATTCGTTCTGATGAAAGGTATATAAAAATTTTCGAATTTTTTTGTTCTAAGGAATGGACGTAAAAGGCAATAAAATAACACACATTTTGCATATAGAATGAAGTCGATCGGATTATTAGTTGCCGAGATATTTGTAATCTTGTTTTCCACATTCTTCGATTTTTCATGACCCTGTATTTCATTCAAATTTCAATTCAGAAGTATATTTTAATTGGAAATGAGACGCTTAATCCGACGCAGTTAATTGTTAGTTAATAGAATTATTATTTTTGGAGTTATAAGGATGTTTCTTTTACGCAGTTCGGTACTACTTGAGTAGTTTGGCGTTTTATATAATTTGTCGAAATTGGTACATCAGCAGTTCTTTAATATAGCACTACTATGTATATTAACAATATTTAAATTTTGTTTATGAATTGCAATGCATTGTATAAATATATTCACATGTTTTATTTTCATATACATATCCATGATGGGTAAGTATTACGGTGGCCCCCAACGACTAGTTTTAATAAACAATTAATGTTAATACTCATACGTACCGTACATAACAACCTTGAAATAAAATGGTGTATCAAGCGAAGTAAAAATTGTCTTATAATGTAAATACTTAGTTCATTTAACAGTCTTGTAGTATAAAAGTTTTGAAGAATTAAGTTATGCAATTATTACATCGGTATTTATAGATGTTCAGGCTGGTTAGAAGTGCTCATTTTTTAGTGTACTCCTATTTCTCAATTTTGCTAATATTGTTAAGGGATGGAAGACCCTATATAAACACGAAAAACAAAGTCCTCTTGTATTTTGATCTACATGTTGCTGCATATAAGGAAAAAAAATAGTGTGTATATAAATACATTTCTAAGACTCTTGCATTCTTAACGTTTGAACATGTGTGTACTATGTTACTGTTTTGTTTGGCAATGCTTTACATTGCTATTGAGCAAAATTATTGCATGCATGGTCTGTATTATTATAGTTTGTTTAATATTTAACATTTTCATTTGTTTAACATTTTCTCCATTTTACATAAAAATTAGCTTAACAATAGTTGTGTTTCAGAAAAAAGGAAACAGAAAAAAGGAATTGGAAAGAAAGAATATTAATGAGGACATTTTAAAACTTCTTTTTTTAGTCTAATTGCAGAGTTGGAGAAAAAAAACTGTTTTTTTTTTTCATAAAAAACTAAGAAAGTTTTTTTCTTTTTTTTTTTTTGTTTAAACCGTTTTTTTTTTAAACATCCTTTCTTATTACATATACATGCATATATATTGATAGAAATAGACATTGGATTATAAACTGTAACTTCATTTTAAAATGATTTAAATTAGATATTTACAATGAATTTATGTAAAAAATAAAAGAAATTAAAATTTAATTTGAACAGTATTAGCAAACTGTCTTATATTCTAAGAATAAAGTGCTGTATACAGTGAAGCATTGATACTCTGAAAATCTTTATAACTAATCTTTTAATTACTACTAATAAACATTTGAAAGTAGTCTGATAAATAAAATATTCTCCTCCATAGCTATCCAAATAATAAATTTCAAATACTTCTTGACATTTTGTTTCTTGAATGACAATTTTAAGTCAACATTTTTGGTCATAGATTCAGCAGATAACTAACAGGGGGGGGGGGGGGATCACTATTATTAAAATGCTATAAGTAGCATCCAATCTTTGAAAACTCTCTTATTCGACTTCATATTTTGATTTTAATGCTTAAGATAACCTCCCAAATTAAGATTGGGGATTTCTTTTACAGCTTGAAATCTTATAAATTGTATTATGTTATTGCGTTAAATAATCTGCAGTTTTCAAAAAATTAAGATATTTTCTATTAAATATTGAATATTTTTAATCTATTTTATATTAGATCAATTCACATGTTCGAAGCTTTTTCTAAAGAGAAATAAATATATTCACCATTGCAGACTGATTTTAATCCTATACCCAAAAAATGATCTGAACCTGCTACATCCAATGCTTATTGCTGATATAAAGTGTTAAAAATAGAAGTTATTTACATTCAATAATCTGACATACATAAATTATTAAGAAAAAGAGAAAATGTCATTAGATTTCTTCTGCAAAAAAACAATTGTTTTTTTTTTTTTTTTTTTTTTTAGAAAAAAACCAGTTGGTTTAAACTAAACCGTTGTTTAAACCAAAAGGAGTAAACAGTTGTTTAAACCATAGTTAAAACCAATTGGTTTAAACCGTGTCAACCCTGGTCTAATTGTTGTAAATTCTATCTTGTATTATATAAATATGCAAATATATAGAAAAACAACTAAAAATCCACAAAAACCTGTATTAGTTGGGTATTTGCCAGCGCTGATACATTTTGAAAGTAGCAACAAAGGTGAATTTTCAACAATATTTTATAATGTTGCTTTAAGAACTTTCATTTTAAATTTGTTTTTAAAATGGTGATTTATTTTAAAATTGTATCAGAAGTAACACCATGATTTAAACAAGCGGATAAGTGTAATCACACAGGATTTATTTATTCTATTTCCATTTTATTCATGATTGGCTGAATTTTCAGTAGTGTAATATTTATAAAGCTAAAATTTTTAGTGTATGGTTCATTTTTTGTTTAGACTATGGATGGGAAATTTTATAAAACATTTAATCTGAAAGCTGCAAAATATTTTAATATGTTCATAATCATTCCTTAACATTATATTTATTGCTATTTAACTTAATTTCAATATTTTCTTTTAACACAGGAAGATGGTGATTTCATTGAGGAGTAAAATTCTACTGTGAGGAGTCAAATTCAACAATCTTATTTAATCTCAAGGATCCTCAACAAAGTGTCTATTTTGCCTAAGATTTTAAAAGTTGGACAAACCAGTGGACAGATTACAATATGCTCTTTATGTATTTAATGTTTAATGCAAATGGACTGTTGTATTTATAAAGGTCCTGTTAAAGATGTTATTGAAACTTGTTTATCTGATGTTGGAAAGAATTGTTATCAATTAATGTTAGGTTTATTTGTTCTTGCTAAATAAAATGTTTTTGTTGTTAAATAAAATTAGTTTTTTTCTTTCTTGCAACATTCTAAATTGCACATTTGGCTCTAACTTTTGACACAAAATGCTGCAGTCTTATGCTTTTATATTTATTTAAAAGTTAGTTGATTTAAGAAACATTGAATAAAATCAAAAATTAAAAGATTAATTAAGAAGAAATAAGTTATTCTTGAATATAAATTCAAGTTTTAACAAATCTTTTAAATGATATAAAGAATAATTGCACATGGTTAATAAATCAATTTCTCAGTTATTTCTGCATTTAACTTTTGTACTACAATATTTAGTGGAAGTTTTTTCATACAATAAAATAATTGTCCATAATCAAAATTTTAGCTATACAAGTTTTTTAATGGCATTCCTCCACATTTCCCAATTGCAATGTGCTTATATAAATGCTATGGGTAACAATTATTTTATCTAAGATTTCAAAGCCATTTCAGATTTCAAACTAAACAATTAAAATATTTTTTTAAAATTTAGTCAGTTTAAGAAATATAAGATTTTGATTGAGATTTAAATCTAGGAATAATTACAAGGTATCATGGGTTGATGTTTATCCATTTAAAATATTTTCAATTTCATTTATTTAAACCCTGTGCTGGCCATGTGTGTGTGTGGGGAGGGATACTTTTTTAAATTTAAGTTTTATGTTTTTTAATACTTTCTTTTTCAAAACTGGTTCTGAAACTCGTATTAATATTTAAAAAAAAAACTAACCAAAATTGCAAAAGTAAAAACTAACCCACTTACAGATCATCCTCAAATATTCTATGCCCCCCCCCCAAAAAAAAAGGTAAACATTTTAAAATCCAAGCAAGATATTTGAAAATAACTTCTGCATAGGATTATCTAAACTCTTAATGGGAACAATCAGCTTCTGACATTGTGGTGCTGAAGTTGAGTCGTTGGGCTGATATCAAGTTTATTTTTTCAATATTTTTTTAGTAAGATGCCTAAGATTGGTTTATTTGATTGAAATCATAAATTTTTAATAAAAAAATAGTTATTTACAATTAAATCAGAAGCTAATGAAAAAATTAAAATTGTATATAAGCATATCTGAAGCTATAAGTATCATTGGAAAATATGTAAACTTGAAATTGCCCAAGAAAGGAAAGGAAAAATCCCATTAGCACCACAGCATCAGAAGCTGATATTCTGTTTAATGTTGTTTGGGTGCTGTTGTACAGTTATGCAAATTTAGGCAGTTTGCATGAATAAGTGTTTTCAAATTTACAATTTTGAGATCACCAGTATTTTTAATTTAATGAATATATGTACTTTTAAATTTAACAAAAGAAAATACTGATGTTAAAAATTTCTGAATTTGACAGAATAATAAAAAATTCATGTAAGCTCTATTTAATTTTGTATAACAATTCAATTGCCTTTTCCCCTAAATTGACATAGGAAACAGTTTCATTGAATTAGAAAGAAAAAAAATGTTTTTATGATTCATTAGTGAACTTTCAGTCATGTAAATTAGAATGTTTTAAGTCTTGTTAATTAAAGACTTGGAAGAAATATTGGAGAATCCATGTTACAGTTTTCCAATCTCTCTCTCTCTCTCTCTCTCTCTCTCTCTCTCTCTCTCTCTCTCTCTCTCTCTCTCTATATATATATATATATATATATATATATATATATATATATATATATACATATATATATATATATATATATATATACCCTTGTAATGTCAATAAACAGAAATTTAAATCCGAAATGAGAATTTAATTGCAACACTTGAAAATGTGGCAATAATTCCATGTTATATTGAATTTCATTGATAAAAATTAATCTAGGATTAATGAATTTAGTTTTAAATGATGTGATTTTATTTAAACGATTTAGAAATCACTTGAAGATTTTTGTAATTTTAAGCAATTTTGCTTTTCTTAAGAGTGAACTTATTCAATTCTACAAATTCAAGGAGTTTTGGATTAACGCTTAAATGAGTTGATTTCATTCATGTATGAATTGGTTACAAATCGCCTAAGTGCTACTGGATTAAATCAAAAATGACAACATTTCACTCCAACTTGAAGTGATAACAAATCTCTCAAGTGCTACTAGATTTGCCTTAAATTAGTTCACTTCAATCAAATACGAGTTGGCTGCAGCTAACTCAAGTGCTACTCGATTTAATCCTAAAGACTTCATTTCACTCAAGTATGATTTGGTTACAAATCGCTCAAGTGCTACGAGATTCAGTCTTAAATGACTTCATTTCACTCAAGTATGACTTGATTGCAAATCACTCAAGTACTACTGGATTTAACCTTTATTGATTTGATTTCACTCAAGTATGAGTAAAATGGAGATCACTCAATCATGAGTTGATTAAAAACAACTCATTCTCTTGAGTTGTTTCAGCTCTTCTTGAGAAGGTTCCTTTCAACATGGGAAAAGAGTGGATTTCAGCTCAACTTGAGTTATTTCAGCTTTTTCGTTTTAAGAGAGCATATTTCTTAAATCGTGAACCTAAGCTTACAGATCCTCAGATAGCCTCACGTGTAATTTTAAACAAGGAAATAATTATGCAAATATGAAGCCCTTCATCTATGTTTTCATTGAAAAGAAATTACTCCAACAGAAACTAATTTCGTTTGATAGTAAACCTGTCTTATTTTATCCTATCTACTACCTGTTACTAATAACTCAATTCCGTGCAGAAATAATCAGTTTCCTCTAAGACAATTACTTTTGAAGCACCGACAATGAAACGTGTCAGATGGTCAGGACGTGAGAAACACATTGTCTTATGACGTCATTCTTAAAGAGATGCGAGCCGCAGTGACATTCTCCAAACGCGAATGATTGTTACATAATGGAAAGTGAAAAGGATTGTGTCAAAATATTATATATTTTCCTGTTAAGAGACGAAATGATTAATGGTCGATTCAACGATGGTGAGAGGGGGATATAGTTAAACAGAATGGCAAATTCGTAGGCTGGGCTTGAGTAATGCTGCATTCTTTTTTTTTTTTTTTAATAAAAGATAATGCATTGCGACGCACCTTAAAGGGGTAGAAGTGACAAAAATTATTCTATGAATTACAGTAAAACCTCTAAATAACGGACACCTCGGGAAAGCAGAAATTGTCCGCTATTCGGAGGTGTCCGCTATTGGGAAAACCTCAGCGATTTAAAAATCGCTAAGAAATGCTTAATGTTCCATTGATTAACGTTTATATTCTTAAAACCTATATTATATGATTTATCAGAAATTAAAATAATTTTTTAAGCAATAAAACTGAAATGAAAATGTGCATACCTTTATCTACTCTTTATTACATTCTTAGGAAAAAATCAGTTACAAAAGTTTATTTTTGGTTGCAATTACATATAATTTGTTTTTCAATGCGACGTTATTGGATTCTATATAATTCCGGGTGGGGGGAGGGATTGCACTTTTTGTCTATTAAAAGCATAAAAACTTCCGGAGGGACATTGCAAGCAGATGTCCCTCCCGGACAACCCTGAATTCAAACTAAATGTAGGGATGGGGGAAGTGATTTTCCCTAGCCCACCCTCTACATTTATCTGTGATCACAAAATTTGTGACACATTGGTCTGATAAAATTAGAGACCTTTTTACACCTTTTTTTTTAGGTAACTTTCATTACAAAAAGTAAAAAGCTACCTATTGCAGCCGTCCGGAGGAAAGCACTTCCGGAAAATTTTGGTATATTTTCACCGATCATGAACCCCAGACTCCAAAACCACCCTCCGTTCAAATGTTGACATATATATATATATATATATATAACCATATATATATATATATATATCTGATTTTTGTCATGCGATAACTAACGTATTTATGAACCGATTTGAATGAAACTTGGTATGTACATAGTACATACAAATGTCTCGACCGAGTTCGTTGGTCAGCATCATCCGCCATTTTGTTTCAAAATGGCGGCTATTTTAAATTTAAAAAAACATTTAAAGCTTAAAATTAAATGCGAAAAAATTAAAAGTTGAAAAATATTTTTCTTTTACGTGTTAGAACTTAAAACAAAGATTCCAGAACACTTTTTATTTTGTCTATATCTTAAAAAATGATTGAGTTATAGCACTTTGAATTTTTCTTATGGCTGACATTTTGAAACGATCTAATTTTTGTCACGTAATAACATGCGTATTTATGAACCGATTTCAATTAAACTTGGTATGTACATAGTATATACGAATGTCTCGACCGAGTTCGTTGGCCAGCATCATCCGCCATTTTGTTTAAAAATGGTGGCCATTTTAAAATTTTTTAAAAATTTAAAATTTAAAATTAAATGCGAAAAAATCAAATTTTGAAAATAATTTTTCTTTTACGTGTTAGAACTTAAAACAACGATTCCAGAACACTTTTTATTTTGTCTATATCTAACAAAATGATTGAGTTATAGCACTTTGAATTTTTCTTATGGCTGACATTTTGAAACGATTTGATTTTTGTCACGTGATAACACGCGTGTTTTTGAACCGATTTCAATGAAACTTGGTATGTACATAGTACATACAAATGTCTCGGCCGAGTTCGTTGGCCAGTATCATCCAACATTTTGTTTCAAAATGGTGGCCATTTTAAATTTTTTAAAAAATTTAAAATTTAAAATTAAATGCGAAAAAATTAAAAGTTGAAAAATATTTTTCTTTTACGTGTTAGAACTTAAAACAACGATTCCAGAACACTTTTTATTTTGTCTATATCTAACAAAATGATTGAGTTATAGCACTTTGAATTTTTCTTATGGCTGACATTTTGAAACGATCTGATTTTTGTCACGTGATAACACGCGTGTTTTTGAACCGATTTCAATGAAACTTGGTATGTACATAGTACATACAAATGTCTCGACCGAGTTCGTTGGCCAGTATCATCCAACATTTTGTTTCAAAATGGTGGCCATTTTAAATTTTTAAAAAAATTTAAAATTTAAAATTAAATGCGAAAAAATTAAAAGTTGAAAAATATTTTTCTTTTACGTGTTAGAACTTAAAACAACGATTCCAGAACACTTTTTATTTTGTCTATATCTAAAAAAATGATTGAGTTATAGGACTTTGAATTTTGCTTATGGCTGACATTTTGAAACGGTCTGATCTGAACGATCCACAATGTTGCTTTAAAATGGCATACATTTTATGATATCGTGGAATTTGGTGACTCTCTAAATCGCTTAAAATAAATGCAGGTTGAATAAAAGATGACTAATATCTAAAAATTCCTATTAATATTCAGTCTTGACAAAAACTAGTATTCAATCTTATAAAATCACTAATTTTATAAGATTATTTCCACTAATTTGAGCTTAGTATTTTTGAACAATGTAACTTACTTTAAAATAAATAAATATATATATAAGTATATGAAAGCTACCTCTTCTCCCGGCATTACCGGAAGGACTTTTCTTTTTCTTTTTCTTTCTTTCTTTCTTTTTTTTTTTTTTATTCTGGATAAAAAATTATTTTTCATGCTTTATCGCCGAAAATAGTGTCCGCTAATCGGAGTGTCCGTTATCAAAAATTTAGGTTTTGGGAGTGGGGATTGGAAAACTGTCCGTTAAATAGAGGCGTCCGCTATTCGGGAGTGTCCGTTATGGAGGTTTTACTGTATTTAGTTTTATTTACCACGTGATAATGAGATATGTGTGTTATAAAAAATAATTTAAAAATAACGAAAAATTCAAAAAATTCTTCAAAACCCAATAAGCATAGAGTTTTTAATCATTTGCTTCTCATTTTGTTCTGGATTTTTGTGTGAGAATTTTGAATAATCTAAATTTGGGTCGTCCAGGGTGAATTCATAAAGTTTTAAGGTTTAATATTTAAAAGGAGGGGAAATTCTCAAATTATTTACGAAAATTTGCTCGAATTGTCACAAAATTTCTAAATAAATGTTCCCAGGGGTGTAGTCGTAAAAAAAAAAAAACAGAGGGGTATACGCTCAAGGCAAAGAGTATACACTAGAATGTGTATACTATAAGATTTATTGAGAAACATAGGGTATACGGTGCTCCTTTAAAAACTCCTGAAGATATACGGCGTATACCCCGTATACCCTCCATTACATCCCTAGATGTTTCCATATACAGATACAATATTCGAGGTCACATGCATTTATAAATTTTTGCATAAACAGAAAATAATCGAGAAGGAATTAAGTGCTTAAATCATACTTCTGATATGAAATCGCTGAAATGAAACAGAAGAGATTGAGCACAAAAAATAGTCCCAATAATTTTCTATCGAAGGTGTAAACAGTTTCTTTGTAAATAATGCAAAATGCAAACTTGAAACTTTAGCCATTAATGTTTATTGTAGCTGATCGATTCAACAACATAACTGTGGAGCGTGTATCATTAAATGCTGTCCCATAGCAACAAATTAAGAAACATGAGTATGTCATTTTATATACATTTTACATAAGTATACCATTTTGAGACAGTTTCCTCTATATCAGGGCTGTCCAACCTTTCAGTAAGCAGGGGCGCACCTTAGCTCTTGGTACTCAATGAAGGGCGCCATTTCTCATATGACTGAAAACAAGAGGCAGTATTATTGCACAGTACTAACATGCACATTTTAACGATGCGATGTGGAAATTAATCTTAAGGTAGTAGACAAAAAGCATCTATGGTTCTGAAGTTACATGTATCAAATTTCAAATTATACATTTTTCTATGTAAGGACTATCTCAAAAATATTTGTAGGGTAAAGTACCAAAAACTTTAAACATGCCTGTAATAAAAACAATAACAAAAAATAAAAATAAATAAACATGGAAATCAAAGATATTGCTAGGTTTCTTTTAGTATGCTAAAATACATTTTGATTATTCTGAAGGAGTGAATTTAGTTTCATAAAATGTACATAAGAAAAACAAACATGATAGTGACCAATTCACATAGCTGGTTGCAGAGAGCTGGTTCCACAGTCTGGAAAAGCTTTCATAGATGAAAATCATTTTACACTATTTTGTTAATTTTTCTAAGCAAATTGAAAAGAAAAAGACTAAAATTTCAAAAATCAAGAAGGAAAATTTAAGCTTTTTTATCCCTTGTATTTAACAGCCTGGCCAGTGTGACAACAGCAAAATAATAATAATAACAAAGGCTGAAATTACATGCATATTCAAACTTGTCTTCAAAGGGGCGCACAAGAGGAAGTGAAAAAGATTTATTTTTCTGTTACTTTTAATATTAAAAATAGCTATTTCTAATTATTATAAAATTTAACCATTTTAATTACACTTTATAAAAAGTAACTAGAAATCGTGAAAATATGCATGATTACATTTTCAAAGTATGTCTCTGGTTTTTAATATGTTTTCGCAGGTTTTGAAAATATATCTTATGGAAATAAGAATGATTTTAAAGAAAAATTTGTTTATAAAGAAAATTTATTTCTAAAAGTATAATAACAAGAAATCTTCAAAAGGGCGCCTAAAAAAGCTTCAAGGGGCGCCATGGCGCCCGCGGGCGCCGCGTTGGACAGCCCTGCTCTATATAAAGCATATTTTATAAAATACAAGGAAGATATCTGTAATAATTTCTTTTATATATTTAAGATTAGCATTTTATATTTACCTTCGATATCCTTGTATAAGTTTTATAGAAATTTTGAATAAAAGGAAATTACTTAATGTTCCAAATTATTTTTCTTTGCACTTCTTGCAAAATACTGTCTAAAGGTTCACTACAATCTCCGATTGCGAAAATTCGTTCCCTAATACAATTCTAAAAATGTGGTTTTGACGTTTTCCCAATCAGAAAGTGAATGTCAGATGTCCACAATCTATATTACACTATCTACCAAAAAGTATTTGTACACTTTCAGTTTTTGACATTTTGTCAAATATTTAAAAATATACTGGTCGGATTCTTCTGGAACTTCAGAAATATAAAGATTATGTTTCACTTTATATTTATTTACATTCATTTGTTAAGCCGGTAATTAGGGGGCCGGCATAAAACAAAGAATAATAGAAATATTTGGGATCGCCCTGTACATGAAAATGCACGAAACGACTTATCGCTTTAGAATACAAATATATGAATACAGTAGAATATGTACACTAATTTTTGTGAGAATAGCATGTATATGTATGGAGATAGACCGATTTTTTTGAAAAATTAAAAAAATTCTGGTATGTTTTTTGTTTATATCATGCTGGGTTTTTGACCAAATTTAACGCAAATTTCAGAAAAATTGGCAAAATGCAGTAGAAAAAATGTAGCGCAATTGGAATATAAATATATTAAATATTTTATGAAATATGAGTAGTTGTATAAAATAATTTTTATCTGCGCATGCGCGAACTAGAAAAACATTTTTTTTACATCATTTAATAATCAATTCTATGGAGTGACTTATAAAAAAAATCCAATCAAATATCGTGAAAATTCAAAAAGATATCATTATTTTAGTGAGATGTTTTTACTCTGCTCTCTAAAAACGGCTGAATCTTAAGGGATTCTCCACAAATTGACATTTTTTAATAACTGACTTTAAAAAAAACTAGTATTGAATTAATACAATATCTAATACAATATTGCTGCTAATAAGTACTTGACAATTGTGATAGAAAAGAAAAAGAGCTTTATTCACATTCAGGGCCAAAACTAAGAGAGGGTTGGGGGAAAAGGGCATGTGCCCCGGGCGCTAGGATGAAAGTGTCCCAAATGTACATTTTGTTTGGCGATTTTTTCCATGTCTATGTTTAGCATGATATTGTCAAAATCGTCCCATTCAAAGCATTTCTCCTATACCAAAGCATAGGAGAATCTAATGATGATGGCATAAAGATCCCGCATAAAGTAGATTTTTTTTTTCGTTTTGATTCGGTTTCACGATTGTAAGGCATCATTTTTTATTAAACAAAGCAGACTACTTTAATCAATATTACATATTTTAAGTTTTAAAATAAGTCGGCTATTAATAAATTAGAAAATTTTTCTTTGCAAATACTTTTGCAGATGCTTTGCAAAGAAGAAAAGGGAGGGGGGGGGAGTTCACCAAAATTCATTGAAATATAAATATATTAAATATTTTCTAAAATGTTCTATGTCATGCAATATTTTCAACCAAATATAAAGCCACATTCAGGAAAATTCGCAAAATGTAGTAGAAAGAATAAGGTGCTATTGAAATATAAATATATTAAAAGTTTTCTAAAATATGAGTATTTGTATAAAATATTTTTTAATCAGCGTATGCGTGAACGATAAAATTTATCATTTTACATAATTTAATATTCAACTCTATGGAGCTACCCATAAAAAAATCCGATCGAATTTCGTGGAAATTCAGAAAGTTATTGTGGATAGGAGTGAAATGATTTTCAATTGGTCTCTGAAAGCAGTTGAATGACGTCAGATTTTACGCAAATTGCCAAATCTCCATTTGCGTTTTTTACTGGTGATTTACTTCTTTTCTTAGATAATTACCAGAACGAACCTATTTCAGGATAAAAATAATTATAAAAAATCGAAGCATTTGTGTCAAATCTACCCATTGATACATAATTGATAATGGCTCTTATGCACATGCCGATATCTGCGATCCTGAAATACGTCAAGTTCTCCACTGTTAAATGTGGTGTCGAAAACAACACTGACATCAATCGCATGCATGATGCCAAGAAGAACAGAGCTGTCTGATTTTGAGAAAGGTGTGATCATCGGGTACCACCGAAATGGCCGATCTTTAATCGACATATCTAGCGAGCTTAATTACCCCAAAACGACTGTGGCTTATGTGATTAGAAAATGGAAGCTGAATGGTGATTGTCAGAATGTGGCCAGAGTAGGCAGACCGACGAAACTGGAAGATAGAGACCGACGGGTTCTGTCTAGAGAAATTCGGAAGAACCGCAACCAACCAATGTTACACATACGCCAAGAATTTCAACAAGCTTCAGGATGTGTTGTTTCTATGAATACCATCCGTAAGGAAGCTCATCTGCTTAATTTTTATGGCCGTGCTGCCGCCCATAAGCCTTTAATCACCAAGTCCAACCGCGCAGCTCGGTTAAGTTGGTGCAAAACAAGCCAGCAATGGACTGTACAGCAATGGAAACAGGTTCTTTGGAGTGATGAATCAAGGTTCACCCTCTACCGTTCTGATGGTAGGGTCTGGGTCTGGCGTCTGCCTGGAGAACGCCTCTTACCAGAATGTATTGTGCCCACAGTTAAATTTGGCGGAGAGGGAATTATGCTCTGGGGTTGTTTTTCCTGGTTCGGACTAGGACCCTTGGTCCCAATTCATGGTAAGCTCAATGCCGATGCCTACTGTAATATACTGGACAACAGTGTACTTCCTACGTTGTGGCAATACTATGGATTGGACCCATGTTATTTCCAGGATGACAATGCAAGCTGCCATGTAGCGAGGTCCAGCATGGATTGGTATGCTGATAATGGAGTGCATCGACTCGAGTGGCCTGCCCAGAGCCTAGACCTGAACCCAATAGAGAACCTCTGGGACGAGTTGGATCGTCGAATTAAGGCGGGTGACACACGCCCAAAATCAGTAAAAGAGCTTACCTGCCTTGTGCAAACAGAGGGGAATAAAATACCATTAAATGTAATACAAGGACTAGTTGAGAGCATGCCCAGGAGAGTCGCAGCTGTAATTGCCTCTCGAGGAGGATCTACAAATTATTAAATGTGAACAGGGCCAAAACCAGTCTTTTTTTCCCGAGGCAAACGTGGATTTTGAAGGTACCCCTTTCCCCCTCCTTCGCAAAGCATATTTACAAAGAAAATTTCTCCAATTTATTAATAGCCGACTTATTTTAAAACTTAAAATATGTAATATAAAATAACGTATTCTGCTTTATTAAAATACTCCAATTTGATACTTTAAACCGAATCAAAAAAATTCTACTTTCAACAGGATCTTTAAGGCCCTTGTCCCTGCCCGCGAAGACACTGCTGAGCTAATGCTATTCCTGTGGGGAGGCATTTTTCTAATAACTCTTTCGCATTTTGAAATTTTCAATTTTTTTTTTTTTTTTTTTGCATTGGATAGCGGAAGTCCCTCTCAAAATCGCTCCTTGACTACTTTTTTCGATTTGAGTCATAGATATTTTTTATAAAGTTAGTTTCACTTTCAGAACCGCTTTTGGAAGTGAAAGAAACATTATAAAAATATCTACGCCAAAATTGAAAAAGTAATCACGGAGCGATCTTGAAAAGGACTTCCGCTATCCAATGCAAAACATATTATTTAAAAATGTCCAAATGCAAAAGAATTAGAAAAATGCATCCCCATAGGAATAGCATTAGCTCGTGAGCATCTTCGCGGGTAGGGGCAGGGACCTTAAGCCATCATCATTAGATTTTTTTATGCTTTAGCATAGCCCAGATATAATAATTTTAACAATATTATGCTAAACATAGCCATGAAAAAAATCGCCAAACGAAAGATACATTTGGAACACTTTCATTCTAGCGCCCGGAGCACATGCCCTTCTCCCCCCCCCCTCTCTTAGTTTTGGCCCTGAATGTGAATAAGGCTCTTTTTCTTTTCTATCACAATTGTCAAGTACTTATTAGCAGCAATATTGTATTAGATATTGTATTAATTCGATACTAGTTTTTTTTTAAAGTCAGTTATTAAAAATGTCAATTTGTGGAGAATCCCTTAAGATTCAGCCGTTTTTAGAGAGCAGAGTAAAAACATCTCACTAAAATAAGGATATCTTTTTGAATTTTCACGATATTTGATTGGATTTTTTTTATAAGTCACTCCATAGAATTGACTATTAAATGATGTAAAAAAAATGTTTTTCTAGTTCGCGCATGCGCAGATAAAAATTATTTTATACAACTACTCATATTTCATAAAATATTTAATATATTTATATTCCAATTGCGCTACATTTTTCTACTGCATTTTGCCAATTTTTCTGAAATTTGCGTTAAATTTGGTCAAAAACCCAGCATGATATAAACAAAAAACATACCAGAATTTTTTGAATTTTTCAAAAAAATCGCTCTATCGCCATAAATATACATGCTATTCTCACAAAAATTAGTGTACATATTCTACTGTATTCATATATTTGTATTCTAAAGCGATAAGTCGTTTCGTGCATTTTCATGTACAAGGCGATCCCAAATATTTCTATTATTCTTTGTTTTTTTGCCGGCCCCCTAATTACCCGCTTAACAAATGAATGTAAATAAATATAAAGTGAAACATAATCTTTATATTTCTGAAGTTCTAGAAGAATCCGACCAGTATATTTTTAAATATTTGACAAAATGTCAAAAACTGAAAGTGTACAAATACTTTTTGGTAGATAGTGTATAAAGGCCAAACGTATCTGTGCGTAACGCATACGTTATTTTGTGAATGGCAACACTTTCGCATGCAATTCGGTTTTGCAATTTTAAGTACTACAAATTTTATACTTCTAAATATCGCAAATTTTCAATTTTTACACCGTCGTATTGAGAAAAGAATGTACTTTTAAATGCAATTTGTTTGAAAGCTGTATCTCAATTTATTTATGAGTTATTAATTTTTTTATAGTTTTTAATACGAATTTTATATTTGTGGCATCAGAAATACGCCATTTTCTCTTAAAATTGATAAAAACTGAAATAAAAATATCATGTCAAAAGAAATCGTCTGATATAAAATCCGATGAATTTTGATTTTATTGCGTTTATATTCACCAATTAAATGTTTTTTAGTTTATTGCAAACTTAATTTACAAAGGATATAACACTTTCCCTTTACAAAAATGTATTTTAAATAATATTCGAGTGACTTAACCGCATTTACTCAGTTCGTATCAGAAAGCTAAACGAGTGCATGTAATAATATTTTCCAAATTAAAAAAAAAAAAAAAAAAAAAAAAAAAAAATTACAAATGAATGATTTCTGATAAAACAAGGAGCTATTATAAATAAAGAAGTGAAGATTTGTGAATCATCAGATATGCAATTTGTTTCGCCGAGTGTCTTGAATATTGTTTTTGCTGCGTTTGTGTTACATTCCATTCTAATGACGTCATATGCATATTTTTTTATAGATGTTTAAGACTGGATCCGTAAAAATGGAATGTTTTTAGCGGATGCAAATAACGTCTTTGTATGTATAAGAAAAAGGAAGTGATTTTAAAATTATCAAATTAAAATACTATGAGAAGTGCGTTTGCAAATTTTGAGACGATGAAAATTATGACGGTTTTAGATTTCACCTGGAAATTCTATGATCATGTCAATTTGGAATATTTTTTTTTTTTCCATTCGCTTTATACCAAATATAAGAGCCTCAATTGATAATTTTATCATAATAACTGATCTTTGTTATACTTTACTTATTACATATGCGATTAAAGTTTAATTTTAATAATTTGGACACCTGAGTTTTACAAAAATAGTTTTTTTCTTTTTTTTTTAGCTTAAAATAATATTTGTTTGAAAGTTAGACTGACCAATCTAAGATGTATTTTTTACTGTAGCTAATTTTGTGGGTTTATTACACTGTAAAAAAAAATCTGCAAAGGTACTAAACCTCTTCTAGGAAACTGGGATTCCAAGAACTTTTCCTGTAACGGTAACAGCAAAAATTCAAGTTTCAAAATCGATTACATGAATTTTTCCTGTTATCGTTACATAAAAAGTTCTTGGAATCTCAGTTTCCTAGAAAATGTTTAGTACCTTCACAGATTTTTTTTTTACAGTGTATAAATAAATGAAACAGTTCTTTCCTAAACATTTTCTTTCATCGAAATTCAACAGGTTCCACCTCGTATACTTAAAATAAATAAATAAATAAAAAATAAAAATGGTTTTTGTAAATTTTAAGCATTTTTGGGAAAATGATAAAATTTTATCAAGTGGAAATTTCAAAATCTATAGAGATTTTTCTAAATATATAAAAACTAATTTGACAATTTTTAAAAACGCAACTCGTCGGTATCTACTTTCTGACGGTAATTTTTCCCCATGAATTACATTAAGTAATGAATAATTGCGTTTCTAATTTTTCCATAGGTTAACATAGGATTTCATGATCGGGAACTTTCCGATCATGAAATTGACAAAATATGCAATTTCTGTACAAAATTTCCTGAAAAGCAATAAGATGGGCAGCTTTATTTTTGAAATGCAGTCGAAATAATTTGTAAGAACAAAAAACTCAAAAATGTATGTTTTTAGGTGCGTTCTTAGTTATGTAAATACGTAGTACCTATAGTACGCTTGGTATCTATAGTACTTCGGTACATCTATAGTACACCTATGGTACTTCTGTACGTTCGTCCGTCTGTCTGTCTGAATATAACAACGCAAAAACTACCCAATCGAATTATTTAAAATTTAAAATATATAATTATTGCATAATTTTTTTCCGAGTCATTTTAAATTTTGTGAAAATCGAATGCATAATTCAATTACAAGGACAATCAAAAGTATTCCGTTACATAACGACCAATGAGAAAATATAGTTTCAAGTGCATTTCAATGATATTACACTTTTTCTAACATAATAAAATTGATATACCTTTATGAAGTCTGTACTAAAATATACATCCTGTGCAATTTGCAGTGCAAAGAATATTTGTAATTCATTTACAGGGCCACTTAAAAGTATTCCATTGCATAATGGCATAATGGGATAATAAATGGGGCGCGTTTTAATTATATTAAACTGTCTCACATTTTATGAAATTGATATACGTTGCTGAGATTTATTAAAGGTTACTTCCTGTTTAAAAGAAAGCAGATAGTATTTACAGGGACACACACAAGATTTAGGATACTTATATAGTATCCAAAGTACTGCAAACTATTTCATCAAGATTTGAATATTTTAAAAACTTCGTTATAGTACGAACAAACCTCATTTGCCACATTTGGCGTGCACTTTCCGACTTGATAATCCTGCACTGAATACAAAAAAGACTATTCGAAAACAAAATAAGAAGAATAGGGAGAGATTTAAAATATCGTTTGTTCCGGTAAACAAATGAAAGTAACTTTAACCTCTTGGCGGTGGTATAAAGTATATACCACTTAAATTTAATTGAAAAATGCCACATTTACACCAGAATTTTGAAATGAAAATTTCAATTTTATCAAGTACGTGAAGATAAGCATTAATCTATTTTTAATTGAATTTGCTTTTAAATGTTGGTGCCAATCGATCATTTTAGCATTTAATGAATAGAAGTGCTTTGCCCCTCAAAGAGTTAAAGAAGTCGCGGAAAGGTCCATAACTAATACTTCATTAAGAAACTAATACAGCGTTAAATTTTGGAACAAATGATACTTTACAATTCCTCCAGACATTCTAAATGACCCACTATCGTCTTGCAAACCAGTGACGCCGATTTCAGAACCTTTGTCCCGATGATACTTGCTGTATAAAATCTAGGTGTTTCCATGCAGTCTAGACAGAATATGTTTGACTGAGATGTCCAGAATAATTGTCGAACCACTACATCTCTATTAACATCTTATCACCATGCTAACGAATTTTTTAAAATAAAACTAAGCAATATGTAATGGCAATCACTATGACAATAAGTAATCGGTTAACATTGTTAAGCAGTGAGTATTGAGCATTGTTATACCCGTCGATTCTTTTTCCAAATCATGATTAATTGACCACTAGTCATTAAAATATCATACCTTTTTGACTGACTTATTGTAATTAATTAATGGTGTTTTAGCAAATATACTGGGGCGTACAACTATATTGGAAAGTGAGTAATAACTAAATCATTTGGAAATTAATGAGAATAGAGAAGAAAATTTTTTGAAAGCATACATTTTTTTTCTCAAAAAAAAAAAAAAAAAAAAAATAAAAATAAAAAAATAAAAAAAAAAAAAAAAAAATAAATAAATAAATAAAAAAATAACTAACGTTTTTTAGCTTGTCGCATCCCTCCTCTTCCTTGTATAAGGGTCATACATGGGCATACATTGCATCAACCTCTTCCTAACGACTAGCCCAAAAATTAACTATAATGCTCTTTTAATTGCAAAAAGATATTAAAACTTTACCACATCTCTGCAGCATGCCATATCTCTGCAGCAGTTTTAGGTAGAAGCGAGAAACTCAAGATAACAAACCTACTAAAACGATAGTTAAATATAGATGATTCAGTGATTTTAGACCTATTTTCCTTATTATGTCGTCAACATCGACTTTAATCCCGATAATGTAAGATTATACCAATAATACAACAACTATAAACATTCGACTAGATATTATTATCACTATTTTAAATCTTTTCTAGATGTATTTCGTTTGATTCATGATTCCTTTAGAGAAAACGACTGGCATATCAGGGCAAAGGCTGTTAGTGATTATACAGTTAATAAAAATAATTCAATAAATGACCATGGAAAAAATCCGTCAAAAGATCTATATGACCCGTGCATTACGATTGAATATTTTCCTTTTAGTGTGTGCGTCACCTCTTAAATCACGGAAAATTCTTTAATTTCTCCGAAGATTATCGAAAATTGTTGCATGTCTACTAAATAATGGAGGATCTTGAAAATAATTGCTCTGTCAGAAATTTTCTCCGTTTCTTGATCTGAATTTGCACTCATAAGTAATTAGTGGCACTTATAAATACTGAGCACAAAAACCAACCGGAATAGCACTGTGTGTTTTGGTTTGCTTGGTTATACAAAAAATTCTTGACAAAAAGAACTTTCTGAAACTTTCCCAACTCCTACGCTTTTGCTCAGTTCAACTATTAGATTTTATCATATAAAAATGTGTATAGATGTAATCAAAAAGTAAATAAATTATTTTGCTAAAGATGAAATATTTTTAAATTTTGCAACTAATGTATGAAATATAAATATGAGGATAGAGTAGATGGGGGAGGGGATGGGTAGATAGATGTTATTACAGCAAAATATTAGAGCTCAGGCATTTTTTCCCTCAGAAATTAAGCCCTGCTAACAGTATCACAGAAAACTGGAAGAATGTTGATAAAATAAGTTGTACATATGATGATATCGCACAACCAAAATACAAGAAATGTCACATGAAATTAAATGTCAACGAGTGTATTAATTTGAAAACGCAATAAATTAACAGCATTCTGTCTAATTAAAGTAATACTGGAAGTGCTTTGATCAGTAAATTTGTACTCGTATCATGTAACAATATTTTAAATAAATGAATTGTGAAACAATAAAATTTCAAGCTAGAAAATTTAAAAAAATTATTCAGCTACCTGCCGGGCCGCATACACTAGATTTATAGCAATAGGCCGCATAAAGCTTTCAAGTTAGAAAGTCCAGATCTTAGGTATGCCAAGAATTAAAACAGAAATTATAAATACTAAAATAAATTTAATTGCCAAAAATAAACCAAAACCCTACGAAAAACACTAATTTTAAAGGCAAAAAATAAATTTGAATCTAAATACCATATTTTAATCGAACTACAATTACGGTTTGAAGCTCTTATTCTGTTATAAATATGCAAAAGAGTATTTCGAAATAAATTAAATAATAAATAATGACAAACAGTCACCTTTAGAACAAAGAATTAATTTTAAATGATAACGCATTGTTATACTCGTTGATTCTTTCTCAGAGAAGAATGATAAATTAGCCACTGGTCACTTTATTAGATGCTTTAACACTTTCTTGACTGCCTTATCGTGAATAATTAATGAGAACACAAGCAAAATGCTGAACTATATTGGAAGTTGAGTCGATAATAAATCTCTTAGAAGTTAACTATTCTGTTGTTTTATCTACTACACGATAATCATTTTAGATTTTATTGTTGCGACTGACAGGCTAAATTAATGAATGCATGCTTATACGTGAAAAAGCTTTTGCAGATGTTTTTAAA
The DNA here is from genome assembly GCA_964019185.1 of Maratus speculifer. Classification (NCBI taxonomy): domain Eukaryota; kingdom Metazoa; phylum Arthropoda; class Arachnida; order Araneae; family Salticidae; genus Maratus; species Maratus speculifer. Next base: position 240,126,755 of record OZ025296.1, read on the forward strand.
ATAAGGTTTGAATTGAAAATGTAATTTTATATGTAATTTCAAACCATCATTACATTACAAATAAAAATGAGTGGAATAAATGACTAGATAATATTTATTGACTGTATTTATTTCAAAATACAGACTTATGAATAATTAATTAAAGTACAAACAAAACACTGAGCTATAATGGAAGCGGATAAATATTTAAAATATATCTGTATAAGTATTTTAAAAGTTAATTATTATGTTGTTTTATCTGCAACATGATAATAATTTAACATTTCATTGTTGAAATTGACAGATTAAATTAATGAATATGCACTTACGTAAGAATAACTTTGCAATTGTTCCCAAAAAGAATTTTTTTAAAATCAATTTCAAGATAAAATGTAATTTGATGTAAAATTTGATTTGAAATTATGTTACGAGTACATGGAAACCAATGATATAAAAAATTTTACATTTTAAGTAAATATAACTTTTATTTCCATAGTAAGTAACATAAATTAAGAATAGCACAGTTTATAGCGTAAAAAATATACAATTATATTTTTTTCTTTTCCGCGTTTTAAATGAATAAATCAATATTTTCATCAATGACAAACCTATACTGATATTATAAAGAATAAACATTTGTTTTTTGTTGATTTGTTTGTATAGGATAATCTGGAAATATCGAACCGGTATAAAAAATAATGATGCGATATGATGGTGACTATATCTTCTCCAACATAAGCTATATCTTGTGATGGCATCAAAGTCCCCCAATGCGGTGCAGGAACAAAAAGTATTGAATCTCGATGAGTCTATTCCAAAATTGCAATTTTTTTAATACTTCTGGAGAGAGAAACTTGAAATTTGGCAAGGTGGTTTATTCTAAGATGTAAACGCTCACTAAGAACGGTTTCTAAACAATTTTAATTTTCAAAAAATGAAGTGGAAAACGTTCTAATCTATGATTTATTTTTAAGTCTATGATAAAAACTTAAAGTTTGACACGGCTATTATCTTTTGGACTCATTTGTTCACACAGACCACCTTCTAAAATATTTAAAACTTAAAACGGTACAGGAACAAAAAATGATCCAAAATTTTAATTTAGATGACACTGTTGGAGCTAGAAATTTGAAATTTGTATGATATTTATTTTTAAGCTATAAATGCTAGCTAAGAACAGTTTCTAAAAAAAAAAAAAAAAAAAAAAAAAAAAAAAAAAAAAAAAAAAAAACGATGTTTGAAAGTGTGAAATGAATGGAAAATATTCTAAAAACTTTTTGAATACTAATTTATTTCCGATTGTTTGGGGTATAAACTTGAACATCAATATTATTTTTATGATCTAAATGCTCGCATAGAACAGTTTCTAAAATAAAAAATCTCATTTAAAAGGATGAAATGAGCGGAAAATGTTTTAAAATCCTGATCATAAAAGCCAATTTCTATCCAAGCCGTCAGAGATGTACCACCTTATCGCCTAGTGAGAAATGTACGTGGTTGTTTCCTGTGATCATAGCAGTAGCAATTCCAACCATTAGGTTCCTCCTAATTCCATTTTTTTTCATCGTTGAATAATACGATTCCTTTATTATCCTAATCCTAGCCATTTTAACGTAAAATTTAAGTTTCAATTTTAAATCTTAATTTTTTTTTCAAAATTTCAATTTCAAATCTTATTTTATTTATTTATTTATTTTGTAAATTTTTTGGGCTCTCCATGACACGAAATCAACGGAAACCAACTGAAATTGAATACTTGTTATTATGTCGCTCTGGGAAAATAGTTGGTTTATTGGAACTAATACTCAATTTGTTAATATTTGCATAATGTACTTAATCAATACTTAATCAGTACTTAATGTACTTAATCATAATGTACTTAATGCAATCAATTTCAAATCTTATTTTATTTATTTATTTATTTTGTAAATTTTTTGGGCTCTCCATGACACGAAATCAACGGAAACCAACTGAAATTGAATACTTGTTATTATGTCGCTCTGGGAAAATAGTTGGTTTATTGGAACTAATACTCAATTTGTTAACATTTGCATAATGTACTTAAACTTTTAAAACAGCGGTTTTGTTATAAAAAATAAAAATGACATCATTTATAAATATATAGTGATGATGTAATTATACTACTATTTCTGAAGTGTTTCATTTCAATTACATTTTGAGTGTATATCTTTAAATTATTACATGAATTCTTACTTCCTTTGTTATTCTAATTCAGTGTGTGCCTAAACTTTTCAGATAGACTGCATCATCGTTTTTTCCAAACAAAATAAAAACACAAAGTCTAGGTACTCGATCCACAACTTGATAAATAACATCGTGTGAAGCAAATAAAATTGCAAACTTTTTTTTATGATTTCAGATTTTGTACAACAATTTACCCTTTATTTCAGGTAGCTATAAACTGAATTAAAAATTTTGCGTCATCTTTACACAGATGCCGATAGAAATACAAAATCGAATCCAAAACCTTGAAATGCTTAGCTATTTTATAAAGAATTCAGGAACATTTTTCTTTTGATCTGCATGATTCAAAGTGTTGAAATAAGTTCTCCATTTAATCATAAAATTACGCGTCACTTCTACCAATTGAAATTGCTCATGCATACACAAACTGTGACATCATACCGTAATAGTTTCTATCACTCATCTTTAAAAAAAAATTGCATTCATTCACAGGACCTTGAGATTAATAACAGTGAATGTCATTCTTCATGGAAAACATTTATCAAAAGTCTTAGTAAACTTTAGCGTTTAAACTTAACACAGATAATTATTATGTATCACGGTTTTGACTTTTTTTCATTTGCATTGTGATTAGTTCAGAATATGATGGCGACACGAGATTGTAAGGTCTAACGAGAAGAGATTGTCCTTAACTTAAAAGCAGGCCCGTAGCCAGGAGTTTCTTTCGGGAGGGGCTCAATTTAGGAATTTTTTATATCCTTACAAAAGTAATTTGAATAATATTCAGTCAAAAAATTGAAAATAATCTAGTCTTATCCTAATGCTGGTTTCTACAAAGGATACTTGTTAATTGTCAAATATTGTTATTTCATATTTAATTTTTTAATTTCTATTGCAATTTTTACTTTTTATGGCCACTTGCAGTTTCCAAACCGGTTCGGAAACCGAACAGTTTTTAGGAAAAATTTTCTGCGAAACTTAAAAAGCACAAACTAACAATGTTTGAGAGCCTCAAGTAGGGGGGAGAGGGTCACGTTTCAACTAGGGGCAACTTTGACCACTCTAAATATTTTCCTTCAAATAAATTATTTTCTAAAAATGTCTATGGCAATACATTACTACTGCTTCAATGTAATAAGTAATACAAAGCTGATCCATTTTGTATGAAAATTACTATCTAAGCAAGATATGTATTTTTCTCTCTCTTGAATCTAAACTTAAGAAACTAGTGTTGTACGTTGTAAGATTTTTGTTCAAAATTTTGTATCCCTAAAATTTTGATTTATTGTTCAATGCTTAAATAAAGATGTAACCTTTAGTCTATAAGCTTTGTTTTATTCAAATTCTTCAGCCGAATTGAGTAAACAGTTGTAATGTTGAACTCCATGTGATGGAGCACCATTGAACATCTAAAGCTATGATGTAAAGAGTTATTGATTTACCTAAATATTACTATTATTAGAATTTTTTCTGTGTGAAAAGAGAATTGAGAATATCAAAGAACATGAACGTATACTGTTAACAATACTTCCTTACTGCATACATGTATTACAATCACTCGATATATCAGCGATTGGAAGTTTCAAACCTAAATTGATGATGGCATTCATTTATTTGATAATTGTAAAGTCCGGATACACAATAATGGCTCATGGTTTAGTAGGTTTGTCTAAAAAAGCCTATACTCTTTCATTTACTCTTTCCCAAACCACGGAATTACTAGTACTTTCGTACTAGATAAAACGGAATTTAAGTCAGGTTATTTTATAAAAAGTGCGAATATGTGAAAATATTTAATTTTTCAGAAACATCGGATATCATATTGTTATATTGCAAGGATATTTTAAAAAAGTTTTCTCAACCAAACATAACTGGAGACTGGAGAGACATTCTGTGTTGTTTGACATCAACTTTGATGGATTTAAGTTTGGTTAAATAATAGAAAAATTATTAGCTTCAATAAAATATAGCTATTAAATTTTATTCATATTACTTTATATTCCTGAAACATGTGCAGCGTTTTATGAAAACTCTCACTATTTTCATATTTTATTCATTTGTTCAAAGGTGCCCCTTACTTGTTCAAAGGTGCCTCTACATGGGACAGGTTTGAACAGAAATATTTCAGCTTTTTAAATTATCACAATTTTTTTAATTTACGTGGAAAAATTTTAATTTCTGCTTCATATGATGAAGAAATGCGCTGTTTTTATTATGTAATACTTAAAACGCAAAAAATATAATTGAAATAAGAAATGCACTGATTTTTTAAAAAATTGTTCAAACGTGCCCCTCTTCCCTATCCTATCAAAAAATGTTGTAAAATATTGAAATGCAAACAAATATTATTTATTGATTTAAAACACAAAATTAATGTTAACGTGCGAAAATCTGACATTATGAGTGCGAGGTCTTGAAACTATTGATTCATAAATGAAATAAATTACCTGCATTATTTTTTAAATTATTGCTACAGTCATATGTAATCATACAAAATATATTTGTATTTCACATTCTCTGGTTATAATAATTATAAATGATACTCTTGGTAAAATAAATTTACTAGCAGTGTTGAATTCAGGCACTTTTCTCCGGGAAGGATTTTTGGGGCTCCCGGGGAGACAATATAGTGTTCCGGGAAAGAAATAGAACTTTTTGACAATTGAAAACACAAAATCACAAATTTTCCGGGGTGGGATATCTCATTGCTCCGGATGAGGGGGAATGTTTCCCTTCTGGGCCACCCCCTGAATTCAACACTGTTTACTAGTGCAACAGAAGCAATCATCATAACTTTTTCTTAGCCATGATGCTGACTGACTTATCAAGATCTTCTGTAATTTCCCAAAGAATGGAAATCATGGAAAAGCTACTCAGTCTGTCATCGACCCTAACGCTTCGAGTCAAAGATTTAATTATTTTCTTTGCCAAAAAATATTTTTCCGCACTGACTATTGTTACTCGGCTTTCAACCAAAACTGTCAGCCAGTGTTTGATTTTATCGTAATACGTCACATTACAGTACTAAAACTTTTAAAACCTCTTTGTTGGTGTCAACATTAGCAATTTGTTTGCACCCTAATTCATATTCAGCTTTCACTTACGACATAGACACTTTATCCTGTAAATATTGCATCGGATTCTCTAATTTGCTTGCTTTTTTTCAGTGAAGCACATCCTGGAAGATGTAACTGGGAATCTCTTAGAATGTCTTCATTCGAAATGAATCGATAATTTAAATTTTGAATAAGATTTTCTACATGGGGAAATAAGACCGTGATATTGTATTACTTGTCAGTAGATGTAATTTGAAGGTTTGTACCTGTTCACTGTCTAAATGTTAGTTTTATGATCTTTATTTCAGTTTGAAAAATGTCTTCACAAAGTTTTGATGTACAATAAAATCTTACAAAAAATTTCTACTTAATTTTTCTGCATATTTATGTAAAACAATTAGGCATCTTTAGCATGGGTTACAGCCAATTTTATGTCACGAGATTTTTTTTTGTTGTTGTTGTTGAAGAACTTACTATGACTGCAAGACAGAAAAACTTCTGACAAACAGACAAGCTTATGAGAAAATGATTTTTCTCCCTGATTGCCGAAAAAGCTCCAGTTGTTGAAGAAATCTTCCATGTGTTATTCGAAATACTTTCAGAGCTAATACAAATGTATTTAAGTAGCTCAACAAAAGTCAATATGTTTTCATGCCTCTCGATAAAATTTGCATCACAAATGCGAAGAAGTTATTTTCTAGGATATATGATGCAATTGCTTCTTGAAGCGCTAAATTTGCCTTCAGGTGATTTTTAAAAACTTTTGTCACTATTTAACAAGTCCATGATACTTTCGAATGAAGGGAATCAGCATGCTGTTAGACAAGGCAAGATTTAACCAATGGCTTTCACAGAGGACGTATCTAATTTTTATATATTCTAAAGACAATGATTTCATTATAAATTTCTAGGCTGAAATAAATAGCATTTCTAAGGATATTTATAATATATCGTTTAAATTCATTCGCTCCAGACTTTGCTCAAAACTTAAAAGAACTCTTAACTAACAGTCTTTTTTATACCTATTTCTCTAAAGTTAAAAGATCGTCATCGTGGTCAGTGGCTATTTTGTTCTGCACAAAATTAGATTGTTTCAAGTATTAGTCCAAGAACTGCTCTAATTTCTTCTTTTCTTGGAGCTCTTTGAAAACTCAACGATGAAATAATTTTATTTCTATTTTACTGAAGAAATCTAAAGTTTGTTTGTTAAAATAACATGCGGTTTGTAATAATCTAATTGTATACAGGTACAATTGTAGGTCTAATTGTATACCTATAGATTTTAAGAAAAACAATTAGCCTTTTTCCAAAGGCTGAAACATGTAGAAAACAGTCTTCCTAATTTTTCGTGACCTATCTTATGCCGTATGCGTATTATACTTAATTTTTCTTAGCCAAATTAATAATAAGAAATTACACTTGTTCGAATTTTACTGCACATAAAGAAGGTAAAAATTACTGTTTAAAAAGAATTTATATTTTTAGTGGCACCATACCTAAAAAAAAACAATAATCCGAATAACCGATATAATGAAGGATTACTGTAACTCTAATTCAATAAATAGATATTTTTACAGCTAAAAATGCAATTGATTTTAACGTATTGAAAGATAGAAACAAACAAAACTTATTTTTTTATCATACAGATAATTTTGTATTTTCAGACTTTCGGGAGGGGCTTCAGCCCCCTTAGCCCCCTCCCTGGATACGTGCCTGCTTAAAAGCATTTAAAAAATAATTCAGATGTGTTAAAGTGTAATTAAATTTGAAATGTTTTAATGGCTATGGTAAAAGTTTAGGCATTTTTATAATTACATTGAGAAATACTATAATTATGTTAAGCTTAAGTTTATGAATGTGTTGACCACACACACAGGGTAAAGGTCAGTTTATTCAAAGTAAATAGGTTTGACTTATGGAAAAGAATAGCATTTAAATGCTTTTATCAAAATCAGTAAAGATTATAATGGAAATTTACTATTGCATATAACTATCTTAAAAACATATTAACCATGACAGACAGGACTGATATAAATCTAGATAGCGTTAGTAATATGAATAAACTTTGATTTTAATAAGTTTAAAAAAATCGAGATTAGATTACTTAAGAGATAAGATTCAAAGATCTTAGTAAACTTTATCATTAAAACTTTACTCAAATAAATAATATTCAACACGTCTTTGATTTTTTTTTTACTATATGCATTGGGATTAGTTTAAAATGCAATGGCGTCACGAGAAAGAAAAATATAAGATTGTTCTTATTTTAAAAGGAATTAAAATAATTTAGATGTGTGAAGACTACTTTGATTTGAAATGTTTTGATCTGTGGTAAAAAATATTCATTAAGAAATGTTTTTAAAAAACAACGCAAATGACACTGGTTTACAGGATTTATATACTTTCACCGAAATGTGTATTTTTTCTAGATTCTCTATTGCACTGAGTATGGGAAAGTTATTATAAAATGGGAAGTTATGGGAAAGTTATTGATTTTGAAGAAAAAGAAGGAGATTAGATGTAATATAGTGTAAATTATGTGTATATTTCCATATGTTGAACAGTCGACATACTTAAGGCATCTAAATACTTATGCAATAAGCTATTTATACTATAATACTTATGCTATAAGCAGCCAGAAGTTGCTTTTCTCGAAGATGAGGGCACATCTGGAATCGTCTCTCTAGCGTATTATATAAATAGATATTCTAAAAGATAGGCCTAAAAACAAAAATAAATTGCCAAGGCTTGGTGGGCTACAGAGAAGTTGTCAATGGGCCAGTTGTGGCCCGCGAGCCGCGTATTCACATGAATACTGTAAATAAACGATTAATGCTACACATTTCATATTCAATATCGAACATGCCACGGTAAACATCGTTAACATATAGGAATTCCCTGAGAAACCAAGTATATTTTCGCGAATTAGGACGTAAATAGACAGTCGGCCAGAAGATCAGAGAAACTGAATAATCACTTTTCAGTTATGTTGGAAAATGTTAACTAGGTGGCTAGACAAAACGAAATGATAAACCCTTTTAAACTACGTTAATAAAATTACTTCTTAAAAATCGTTTGCATAAATTTATGCATCACCAGATAATTCGAAAAAGATACTTGAGCCCTCTTCCATCTAGGCATAAAACAGAAATCACGAGTTCTGAAACAGATATTGATATTTTGTGAGATAAACATCTTACAGTTTCCACACTGATGTAGAATAAGTTGCAAAATGTTCTCGTTAATGATCTTTATAACATGTTTTACACACGAATGAGCTCTATTAACGAGTTTCATATGCATATAGATTAAAATATTGATGGTAAAGTTTTACATATTTATGAGAGTATATCGAAAACTTATTCATGGATGAAGAACTCGATGCTCATCATTTAGGAATAACCTTATTTTCGGTGTAAAATATCAATCACAATCGTAAAATCTATTCGGTAACTGTTTATTTTTCTTCTACTAATAAAAAAGTCATAAAATATTAATATTTTAATTTAGGCCTGTATGTCTACTACTTACACAATATTAAAATCAATGTATACATTTTTTATTTTTATTTTATGTTAATAGATGTTTTCTGTATAATGTTATTTTTATTTAACAGTCACGACTTTTTTATTCACTTTTCACACTTAACATCCTAAAAACTTCATTACTTTACTTTACAAAAAATTGCCAAGTACATGCTACTTTAGGAATGGTTCATGAAAATGCCTTGATCTTTATTGCATTTGAAATTTATTCTTTTTGAAGTGAACAACAGCATTTATTTTTATTGAAATCGTTACTACTTAGATGCAATTTTTATGGATTGAAATTAAAAGGAAAAAAAAAAAAAAAACGATGAAAAATATTACCTTCGAGCTCCTTTAGACTTACTCCTTTTTATTTTTTTATTTATTTTTAGTTTTCTTGAATTTTTTATTTAAAAAAATTCCATAAAAAGTAATATATATTTTAGTCTGAATTTCAAAAAATGCAAAATATTTTTGCAAGTAAGCAGATTTTACTTGAAATGCTGATGGCTCTACGTGTAGTACCTCATTCCTTGATCTATAGTTTTCCCACAATGCACCCAAGTATTGAATAATAACAATAAAAAAAAGTTTTATACTACATTTATCAAATCCATTGTTTTGAAGTGTGTAAGATAAATATTTATGTAAACAGAACTATTAAAAATTGAGAAAAAATGTTTTGGAAAAGGATTTTACAACTTTACCGCGATAACAACTGTACATATACCATCTTCCTTGGCCATCAGAAAGAAAGAGAAAAACAAGTGGGTAAAGGGCTATCCATAAATGGTGCTGCGCTTGGACGGGGGGGGGGGGGTTCGTGATATTGTGACAGTTTGTGACTATGGGGCGGGAGGGGGTAAGAAGAAGTGTGACCATCACACGTTTTGATTAAAAAAAAAACATTAAAAATCAGCAGATTAAATAATGAAATTTGTATTCATAAAGTAAAGACAAGATTTAAATATATATATATTAAATTCCTTTTTAATTTCCAAAATATTGCTGTTTTCAATTTTTTTCGCATTAATATTTTATTATTACTGCATGTTAACTATGTTTTATGTTGTAAACATTAATAATATATCATACAAAAAAAGTAAACGAATCATTTTTATTGTTGTGCTCACAAATGTCGTTAAAACAGATAGTTAAAATTAAAAAATAAAATTTTAAATATGACATATGACATATAATATAGTGATTTATTGCTGAATTGTAAGTATATGTTTACGTATTATAGTGTGACATGTGACAAGAGGGGGGAGGGGGTACGATGAAGTGTGACACTTTGTGACAAAGGGGGGAAGCGGGTCAAAATTACTGAATAAATGTGTGACATCCTTTATCGATGGTCCCTGTGTGAATCGCAGATCGCACAGAGGGTTTCCTTTAATATTTCTTTCAAAACAACTTATCCTTTAATTTAAAAAAAAATCAAGATTGTTAATTTATAATTATTAAATTCTTTCATAAATGGTAGTACCAACAATTTAATTTTAAAATAATTACAAAAGGACGTTATTTATTTTAATCAAATTAAAAATGTTCAAATAAAATTATTTAAAAAAATCCAAAATTCCAAATTTTTAAAAAATCCGAAAAAAAAAATTAGCGGAGATATAAATAAATTTTGAATTTCTAAATACAAAAAAAATTGTTTAAAATGCTGAATCATTAATAAATCACAATACTTTTTAACACAACTGTGCTATCATACTGTACTATCTAATTAACGCGTTCGCTGCCGCTCACGCGATAGCGCGTGATATGGCGCCAACGTTAAGGGGCCACTCACGCACCAACGCGTGATGTGGGATGATGTCCAATAGACAGTTACGCGCTGGTGCGGTAAATTCTTTGTTATAAAAAGTAAATCGGCTTCTGGGAAAAACCCACTTCTACGGTGTGGCATTAACTATCATCACATCTGCACGTAAGCGGCAGCGAACGTGTTAAAATTGAAAGAAAACGGAATTTTAAAAAAATGATATGAATGTCAGATGAATAAAACTCTAGTAATATAAACTCTTAAATTGGCAAAAAATCCGAAATTTCTTTTAATTAAATCCATTTTAATCTGAAAATTTCAAGTTCCAGCACCGGGGTTCGAAATAAGAACCATCTGAATACGAGCGCGATGCTTTACGTCCAAGTTACGATTCTACACGAAAACTGTTCAAATTAATATTCTTTGTAGAAATTTAAATCGCAAAAAAGGAATGGATGAAAATGAAAAAAATTAATTTAATTAAAATAATACCTTTTCAATAAATTTTATGATTTGATGTGTGACACGAGGTATTCAGCTGTAAATACACAAAAGTTGAAATCTCTGACTTATATGGTTTTTGTGTAAGGACTTTGTGATAGACAGACAAACAGAGGACAGAGACGAATAAGGCTTCGTCAGATAAACAAAACCCTAAAAACCATTAAAATTGTTTATTGCAAATTATTTGATTACTTATGTTGCAATAAATAGGTGATTCTCTCCAAATAGGCCAAAATAAGAGTTATATTGTCTGTTGGTGAACTTGATGGAGGTTGCGCATACTCACTAAAGGGGGTAGGTTACATTCCTATTCCGCTTTTTCATTATTGGTTGAGGAGACAGCATTAATTATAATTTTTGAGGCTCTATGTTGCGCGAAATCTAATTGTTGTCTAATAGAAGTTGAAGCTGGAACCCAAACGGAGTTTACATATACAAGCATTGGTCTAATAAGTATGCAGTATACACCCTAAGTAGTGTCACATAGTTTTCTAAGAATATTTAATCTCTATTATTGTTATTATTATTATTATTACTATTATTGTCATTATTATTATTATTACTGTTATTTTGTGTGTGCAATTATTTATTTTATTTTCTGATTTCAGGCCTAAGCAACGTCAGCTGGTAAGTTATAATTAAGCTCTAAATTATTAAAATGTTTTATTGTCATCAGAAAAACGGACGTGTACATATTTTTTATAACTGTATCATAGCAGGATTTCAATGAAAAATCGATTACTAAATTCCATCCTTAAATACTTCAATCAAGTTAAAATAAATAAAATAATACAGTGTTTTGCCTTCCTTTTTTGCATTAATACGCGTTTCAATGTTTTTTCAGAATCTGTTATTTTTTTTTCATTTACATAATTGACGATTTTTCATCTGTTTGAATTAAAAACTCTCTGATAGATATCACATCGTATGAGTGAACAGGTATTTTCTTTAACCCATTCGGGTCTGGTGTACTATTAATAGTACATGTCTTTTCATCGAGTACTATTTTGTCTCAACAATTACTTATTTACTTTCTATTTATAGAAATGATAGCATATAACTATGCTTTAGCTTTTCTTATTATGACGTCATTTATGTTTTGACATTCAGTAATAACAATAATAATAAAAGTTTATTTATTTTTCTTTGCACCGTTGATAATTCCTTTGTTTTGTACATATATTTTTATATTTAAATTAAAAAATATAGGTTACTTTTCAGAACGAATCATATATGATAAAACGTAAAAAGCATTAGAAAGTTCTAATATCTACCAAACTTTGTTGTAATACGATGTTTTTCAAGCGTCTCCAAAAACTCTTTCTTAGCCTATTACCACATAATATGAAATAAATAGTACACAAAATAAACACGCTAAATTTCAGGCAATGAAAGAATATTTAAACTCCAATAAATTTATGTTAGTTATTAATATTAACATTATAAAAGTAAAAGTAATTTTTTTCTCAAAATGCAAAACAAATTTGGACCCGAAAGGATTAAACTGGGTTGTGTATAGGTCAAGTCTGTATAAACGGTGTTGAAATAATCTAATATTAAAGTTTTAAATAACGTTTTCTATTGTTTTTTAATTAAATTTTGCCTTACAATAATTTTTCAATTATATCTTGATTGTTATCAGATGATATTCCCTACAAAAAAATATAAAAAAGAGAATGCATGTTTATATTAAAAAAATAGACATTTATCAATTCAGAGAAGATTTTATCGCAATTGCTATTATCATTGCATATTAAGCAGTTAAAGTTTGTGGAAGCATCATGTAAATGTACTCACGTTTATTACAAATTTTTGCGGGAAAAACACTGTTTTAGATTGTAATCTTAAAGGTACTAATAAAGAAATTAATAAAACTAGACAGTTGAAAATGATTGACCCAAAACATAATAAGGAGTTTATTTATAAACGACTAGCAAAAGCGCCGGCTTTGCACACTAATTTGTTAAAATAGTCAAGTTGTATTCTTGTGCTATTGAAACGGAAGTGGAATTAACAAATATTATGTATAATTCAATATAAATCGTAATTTCAAGTTCCTTGTTTCTTCAGTAGCACAAGAATCGCAATATTAAAGAATGGGTTTGCTCCTTCCAGCTACTTGGAGTCAGATTAAACTCTACAAACAAACATAGATTGCTAAAATCTTTCTATTATGTACAAAACTCCAAAGCAATTTTTGCTTACTTTTGTAGTGTGGACATACATTACAAAGGAAAAAAAATAAGAGTCTGAATCATTACAATACATTTTTTCTTTGTATTTTGCTTATACTGCTTATATTGCGTTATTTAATAATATACACATAATAAACCAGTAATTCATTTACATTCTGCAAATTCTATATATTTATATATTGGTCCAGTTAATAATCTTTAAGCTGTATATTTATTATATGTATGCGTGTATATATATACAGGGTGAATCATAAATATCGAAACAATAGGCTATTTCCTTAAACATTGCCCCTAGACCCATACTTCCAATTGCAAAAATTCATAAAAAAGGTTAAATTTCTGATAAGATAAGGAAAATGGAAGGAATAATGGAAGGAAGATAAGGAATAGACCCCCCATGGAACTCCATGGGGGGTCTATTTGAGAAAGTATGAAAATTAACTTTTTATATGGCCCCCGTAGGATAAAAATTCCAATTAGGAAAACTTTCCTTATCCAGTCCTAAATAATACACAAAAAGTTGCAACTTCATATCTTCAAAATTCTCAGAGTTATAGCCGTTTGAATAATTCATCAGGTTAAGGGATTAGACACAAATTGAAATGCGTTCAGTTCAAAAGACAATGTTATTTTAACAGTTGTAGGAAACAAGTAAAAAATCTATCTTTTGAGTTAGATTTTTTTTTTTTTTTTTTGTGATGGTTAGCCGTATAATTTGCTAAGAAAATCGCATCCTAAAATTTATCATAAAATTTATAAAAAATTCATATGGTTAGTACTGGTTTAAATGGGATAATTAAAAATCGTTATAACTCCAAACATTATTTATCGGATTTCAATTTCTTTCCTTTAATTAAATATGAAAATCTGATTTTAGTTTTATTTCGGGATTTTTTTTTTCAATATCAATTTTAGAACTATGAAACATATTTATTGAAAAAATAATAACTTAAAAAAAATCATTTTTTCAAAAGTAAAAAATTTTTCAATTTTTTCAAACAAAACTAATGTAAAATAATTAAAAATGACATGTTTCAAATATGTACTTTTTTCTTTAACAATTCTTAACTTTTAATAATTTAAAGATAAGAAATAGTCGGGAAAAAAATTCATTATATAGAAAAACGTAATGAACTGTTTTACTGCCCATCAGTTATTAAAAACTTATCTCTCACAACTTCAAGCTTTTTATCGTCCTGGAGAGGTTGTTTAAAAATCTGTAATCTGGGCTTAGGTCAGATCAGGACTGAGACGTTACTTTTCTCTGAAGACTTGCTATCCGGGTCTAATGTATTTTTCATACCGAAGGGGACTCCTTCCTTGTTCCAGGTCTGCACTAGACGAAATTTTCAATCCCGGTCTCTAACAATCCGTATTAAAATCACAATCTCTGACTGACCTAATGCGTTCATAAAATAAGTTTGGTTCAATCAAAATTTTTATGAAAACCACATAGATTTTAAAATCGCTTTTATTAAAAAAAAAACCCCTTAAAAATCGTTTTTTTTAAAGAATAGTATATTTAAATACTAAAAAATTAAACACAATAAAACCAGAGAAAAAAAATCTGCCTATGACGAAATTCTGTCTTAAACAGAAAATGTGTTAATCCATGCAAAAAAAATAAATAAATAAATAAATAAAAAAAAATAAATAAATAAATAAACTCCATTTAATCCTCCTAGGAAGGGCATTTGTCTATTACGTAGTTTTTCTTTCCTATGTGATTCCGTCTTAAAATGTTTTACTGTATAACATTTTTCAAAGCCTCCAACACACGGGATATGGATTAGCAATATTAAAATATAAGTGAAACATTTACATATAAACAGAGATTCACTGATAAAATAAATATATAGCCTTTGACATTTCTTTAATAATAAAAAGTATAAATATAAAAAACGAAAAGCTATAATAAGTATTTTTGGTCAGAACTCCTTCATACAAAACAATTTTTAATCACACCGAAGTAAAAAGCAATGTAGAAATTCACGGCTCAGCCGGCTATGATTTAAATTTTTATCCAGGCTGTTCCGGATTATGATTTTAACATTTTTCTATTCCGGGCAGAACTTTTTTCTCTATGGTTCGGTTTGGGACCGGACCTAGATATTTCGATCCATGCAGACCTCCAGTGCTAACGACAACAAGTTTTGAAAACAAGTTTTGACTTAAATCAATGCGCTGCTTTATTATGTCCAAATAAGAGGCACGGTCTTAAATCGACATATAATAACGGACGACCCCTCATCTGCTTTGAAAACGAATCAAAAACTCTTCGTTTACATGCATGGTAAAGTGGTGTAAGTCACAAATTTTGGATTTTAATATCTCTGTCAGATTTCCAGATATGGAGATGATTTTTTTTTTCAATTTAGGAATGGATAAGGAATAATTTTCTAATTGGGAATTTTGCTCTACGGGGCCGTATAAAAATTTAATTTCCGTATTTTTTCAAATAGACCCCCCTTGGAGTTGCAACTTATCTTATCAGAAATTTCATCTTTTTTTTATGAATTTTTGCAACTGGAAGTATGGGTCTAGAGACAATATTTAAGGAGATAGCCTATTGTTTCGATATTTATGACTCACCCTGTATATATATATATAAAATAATATAAAATTAAAACCATATTTTGTAATATGCAATTGAAAAACCTATTTTATATAATTTTAGACAAAATATAGATTTATGCATAGTTATATTTACAAAAATTATAAATATTTCTGTATATTACGTTTACATTTTTTCAAACAAATACATAAAACTTTTAATATAATTTTTTTAGTATTGTTTCGGTTCATTTTGGAATTTTTTTGTCTTATTTTATAAGCAAATTTGGGTAAAAAAAAAAAAAAAAAGACAGATATAAATAGATTAAAACTGAATATCTGAAAAGATTTAAAAACTGAATACTAAAATACTAACTGCTCCCTAAATGAGTAGTTTAAAATAAATTTTACATAATGTATTCTTTTTAATACAAAATTATCAAGTCATGCTTTTATACCATTCTAAATATTTAAAAATGAACATCTGGAAAAAATTAAGCTGAAATTAAATTCAGGCTACCTAAATGGGTCAGGGCCTTAGGCCCAAGTCCGATGGCCCACCCATTAAAACGCTAGTAGGCATCTTCATTATTTGCACGAATCATTGATTCAAAGTAACATTTTTCAAACTGATTTTCATCGAAAGATACTTCATGATGTTAGCTAATTGTAAAATAATGAAATGACAACATCGAGAATAAATCGTTTTCCTGTTTATAGTTTAAGGTGAAACATCATGAGAAATTGATGTCAATATCGTGATTCCGGCGAGAAGTTCTCATCGCCGCACACCTTCACGATTAGAAAGTGCAGGTATAATTTGGCAATAAAAAACTGAAGCAAGTACAATAATGATATATGAGTTTTGAAAAAAAGTTTTAATTTCAAAACACGAAAAATAATAAGAAAAGTGGCCAGGAAGAGAGAATGTTCTTATCACGATATGGGTTTACAGCAATATTATACTTAAGTGTTTCTCACTTTATTATTTTTTTAACACATTCAATATTTTTTTACATCAATAATAAGCATATACACATTATAAATCAAATACTGTTGGTGAGTAAAGCTGGCGTGAAACCGACGGTTACAATGAAAATACTAATCTATTTCGCATTATTTGCAAAATTATGAACGTCTAAATATCACATAATTTCAATTTCTATGTAATCAAATGGAGGGAGAAAATCTTTAAAATGCAATTTCTCTGAAAACTTTGTCTCAATTTACTTTTTAAGCAATTTTTCAGGTAATTTTCAAATCTGATTTTTTTTTTTCGATTTATTCTATATGGCCAAAAGGTGACTGGTCACTTGCGATTTTCGACATTTTGTTAAATATATAGAAAAATGCGTAAGGAATTATCCTGAAACTCCAGGTCTGTAAACATAATAGTACAACTCTTACATTTCCACGAAGACGTTTAGTGTATGCTATATACACTACTGACTCTAATAAATGGATAATGGATAGTCTCTCATATTTTCGCTGCATTTTGGGGACAACGGATTTCGAGCTTATTCTATCTACGAAAAATTTTCAGAAATTTTTTTGAGACTTTCACAAAAGTTGCTCTATACATTTAGCTAACACATTATGCACGCTATATATTGTGCCACTCTTAAAGATGGCCAATGGCTAATTTCTAAACCATTAGTCACAGACACATAGTACCAATTGCAAAAATGTTTTAAAAAAGATAAAGAAGTATTTTTAAACAATATAGGTAAAAAAAAAAAAAATTAAAAAATTACGAAAATTAAATTTTTATACTGTCTCCCGGTCCTATAAGTGTTATTTGGTAAATTTTTACTACTACTCTAACAAGTAAGACAAAAAAAGTCTCATTACTCTGCGATTAAAGGTGATCGAGAAATAGCAGTTTAAAGTTGAAGCATTTTTTTGGCTGGAAAATAGGGATAAGTCACAAATTCACTTAAAATAAAAATAAACGTCAGATTTAAAATTTAACATTAAACTCCGGGAATAAAATAATTTTCACAATACTATTTTTAAATTTATGATGATGTTTATACATTAAAGAAAAATATACAACTTGTATAAGTAAAAAAATAACATAAATTTTGTTAAATAAAATTATGCAAAGCAACAGTCACAATTCGTTACAAAATGATATATATTTAAAATTCTATTCGATTTCTCAACCTAATAGAATTTGGTGTAGTCCTATTAAATAAAAAAATGATGCGCATCTAAAATTGTATTAATATTACATTATCATTGGATATAAATAAGAATGCGAATTGAACCTCGAACGGATGTTAGGAAGTGAGTTAAAATTTGGATAAAAATTTTGAACTTGGAAAACACACATACGAACGTTATAAGTAAAATTAACACTTATCAAAATAACACAACTTTTTAGAATAAAATAATGAAAAGATACAGCCTCATTTTCTTACAAACTAAAACAAATGTAAAATTACAATTGAGGATGTGAATTTCAAAATTCGCCTTATTGCTTTTGTTTTTTCTATCAGTCTATACTAATTTGCACGAATGTAACATTAAAATTTCTAAATTGATAATGAAAACCAATGGACGCATTTGAAGGTTTTTCGAGATTTCCCAAAATTTTATTTTCCCGATAAAGAGAATTTTGGAACTCCCTACTTCAATTATTTTAACCAAACTAGAAGTCAATTAATTAAAATTTACTCTACCGTAAAACTTATACGGTGGAAACACATTCAGTTAAATCTCTTTAAAAATATTTCCTTACCTCATTTAAAACATTTTTGTAATTGGAACTATATGTCTGTGACAAATGGGTTAGGAATCAGCAATTGGGCGGTATTGCAAATGGACGCTCTTTATAATATTTTAAGCACTTAGTGTACGTTCCCTTAAAGATTAGTCCAACTCATCCGTTTCAGTTACAGAAAAGTGGTTTAAGTCATGAAATTTAAAGTTTCATAACTCAATTTTAATATTAGATTTTAATATTCAATTTTAATATTAAATCATGGGACCTTTTTCGTATTGCTTATTAGAATGTTGGAAAATTTTTACTAAATATTATTTATAAGACCGGGGACCCGTATAAAAATTTAGTTTTCATATTTTTTAACAATTGTTTTAACGTAAGTAGCTTAAAATCAATTTTTTACCTTTTTAAAAGCATTTTTGCAATTGGAACTGTATGTCTTTGCTAACGGTTTATAAATTAGGCATTGGCCACCGTTGAGAGTGGACACACTGTATTTTGATTGCATTCGCGTACACCGTGAACCATTATTTAATAAGTCTAATCATTTTTCATACAATTTTTATTCTTTTTTAAATTCTGATTACAGGATATTGTGTACAGTGTTTTTTGTCATATTTTCTGAAAGGAACATTTTGTTTATATTAAGAACTCTTAAAATTATAAATAAAAAAAATGGGCAAAATTTGAGACTGTTTTTTATGAAAACCTTAATTTCTCAACGAGAATACATGTTACCCTCATGAAAAAATGAACACAATTTATTACAATAAGTCACTTAATCATGATCTATAGTCTGAAAGCATAATATTTTTCTACGACTTTTTGGCTCTCTGAGTCATTGAGCTGAAACAATTTTTCTTCAGCCACATGCCTGAAAACGAGTCATTATAATGTATTCCTTAAAGAGTTGCTTGGCTCATTTTATCAAGGTCATTTTTTTTTTTTTTGGCTTCCCGAAGCCTATAATTTGAATTTTCTTTTAACCTTTTCTGTCGATAGTTGATATTTCTTAAATGTTAATTTACTGTTATGATTTGCTTCGTAAATATTTAAATAATATAATATTTCGTGTGATTCGTAAATATTTAACAATAAAATAAGTTGCATTATCAATACAGGAAATAGGTGCGACATAAGAAGAAAATATTTAATTAATTATACCTCATTCAGGAATTTTTAATGATTTGACAGGTAAATTTCTTTAAATAAGGTTTAAAATCTCAAATGTTGGATGAATAATAACGGCCCAATGAAAATCCAATTTTACGAATATTTTATACAGTTTGGCACTAATGGAATAGTAAAGATTTTCGAACTTTATTTCGTAACCCTAAAATATTTGAAAGATCCAGTACTGGACCAGTACTTCTGAATTCACGAGATGTGTTCAAACAGCCACAACAAACTGGGCAATACTGTTCAATGAATGCTTCATTACTGGCCACTAAATGCCAATATCGGTCACAAAAAAAGCCAACAGTTCTTAGTTTTCCGAGGCTGTATTTACCGTATTTACTCGTGTATAGGGCGCACGCTTGTATAAGGCGCACCTCTACTTTACAAGTAAAAATGGCGATTTCTTAAAATCTCGTATATAACGCACACCATAAATTTAATACGCTAATGAAGAATGACCAAATAAATTTCAGTAAAAAAAAAAAGTCGAAAAAACATTACATTAGACCAGAAAACAGGACGAAAATGCATTTTTAGACTTCAGGTTGTAAGAGAATGATGGGAAATAGGAATGAGTGACGGTAAAGAGAATTGTTAATTAGCGTTTAGATAATGTCATTAGCTCTTTTGTATAAAAAAACTGCAAGGAATGAAATAAATATGCAGTAATACTTCAATTAAGTAACATTTTCCGAGTTTTAATATTTTCTTTGAATAATTTCTTATTTCATATGGATATCGTTCGACTGCATCCAACAGTAAAAAAAATATTCCGTGTATAAGGCGCACCTAGGAGTTTTGCCCTAATTTTTTGGAAAAAAAGTGCGCCTTATACACGAGTAAATACGTAATTATATGATTGCTTTTATGTTGCTACTTGGCATAGCATTATACAAATATATTATTAAAAGTTCTTATCCAAAGGCTTTAAAAACTGATGGTACATAGAGTGCACAGCCCCTCTCATTATGTATGTCCAAAACATCTGTGTCTTTAAGGTTTAATATCTCGGGTAATTACTGACGATATTTTCGAAAATAATTATCCACAATGCTTTTATATTTGTGCTACGATCAACACCATGAGCACTACCAACACCTTTGCTAAATGCCCGCAAATCAAAATTTGTCTGTAACGAAATAATTCACTTTTCTCGAAAATTATGTAACCTAGGGTAATCACTATAGTTTTCCTGCAAAGTTTAAACTAATGTCTATTACTTCTAACTCTTTCATAAATTTAGTTTCAGTAGATTCCGAAATAGATGGGAGGGGGCATATTTTTGCAGTACATTTACCATGTAATCTCTGAAAATATAATACCTAAAATTTAAAAAAATGTATTTTTGTGTTTGGTGTAAAGAAAGCTTTCACACATCGTGTGTATGACCCCTCACGACATACAAAGGCAAGATTTTTTTTTAAGTAACTTAATTAGCCCTATACATTTTCCCCAAATATTTTTGTGTATATTTTATGATCTTTAAATATGTGGGTCAATAGTTTTTTATCTTTCTCCCCATTTGAATATTCCACTGTCTATATTTTAAGAGCAAAATGGCCGTGACACACAGATATACAGAAATGATCTTATAATTGCTGCGTTTTCACTTTGTAAATATGGAACCCTAAAAACTTGTATATTTGGACAAAATATAGTGTATCATAGCAACATTTTTTTAAAGAAAAAAATACATACATATTTGCCACTTTTTTGAAATGCTAATTTTAATTAATCATAATGTCAATTAATTAACACATTAAATTAATTTATCCAAATTTAAATCAATACATTAAAACTTTTTATTATGCCATTTTGAGGATTACCGAAATTCTAAATTTAACTACATTTTTTTAGTGAACATTTCTCTCTAGGATAACACTTTTCTAGTCTCTTTTTAAAAAATTAAATTTTTATTTAATATTGACACATTAAAAAATTTTCAAACCATTATATACATCATACATAAAACGACTATTAACTCTATAAAAAAAATAACGAAACTGTGTATTAAGACGATAGAGGGTGTATTCATAACAGGATAACATTAAAAAATATATTAAAACAATTACGAATAAACATGCGGTGGAAAGACCACTTAATCGGTTAACCGCTATCATTACAACGATATCATAAATTAATCACAAAGTAAAAAGAAGCGAGATTCTTGATTACCTTTTAAAGGCGTGTTACTTGGTAAACTAGGCTATAACAGACACTTTCGTTTTTTGTTGCTTGAGACATAATAATTACAGATCCCTGAAGCGCAATTGGCGTCACCCTCCTTTACCTATAGAAGATGAATTGCTAGTTTCTAGAATGAATGCAAAAACGTTTCAGAGAGAAAAATATGTAAAAGAATTAGACTGAAAAATTTGTCTCGATGAGGTTAAATATGCAAATCTTAAAACAACAGATCGGAAACAGGGGAAATTGTTAAGAGGTAGTTAATACAGTCTAAAGCATAAATTAAGTATTGTCACAATTACGGTCGACACTCGTTAATTTGAACTTTCAGAAATCGAGGAAAAAAGTTCGAAGTATCGGAAATTCGAATTATTCGAATTTAAAAAAAAAAAAAATCACTTTTAATTCTATTCTAAACATAGAATATTTATCTAACACTAGAAACAGATGCCTTTTCTGAAATTTGAAATATTTTAAACAAAAATTAAATCATTAAAGCAATATGTTGAGTATAACGTATTCATGAATTCTTTTAGCCATCCATTTTCGTTTTGTGTCATATTGCAGAATCTTATTAGAAAACTGCGGTTTCCATAATGTTACAGAAGTAATTTGTTGATTTAACACTCGGTATAAGTAACGGCATTGACTCAGGCCCTTGAAGACAAAAATGTGGAAGCATCAGATTGTCTTTGTTTTTCAGAACGCCATAAAAATTTCAGTGAGGCTGGAAATTTTTTGCACATGTCAGTCAGAACTTCTTCGGGGATTTTACTCCGGCACCATCACAGATTTTTTTGCAGTACACCTTCTTGCCTTGCGCAAAATTTTTCTCATTGGAAATAAAAACTGGAGAATTTATGTCTTCTCTTTATTTTTCCGCTTGTTAACGAGACTCCTTTCTCTGGTCAGGCAGTTACTATTTCTGGCTCTCTTGGACAAGAACTGAACTCTACTTATCACTTACGACCTCTAAGGAAGATTCTCATAAATGACGCATTTGATTGTGGCCCTATCAACTTGCATTTCCCTAACGAGTACCCACAACAAATTAATTGAATTTTCATTAACTTGATTAACAAATTCTAATGTCTGGAGGATTTCATATTTGGTATATGCAAAAGTAAATTCCGTTTTTCTAGTAGGTGGCGTAAATGTTTATAATGTTTATAGCAAGTGCTTACATATATATTGCATGAATCTGGCTGTACATGTGTTTGAAAATTCTAGTCATAATCATCAAAACATAATATATGAGATTTGATTAAAGCGTAAACAACGTAGTTTTTCTATTCAATTTTAAATAGATAGTTTAGTGCCAAATAATCATCATTTGCGGGAAATTTTATTGTGAAAAAAGCACTGCTGGAAGTCATCGTTTACTTGTAAAAGTGGTGAATATGCTTTTCTGATAATATGTGTATTAGGTGGTTTATGCAATTTAAAAGAAGTTTATTCAATATTTAAGACACAAAACGTGAAGGTAGGCCGAAAAATCTTGAACATGAAGAATAGCAAGCATTATTGGATGAAGACAACACCGCAAACGCAACAAGAATTGGTAGAAGCATTGAATCTTGACCAATCCGTTGTCAGAAAATGTCTACATGAAATGGCAATGGTTCAAAATTTTGGTAACACATGAATTAACAGAAAGATAGAATATCGAAAAATCACTTGTGTAATGCTTCTTCAAATGCAACAACGAAAATGTTTTCTGTATCGATTTGTGACTAGAGATAAAACAATGGGTTCACTACGAAAACCGTAATCTTAAAAAAGTTAGGGCACAGCCTCGTGAAGCTGGTCCATCACAGCCAAAGCGATGCATTCATTCTGATAAGGTTATGCGTTTCATTAGATAAGATATGAAAGGCTTTGTATATTATGAACGATTGCACTACCTGCCTAGGTTGGTTTAGCCTATGTCATAACACGGAACTGCATGCGCAGTTGCTATCTTCCGAAGTTAGTTACCTTTGCTCCGCGACATAAGAAAAATGGCTTTTCTTGAATAGCGCTTGAACATAAATTCTGTCAAGATTTGTGATCCAAGATTTATGAATGTCATTGGTGTTAAGAGAGCTGAGAAACCATCAAAGACGATGAACGCGTTGGACAACCTTTGACTTCAGGGAATGCTTAAAAGGTGCGTTGGAGATTGAGTGTGTTCGAAAAGATTGTCGCCAAACACTTGCATAAATAGCTAATGCTACACACTGGACTACAGTGTGTAGCACACTTCTACATGACAACGCACCAACATATCGATCTCAATTCGTAAAACAGTTCTTCGTCAAAACTCGCATTAATGTACTTTCACATCCCTGTTATTCACCGGACTTAGCTCCGTATAAAAACTAAAAACCTTTAAAGAATTGCCATTTTGTGTCATCAGATGAGGTGAAAGCAACACCGCAGAGGTCTTATGGAAGGTTGCAAAAAATGGCTCCAGCGGTGCTTCCAAAAATTATACGAACGCTGACAGAAGTGTATCGTCACCCAAAGTGACTACTTTGAAGAAGAATGTGCTTCGGTGCTGTGATTTTTTTTTACAGCTTGTCCCTGAACTTTTGGATCATACTTCGTATAAATTAATTTTTTAGTTTTGGGTAGAATATTACTAATCTACAGCACCGAATTCAACAATAAAATTGATATTATGCTATTACCAATTCTTTTTTCTTCAACACTCTGGAATGATCCATCGTGATGAATGATAGATCTAAGGTATCTAAAACCTGAACAGTTTTTATGTCATCTACTAAAATATAAGCTTACATGCTTGTTGTTCAGCGATCAGTTTTATTCATATTTATATTTTACCACCATTCATCATAAGTATCTTTAAATTTCTGTAACATATATGTAGGGTCTTCTTCATATTTTTTAACCGACTTCAAGGAGGAGGTTATGATTTCGACCTGTATGTATTTCTTGTTCCCTCATAAATTCTTTAAATATGAACCAATTTTGATAATTCTTTTTTTGTTAGAAAATGTAAGATGCTCACACGGTCCACCTGATTCCCCCCCCCCCCCCC
Organism: Maratus speculifer; assembly: GCA_964019185.1. Lineage (NCBI taxonomy): Eukaryota > Metazoa > Arthropoda > Arachnida > Araneae > Salticidae > Maratus > Maratus speculifer. Next base: position 240,151,685 of record OZ025296.1, read on the forward strand.
CCATGGTTTATAAAAATCTTGCGATTAGAACTTTTTAAAAATAAAAACATTAAAATTCCAAATTTTTTTGAAGCAGTCATCCAATAAGAAGCGTTCATTTTTCATGTAATCGTCGGCTTTCATGTAGAGCACACAAGTCCGATATGTGTGTACAATAACTAATAGAATTTCCCATGTGGTCCCATTTTAATTTCATAAAATTCTGATGATTAGAATTTTTTAATGAAAAAATATGGATTTGATAAAAAAAACAATGATTTGTCGCAAACCACCTTCATTGTTGCAACCGTTTTCAAATCATAAACATATTAAAATTATGCATTCATATGCGTTAGCGCCAAGTTGTCGCCAAGCTTGATTTTTTTTTTTTTGAAGCTGGTTAGTATTTTTTATAAAAAAGCATATTTTATTATTTATGATGATTTGATCATCTGCGACTAGTAATTGATGGATGGCATCACTACATTGTATTTACTCACATTCAGTTTCAATTCCCTTTATGACATTTTGTCACATGTTCTCAGAGGTAATACATAACTAAATACAATTTTCGAGAGGCAGCAACTTTACAGAAGACCCTTATTAGTGATGAAAGGTTCAGACAACTTATTTTCAATTTTAACTCTACAGCTCCGCTTTCTGCAATAGATTCTTTTAAGGACTTTAATACGCTCTTCGTTTATATTTGCTATTCTAAGCACTTTAAAAAACTAAACTTCTTGGTACGCTGCCATAAGCTTTTCAAGATCCACAAATATAAGTTTTGTTGTTTTTTTCCTTGTATCTCTGTTTTTCAAGAACGAGTCTTTGAGCAAAATCTTTAGGCAAGATCTATCTGTTGGAAAGCTACATTGTTTCTCAATTCCTTCATGTAGGTCTTCAAACTATTTTTAAAATTCTTCTCCCGAATAATTTTATTACTCGACGTGAAACATATATTCCTCTAAAGTTGCTGCAGATTTTTTTTTCCTTTCCTTAAGAAGCCATTCGATTCGCTCAAAAAAACCTGGATGATAATATTTTAAGTCGATGGGGGCATTATTTTCAAATATATCGCTCAAATTTTAATATTTTTACGTGATTATTTTTGAATAGGAAATCTACAACCGGGCTAGATTTTAAAATTTTGGTTATATATTTTTAATATAATAGTTTCAATTTCAGAATTGGTTCCAACCGTTTCCGAAAGTTAAAGTATTTTTTATTTTATTTATTTATTTTTTAATTCGAAACCTAAATCGAAAAAATAAAAACTAGCCCGGTTGTAGATCGTCCTCAGCTATCCTATCCGAAAAACAAATCATGTGAAAATATTAAAATCTGTGCAAGATGTTTGAAAATAACGGCTCCATAGACTTAAAACATTATCATCTAGACCTTTTTGAATGAGTCGAGTGGTTTATTAAAAATTGGTATTAAATATACTTTTTTTTTATCTTTCGTAGCTTTGGATCACCTGCAAGATCTGGCGGTATCCTCACACTGCTTTTACCAACATATTTTATCAGTTGAAGATTTATTCCACCAGGTACTGGTGACCTGCCATCTTTTCTTTCACTGAATGCTTTTTTTTACCCCTGCACTTGTGATTTGAAAAGGAACGTTTTGCAATTGAAAAAGAGCTGAATCTTTTAATTAATCTCTGTTCTCCATGAAAAGTTCTTCAAAATATGACCTCCAAGCGGTAACCTTAAACATTTCAAATTTTGTTTTATGATGAGTATCACTTCACGTTCCTTTATAAATTTTATAGGCTTATTGCACTTTTTAAAGCTGTAGTTAGTAATTTATGCTAGCACTCTCCTTTCAAACCATCGTTTTTGCATTATCTAATTTCTTTGTATATTCCTTTCATTAAACTTTTGTATAGCTCTAAACTAGAATCAACTTTTTTAAAAAAAGAACCTTCTCTCTTTCTTGAACTATTTTAAGGATTTCTTCATTTACCAGCTCTTACTCTTATTTTCAATAATCCAATATCTCAAGAGTAACAGTACTAAATTTGTTTAAGATTGTTATATTGATCCTTTGCCTTATTATTTTAATAATCTGATCTGGCTGTAATTCCGCTTTAAATACTGATAACAATATTTAACTTTTGTTTATTTAATAGATATTTATTGCTTTACCCTTAAACGAACATGCGCACCTCTGAGTATTCCTGAATCAACCTGGCTTTTGTTATTATTGCGAACCACAATTAGCTGCGATTTATTAATACATGATAAAGTCTGTTTAGTATATCACCACTAATATACGTAAATGCTTTTCGCACACACAAACGCAGGGGTCGCAGCATCCTTAAAATTTTCGCACTTTTCTACCAGTAGTTTAATTCAAAAATTTTCGTGTCAGATTCATTTAACACCTACAATGAAATTCTAGAATAAATATTATCGTTTTAAAATTCTGGTAGGAAAGTGTGAAAATTTTAGGGACACTGCGACCCTTGCAAACGCATACAAAATATTTTACCCATACTTTATTTTTACTTCTCCATATTCACCGAAAAAATTGTATTATTATAACTAGCTAACCCGCCCGGCGTTGCCCGGGTCCGTATTAACAATATTAAACGAACTTGAAATTTGTATTATTTTATCATTAACTCGAAACTTGCAGAAATGCATTGTCAGAAATACGTGGCCACTGACTGTTGTTTTTTAAAAAGAACTAATCTATCGCTTCACCGGTAAAAAATATTAATTATTTTATCATATGTGTTTTAAATATCAATATAGAAAATTATTTTAACGTTTTGCTTGAAAATATAACATTCTTTTGTTAATATCTTAAAATCGTCTGCAGTCAGAAATCTATATTTTAGATTAATATTTACGAGTTGGCGCATTGCCAAGATTTGCTTCCTCTGGACCGAGTTGGCGCATTGCCAAGATTTGCTCCCCTGTGCCTCAATTAATTATCCTCGGAATTCCTTTTATTTATAGAGATTCAGAAAACTCGTCTGATTTTAGTCAGACTGACCTTGGCAATACAATTATAAATGCTTGAAAGCTATATTTTATTCTTTTTTACATGAATTTTTACACAATAATTTGAATGTTCATTACATACTTTCACTGTTCTAATTCAGTTTGTTACAACATGGAAAATAAAGGCAAGTGAGTAAAAAAGCATTTACTCCGTGTCAATCCCTTTCTATCGAAATACCGTATTCTCTCATTATCTGGCATGCCGCAATAATCGGGAGACCAAATTTTTGAATATTAGTCCCTGATCTTTACCGGTATGCCGAAAAAAGCAATGATCTTTGAAAAAGGAAAGGACTGAGGTTCGTTAGCTGTATTCTTTAGCAGTAATTGGTTTGGGGAAAGTGAGGTGCAATATAGAGTTTATTCCCACTTTTCTAATTATTTAATTTATCCTTTTTTACATATTCAAAAGAAGAAATATGTGTTTCATGTCATTTCACACAAAGCTATCTCCCCAGAACCCAACCGATAGTTATAACACAGAAACGATTATATCATAAATTATTGCCAGAACATAAATATTTTTACTATATATAAAATATTAAAAACTTTATAATTATATAAATAGATAAAGATAGAACTGAATTACACTGAACTGCATTCAGTTTGCCAAGAAATGTTTCTAGAATAAAGATAAAATGATATACAGGCCTACGTAAAGAGCTGAATGCTTGGACACCTATGAATGATTATTTCTCAGCATGTGATTTCAGTAGTTTTCAGAGAGCTTTATTTAAAAAATAATTTTAGTTGAATACTGGCGTATAATAAAGGTATTTGATGAACTACAGGACTGAACAAAAACATTGAAGTATGTTTCCATTTATTAACATAAGTTGTTGGAAGAAAATTTCAACCTACTAGACATTTTCTTCCTAAACTAATTTTGACCATTTTATAGTATATATATCAGCCGACAGGATAAATACAGGGCTGTTCAAAAGTATTGGAATACATATTTGACTATAGATAGAAACTTTTATTTCCCTAAATAACGAAATTTTGTTAAAGATTTCAGGAAGTGTTGAAAAGTGTTTCATATTCTATGCTTAACGCATGATTTTTCTGACTTGTTTAACTCTTCAAACGATATTAAAATTGCAGACATATCAGCGTATTTTTTAATATTTTTTTATTATTGAAGAGTTCTTAGTTATATATATGAAGTATTTTTATTATAATTTATTTTATTGAACTTGCTTTCCTTTTATCTATAAATTATTTATATAATTCACCAAAAAATATACGTTGGTCATAAGAACCGAATAAAATGATTAATAGATAACGTAATAGAAATAATTAATTCGCATAATTGATCAGGAATTATGATTCCTGATGCATAAGCTTTCATAACCACAGATGATTAATCGATTCTCAATACTAGTCGAATATATATAGCTTTATTTTTGAAATACTGTCTGTGAGGGAATGCCAGCAGTGAATGCTGTACTAAATAGCTGAAAAACAGTGTCAAGAAAGTATGAAATGAATGTGTTGTTGATGAGAATTGAATACGGATATAAATATTAATCGTTCGGATTAATTAATGAAAAGAAAAAAGACAGAATAAAAGGCTATTCCTTATTTTAATTAACCAAATGAAAAGAAAATGATTAAGGCTAGTCATATATTTTGAACTAAAAATAGAACCTATAAATACATTACGATTATGTTTAACCCTTTCCCGGGGAAAGATACTTCCATTTATAAAATATTGAAATGAGTGATCGACACCAGAATTTTAAAAGAAATTTATTCGCAACTATGCGAAAGATTTTGTTCACATAATTGAGGACTTGATCAACCACTCAGGGGTTCAACCAAATTTGGCATATAGGTTTTGTTTTATCTCTGGTGGAAAATCTCCATTACCAACCATATAATATTAAAAAAAACTGAAATTTAAAGAATGTAATTGTTCACATACTTAATAAAGGGGAAATTTTCATTTCAATATTCTGGTGCCTATAAGGCATTTAGGAATTAAATTAGGTGGTCCAAAAATGAACCACCGTCCTTGAAGAGGTTAAGTAATGCCAAATGCTTCAATATATTTTCTTTATGTCTAACTTTGATTTTCACCTTAAATCATACAAATTATTTATGTGGTAAATCGATAAATCTTTATATTTGATAACCTTTTGAATGCACTTTTAAGAAAAAACTGACTGGGTACTTTATATGGGTTTCTTCTATCATATTGAATTTTTTAAGACGAACGTCATGCTGCTTATGTCACCCTAATATCATCAGAAATCGAATGATATTGCAATGAATGAGGAGATCTAACACTGATATTGCTCCAAAACTGTCGATAAAATTTTCTTTTAAAAGCTACTAGAAGATTTTATGAATTACATAAATTTAGGTTGTACTAATGGAACATGTGACTATATCATAATTTTTTTTCTTCAAAATTATGATATCTTTCGAAATTTGTTAAGCCAATTCACACTAACATGTCTCTACAATCATATCGCAGTTACCACAAAACCAGTACATCCTTTTTGCACTCTTCTCAGCAAAATAAATTAAGTTAAAAAAATTTTTCTAAATTGGGCATTTTTAGAAGGTTTATCAATGTGCAAGGCATTAAATACATTTACTTTGTTTTAATTATTATTACTATTTTATCGTTGCCTGATTGGGCTGTTTTAGTACATAAATGAAACATTTTGTTTTTTAATCTCTTGATTTTTTAAAAAGACTATATTGAACATCTTTTGCAAACTGTATACAATTATTTAGACTTGTTTATGGAAATACAAATAACTAAGTTTGATTATATTTAAAACTTCATATTCATAGGAGATCTCTATCTAAACTGTGACCTTACAAAGTTATAGTCATGTCTTGCAATTCTCTGAAAATTTCCCGGATTTTTTTTAATTATAAAAAAGAAGAAATGATCTCCAATGCATACACACGCATGCATACACGCGAAAAGCGACTTTTTCTACGAACGAAAATTCTCGTTTCGCGTTCGCTATAATTTGCTAAAAATATTGCTAAACTCATTGTGCTAAACTATGTTAAGCTATTTATTTCATCAAGAAGAAGAAAAAATTAGGGTGCAAAGTTATTTACCCACATTGCAATCAAGGCCTTCATAAATGACATTTTAAGCGATGCTGTTATGTGAAAAACTTGCTAGATAATCTTACCGAAGTATTTAATATAGTATGTTAAAAGTATTTATGATTTTTGTTCCGCTCCTGTAAATTTTATAAGGACTATGTAAAGTTGACATATGGGTGTGCTTGAAGCATCCTTGTTTTGTTCCCTTTCAATTTCTTAAGCTTCAAAAACGATGGTCATTCACTTCTGCGTTTCATTTCAAAGCTGGGTCTTCTTTTGTAAAATATTTTAATCAGTTCTATGTTTTATTCAGTTTTTAACTATCTTCCCACTATCTTGTCTTGGCTTTCAACTAATTTTGTAAACAGCTATAGCTTTTAAGGCTTAGTTTGAAATAATTTCTTAAAAAGACAATATTCATATCACTCATTATATGACCTAAAAGTGAAAGAAAGAAGTCTGTATTGTAGAATATAGATGGGACATATAAGTGGCTAAATCAAAAATAAACCAAAATTAGTGCTTAAACTTTTGAAGGTTATCACAAGGGTACTCAAACCTCTGCCCATGACAAGTGGGAATGTCAAATGACTATCTATGCAGTACTCTCTCCGTTCTTCAGTCGGCATATCGATACTGAGCAAGAGGCTCACCTCAACTTTACACAATGCATTATCCTTAAATTTGTCACAAATAAAGGCTTAAGACCGGCTGAAATATTACGAAGATTTCAAAGAAGGCATACTTAAAGAAAACCCAAGTATATATGTGGCACAATGTTTTTTTTTTTTTTTTTTAAACTACGAACACAAGTTGAAAACACACCCAACACCACCGGTCACCCTCGAACAAGTTTGACTGAGGAAATCATTGGCGCATTTTAGGGCCTTCTCGAGTGCTGCCTATTACTGCCAGCTGTCAAACGAAACAAAACATACACATCGTCGAAAAAGACATGAATTTCCGATAAAAGAAGTGATATTTTTTAAAAGAAGTGATATTTGACAATGCCATCCTCATTCAACAAACTTGACCCTCGAAAAGTTGGATGAAATGCATTGGAGAACTCTGGAGCAACCTCCCTATAGTGCTCAGTTATTCTACTGTGATTATCACATGTTTGGATATTTGGAAGAAGCATTACAATGCATTTTTGATACGACGAAATAGAAAGTGTTTAAGTCAAAATCATGAATTTTGTTCCTGATATTTAAGATTATGTATATATAGTGAAGTATTTAGAGTCTGACGATTCTGCAATGGTTTTAAAAATTTCCATTCTATTCCTTTAATTCTACTTTTTATTATTATTTTATAATCAAGAATCAAATTGCTAAGAAAACCAATCTCTATTATTTTTACTTTCACAAACTTTGAGATAATTTGCAATTGTTATTAATGACTATATAAGGTGTTCTAGTATAATAACGCCAGGCGGGGTAATAATGCCAAGTGCTAATATTATGCATAATTATGAAATAATCCAGTAAATGACACCTATGTGCTTTGCGCAGAAGGGTTTTGAGTTATATAATCCCAAAAAACAACTGAAAGTTAATTTGTTTCATTTGTAGGCCTTATATTTTTTACAAGCAACTAAAATTAACGCTTGATCTAAAATTTGCGAAATAGGTTTTGTGATGTGAAGACTATATTTTTTTATCAGGAAATATTTTGTTTATTACATAAATTTGTTGTGCATTTCATGTACTTTCAAAATGTTGTAGAAGATTTCGGATACCTTCTCGAGATAATTTGTAATTTAAAATGTACTGCGCAATAAGTATACCGGGGTAATAACGCAAAGGATTGGCGTTGTTACTCCGGTCGATTCCCAACAGTAACCGAACTACATCCGAAGGGGGTTTATTTATTAATATGGGACAGCATTATTATCATTGTTGAAATGGTAAGATTAATCGGGGGGCGGGGAGGTCCAATACCCAAAACTAATCTCTCTATTTCTTTTAATATTAATGTAAAAAATAATTTTAAACTCTTATAAATAAAACTATATAAAAATGTTTCGATATTCTAATTCGAAAATCTTCAAAATCATGTTTCTATTAAATTTCCACTGGATTGTTCAATTGATTTCTAAAATTTAATTGTTCACTTTCTCAGCGTTCGGTTTTTAAAAATTTTACAAATTTAACCTTTAAACGATGTGACAGAAATTGTAACGTAACTAATGTGAAGCGGTTCGTGAGACCGCAAGATTGAAAGATGAATAAAAGGCGAGAATAACTCATGGGATTGTGTTTTTGTACTAAACCTTTTATACAAGACTATTATACATAATATTAACCTATTTAAAAATCTCTATTGATAGTACTAAAGTTCCAAATGAAACAAAATTTCGGTAGTGTTTTTAGTTAAATTGAAAATTACAAGTTAAACTATAAAAATTAAAAGAAAAAATGGTCTGTGAGACCGGTAACCTTAGTTAAAGGTTAAAAGGCGATCAATGATTAAAAATCATAGACTACTGCTTCTGCACTAAAATTTTTGTACAGAATTAATTCTAACTAAAATTAATCTATTCAAATATTTCTAACAATAGTAGGAGGACTACAAACGAAACAGGATTTCAGTTGTAGCTATAGTTAAACTGGAAAATACCAGTTAAACTCTAAAATTTGGGGAAGGGGGCAGCGTTCAGTGAGATTGCTTACAGCAGTTAAAGGTTAATTTTGTTTCTAATATAGAGATAATGATATATAACCCCATGAATCATGTATAAAATTTAATAAGGGATCTTATTGGGATAATATTTTTTATCAAAAATCTTATTTAATTAATTAAAAATTATTAAAGCATGTTTTATATAACGCCGACAATTTAACTTCAGGTTTGGACAATCCGCATTAGTGTGGAATTATGGGTTAAAAACTATTTACAAGACTGCTATAATAGTATTAACAAAAATATTTATTACATATAACTCAAGTTATTATAACATTTCACATGATTAAAATATTACATTATTAATGGTTAAAACCATGCAATATTTCTTATAATTATATTTAAGCGGGGTTTTTAAGCAAAGAGAGGCACGGGGTGTTATATTCTGATGAAGCTCCCCCTCAATCCTTTTTCTTTCAATTTCACAAAAAATTGAATATTTTCTATCGCATGGAATGCATACATGGGAATATAAATACCGATTCGAATAAGTACATTTAAAACCGTGCAATGCTTCTAACAATTCTACTTAAACGGTCTTTTTTAAGCAAAAAAGTAGATTAGAATCTGATATTCTTTTGCCCCCCCCCCCCCCACACACACACATCACACCTTTCGTTTTCTTACACTTTCACAAAAAAAATTGAACATTTTCAATAGCTTAGAATGCATTTTGTCAATTTCTTGAGCTGTAGATTTTTTTTTTAGAATTTGGCAATCTACATGCCTTTATTCCATCTTATTTTATAGTTTTGTTTGCATGGCGCTATTACCCATATAGGTGGGTAATAACGCCAAATAGCATTGGTCAAGAAATCACGCCATTACATTTTATGAATACATATCTGTTAAATTATTTTTTATATAGATAGTCAATGAGTTGCTGTATCAAATTCTATATTTGTTTGAAAAATACAATCTAAAACTAAGCCGTGAAAATTGGTAGAATCTTAACGTGGCGTTATTACTCCAGGATACCTCATATACGTATATATTTATATATTTATATATAAACCAGGAAAGTACCCGTTTTTGGCAATATTGCCTACCACACTAATTATACAACAATTAAAACAGTTTCATGCTGTCATTTTACTATTTTTTTTAAAAATATTATTATTTACTTTAACAATCGAAAAATTTGCACAGAAAATGAAACTCCTCATTTCAAAATCACGAGAGAGGGAAGGGGTTGTCTCACCTTAGAATATACCTTCGAAATACTCACCAAAATTCAGCGGTATAAGCGACCACTGGCGCAGCCAGAATTAAGTTCTAGGGGGGGGGGGGGGAGTTGAATTTCTGATAAACGTGATTGCCGGTTATTTAAATCGTCGTTTAATAGAATCAGTACTAATTTGAATATTCACTGTATAATACTTAAACTCAAAGAGCATCTGTGTGGGAGGAAATCATCATTTTTTTACCATAATGCGTCTCAGAAAAGTAATTTATTTCAAATAACCAATTTTTACTTAGTTAATTCATGTAATACTAGTGAAAAATGCTCCAAGGAGCAGTGCAAAAGCAGAATATGATTTTAATTGAGCATTAAAAAGTAATGGACAAGTGCTTCTGTTAATTACTGAGCATGAGAAAGGATAAGGGATCCCTTCTTGGCTACAACTCACTTCAATGCCAACTTTGAAAAAATCATATTTGCGCTTTTTCCATACAAAAGAAATTTGCGGTTCTTTAGTAGAATTTTCCACCGTGCTTTAGATGTTAACCAGGGGTGTAGTCATAAAAATAACATAAGATATATGCTCTAAGCAGAGGGATATTCTAGAATGTGTATACTATAAGCTTTCTTGAAAAACAGAGGGTATATGGTGTTCTATTAAAAAGTCCAGAAGGTGTACGGCGTATAGCCTGTACTACATCTCTGATGTTAACTGCACTGTTCACTCTGCACTATACTACAAATCAATTTTCTGTGCAATTATACACTTAGGGTATGCTTGGTGGCAGTGCATGAATGTGATTCCTGCAGGAACTAGGTATCTGGCATTATGTCGCCTTCCTTTACATTTATGTCTAATTAAGCTGCATCTTTACTGGTTACGTCTTTACACTATACATTTTTATAGTAACTGCGACTGATTTGTTTTCACGGAAAAAGCGCAAATATGATTTTTTCAAAGTTGGCATTGAAGTGAGTTGTAGCCAAGAAGGGATCCCTTATCCTTCCTCATGCTCAGTAATTAACAGAAGCACTTGTCCATTACTTTTTAATGCTCAATTAAAATCATATTCTGCTTTTGCACTGCTCCTTGGAGCATTTTTCACTAGTCCTTCTATTTTTCCATATTCCACTGGGATACTGCACAACTTGTTTGTATTTTATATATAGAAATAAAAAATGTTCCCGGGATAAAAAGTTTGTCTTTTGTTTAAAAAAAAATAAAGTTTTTATCTTTAGTAGTTTTCGAGAAAAGTGCTGTGACACAAAATTTTTGTCCGATTTTCAAAATACTCTACAGTACACCTACAGTATGCCATAAAAAAAAAAATAATTTTTGTGCTATGTTGTGCTTCTTGGTCAGACGAACATAAAAAAAAAAAAAAAAAAAAAAAAAAAAAAAAAAATCATCAAAATTGGATAAGTATTTAGTTAGTTATTGCAAAAAGAAAAATTGAAAAATCCATGTTTTTGCGGTTTCCTATGCTTAAGCATTATCGCTCAATCATATTATTGTTGCGCGCTGCCGCGTTTACAATGATTCCAACCAATGAGAAAGCGCCATTTCACGGCCAAGTAACCGTTTTCTATACAAGCAGGGGAGTGCGTTGCAGCAAAATGCAGCAGATTTTTAACAGTGTGCATATCCTTGGCGCTATAGTTTACAGGAGTGGTACATTGTTCAAAATTTGAAACTTTTGTTGCATCGCCACTCCATCGCTTTGATAGAATATCTCTATTTTGATCGATGAGAATCCTCGATAATGCATTTAAGTAATCGTTTTCTACTTATCAACTATATCGTTTCCGTATATTTATTTTTTCAATCAGCACCAAGGTGCACACTTTATTAGAAGACGCGCTCTATTAGAGGGCGCATTCTATTAGTATAAATACGGTATATACTTATAGTAAATACACTTTGTTAAAGTACAGGGCCCCAATATTTGACAGGTATGCCAGGCATTTTTGCCATTGATGCCATTGTGCTAAAAACAAAATATAAATAAATGAAAAAAATGGATAAAATATAAATTTGGTATGGTGCAAAAAATTGCCTAATTTAAAATTAAAAATCAAATTTAACAGCCACCAGGGCTAGACGCCGTGCATAATTATTCAGTAAATGATTCATTAAAAAATGACAAAAATCAGCATGTCAAAAATTTCAAAAAAATTCATAATTCGTTAAAAATTTAAGTTAAAAATAAGAGAAAAAAAAGCATTCTGTATTTTTTTATGCTTAATCGAATGGTGTAACTGGTTTTTCTCTCCGATGATCACAAGTACCTTAGATTGATGACTGCCATTCTTTTATTTCATCTTGTAAAAAAACTGTTTAACGTAAAGCTATGATTTTTTGCAGGATTAATTAGCATCGCAAAATCTTTAAAATAAACTTTACCGCAACATTCTATCTGCAATAGAACGTTAGATATACCCATTTATGACCAAGTTTGGAAAATACGCAATTTCAGAAAAACCGCCCAGCGAAATAACGTTTTCTCGATGACTACCCCGGGATAAAAAGTTTGTCTTTTGTTTAAAAAAAAATTAAGTTTTTATCTTTAGTAGTTTTCGAGAAAAGTGCTGTGACACAAAATTTTTGTCCGATTTTCAGAATACTCTACAGTACACCTACAGTATGCCATAAAAAAAAATAATTTTTGTGCTATGTTGTGCTTCTTGGTCAGACGAACATTTAAAAAAAATCATCAAAATTGGATAAGTATTTAGTTAGTTATTGCAAAAAGAAAAATTGAAAAATCCGTGTTTTTGCGCTTTCCTATGCTTAAGCATTACCGCTCAATCATATTATTGTAGCGCGCTGCCGCGCGCACAATGATGCACTTTCACAATTTTAACTAAGTTTTAAGCAAGTCAAAGTAGAAATTGGAGATTTTTTTTCAGATATTTTTTGGAGAATTTTCGCCGTTTAATTAATTTTTTTATAAAATAAAATCTGATTCAATAAAGCGGCGGATTCCGAAATCCACCAAAACATTTAAATATTAAGTTTGGTTTTGATTCATATAAGTGGAAATTATAGCGATCTTTCTTAGCTCTGGGGGGAGTTTTAACCCCAAAACCACCCCCTTGACTGCGCCACTGTAGGCAACGTTTCTGTTCAGTGTCCAACAAAGAAAGACGCTCTATTTCAATTAAAATTATATCTAGAATTTTTTTCGTTGATTTTTTTTTCCAATTTTGATAAGTTATTTTTAGATGAATGTAAAAAGCATTCATTGAATTATTGTTTTATTATTGCTGTTTACCTTGATTCTTTAATGTTAAAATAAGTCATCAGTTTACACTTTTCTTGCTTAAGATTCAAAGCAATAATATAAATCATTAAAAGTGTACTTAAAAATTCTTTTATATAGTTACATTTTGATGTAAAAGACATCATTATAGAAATAATCATTAGAATTTAGTTTGTGAAAATTTTGGAAAAAATGTATATAAATTAATGCAATAAAGCATAAATGGAATTATTATTTTATTCTTATTATCATTTTACTTGCTTCATTAATATCTGAAAAAAAATCTCCAATTTCTACTTTGACTTGCTTAAAACTTAGAGATATGATATAGGATACTAAAAAGACTTAATAAAAGTAATATTCGTTATATATATGTTACAGGCCAAACCCGATTTTAGGCCAAACTAGATTGGCCTAGGCAAAACCGGTCTATCCTATCGCCCATCGGATAAACTAGTTTTTCCTAGGCCAAACCGGTCTATCCTAACGCCCATCGGATAAACTAGTTTTTCCTAGGCCAAACCGGTTTATCCTAACGCCCATCGGATAGACTAGTTTTTCCTAGACCAAACTAGTCTATCCTAAGGCCCATAGGACAAACTAGATTTTCCTAGGCCAATCTAGTTTGGCCTAACTCTTATAGGATATACTAGTTTAGACTGCTGTCTATTGGTCTGAACTAGTTTATCCTAGGCCTATTCAATTTGGCGTGGTTTTATTGAATTCAATGACGGCCTCAACGCCAACATTATTGTTTGTCCTAGGCTGATCTAGTATATCCTAGGCCAATGTAGTTTTATGTGTTTTTAGCTCACGTGCGCGAAAGCCAGAGAAATAATGGGCTCACAGGTTCTGTATATGCATTTACGCATGTATGTACGCATGTATGTACGTATATGCGTACGTATGTACGTAACATGGTAACTCTTGATAGAGATATCCGATTTGCTTCAGATTTTGGATGCAGATTCATTCTGATAAGGTACTTTTCTGATTGATTTTGGGAATTCATTGGATAAGAATAAAGGGGGTGAACAGGAGGCTAATCCCCCACCTTTAATTTAGAGAAATGGATTTATCATGCAGAATTATCAGTTTTCACTTAAAATTTTAGATATAGGATCATTGTGACAAGGCGATTAGTTGTGGATGTTTATTGTTTAAGTCTAAAAGAAAGGGCAATGTAGGTAACACAACATTATTTAGATAAATGGTTTTTGACGCAGAATTGACGAATTTGCTTCAAATTTTGGATATAAGTTTTTTCTGATAAGGCGGTTCCCTGAATTGTTTTGGGGGTTTAATGGTTAAGTATGAAGGGAAAAAAATGAAGGATTACCCTCTTAACTAGGAAAAGCTAGTTTATACTAAGGACATTTAGATAAACAATTTGGCTTGGAAAAACTAGTTTATCCAATTGCCGTTAGGAGAAAATAGTTTGGCCTAGGCTGATCTAATTTGGCTCGAAATCCGGTTTGGCCGGTAAAAAGCATGTCTTTCAAAAGAAAGTATAAATGTGAGTAAAGAATCATTGCTTATAACATCAATACAGAAATTTAACATGCCCACAGTAGAGACTTGATGCATTGGATTATGGTGTTTGCTTATTTTATTTTTTCTCTGCAGACTCGTGCCAACTGAGATCAGATTTGCATTTATTATTATTGTTATTATTATTATTATTATTATTATAATTGCATATTCGAGCCAGATCGGAGCTGAACATAATTTGGAATCGAACAGCGTTTTCCATTTTTGAGAAATTAATTACCTGTCGACATATAAGCTATTCTTGTTACTGCGTCAAGTTTTTCTTTTCCGCAAAGTCGTACGCGGAAATTCGATTCAAAATATAGCTTTAACAGTATTTTCTCAAAGGTGCATAGCTTTTATGGAAAAATGGTTAACTCCATTTGATTACATATTTCCTGAGTGAGAATGCCTGTTAATTTTATGCATTTCCGAAAATGAATTAGCTCTTAAATGTGTTAGGAAGTAACTCTTTTGGATTTGAGGAAAGCCTTAAGGAATGACAGAGAAACATATTCACAAATCTACTTTTTACTGAACAGTTATAAACAACATCATAACAGTTTCAATAGTTATGATGTTTATGATTCTTCTTTTTTTCTTTTGTTCTAAACTACATTAATTATTTAATGAATCCCTATTTGAATATTGAAAGGTTTAAGAATCTAAATAATCAATAATAAATTGTGCATATACCATTCTATGAACACATCGTAATTTAAAAATACATTGTAAATCTATCCAATAAATATGTATGCAGAATTTTTTAAAGGAATCCTAATTGTATATTAAGTGAAATCCGAATTTTTTGCAGAAATTAATTAGAGCCAGATTGAGCCGGGCCGAGTCTCTTTTCACTGATTTTTGTACAGGTCTCGGGCTGAACCTTTAATTTTTACACCGGTTCATGGAAAAATAACTTTCCTTCGAGAAGGGCGGGGCCCGGGCCTCGAAATTCCGGCCCGTGCAAAACTCTGACAGCATTCTACAACACTTCGAATAAAATACATTATATAAGGGTGATGACAAAACCACTTTGCACAAGGTTAGCTATGGAGCAGTAGTCGGGATCAATATTAAAAAGAATATTTCCAAATTAAACCGATAGCTTTGCATTCACAGGCTGTTTACACCAATTGTGTATTACAGCCTTATTTTTTAAAGAATAACACCCTCGAAAAATAAAGTAAGTTGGATTACTTTTTCCCATTTCCCTCAATTATACTTAACTATCGAACTCCAAAACTAATCACAGATACGCTTTATAAAATTAAACAATTATCCAAAATTTGAAACAAATCAGATAATACTGCTCAAAAAACGTTCATCTGATTTAAGGAGGGTAATCTCCCATTCCTCCCTTTATTCTAAATCATTAAACTCTCAAAACAATTCAGGGATTCGCCTTATAAAGAAAATCTATATTCAAAATTTACGGCTAATCGGATAAATCTGCATAAAAATCCATTTATTTAATTTAAGGAAGGAGATATAACGTCCACTACCCCATTATACTTAACCAAAAGAAAAACCCCCAAATTAATTAAAGAAGTGCCTGATCAAATGAATTCATATCCAAAATTTTAAGCAAATAGGATAATTCTGTATTATAACCAATTTATTTAATTTAAAGAAGGAAATAAGTTGTAAGTTTCCACCTTATCTTTAACCGAAGAACCACCAAAATTAATCAGTGAAGATCTTCATCAGAATGAACAAATCCAAGATTTGTTGCAAATCGGTTAATTCTGCATGAAAAACCCATTTGCCAAAATTAGGCGGCATCCCCCCGTTTTTCCTGTTGTTCTTATTCAATTAACCCCAAAAACTAATTTGGGAAGCGCTTTACCAGAATGAATTTATTTCTAAAATTTAAAGCAAATCAATAAATTCTGCGTGAAAAAAGCATTTACATAAATTATGGGGCGTTACCCCTATTCCCCCTCCCTTTATACTTAAACAATGAACACCCACAACTAATCATGGAGGCGCCTCAAGAGAATGCTCCTATATTTAAAATTAAAAAAAATATATGCTAATAATGCACGGAAACCCATTTATTTGAATTAAGGGAAGGGACGAATCAGCCTCTCGTTCTCCCTCCCCCCCCCCTTATTCTTATCTAATGAACTCCCAAAATTAATCAGAAAAGCTCCTCATAAGAATAAACCTACATTGAAAGTTTGATGCAAATCGAGTATCTCTATCAAGAATATTGCGTTACGTACGTACGTACCCACATAGATACAGAACCTACGGGCGCATTAGTTCTCAGGCTTTGGTAACCTGATTAGATAAAAACACGTCAAATTACATTATTAGTATCAAGAGTTATCTCGTTACGCGCATACGTACGTACATATGTACATACATGCGTACATACATGTGTACATACACACATACAGAACCTGTGATCCCATTGTTTCTCTGGCTTTGACGCCCGTGAACTAAAAACGCTTAAAACTACATTGGCCTAGGATAAACTAGATCAGCCTAGGACAAACCAGAATGTTGGCGTTAAGGCGGTCATTGAATTCAATAAAATCACGCCAAATTGAATTGGCCTAGGATAAACTAGATCGGCCTAGGATAAACTAGTTCAGACCAATAAACAGCAGTCTAAACTAGTTTATCCTATAAGAGTTAGGCCAAACTAGTTTGGCCTAGGAAAATCTAGTTTGTCCTATGAGCCTTAGGATAGACTAGTTTGGACTAGTAAAAACTAGTTTGTCCGATGGGCGTTAGGATAGACCGGTTTGGCTTAGGAAAAACTAGTTTATCCGATGGGCATTAGGATAGACCGGTTTGGCCTAGGAAAAACTAGTTTATCCGATGGGCCTTAGGATAGACCGGTTTGGCATAGGCCAATCTAGTTTGGCCTAAAATCGGGTTTGGCCTGTAACATATATAAATAAAAATCATCATTACAGAAATATTATTTTTTCTTTGAAATATATAATATATGTATATATTATATGTATACATATATATACAAAATTTTTTTAAAAATATGCATGGAGTTAATTGTTATAATTCTACTAGAACTATTAATATCTGGAAAAATAGATTCCTAATTTTTACTTTGTCTGTTTAAGGTTCAACAGAATGATATAAAACAATAAAAAAAATCTTATAAAACTGTAATGTAATTATATTCGTAAATAAAAATTACAATTACAGAATTTGGGTCTAGAATTTAATTATTTAATTAATTTAATTTTTATCTTTTGAAATAAAAACACTCACTCACATGTTCATAGATAAATGTTAAAAACATAATGAAAATATTTAATTTTTATAATCTTACTTACTTTATTAATATGTGAAATAAAATTATCAATTTTTACTTTGCTTAGTTAATATTCAAAGCAATGATATAAAATATTTTTTAAATGTTTAAAAAATATTTTATGTATGTATTTTTAAATCATCATTATTGCATAAATCCCATAAGAAGTTATTTCCTTAAAATTTTAAGAAATTTTTTATATATAGGTGTTGAATACTGTTTAATTTACTGTTATGATGCTTAAATACTTAATGAATATTTTAAATTTTTTCTCATTTAATTTCTTAAAACTAAAATTTGCATTTAAAAAAACATAAATACGAATTTTTTTAACAATAAAAAAACCATCATCTTTAGAAATTGCAGTCGTGTGAAAAAAAAAAAAAAAAAAAAAAAAAATATATATATATATATATAAGTGAGTATTATAATTAGAGTATACATAAACAGCATACATGAAAATATTTGAAGATGTGTATTGTTATTATTATTACTATGATTATTATTATTATGTTTATTATAAGCTATTTTGTATAAAATTTCTTTTTGTCTAATTTTTGAGAAAAATATTTCTGTCTGTTTGTGGTGCATCATAGGACGTAGTCATGTGGTGCATCCACCTTCTTTATTTAGTGTCACGCCTTCGTATTTCGAAAATTACGCCTGGGTTCATCTCTTGAATTTAATAGTGCTTTTAGAATAAGGAAATCCATAATTTTCAATGCAAGTTTTCAATATTAGATTGGTTATTTTAAGTTGTACTTTTTTATCAGCACATTTAATGCAATACATTTAAGAAATTCTGTAAATCCAACATTCCTTTAAAATAAACATTGTATAAATAATATTTGAGACAAAATTTAATCCTGATTTTCTTTAGATATCTGACCTGCTATATTGCGTTAACTTCATGAAGCTCGTTGCTAACATTTGTTTATTTATTTGTCGATTTGTCTGTAGGTACATTTCATGTTTCAAAATTACAAACGTATAATTACATATAGCGATTATCTTTTCACAATATTTTTATCATGTTTTTCATGAAAAGTAATTGTAATTGATTGCAAAATTTCCTGAAAAAATATTACAATTAAGAACACAAATCCATCACATTTCAGGCTGTTAGATTTACAGCTGGCCTTACCCTAATATTCTCAATATCGTTTGATCTCATTTTTTAGTTTTCAAACGTAATTATAAAGAAGCAACTGCACTGTTATTTGGACAGTAATTAGAAGAGAAGTCTGAGATTTAGTATCAGAAAGAAAACAAAGCAGTTATTTCTCAGTAATGTAACATAGTTTTTATTATGTTATTGGGATTTCGCTCATTGAGCGAGTTTCAAGAAATTTTGATGTAAATAAGTAACTATAAACTGATGACTTGGTGTGATGTGTCATTATTAATTGGAACATCCAGATTATTGTTATTATTAAATTCTAATTCTTATGAAAACTTGTTTTGTAAGTAATAAAAGCCAATATCATAGAAATATTCCACCATGTTCCATGTTACCAAACATTAGATAAGACATTCAGAAACATTCATAGTTTTCTCTCATTTTAAACTGAAACAATTAAATTCGAATAATTTATATGGAGTCATTTTTAAGTCAAAAAGTAGCTATTTTGAATAACAGCCCCAAAACAGTCTTGCATTTATACAGAGTTTTTCCTCTAAACGGTGTCCAATAGCTAATTCCTAAACCATTAGCCATAGACATATCGTTCACTGTAAAAAAAATTCTGCAAGGTTACTAAGAATTTTCTAGGAAACTGGGATGCCTAGAACTTTTCATGTAACCGCAACAGAAGAAAATCATGTACAATTACAAAAGTTGCTTTAGTTACTGTTACTAAATATTGTTTAGTAAACATACTAACGATTTTTTAGTGAGTTTCCTAAAGAATCGTCAGTGAATTTACTAAATATTATTTAGTAAACATACTAACGATTGTTTAGTGAGTTTCCTAAAGAATCGTCTGTAAACTTACTAAATATTATTTAGTAAGCTTTCTAATGATTATTCTGGGAGTTTAGTAAGAAATGTTTTGTAAATTTACCAGTGATTATGTTGTATAAGCAGTTACGATTTGTTAGGGAGTTTTCTAAAGATTTTTTTGTAAACTTACTACTGATTATTTAGTAAATTTACTAATGATTTGCATAGGAGGTTCTTATATTAGTTTTTGTAAATGTACTAAACATTATTTAGTAAGCTTACTAGCGATATTTTAGAGTGATCACTACATATATTTTGGTAAATTTACTGAGGATTATTTAGAAAACGTACTTACGAATTTTTAGGGAGTTTTCTAATGATTTTTAGTATTCTTACAAAACATTTTGTAGTATATTTATTGAGAATTTTGTTGTACATTTCCAAGGGACTTTAAGGCACATTTACTGTGGGCGTTTTATGCTTGCATTTTAAACCTTTTATGTACTTTATAAAAAAAAAGTAGCTTTAATAAGATGCCGTTTGAAGCATTGCCAAAATTGTTTTACAGTTGTATTAAAGCCACGTTTTGTATTCTTGCCAGAAAGTTCTTTGCAATATTACAAGTGTTAATACAGTAAATTTGTTAATGCTTTTTTAGTATTGAATTTAAAATAGTTTATTTGCACTTACCAAAATATATTTTTAACTGCACAATTTTTTGCAGTTTTATTATTAATGTTTTTACAGCAGTATTCCGAAAAGATTTTACGTAAACTGTTTTTTCACACTAATACTTAAATTAATTGGAGTTATTATAGTATTTTTTCAATATGAAGTTAAATTTTTACAGTTTTAAATATCCAGAGTGGAGTTTTCTTCATGTATCAAAATATTTAAATGTAAAATAAGCAATATGGCATAACATGTGTTTCAGTATTATAACAGCAATTGACATATTTATTTCGCATGAGAAAACTCGCTGAAGTTTCACTGTAGATATTTAAATAGGTGCAAAATCATTTTTTTTATTAAATGAACATTATATCAATAGCACTAAATGAGGAGATAACTTGAAGCAGATCTTACGGTCTTTAGTTAAACTAAAAAAAGCAAATAAATACAATAATGTAAATGAAGTATCTCAACAGATTTAAAATATGCCTAAAAGAAATATGATTTTAGATGAAGCACAGTGCTTAATTTATACATATAAAGCTCTGAGCCTCACCTAATCCAATACATGATTGGAAAATCTTTATATCATGAAAAAACATTGTCCGTTCATTTTATCCGAATATGCTTCTAAATTAGAATGCTAGAAGTGAAAATATAGTAGTCTTGATTTAAGGCGTTTTATTCAGTTCTATGGTCATATGAATTTCATTAACAAGTGTCTTCTGTTACATATTTTTGAAACACTACACAATAATTAATTCAAGGGTTCAAAACAGATGAGAGATCTGCAAAGAATTTAATGTCTTTATCTGAATGTCACATTTAAGAATTTTTTTAAACCTTATTCTTATTTCAGGTGATATGCCGTACAATTCTTACTAATTACTAGAATCGTTTTCCCTTCAATTTTTTATTGTCTTTTTTCTCGACTTATTCCTCACAAATTTCTTTCACCACCTACGTTTAATACATTATGCATTTTTAATATTTTATTTGCTTGAGAGTTTTTTAAATTAAAATATTAACCCTTTCCGGCACACTGTGCCCAGTCTGGGATACCTAATTTTAATTCCAAACTTGCAAACGGCACCAGTAATATTTTAGTAAAATTTTGCTTTTACTACAAAAGCTTAAATTACGGAATTCAAAATATTTGAAAAATTCGTTTCTGAATTCCGGTGTCAGTCGATAATTCCTCATTTTAATACAGATTTTGCCCGTGCCGGAAAGGGTTAAAGAGGAAGAGATTAATTATTGATAGGATTACAAATTTAAAACTCTAAACTGGCTTAAAGATCCGGAAGAATGGGTCGAACAAGTGTGAATTTAGTAGAGTTCTTCTGTGGTTAATATTGCTCTGGAATTAGAATCTTTAACTCAAATAGTTACATATAGAAGAGATAATATACACATCTTAACATATGTGCACAAAAATACATCTTTGACTTCTCAACTGTAATTGTGGGCAGGTTTCGCACTTTTTAATGTTTATCAGAATGTTATAATCAGAGTTTACTAAGCAATCTTTCTAAAAGTAGAAAACTAGAATGGAAACAAAAAGAAATACATATTGATTTGGAAAATATTATGAGCTGTCGTCTTTGATATAAATGTAATATGGATATCTGTACTACCAATAAATGCAATATGATTAAATAACAAAATACAATGAAATATGAATAAATTTTATTAAATAACTATTTAATTCATTACAATAAAAAAAATATTTTTTTAATGTGACTCACATTTTGTAAATATTACATAATTAGTACAAATGCCTATGAATAGCATACTTTTTAAAGATTATTTTTGGAGATAATATCAGAAAATGAATTTAAAGATGTCTTGCAATAAAATAATTGAAAATTTCAGTGCTGCAGAATGAGGTTCGCAAGATTTTTCTCAGTCATAATAGTGCTTTTCCCTCTACTTTCATCGTCAAGGAGGTTCACATTGTTTTTTAAATTGAACTTCAGTTTCTTCCTGCATCTAAAATGATAAGTTAGATGTTAACATAAAAAAGAAAGAAAAATTTAGTAAAATTTATAATGAATATAATATTATAGAAAAGCCAATATTCATCTTCGTATTGAATAACTGAATATTGCAACTATTTAAAAATTAACTAGATGAAGAAAAACCATGCTTTCTAAATTCAAACTGATGATCGGCATTTTGGAAGAGTTAAAGTCGCATACGCAGTCATAGGATTTTCTCGTCTGAGGTTTTTCCATTTACTAACATAGCATCAATAAATCGTAAATTGCTCTCATTCTTCATTACTAATTTCATCTAAAATGAACTCGTGAAACCATATTGAAAAGGTCTTTTTTATTAATGCTTGGCATTCTTGTAACTTATAAAACAAAAATACAAAAATCCACTGATAGGTGGAATTGTAACACATAAAAAATATTGAATATGCTTTATAAGTGCTAAATATATACACTATCTACCAAAAAGTATTTGTACACTTTCAGTTTTTGACATTTTGTCAAATATTTAAAAATATACTGGTCGGATTCTTCTGGAACTTCAGAAATATAAAGATTATGTTTCACTTTATATTTATTTACATTCATTTGTAAAGCGGGTAATTAGGGGGTTGGCAAAAAAAAACAAAGAATAATAGAAATATTTGGGATCGCCCTGTACATGAAAATGCACGAAACGACTTATCGCTTTAGAATACAAATATATGAATACAGTAGAATATGTACACTAATTTTTGTGAGAATAGCATGTATATTTATGGCGATAGAGCGATTTTTTTGAAAAATTCAAAAAATTCTGGTATGTTTTTTGTTTATATCATGCTGGGTTTTTGACCAAATTTAACGCAAATTTCAGAAAAATTGGCAAAATGCAGTAGAAAAAATATAGCGCAATTGGAATATAAATATATTAAATATTTTATGAAATATGAGTAGTTGTATAAAATAATTTTTATCTGCGCATGCGCGAACTAGAAAAAATTTTTTTTATATCATTTAATAGTCAATTCTATGGAGTGACTTATAAAAAAAATCCAATCAAATATCGTGAAAATTCAAAAAGATATCATTATTTTAGTGAGATGTTTTTACTCTGCTCTCTAAAAACGGCTGAATCTTAAGGGATTCTCCACAAATTGACATTTTTTAATAACTGACTTTAAAAAAAACTAGTATTGAATTAATACAATATCTAATACAATATTGCTGCGAATAAGTACTTGACAATTGTGATAAAAAAGAAAAAGAGCTTTATTCGCATTCAGGGCCAAAACTAAGAGAGGGTTGGGGGAAAAGGGCATGTGCCCCGGGCGCTAGGATGAAAGTGTCCCAAATGTACATTTTGTTTGGCGATTTTTTCCTTGTCTATGTTTAGCATGATATTGTCAAAATCGTCCCATTCAAAGCATTTATCCTATACCAAAGCATAGAAGAATCTAATGATGGTGGCATAAAGATCCCGCATAAAGCAGATTTTTTTTTTTTCGTTTTGATTCGGTTTCACGATTTTAAGGTATCATTTTTTTTAAACAAAGCAGACTACTTTAATCAATATTACACATTTTAAGTTTTAAAATAAGTCGGCTATTAATAAATTAGAAAATTTTTCTTTGCAAATACTTTTGCAGATGCTTTGCAAAGAAGAAAAGGGAGGGGGGGGGGGAGTTCACCAAAATTCATTGAAATATAAATATATTAAATATTTTCTAAAATGTTCTATGTCATGCAATATTTTCAACCAAATATAAAGCCACATTCAGAAAAATTCGCAAAATGTAGTAGAAAGAATAAGGTGCTATTGAAATATAAATATATTAAAAGTTTTCTAAAATATGAGTATTTGTATGAAATATTTTTTAATCAGCGTATGCGTGAACGATAAAATTTATCATTTTACATAATTTTATATTCAACTATGTAGCTACCCATAAAAAAATCCGATCGAATTTCGTGGAAATTCAGAAAATTATTGTGGATAGGAGTGAACTGATTTTCAATTGGTCTCTGAAAGCAGTTGAATGACGTCAGATTTTACGCAAATTGCCAAATTTCCATTTACGTTTTTTACTGGTGATTTACTTCTTTTCTTAGATAATTACCAGAACGAACCTATTTCAGGATAAAAATAATTATAAAAAATCGAAGCATTTGTGTCAAATCTACCCATTGATACATAATTGATAATGGCTCTTATGCAAATGCCGATATCTGCGATCCTGAAATACGTCAAGTTCTCCACTGTTAAATGTGGTGTCGAAAACAACACTGACATCAATCGCATGCATGATGCCAAGAAGAACAGAGCTGTCTGATTTTGATAAAAGTGTGATCATCGGGTACCACCGAAATGACCGATCTTTAATCGACATATCTAGCGAGCTTAATTACCCCAAAACGACTGTGGCTTATGTGATTAGAAAATGGAAGCTGAATGGTGATTGTCAGAATGTGGCCAGAGTAGGCAGACCGACGAAACTGGGAGATAGAGACCGACGGGTTCTGTCTAGAGAAATTCGGAAGAACCGCAACCAACCAATGTTACACATACGCCAAGAATTTCAACAAGCTTCAGGATGTGTTGTTTCCATGAATACCATCCGTAAGGAAGCTCATCTGCTTAATTTTTATGGCCGTGCTGCCGCCCATAAGCCTTTAATCACCAAGTCCAACCGCGCAGCTCGGTTAAGTTGGTGCAAAACACGCCAGCAATGGACTGTACAGCAATGGAAACAGGTTCTCTGGAGTGATGAATCAAGGTTCACCCTCTACCATTCTGATGGTAGGGTCTGGGTCTGGCGTCTGCTTGGCGTCTGCCTGGAGAACGCCTCTTACCAGAATGTATTGTGCCCACAGTTAAATTTGGCGGATGGGGAATTATGTTCTGGGGTTGTTTTTCCTGGTTCGGACTAGGACCCTTGGTCCCAATTCATGGTAAGCTCAATGCCGATGCCTACTGTAATATACTGGACAACAGTGTACTTCCTACGTTATGGCAATACTATGGACTGGACCCATGTTATTTCCAGGATGACAACGCAAGCTGCCATGTAGCGAGGTCCAGCATGGATTGGTATGCTGATAATGGAGTGCATCGACTCGAGTGGCCTGCCCAGAGCCCAGACCTGAACCCAATAGAGAACCTCTGGGACGAGTTGGATCGTCGAATTAAGGCGGGTGACACACGCCCAAAATCAGTAAAAGAGCTTACCTGCCTTGTGCAAACAGAGTGGAATAAAATACCATTAAATGTAATACAAGGACTAGTTGAGAGCATGCCCAGGAGAGTCGCAGCTGTAATTGCCTCTCGAGGAGGATCTACAAATTATTAAATGTGAACAGGACCAAAACCAGTCTTTTTTTCCCGAGGCAAAAGTGGATTTTGAAGGTACCCCTTTCCCCCTCCTTAGCAAAGCATATTTACAAAGAAAATTTCTCCAATTTATTAATAGCCGACTTATTTTAAAACTTAAAATATGTAATATAAAATAACGTATTCTGCTTTATTAAAATACTCCAATTTGATACTTTAAACCGAATAAAAAAAATTCTACTTTCAACAGGATCTTTAAGGCCCTTGTCCCTGCCCGCGAAGACACTGCTAAGCTAATGCTATTCCTGTGGGGAGGCATTTTTCTAATAACTCTTTCGCATTTTAAAATTTTCAATTTTTTTTTTTTTTTTTTTTTTTTTTTTTTTTGCATTGGATAGCGGAAGTCCCTCTCAAAATCGCTCCTTGACTACTTTTTCGATTTGAGTCATAGATATTTTTTATAAAGTTAGTTTCACTTTCAGAACCGCTTTTGGAAGTGAAAGAAACATTATAAAAATATCTACGCCAAAATTGAAAAAGTAATCACGGAGCGATCTTGAAAAGGACTTCCGCTATCCAATCCAAAACATATTATTTAAAAATGTCCAAATGCAAAAGAGTTATTAAAATGCATCCCCATAGGAATAGCATTAGCTCGTGAGCATCTTCGCGGGTAGGGGCAAGGACCTTAAGCCATCATCATTAGATTTTTTTATGCTTTAGCATAGCCCAGATATAATAATTTTAACAATATTATGCTAAACAAAGCCATGAAAAAAATCGCCAAACGAAAGATACATTTGGAACACTTTCATCCTAGCGCCCGGAGCACATGCCCTCCCCCCCCCCCTTTCTTAATTTTGGCCCTGAATGCGAATAAAGCTCTTTTTCTTTTCTATCACAATTGTCAAGTACTTATTAGCAGCAATATTGTATTAGATATTGTATTAATTCAATACTAGTTTTTTTTTTTTTTTAAGTCAGTTATTAAAAAATGTCAATTTGTGGAGAATTCCTTAAGATTCAGCCGTTTTTAGAGAGCAGAGTAAAAACATCTCACTAAAATAATGATATCTTTTTGAATTTTCACGATATTTGATTGGATTTTTTTTATAAGTCACTCCATAGAATTGACTATTAAATGATGTAAAAAAAATGTTTTTCTAGTTTGCGCATGCGCAGATAAAAATTATTTTATACAACTACTCATATTTCATAAAATATTTAATATATTTATATTCCAATTGCGCTACATTTTTTCTACTGCATTTTGCCAATTTGTCTGAAATTTGCGTTAAATTTGGTCAAAAACCCAGCATGATATAAACAAAAAACATACCAGAATTTTTTGAATTTTTCAAAAAAATCGCTCTATTGCCATAAATATACATGCTATTTTCACAAAAATTAGTGTACATATTCTACTGTATTCATATATTTGTATTCCAAAGCGATAAGTCGTTTCGTGCATTTTCATGTACAGGGCGATCCCAAATATTTCTATTATTCTTTATTTTTTTGCCGGCCCCCTAATTACCCGCTTAACAAATGAATGTAAATAAATATAAAGTGAAACATAATCTTTATATTTCTGAAGTTCCAGAAGAATCCGACCAGTATATTTTTAAATATTTGACAAAATGTCAAAAACTGAAAGTGTACAAATACTTTTTGGTAGGTAGTGTATCAATAAATCTGTTCAACTGTTTTTAAAATGATGTCCTGAAGGCATACATAATGTTGAAGTTGTGGATTTAAAAAACACATCAGCACACATTGTATGTTGCCATTGTCCTTTGACGGCATGTCTATATAAGTAAATAATGCTGAAACACAATCAGCCTTCTTACTCAATAAATAATGCCAATAGGCATGCATTGTAATACAAAAGCTTAACCTTCGAATATATGCAAACTGCCATCATTTGACAGGCCCATTTATTAGGATGTTTGGGTACTTACAATTTTTGTTATTATAGAGGAAATCGGGGTGGGGTGCGACACTTTTATAAAACTTAGAAAATCAACATTGTTTAACTTTAAAACAAAAATTTCAATTTTCAGAGTGCAAAGTGAAAAACCTTTTAATGTTCTTGAACAATATAGAAACAAAACATGCAAAAGGTATTTTATAATTAAGGAAATTGTAAGTTTCAAAATCTGCCCCATAACTCACAACTAACAGAGATATATCGAATTGCAATAAAATAAAGCTAAAAGGCACAACTAATCAAGTGTCGGCTAGATATATAATCTATTAAAGATTGTAGATTGCTATAATGTATGTGGCACAATATAGAATTCCAGGATCTTCATAACGTACATGGAAATTCGGGATTGTTAGTCATAGATAACATTAAAAAATATCAATTCAAATTATTTACATTTTTAAGTAAATGAATGTATTATCAATGTTATAATTAATATATTACCCTCTAAATATGTTTGCATGTTAGGAATTAACATTCATCTCATTAAAAAAACGAAAGACATATCCCATTCCCCCCTTTACTGGCATGTCCCATTCCTCCCCACTTTCTCTTTTTGTGTTAAACTTATTATATAAACAAAAGTGCTGCTTTTAGACTTGTTTTAAATAACTAATAATATACAGTACAATGTTTCATAAGTAATGAAACTATTACACCGATGAATAACAAATCATTAATATACAGAAAGCATAAAAAGTAAATTTACTTTTGATTCTTGAAATAATCTTTTATACAATTGTAAGCTTATAAAGACCGACAATATTTTTTCAGCTAAAGATTTGGCTACCATTGCTTCATCTAGCGTACGATTAATGAAATGTTTAGAATGATACATAAAGAGAAAAACCTACTGTCCAATTCCTCCCACTATCTCACACCACTCTCCCCTATATACAGTTGGCAAAAAAAGTATTTGTACACTCTAAAATTTTTAATTTTTTACTAAATAAAAACAGATATTTTGTCAAAAATAGTTTTAATACAGTCTGTTTACCGTGCGTTTTAAATTACACAACAGAAAATTTCGATAAAGATGTAAAATAATTTTCTAATGGGAAAAGTTTAAAAATTTCTTGCAAAAAAAGTATTTGTACATTTCTCCATCCTGATATGTACTGTGTTTTATAGTGTTTATGGTTCAAAGGACTACTTTTACAGAAGCTGTTAATAATTTTTAAGTTCATATTATATTTGTCTGACATTTAATTTAATTTGCTCTTGAAGTAATTGAATATAGAACCTAATACTAGAGAGGCACCTCTAGATATATGAAATCCTATGATTGAGCATAATAAAAATTTAAATACGCAACAAGAATTTGTAAAAGCTATTAAATTACCATTTACAACTGTTGGATGTATAGTGAGAAACTATGAATAAATTAAAAGAATCGAAATTCAATGAAAACCAGGACTTCTTAGCAAACTAACAATGAGGGAAAAAGAGAGTGTTGTTAAAAAAGCTTTAAAAATTCCTGTGCGTTCGGTTCAAAAATTTGCTGGAGACCTTGCGACATCTTCTCGCATCAGAGTAATACCTCAAACAATAAAAAATATTCTTCTCAATGCAGATTTAAAAGGAAGAACCTCAAGGGAAAATCCATTCATCAACGAAACAAATAGGCGAAAACGCATAGTATTCGCTTTCGCATACAGAAGTAAATCATTGGATTTTTGGAAAACAGTAATTTTTTCTGATGAGGAAAAATCCGGAATTTTCTTACCATCAAGCATTCGAAAAAATTGGCGTAAAAATAAAACTGTTCTAGATCCAAAACGTATACCTCAAACTATCAAGCATGTTGGGGGGAATATTATACTTTTGGGGTGTATAGCTTCTAATGGAGCAGGACATTTAAAATTTTTTGACAATGGAAGGACAGGTTTAACATACAGTGATGTGTCGCGCCATAATTTATTAAACTGTGCCAAGAAATTATGCATAGAGGAAGCTTTTCACTTTCTGCAGGATAATGACCAAAGCATACTGCTGTGATCACCAGCACATGCTTACGACAATACTCGAAGACGACTGGTAATTCCTCTAAAATCTCTAGACTTGAATCCAGTAGAAAATTTGCAGATGCTATTGGATGCAAAAATCCGAAAAAAAAATATGTATTAGTAAAAAACAGTTTTAAAGCTCTTATTGTGTCATGGAATAACATTAACCAGACCACTACAAAAAAGTTGGTGGAATCTATGTCATACCATCTAGAAGTAGTCATAAACGCTAAATGAATTCGCACAAAATATTAATTTGTATCATTTTACTAAATTTTCCTTAATTATATTACATTAAGATAGTGTACAAATACTTTTTTTGCATTATAATTTTGTATATTTGTTTATTATAATGTAAAAAATCGATTCGTTTAATTTTGTTTCTGCTTCTATAATATTATAATGCATTAAATTAATGTATTACAGTATTTTTTGCTTAAATCTTTTGTTTAATTTCATTATAATTTAAAAAAATGAAGTGTACAAATACTTTTTTTGCCAACTGTATATTAACATTTTGTAAAAATTACGTAAAACCATATTAAATATCACTTACATTTACATGTATAAAAATTATTAATTGAATTTTAACAAAATTATTAATTGAATTTTAACTCTCAAATACACTGGCGAAGGCAGATCACTTCACGCCACAAGGAAACTATGTTTATTTACTATATGCACTTTTCTTCATCATAAATTTAACTAAACTTCCGTATTTGAGCATCTTTTCAGAGCACCTTAATAGACCATACTTGCATTATCTACGAAAATTTCGAAAAATTCCGACAATTAGAAATATATTTTTACATAATAAAATGTGTGAAATTTTTGACAAAATTTGTTAAAACCTGAGAGTTTTATCGCGTTAATAATCTTATCTGCCCTTTTCCACTAAATATCAATATTTTTTCATCCAGTTTACATATCTTATTTTTAACATAAAAAAATTCGAAGAGTTTGGAAGATAATGTCAAGTTTTTTAAGAATGTAAAATACCGGAAGAACCTTGTCCACAACTCAAATTTCCACCCTTGTCCACAACTCCAAATCCCACAATTTTCTTCTATCTCATACATCATACTATTTCAAAATTCGTCAACGTACCAAAATTAAAAGACAATCCATGATCATCATGGGGATTCTAACGATATGAAATTCCGTGCATTAGTTCTTAAGATATGATTATCGGTAAAATCTCATAAGAAATGCACCATAAAAGCGCTTCTTGTTTAGTGATCTAAATCGAAACCTGCAACGGTGGCACTATATTAGCATGTGTCAACGTGTAACTGAATCTGAAGTTCGATGAAAATACTTGTGTTAGTTCTTAAGATTGGAATTTGCGGAAATTATGTAGATCCCCCCCTCCCCTCTATTGTGCAAATTATGAAAAATGCAACACAGCAGCGACATATGCTGGACGATTTACGCCAAAATATAAAAAAAACACCAAATTATTAAGGACAAATTAAATCTGAAATTTGATGAAAATTCGTCCATTAAGCATTCAGATAGAGTTGTTGCAAAAATCTTAAATGTAGAACAGAAGCACCATTTATTGAGCGATTTACGCCAAAAAAATAATCGGAATCAATTTATAACAAGGACTATCTGAATATATTTTTTTATGAAAAGCTTGAGACAGTTCTTGAGACAGAGCGCCCACAAAATTTAGGTCTCATGCATACAGCCATTTTGTAAAAACAAGTTTTTTGGTATATCTGACCCTAAAACGTGTAAATCCGTTGAAAACTAGAATTTACATTAAAAATTAATCATCGCCATTTTATATCAGAGACAGACAACATAATCTCTACATTAAACATATAAATTTTAAATATTAAACTCTGCACATTAGTTCTTGTGACAGAGTACCCAAGAAATGTGTGTCACATGCAAATAGAGTCGCAGACTCACATTTCGTAAAAACGAGATTTCTGGCCCCTAAAACGTCTAAATGTGTCAAAACTTTTTACGAATCCTATACTTTCTTTTCGTAAAATAGAAGAAATAAGAAATACAAAAATTATCTTTGAAAAAATTAATCGTTAATTATAATAATATAGACAATATGTTAAATATTAATTGTCTCTCTCTTTTTCTGAGTATTTTACTGTACAATTCATATTACGTACATTTTAAATAAATACGTACACTTGATTTTATGCAATATAACTACAATTATAGTTGCATAGCCCCTTACTGATTGTCTAAGATTTTAAAAACAATTTTGAAGCATGAAATATTTTTTAATTATTCCGTATCGCGTAGAGCTCGATTACGAAAGGGGCTGTGCAAATATAATTTTATCAACTTTTTGTTGATTCTGGATCCCTTCCCCCCTTCCTTTTATTCGTATGTTATTATCCCTTGAACCCCCCCCCCCCTCTCCGTTAATGATTTCGTTATCAAAGTAAAAAATTTTGATTTCTATAATTTATGTTGCTCGAAAAGAGATACAAAACATGTTTCATTTATTTTTCGCATACTTTTATGATTCAAATGATGAGAAGTTAATAAAATATCATTTTTCATATGAAAAAAAAAACTTTATATCACATAAAAATTAAAAGAAATACTTTTTAAATGAATCTTATGATACCTTTTTGTTACATAATGCATTCAACTATAATAAAGAATTATTGCACTTGCACCAAACGGAGAGGGGTGGGGAGCAGATAGAAATTCATATCAACAAAACGAAGGCACCATTCTTTCTCTTTTTCTTTATCTATTAGTAAACTTAAGCTTCATTTCAAATACACTTTACATATGGTTTTTCGAATTGTGATTATATATGCATACATATATGATGAAAAATAAGAATTTTAAACGTTGGAATATACTATATTTTAGAGTTTAATAATTTTATAATAATTTAGCTATTTTAATAACTTTGTATTTAAAAAATAGATAACAGGCTATAAAAATAACGTACTGTTTTGTACTAAAGACCATGTTACAAATAAAAAGAGAAACAATTGATTATCAGAAATTGTATTTATATCAAAAAAAAACCCTCCTCCCTCCTGAAATGATAATATTATATTTGCACAGCCCCTAATATTAATTTGTTTGTTCTTAAAACAACATAAAGAGTTCATCCTTTTTTATGGCTAATTTTACATAAAAAAAAACCTTCCTCTATGAATAAATAAAATATTATAAATAAAACAGTTTTAACAGACATGCAATTGAACTACTCACTTAAAGCTTTGAAATTATCGGAATATAAAAGAAGTTATGGGAGAAACAATTTTCAGAAACGATTTTATAATTAAAGAAATTGTAACAAAGAGAAAAAAAGAGTGAAAAAATTTGGAATTGTCCCATTTCTTCCTTTGCTGGTAGGTCCCATTCCTCCCCGTATTCTATGTTAAACTTCTTGTATCGATATAAATGCTGCTTTTAGAAATAGTTTAAATTATGGATGATATACAGTATAATGTTCTATAAATACAGAAACAATTACATATATACATAAACAAGTCATTAATATGCAGAAAGAATAAAAATATATTGGTTCTATAAATTAAATTTCGAGATGTTTATATATTAATAATCAAAAATAGGGCTTGTCGTAGAAATGTATTTGGCAGTATTTTAGTAGTAAAGTTATTAAATAGAATTCGTCATGTTCAGCTTAAACTCTTTAAAAGTTGTTTTTAAACTATACTGACATTTTGATCATTCTTTTGAAAATATCTTAATGTTAAACAATCCTTATCACTTGAAACGATATGCGTAGATAATACTAGCTATGATATATTCAGAATTTTCTATATCTTAAATTCAAATCTAAGCGAGCCTTCAATTACTATAGTAAAAGCTATCAAATTTTGACGCTTATCGCCTTCTAAAATTTCTGTAATCTCCTGAAGGTTGTTTTGAAGCATACTACCATGATGCATCGCAATAAAATGAATCTTGTATAAATCATTAAAAGTACAAAATGATACAAACGGGACCAACTGCATATCACTTTTGGTTCTATATACTATAAATATTCTTTTCCTTTATACTATTGCAAGCTTATGTAAATCAGCTATTTTATTCAACTGAATGTTGGAGATGCTTTTGCTTAATGGAATACGTGACTGATGAAATGTTTATTAATGGAATATAAAGAGAAAAATGTACTGTTTCATTCCACCCCACTCTCCCTTATTAAGTAACAAAATCTTGGGTTAAGGGATTTAGGGAAAATTTCAGGTGTTTAACTTCTATCATAATAAAGTAACAAATACAGCAAGAAGAAAAATAGACATTTAAAGATTTTTAATTCAACGAGCAAGAATGGAGACAAACATAACCATATTTTCTTTTTTTTATTGAAGGAAGGGAGGGGGATATTTTAAACGATTGATAATATAACTTATTGAAGACTTACAATTAGCGAAAAAAATGAAAATTAATTAGGGTGAAAGACTAAATTTTGTATCTTGTAAAGCGACGGGGGGGGGGGGGATGATGATTATTTGGATTTTATGGATATGACCTATTATTTATTCTTATAATAAAGCAACGGAACAGGATTTTTTTTTTAAGAATGACTTAAGGTTTTAAATTTTATATATTGAGGGGGCAAAGAAAATAGAGATTTATTTTTCTTTTTAGAAAGGAGTATTAGACGACTTATTTACATTAATAAAAATTTACAAATAAGTAAAGTACTAATAGCCCAGTGATTATTTGGTAGAATTCGATATTAAGGGAAAATAAGAAATTGGTTTAATCTCTTCAGTTTAGATCTACAATGAATAAATTAAGTTTTCTCCTCATACTAGGGGAGCGTTAGAAATATTATATATACAGTTTAATACCAATATAATATCTCAAAAGAACTAACTACCAAAACATTGTCAATATAGTTGTTGTAAAGCATAAAATTCCGAATAAAATGAACACTTACATTTAATATTTATGCTGAACATTAATACCACAATTCTATTTCAAAGTTTAACCGCAGTGGTCAGGAGGTTTAACTTAAAATTAATTAGGGAATAACTTGAAATTAATGTAAAACTTAGAATTAATGTACTGACTTTTTACCCACGTACTAGATGAACGTTAGAAAATATGTACATATAGTGAAAATATACTTTTCGAAAAATTATCTTAACAATATTTCAAAATAACGAATTCTATAGAAACCATTGTGAATACAAATGTCTTAGAGTTTAAAATTCACAATAAAATGATCATATTTTTGTCGCAATCCTATTTCAAAAATTTATCTTAATCGCTAATCCAAAGCCCTGAACTAGGACAGATCAAGTTATCCATTCGCTCTGTCTCCATTTGTTACATATGTGTACATTTTTTAAATTGTTGAGGCCTTCACAATGTTTTTGTAACTATGTTAGGATTTTATTTTGCATATTTTGAGAATTATAATTTAGTAGTTATTGAGAAAGTGGTGCATGAATGATAGCTGTTTTACATTTCATTTCGCAACTGACACCGTTAATTAAACCATTGGTTTAAGTGAAAGGTTTTTTATTTAAATACTAATTTTTTTTCAATATTCCTAACGTTTTAAACTTTTATGAATTTAAATGAAGATTCTTGTATACTAATCGAAAATCCTTTTATTAGAAAGATCTTTGCCCTTTACACAAAATATGGAAGTTAAAAATCGCGCTATTGATTGACCTTTAACTTCTCTAGGGGATAGTCTTATGCACACTCATTTGTTCGCTTTACCCCCCCCCCCCTCTTCCCATCCTTGCACTTTATTTTCAATTTCCTTAATTCTAATAGATGCGCACTATTGTTCACTCCATATACATCATATTAATTGCTATACACATTTCATACTAGAAATAATAAAATATTTCCCATCATTTACAAATCACTTTTGAAATATTCTAAAAATTATGAAAAAACGTACTTTTTATACTAATTTGTTCGTAGCGACGAAAGCTCACCTAGCAAAAGGAAGAAACATACTACATAAATTTCTAATCTATATCGATGGGATTAAAACAATTTGCTGATTTCGCGCAATTAAATCAGACTTCAGCCTGTCTTTCCTACCCCACCACTGGGCTATTAACCCGCAATCAAGAGGTTATGCCACAATTCTCAAAATATCCATCCTAAATAATGTACAAATAACTAAAAATTACATGTACATAATAATAACAAGCACTGTAAACTGATAACCTCGTTTGTTAACAGTTCAAGCTCTTGTTTAGCAATTTAGGCAATACTTTGAAGTAAAATTGTGAAAATTCAACAAAAATGTTAAATATTGGTTATCAATTTATTCAGAATTTTAAGTTCTACAACATTTGCATTGACAATTTTTTTGATGAGTTTAGTTTTTTTTAGTTTATTTTTATTGTAATTAATAAAAACGTGTTTCTCAATTATAAATTGGTACATATTTTTTAACGCACACCTAACAACAGTGGGAAAACGTAATACATTCATTCCCCCCCCCCTAGAACTAAACTAATGAATTTAAATAATTTCCAGCTTTCTCTAACTAATTCAGAGTTCGGCTTTTTTCCCCCTCCTCTACCACTGGGCAAGATAGAGTTTTAAAGACTTACTATGTGTTCTTTAAGTTGAAAAAGAGGTGGGGGAGGAACAAGAAAATGACATTTTTGGATTGGAAGAAAAGTCTTGATAATTTATTATGACAATAAAATAACGCATAGAGCACAGATTGTATTTTATTTTATGTTATTTCAAATAAGGCAGTTTTAAAGAGTTTTTAAATTTTGAGTACTGTTATTGTGTGAAGAAAATTCGGAAGCAAAATTTTAAGGGTGAAACTCATATCAAGTTATAATGAAATGAATGTGATGTAATGAATGGTTAATGCATTTTATTCACTATAAAGAAACAAATAGTAAAAAAAAATTTTTTTTTTTAAAGAAAGTTTTAAACACTTTAAATTTTAGTATTGTGGAAATGAGGGCAAAAAAGTAAAGTGAAATTTCAGAAAAAAGAGCAGGCAAATTTAATTCATTACATAAAACAATTGAAATTTCGTACTTTTAATAAACTCAGACGTAAAGAATAGTTATTTGGCCAAAATATAAATATGTAATTAACAGAATATAATAGGAATATTAGCTTGCTAATAACTAAAAATCAAATAGTCCTTTTTGAGTCTTTGATTTTTACTTATTAATCAAGTAGAATGGAAATATAATTCAACTCATAAAGGATAAAAATTTACTTACTCAGTAACTGGAAATTTTTATCAGTTTCCGGATTCAAAATGGATGCATTTCACGCCTCTGTGGTTTCGTCAATAGTCATTACGTCACCACTAAAGCCCTTTCTGATTGGCTAACAGGTGAAACTAAGATATTTAATGTATTTGTACTATGCGAGTGGTAAATATTATACCCACTTACAGATAAAATTTTAGTAAACATGCAGATTTCTGCAGCTTTACAAAAACTAGTTTTGTAGGTTTACAGATTTTTTTTTACAGTGTTCCAATTACAAAAATGTATTTAACGAGGTAAAGAAATATTTTTAAAAGATTTGGATCAATAAAAACATTTCTTTAAAAGTTACGAAATTTAAATTTTTATACAGTCCCCCGATAAAAAGTTATATTTAGTAAAAGATAAAATTTTGATATTTCTCTGACAAATAAGACAAAAAAAAAAAAAAAGTCTCGTTCATATAACACTAAAATTGGTCTGGTTATGAAACTTTAAAAATGCATGACTATACCACTTTTCTACATCTCAACACAAATGAGTTCGGCCTTGCCATGAGGATCATATACTGAAGAGAAATTGTTCCAATATCAGAAAGTTTTCATTTTCATAATAAGTTTATTTTAGATGTTGAAATATTACTGTACAAATATTTACAATACCAGACAATCTGGTATTTCCACTATTATTCAATAAATATAACATTCCAAAAATGCATAATTCAACAACTCTAATAATAAACTAAAACATTCCAAATATTACGATCGTCAAGGCAACGAAAAATTAGTTGCCACTTAGCATCATATAAATACATCGCTCGCTCGCAGGCGAGAAAGAAACGTCACTTTCATCGGAGAAGATTTCGCAACATATACCAAGTGCTTAAAGAATTCAAAGAACTTATTTCATGC
Source organism: Maratus speculifer (assembly GCA_964019185.1). Lineage (NCBI taxonomy): Eukaryota > Metazoa > Arthropoda > Arachnida > Araneae > Salticidae > Maratus > Maratus speculifer. The sequence continues at coordinate 240,189,724 of OZ025296.1, forward strand.
GTATCTGCGCTTTGAAAAAAAAAAAAAAAAAAAAAAATTACAAGTATTACGGCTGAGTTACTTTTTATTAAGTTTTAGATTGGCTAAAATAATTTTATTTTAACATATGTTTTGTTTTGCAAAGATTTGAGACTGTTTCTTTTCATGATTTTTTTTAACAAAAAAATATGATACTTTTTTAAGTATTCATTTAACTTCAACGATCGTATGTATGCTTTTTCGGGTTCAAAATTTGTACTCACACTTTAACTAACTCGGATATTTAACTTTTAAATATCCGAAATAAATTAAATTTTACGTACTGATGTAAATCTGATGATAATTTATATTATAAAAATTTTTGGTGGTTACTTTTTTTTTTTTTTTTTTTTTTTTTTTTTTTTTTTTTTTTTTTCAGGCACAAAAAATTTCAGATAGAATACCACCAAGAAGTTTTGAAAAAAGTTTTAGGTAATATAAGCCTGCGATGATTGTGTTTTAACTTTTATGTATTTTTTAGCAGCGAATTCAAAAATTAACTTAATTTTTAACCATCATATCAGGATGTTTCGCAAATCATAAATTGTCAAAGTTAAAAAATAGCAAAAATCGGATACTCTAAAATAGAGGATATGCTCTGTTTTTAATTTTTAATAATCGATCTTTATCTCCTTTTTAGCACTGTTTAAAAATGACCTCCATTTTTAATCAGCATATTAGATTTTTTTTTCTAAGTTAAGATATAGCGAAAATCTGGTACTATAAAACAAATATGAAACTTTTCTTTTTTTGTTTATTTTTATTTCATTCAATTCAAAAATTTATTCAATTTTTTGGCTTATACTGGGATTTTGCAGCAAAAAAGCCAAGGGATCCGATGAGATGTAATTCAATTGAGTAAATTCAATTTTATTTTTGTACATTTTTAACTTTGAAATTTACAATTTGCGACAAATTCTGACGTAATGGTTAAAAATGAAACTCGTTTTCGTATTCAGCGATAAAAAATACATAAAAAGCAACTACAAAAAGTTATCTATTTTAAAGTTTTAAATTTTCTCTAGTATTTCTTTTTATTTTTAACTTTAAAACTTACGATTTGCAAAACAAATTTACTTGTAGTAAAAATGAAGGTAAATAGCGGATTCAGCAGAGCAGAATACATAAAAATCTATTATCAAAAGCTAAAAAACATGACATAACCCAACTTTTACCGGCTACAGTAATATAATAATGTTTTAATATGTATATCATTTTGAAAAGAATTGAGGCCATTAATTTTCATCATTTTCTTTAATAAAAATTCGTTTCCTTTCATCTTGTATGTTTATTACATATTTTTCAGTTATATCTCAGAATGTTTAAAGATTTTAAATTTATATTGAAATGTTAATTTCACTCTCAATCTTTTTCACTTACACATCATACGTAGTATAGGGCACCTTGCAATCGTTTTTTATTTTTATTTTTTTTTTAAAGACAGATTTACGTGTTTCAGACACTGGAGATTCCGAAAAACATATTTTTAGAAAAAAAAATTGCCCCCCATCTGTGTGTCTGTCTGTCTGTAAACGCTCTATCTCTCGAAGAAATTGAGATAGATGCTTAAAATTTGGTGTGTTTTTAGTATGTAATAATGGGAAAAAAGTCTATTGAGTAGCAGTTACCTCGATTATCGGGAACTATGTGTTTTTCGGACTCTCGAAATATTCTTTCTGATGAAAGGTACATAAAAAATTTAAAATTTTTATTTTAAGTGGTGGGTGTAAAAGATAATAAAAAGAATATAAATTTAGCATAAAGAATGAAATCGATCGGATAATTAATTGTCGAGATATTTATAATACTATTTTCCACACTCTTCAATTTTTCATGATCCTTTATTACATTGAGATTTCAAGTCAAATACATATTTTAATTGGAAATGAAACATTTCATCCGAGTTAGTAAACAAATAGCACATAGGTTATCATTTTTGGAGTTATAAGGATGTTTATTTTACTACTTGATTATTACGTCGACCAAAAAACTATCACTAAACACTAAGATTAAATGCCAATATTGCCTTATCGCAAATGTCACATGCACTTGAAATTAAATATGTTACATGTGTTTGTATATCATAATTGATTTTTAGTTTGAAATTTTATTTATATTTTTATTAATCTTTTACTAATTTATTTGTTCTTTCGTTATTTAAAATAACAAATATTGCCAATTTGTATAATTTACAAGTATTATACTATTATTTTACGGCGATTTATATAATTTGTCGAAATAGTTTTCAATTTGCTTCTATAACAAATTAAATTATAAACTTTAAAAAATTCGGTTCAGTTTTACTACACACGTTAGCTTGAAAAATCTTACAAGATTGAAGTGGCTCTGCTACATCTGTTGGCAAAAAGCAGAACTACTTTTAAAATTACTATCTATAAATGTATGAGCTATACTGTTAAAAAGTTGAAACTTTTGCTGCATTGTAATTCCACCGTTTTTATAGAATATCTCTATTTTGACCAATGAGAATGCTCCATAATACAGTGAAGTAATCTTTTTCTATAAAAGTGGTGAAGTGACGATGCAGCAAAAGTTTAAAATTTTTAACAGTGTAACTTACGACCATGTTAATTACTTCATTTTTATATATAATGCATTGCATAGATATCAAGTGCTTTTATTTTTGGGGCACAGTTTTCTTTCTTATTTAATCGTCCAAGAAAAAAATGTAGTGATTTAAAATTGGAATTTGGAAAATAATTATTAAATCTATCAATAAATAACTTGTTTAAAAAAATAAAATCATTAACGAAGACATTTTTGGCACATTCAACATAGTTTTGAAAAGTGACGATAGCCAATAAAATCAAAACTAACTAATGTCAATGAAAATCTTATCTTTTTTCTGAAATAAACTGGCAACTATATATAATACAATATGTTAACTTTATAAAAGATTTTTAATTGGTTTATATAACAGATTAAATAGTAAACTTTAAAAAATTTGGTACAGTTTTTGTATGAAGATGACCCTTTATGAAAAAACTAGTCAGATGTGGCAATCCCAAAACTTTTTTCTATATTTTGAATGTTAATACTTTCTGAAAAATGCAGCATAGCAACGCCACCCATTAGGTGGTTTAAACCAAAATCTAGTCAGCAACAGTTTATGCCAACTTATACTTCAATCTGAAGTTTGATGAAAATCCTTGCATTAGTTTTTGAGATGAGTTATTGCATAATTAAAGTACCACCTGTTTAGCAATTTAAACTAAAAGGTAATCAGCACCATGTTCTATCAAGCACTAACTAAATATAAAGTTTTATGAAAATACACACACTTGTTCTTGAGATTTGGCTATTCTGAAAATTGTAAATAATGCAGCATAGCAGTGCCACTTGTTGAGCGATATGCACACAAAAATTAATCAGATTTAGTTTATATCAAGGTCTCACAGAATCTTAAGTTTTGTGAAATTCTGTGCATTAGTTCTTGAGATAGAGCTATTGCAATAATCACGAATAATGCATCATGGCAGCGCCACTTGTGTAGCGATATGCACCAAAAACTAATCAGATTAATTTATATCAAAGTCTCACAGAAGTTTTGTGAAATTCTGTGCATTAGCCCTTCATATAGAGTGCCCGCGAAATTTTTGTCGCAGAGACAAATTGACCTGCTGACAAACTCACAGACATACATTATATAAAAACATGTTTTTTGGGTACTTTGACCTCTAAATCGTGTAAATCCATCGAAAAATGATTTTTGAAAATTTTCACGAATCCAATTCTTTCTTCTAGTAAAAATAGAAGAAAGTAATAAAATACATATAAAACTGTAAAATACTTTACATGAATTAAGAGACAAACTTTTCGCTTGTCGTTGTTTCAATCAGAAATGAAGAATTAAGATTGCATTTTCCTCCAACGGTGTATATAGAGTGGAATCCTGTACTAACAAGTGAAATTGATCAAAATCACTTTCTTTAATTTTCAATGCGTTAAGCTGTTCTGAGGTAGAAGGTAAAGTTGTGTTTTGAGTTCTTGTATTATTTTCAAAGAGTAAAAAAAAAAAAAAAAGTTTAAGGTGAATCTAAAACCCAACTCGGAACAAAAACTGGGTCAACCATAGGGTCAACCATATTCTGATGCAGTTTTGGATAAGCAAGTCTATAATAATGTTGGTAATATCAATTTTATCTTTTTGTATAAAAATGAGTTATGCGCAAAGTATGCAGTTATATAAATAAGTTATATTCAAATATCTATTTTTATTTATTTATTTATTTTGTTGTTGTTGTTGTTAATTAAAAAATATTTATGGCTTTCTTTTGAAAAATCGGGTCAAACCACATCAAACCCGAAAGAATCAAAACTGAATCCTTAACCGATCTGAACATAAACTATATAAAATCAACACGGCACGCAAGGTTAAATATTAGCGTCAACTCGACCCGATCTGAAACACAGATCGGGTTGGTCTCCAGCAAAATTGGTTTACTGGACACAATGTTGGATTCCACTGTAAAATAAATCAACAAAATCATTCATATTCTGTGAACTGATTTGTTGTTTGTAAATATTAATTTCTCGTCAAAATATTCATCAGAAATCAGCACATGAGGTTCTGGAATGGGGGCGATTAAGAATGGGATAATTATTTTCTTCCCGTAGGCTTTCATTTGTCCGGGGTACTTCCTTTTTTTCGCTCGAAGTTCTTCATCAATTGAAATCACTTCCTATATCTTCACTTTCTTTCGATCTTGCCCCAGGTCAGATGAACTTAATGATACATAAATGTGCAATATTTTCTTTCAAATGTCACTCATTGAGATATCACTCTTTACATCCAATTTGTGAAGCATATAAGGAAACCCATTGCATGATTTTTCCACGTTATTCGATCTTGATGTGACTTTATCGTTCATAATTTTATTGTTAACAAAAAAAAAAAAAAAAAAAAAAAAAAAAAAAAAAAAAACGAAGAAACAAAATGTATTTATTTTTCCACATGTATCTGCAGAATAAGTTTCATAATTTAATATTTCTCCCGCTCTAGAAAATTGTTTTTTAATTACGTTTATTTATTCAAAGGAAAGATTATCTACTGTGTATCTACTTTTCATGTGTTATGTGCATATAAGTATGTTTGTTCTTTTCGGATGAGACCACTGCATTGCAGAGTTACGCGATTTGACTCAGAAGTATTAAATATGAAATTATGCATTTGAAAGCCATTTTGGATTAGTTTATTATTATTATTTATTTTTTTATATGAGTTTTGGCATTTTCCAAGTTTTATTGCGGATTTTTTACACATTAGAAAAAGGATACCGGTTCCAATCTTTCAACAAATTCTAGTAAAATTACTCTTTTTTCGAATTAAGCTTATTCGAAATTCGTACAGAGATTTTTTTTTTGTTGTTTGTTTGTTTGTTACTTTTTCGTCAAAAATGGAGACCTAATTTTTTTTAATGCAGTATACTTCCTGAAATCTGCAATCCTAATATCCACAAACGACTAAATTCCGCACATCACAACAGCTGCAAACAATGAAACTTTGAGTTGAGATGTAAGAACAAAATACAGAAATTTTTAATTTTACGTCATTATGTATGTACTTCAATATGTAATTCTCTATAATATGAGTGAACCTGTCGTTTTTTTATACAGAGAATATAAATTTATTTCTGAAAAAAAAATCAAGATATTGCCGCTATTACTGGTAATAACAATCTTTTTAACAAATATGTTTATGTATTGATTTTTTTCAAGTGGTTATTAAGACCGACGAAATCATAAAACGTCCTTACTTTGGATTTTTTGTAAATCAATAGAGTACCTTTATGAGGAAAGTCTCATTGAATAATTCAGGAAAATGTATCTCATATTTATGCATATTTAATTATACATTATTTATTATTTATTTGACATTTATTTTTAATAGTTTAATTCATTTTAAAAATTACCATACTTTTAATTAGTTTACTACTTAACTCAATTATTTTAATATTTATTATTAGGCAAGCATTCATTATAATTTCGGTTACATTATTATAGTGAAATTTCTGTTAAAAAAAAATGCAAATAAAGCAATGTCAAGAAATCCACAGAATTCTAATATCCGCACAGTCTTTGATCCCAAGATGCGCAAATTTGAAGAATTATACTATTTGAAATATTTTCTTTTTAATTATCTATAAAAGAAAGTAAAACAATTATTTTTTATCTTTCAACGGCGAGAATTTTCTTATAAATTTTGCTGTTTTCGTAATTTAATGTAAATTGGAAAAATATCGGTTCTTTAAAAATCGATTTTTACAGTCGATTAAAATCGATACGTCAAAAACATTGAATCGTCCTCAAATCGATTTCTACAGCAACGAGAATGGTGATATTAAAAATTTCACTGTCATCACATCATCTTGGTCGATCGACATGCTTCTTTGGATTTGTTTGTGTTTGTGACACCCAATTATCTACATTTGGGATATAGGACCTAAAGGTGGAGTACCCTTCCTTGAAGGGTGTTTTTGACGGAACCTAACCCGTATTTACGTAAGGAAATCCAAGTCTTGAAGAAAACCACGGAAAACTCCGAACGGTTAGGCCGCCGGCCGCGATTGGACACGAACCCAGCAACTGCCGTCTACCATGCTTCTTTGGGATAAGATAATGCTTTTTTAAGGTTGAAAAATAATGATTTATGTATGCTGCTGAAGGCAGTGAGATTTCAACGTCGATTGAATTGGAAAGATTTTTGTCTTTTAAAAAAAGCATAACAATTTAAGTTTTTTTTTTATTCGAGATCAGAAAGAGCGTAGCTAGCTTGGGTCCGAAGCTCCAGATTCGTTTGATTCAAGTTTTGCTTGGAAAAAATAGACCAGCGAAGTTCTGGCCATTATCAATATTAAAAATTATTAAATATTTACAAAACTAACTAATTGTAAATATATTGGTTGAAAATAATTAGTAATATATTTAATATAAAATTAATTTTTTATATAACTACTAAATAGAAAGTCATAACTCTGCAGGTGAAAGTATAAAAATTTCGAAATTTTGAAACAGCATGGAAAATTTAGGTAAAACAGCTGACTTAATTTTAAATGGAGAGGGTATTAGTTCTTCTAAACCTCCATGTTTTCTACGCCTATATGTCATACACTGTTCAACAGCGTAAAGGCTTGTCGACGATACAAAATAAAGTGGGATGAACTCAACATGAAAGTATAAAAAAAAAATTTCTGCAGTGAAGTTTAACACTCAATTTGCTTTTTTTTGTGAAATCCTTCAATGACAAAAAACTAACAATTAAAACACAGTAATTAACGAGTTGTTTCAAGTCATAATTGCAAGATCGTCATCTTATTTACCTAATACGCCTATACAAGTGTCGTTACACATCTTCCGTTCTGTTACAAGACTTTACAAGCACCGTCAAATGATCTTCATGGGATTCTTTTGACAAATGAGGTCAGGTGAAGGTTTGGCTTTCCTTAGGCTAAGAGCCATATAAATGAGTCCAGATCAGAAATGACCACCGAGGTCAGATTCAATATTTTAGATTAGCCTACGCCATCAGATATTCATTAATAATCAACTGATGCAACGAAGACCTTTTTCATGAGAATCGGATGAAGAAAAAATAATTACAGTAATCTAAATCTTTGTAGAAACAGTTCTTTAGAATATACGCAAAAAAACTTGATAAATGCTTCGAACAGAAATTTCTTTGGGTGTGATAGGAAGCGATTAGGCAGATTTAATATTGATTGATGTCATTTTATCAATGCAAAAATTTAAATTTTCATTGGTAACTAGTTAGAAAATGAATTATTAGAAGATAAATTAAAGTAGGTTTATTTTAAATTATATTATTCGTTTTCATTTTTATTATTTTCTACTTTTCAGAATTTAATTTATTTCATTGCTGTAATTTCACAGTCGCAGTTGACACATTTTAAGACAGTGTAGTTTGTTGCATACTTATCCCCATTTTTGTAGTTCATATATAGCTGCAAGTATACTGTATTGTTCACAGTGTAACCATATTTTAAACTATCCAAGGCCCACGAAAATAACTCTAAAAGTTCTAAAATTTACTGCTGAATGATTTTATGTTTTTTAAATGAAAAACTTTCAAAATGAACCTATAGCTAGGACCCTGTTGCATTCCATATGTTACAACAGTCGAATTTCTATGTTTTTATATTTTTAAATAAAAATCTATCCAAAATGAACGAAGAGTTGGAGGTCCCGTCTTCGATGGTGTACGTCGAGAGATTTATACACACTTCAGTCTGTTTTGATTTTACATTTTAAAACGAAAATCTTTACAAACGAACCTAATGCTGAGGACCCTCACTGCCTTCGGCAGTGTACACCTTCGAATAGAAAGTTCAAAATATCATGAAAAAAAATCGCAGTACTAAACCCTAATAATCTTTAATTAAAAAAACGACAGCTGTTATTATATTGGGCTGAAAGATTGAAATCTGATTACCGAAATCAGCTACATAGTTTTATGAACGTTAATTATATTTTTACAAGAAAATTTATCCAAACGAATGAAGGAACATTTTCAAAGACTGTGCAAAAAAATTGCGAAAAGATATTGACATTGTTCGGTAAAAAGGCTTGTAAAAAGCGGTTTCTCACAATTTTTTCACATTGGATAATCTAATAATAAAAACAATATAGTTCTTAATGTTAAACTGTTTGAAACTTCTATTTGTTATAAATATAAGTTTTCAGACGTATGTGTAAAACTTTCGTGCAAAACCATCCATCTAATATATAGTTGTAGAAGAGCTGTGTTTTCTTATTATTATTTTTCATAAGAAATCATTTATTATTAAAAAGGTAATAATTATTGTTTAAACTATATTTGAAATTTTTATAAATATAATAATTTCAAAGTCTGTGTATAATTTTTGGGCAAAAATATTGGTATTTATTTGTAAAAATAAGAGTAAAAGTCACGTGTATATATTTCAGAGAGAATATTGAGCAGATTTTTTCTTTTAATATCTAATCTTCAGAATATAAGAGATTTTTATGTGTAATATAAATTGTTGAAAAAAATGTGCAAAAAATTTGTGTTAGAATAACGACATTTAGTTACTTTTATCCTAGAGAAAAAAAAGAGCGTCTCAAGGAGTCGAAAAGTGACTTCCAATCCCTATCATAAATTTGTACGAAATGATTAAAATTCATAATTTGGCAAGTCAGAAATTGCACATCAACCGCTGCAAATTATGTGTGTTCGTACTATATGTACTATATATAAGGTACTTGTACCCAATATGGACAGTGCTCTCAATATGGACACCCCTAATATTTTTAAAAGTAACAATTTTTATAGAGAGATTGCTATACATGTCCGTGAAGAAAAGCAATTGAAAAGATAATTAAGTCAGCAAAGTACAAAAAAGAGCACTGTTCGCCATTTATGTGGAAACTTGTTGTTTTATGGTGTGCTGATAGTAATTACAGGTAAGTTTAAATTCTTATTAGATATTGTAAAATTACTTTAAATATTGAAAAGTGGGGGTGTTTTAGAGAGCTTTTAAAACCTATTTTCGTTTGCTATTGCATATATTGCTTAAAAAGTTTTATTTATTTATTTATTACAAGATTTAATAAAACTACTGCCGATTCTAAATATGGACACCTTATGTCCACATTGGAAGTACAGCAGGTGAATCTTTAGATTCACAAAATAGAAAGATAAGCAAAACCAACTACATTATTTCATAATATTTTGTAGCAACTGAGGTGCTTTTCATCGGTCTTCGAAGAGCCACAACCGAAAATGACCCCCGTTCTAAAGTGCATGTTCCGAAGATATTTACTGTGTCCTACTCTCCCCCGCAATACTTTAAGATTTGTTTTATCCCCTCTCCTATAAAATTCCATAGAAGAGTGGCTCTTTCATACACCCTGTGTAGTAGGTCAATAAAGGAGCCACCTGTCCATAATAGGGACTAGTGGTTCCTTATATGGACATTTGTAAACATTTTTTGTTTTAATCATTTAAATTAAACCTTAATAGTTACAAGGTCGCTAATTTTAATAATGATAGTCAAGTGTCCAGGGATCATGGTCATATATTTTTGGAGTCCTATCACATGTACATGGGGGTGAAAAAAATAATTTTCCTTAGGGTGTCCATATTAGGCACAGGTACCTTATATTTATAAATGTTCAAATCTTGGTGTAGTTCAGATGCAGTATAGTGCTCGAAATATTTTGCGTATTCCTGTAAATACTATCTGTTTTCTATTATACAGGAAGTAATGTGTAGTAAATCTCAGTAATGTATATCATTTTCATAAAATGTGAACTAGTTTAATATTATTAAAACGCACACCAAACAAAGTTTATCCTTATACTTTTATGGAATAAAATACTTTTGTGCGACTCGGTAGATAATAAATATTCTTTGTACCACAGATTTTACAGATTGTATATTTTAGTATATACTTCATAGATTCATATCAATTATATTATGTTTGAAAGAGTGTAACATCATTAACATGCACTTGAAACAATTTTTACCAATTGGCCTCTTTGATTGCTTCTGTAAGTAAACTATGCATCCGATTCTCGTAAAATTTGAAATGACACGACAATATTATGCAAAAATTATTTATTTTAAATTTCAAACGATTTAGGTGGATAGTTTCTGGTCTGTTATATGAGGACAGACGGACGGACAGATGGACTAAATAACGACTATATGTGCTACGCATTTACATAATTACGAATCCACTTATAAACGGATTACGTTTTCGTAGAGAAGAAGGTATTCGAATTACAGTATCAGTACAATACAGAATAACGATTTTTTCATTATCTCGATTATTTAGGTAACAGATTGAAGAATAATTTAATTTTAAATACAAAAAAAAAAAAAAAAAAAAAAAAAAAAAAAAAAATAGTAAGCCTGAATCTTACTCCGTATTACTATCCCATTGGAAAAAGTACAGAAAATCTTCAATACAAGAATTCATCAAAAAGATAGTTACAAAAAAATTTGCACAGCTGAAGTTATTTATCATTGTCAGTTCTATTTAAAGTATGGTATTTTAATGCTGACTGATATATAATTATGTCAGTAGAAATTTGACAGAATTTAATGCAACGTAATTTGGTCTATAGTTAATTTTGTTTAGTAACTAACTTTGTTACGCTTGAAACCATGTCGATCCAAACAATAACAATGTTTGACATCTAAACTTGACAATAGAACTAATTACAACAGATTAGGAAGATTTATTGGATGCAAACTGAGATTTATTTTTTACGAGAATCAGTCATCGAGATAGTTTTTCACGTAAATGGTTACATTAATGAAACTGGTTTAAAAAATTAAAATGCAATAAAAATGACGTTCCGTTTAATTTCATTCAAAAATTCAGTTTTAAAAATTCGTCTTTTACGCTTGATTTTCTTTTTAAATATGGTATTTAAACGTTGACACACAGTTCATTATGTGCGTTGAAACACAGTTCATTATGTGCAAATAATTTATCCCATTTTTGATTCTACTTATTTTTCTTGAATCCAAAGATGGAAAACTGTAGTGGACAAGAGAAGACGTAATATATTGCAAAATACAACGTTATAGAATGAGGTTGTATTCATGCTTCTAAAATCACGCATACCGTGAAACTGAGAAGTATGGAGTTCAAGACTTAGAGAAAGAAAATAAAACAGTCGAAAATTATTTCAATTCAAAGGTCAATCTCCTCAATCAGTGTTCTCTATTTCAGTATTGTGTTGACAAGAGAGTATTTTAGTTCCTGTTGACACAAGTCTTTCATTTCTCTATACAAAACTATACTTCAAATAATTAAACTAACAAAATGCTAATAATCTATATTTTTTAAATGCATAAGATAATATAACAGCACAATGGCATTAATATCATTTTCAGCAATTCGAGATGCCATTCCAGAAGAAGGCTCATCTTACTTTAAAAACATAAGGTCAGAGCTTGATTTCATTTAAGTTTTGTTTGAAAAATTAAACTAAAGCAGCAGGCATAGCTTACTAATAAACAGATAAAAGAAAATCACATATGTAGTAATAGAAAATTTTAGAACGACTGATACATTTCTAAACATTCATAAAAATAAATGCTAAATATTTAAGTATGCCTATTAATAAAAAAAAAGACAAATCAGGCCCGAGGTCTTGTGTCGATTTTTTTCTTTCTAGACTTTTTAAATATTTAATATGTCGGCGACCTTTGCTTTCGTTCTTCATATCGCTCGAAAATGTACTATATTTGGGGAAATGATTGATATCGGATTACTTTTAGAATTACTTTAAAAAAACTCCAACAACCTTGACAGAACTTACAAGGTCTCCATTGGGGGCATACTCAGAATTTTTTGAAAAAAATACGAATTAAACTACTCATGTAGGTAATAAAGGATCAGTGAAAAATAGCGGCGGAATTACATTATTAGATATGTAAAAAAATAAAATAGTTTGGAACAATTGACGTGAAAAGCTGAAAGCGACGCGGGATTTGGCGAGCAGTGCATTTCCTCGCCAAAAGCAGATAATTTTAACGAATCTGAAAATTGATTTTAATTGACTTCACTGTTAAAAATCTGCAGTATTTACTGCAACGTCACTCCACTACTTTTATAGAATATCTTTCTTCTGACCAATGAGAATGCTCCATAGCACGGTGAATTGACCGTGTCATACACTGTTAAAAATCTGCTGCATTTTGTTGCAATGCACTCCACCGCTTGTATATAATATCTCTATTCCAACCAATGAGAAAGCTCCATTTCACGGCCAAGTAACCGTTTTCTGTACAAGCAAGGGAGTGCGTTGCAATAAAATGCAGCAGATTTTTAACAGCGTATTTTTCAATTTGGAACAATTTTAATCAATTTAAATTGTGTTTTAAATGATAAAATATATTAATTTCATTTTGTTATAAGTACATATAAACGTATATGACAAAATTACACTTAAAGTAAAGTAAAAATGCAAAACTAAAATTACTTAAACTAAACTTATTTAAATAAATTGAACATAAAAAGTTTTTTCTTTAAAAAGTATTCGAAGCGTAAAAGTGTATTTTTCAAAATTTCGTTTTTTCGCCAACCGGAGATAAATCGCCAAATAAACGAAATTTTTATTATTTTTTTACGGACGTTATAAGGAGGTTCCGCCGAAATTTTTTTTATAAACATATATAACTATATGAGAAGAACATTCTGTAATTTTTTCAGATTTTTCTGAGTATGCCCGTATGGAGACCTTCCTTGTTAGTAAAAACAATGAAAACTCGCCTTCAACATTTAATTAAACAAAATAGGATTAAAAAAAATTAGAAAATTTGTAGTGGCAACCGTTTTCGTCTGCCCAGAAACAAATTTACGAGCCTCCATGTAATATCGATTTCTCAAGCCATCGCCAATTAGACACTTCATTCTATATAGAAATTCTACTTTTAATAATTAAAATTATAAAAAGATTTTTTCACAATTGAAATCGTTCATTGCATCTGGAATGTTCCGTAATGTGACAATCACACAGCCTGTGAAATTCCTTTGATTGTTTATTTTAATCTGATTATACCATCAACATTTAATTAAACAAAATAGGATTAAAAAAAATTAGAAAATTTGTAGTGGCAACCGTTTTCGTCTGCCCAGAAACAAATTTACGAGCCTCCATGTAATATCGATTTCTCAAGCCATCGCCAATTAGACACTTCATTCTATATAGAAATTCTACTTTTAATAATTAAAATTATAAAAAGATTTTTTCAAAATTGAAATCGTTCATTGCATCTGGAATGTGCCGTAATGTGACAATCACACAGCCTGTGAAATTCCTTTGATTGTTTATTTTAATCTGATTATACCATCAACATTTAATTAAACAAAATACGATTAAAAAAATTAGAAAATTTGTAGTGGCAACCCTTTTCGTCTGCCCAGAAACAAATTTACGAGCCTCCATGTAATATCGATTTCTCAAGCCATCGCCAATACATAAACACTTCATTCTATAAAGAAATTCTACTTTTAATAATTAAAATTATAAAAAGATTTTTTCAAAATTGAAATCGTTCATTGCATCTGGAATGTGCCGTAATGTGACAATCACACAGCCTGTGAAATTCCTTTGATTGTTTATTTTAATCTGATTATACCATCAACATTTAATTAAACAAAATACGATTTAAAAAATTAGAAAATTTATAGTGGGAACCCTTTTCGTCTGCCCAGAAACAAATTTACGAGCCTCCATGTAATATCGATTTCTCAAGCCATCGCCAATACATAAACACTTCATTCTATAAAAAAATTCTACTTTTAATAATTAAAATTATAAAAAGATTTTTTCAAAATTGAAATCGTTCATTGCATCTGGAATGTGCCGTAATGTGACAATCACACATCCTGTGAAATTCCTTTGATTGTTTATTTTAATCTGATTATACTCGCAGCTGCAATGCAGCTTGTTCACGCCCCGTGATTTTCCTTTCAAATATTTTATTTCTTTGATAGTGAATCTTTATCAAAAGCCAATACACAATTTATATTTGCCTTGCCAAGAGCACGTGCCACCTTTAGTTGTTTCGCATACAACTTCCAATTAGACCGAATAACGAATAAATGAATAAACAAAAGTAGAACTCTCTTTCTATAATGAAGTATGAACACCCCAGGTTGTGTTTGCGCTAAGTGATGAGCATAATTTTGCGGAAGTAACGAGTATTTTTTTTTTTTTTTTTCAATTCTGGACTTCTTCAAGTGGAAACAGGAAATATTTAATATGTAAGCGACCTTTGTTTTCGCTTTCGTTTTATATGCTTTTATGAGTATTGGATCGGTGCACTAGGCATTTATTATAACTTATTTGAAAATTTATTTCTTCTGACACAATAAGAAAGATATTAGAGTCCAGTAATGGTTAAGCTTAAATGACAATTCAGTTTTAATCATTACAGAAGATGTAGAATACATTAAATATGTTTTTTAAACTGCCATTGTAAAAATCATTGCTCATCAAAATACTTAATATTGTACAATGTATTGTTTAAGAAAGTTTTTTTCTGAGATTGGGGGAGGGGAAGGGGTAACATTTATTTAAGTTTCAATCGAAATACAGTGTAATAAAAAAACTCGAATGATTTATCTTAAGACTTATCTTATATATATATATATATATATATATATATATATATAGATAGATAGATAGATAGATAGATATTCATTGACACTACACATTTTATCTCTGGTAATCAAGGTATTTAGGACTTTATGAATTTGCATTGGTTCCTACAAATTTCCATTATTTCTTTTATCCAATTTTTACGATAATTTCATAATCCATGTTGCAAATATTAACGGATCAACTTTATAGTCAATGAATAAATTTATTATTTACTCTTTCAGATTTTTTGTTAGTAATTTGTAATGGTTTCATATGTATATATATGTAACAAAATAAATTTTAAAAGACTCATTGTTAAAAAAAAAAAAAAAAAAAAAAAAAAATTATTATTCTCCATTTATTTATGTATCGTTTCAACTTCTTTAAACTTTTTCAATGGATAAATTATTTTTAATTATAAAATGTTGAAATGATTGCATGACACTAACATTTACAAAAAATTTTTTTGAAAATAAACATATTTCATTATGCGCATTATAAAAGCAAAATTTTATTTCAATGTTCGACACTCGGTAAAAGTGACACGCGCAGAACATTTCGCCCGTTTTTCATGGACTGACCCTGAAACATTCAGATTACTTAGGCGTAGGATTTAGAATGTGAGATATTTTTAAACCTATTAAACGGCCATTCCATATCATGATTGAATAAGCTTTCCTACATATTACTGATGTTTTAACAATGATGTTTCATCCAGTGACGGTCGATTCTCGAAAATTTATCAATTGATAAAAATCATTATCGTTAAAAAACTCAGTCGACAAAGTCTTCAATTAATTTCGGGAATCTACAATTGAGATGTTTTAAAATCCATGCCTAAAATAATAGTTTTTAGATGTTTATAGTAACATATATGTTTTAGTAAATGCAGGGTAACTCAAAACAGATGGAATTAAAAAACAACAACAAACCGAAAGGAGGCTAAAATAGAGCAACAATAGTGGAAATGTCATGGAACGGCGTACTCTGATTACAAAAAGTTGATAAGTCGCTTGTAGGTAAGAAAAGGTAAAGGGAGTTTAAGTTTCAAAAATTAGAATTTTTCGGAAATTAGTTGCAAAATAGTCAAAGAATAAATAACCAAAAACACTCCTAGTGGCAAGAATTTGAACCAAAAGGATAGTAAATGAGATCAAAATCTTTTACTGATTTTTGTACATAATTTGGGATACGTTCTACAATTTTACTGTTATTAGAAGACTCTCTACTGGAATTCGTTAAACGAACCCCATGGGGGAGGGGAAAATGGTAGAGGATCGATGAAAGTGCTTGATTTTAATAAATGGTCATAAGGCTTTCCAACGATATATCACATGACGAGAGTCGGTAAAATTTAGAAACGAATGCCAAAATAAAATTATGGCAAAGTGAAAAGGAGGAGCGCGGAGGTATGTAAAATAAAATAGTAGTCGCAGGGCTTTCCAATGATATGTCACAAGAGGAATATCAGCAAAAGATAGATAAGTGTCGCCCTCAGAATTCCAACCACTGCGCCCCCCCCCCCCCCCGGAATACACATGCACTCCCTCTCTTTGAAATTTTCATTTGTTATAAATTCTATAACGGAAGTCTCCGTAAACAAAAAAAGTATCTAAATTGAAAAAAATCTCTACGATTTCAAAAAAGTTTGAAAAGTGCCTCTACAAAGTAGCCAAATTGAGGAAGGGAGAAGGAATATTCATAATATGAAAGAGAGGTTCGAACATTTTCCGATGATATGTCATATGACGGGTTCAAATAAAGTTTGAAATTTACTCTTCACCTGTGGATATACTTCCCCCCCCCCCATGAATATACCCAGAAATCCCGCCGGCCCCACTTAAAATGTTTGTATTCAATAAATAATATTTACTTGATGGCTATATCAAAAAAAAAAAAAAAATCTAATATCATATTTGTTTTCGAAATAGCTATGTTTAAAAAAATTCACCCTCTCATTGCTCTCTCTCCTCCTCCTGAAATTCAACGTCAAGAGGAGAAAGGTTCATAATATGAAAGAGTGGTCCGAAATATTTCTAATTATATATCACATGACGTGCCCAAAAATGTTTGAACTTTACTTCTCATCCTTGGATTCACTTTTACTTCCCAGAATGCACCTGAAAAAGACACAGTTCCCACTTTAAAATTTTTATATTTAATAAATGATATTTACAAGAGGTCTCCATCAAAAAACCACATCTAAAATGACATTCATTGTCGAAATAGCTACGATTAAAAAAAAATCACCCCTTCATCGCTCCCCCTCCATCCTGCTGAAAGAGAGAAAAATGAAGCGATAGGTTTATAATATGAAAGAGAAGTTCAAAAATTTCCGATGATATATCACATGACGGGTCCCACAATGCACCCGGAAATCACGCGGTACCACTTATTTTTTTTATTTTTAATGAATAATATTTACCGGAATGCTTCATAAAGAAACACAGCTAAAATGACATTTACTGTCGAAATAGCTACGACTTAAATAATTCAACTCTCAGCTTAGAGCGTATACCCTCTGACTTTTCTAAAACTTTACCACTGCTCACCCATTGCCGCGGGTTTACTTTTTCTTCCTAGAATGCATCCTGAAATTACGCAGCCCCCACTTTTAAATTTTTGTATTTAATAAATAATATTTACCGGAGAACTCCATCAAAAAACCACATCTAAAACAATATTTATTCTTGAAATAGTTATGATTTGTAAAAATGCCTCCCCCTCCACCCTCCAGAAGTTCAACTCCATGAGGAGAAAGGTTCATAATATGAAATAGTGGTACGAAAACTTTACGATGACATATGACATGGCTGGTCAAAAAAAGTTTGAAATTTACTCCTCGTGGCTGTGGGTTTATTTTTTTCCCCCTAGAATACATCCAGAAATCTCACAGCCCCCACTTTAAAATTTTCATATTTAATAAACAATATTTACCGGAGAGCTCAATCAAAAACCAAATCTAAAATTATATTTATTCTGGGAAAGGCTACGATTTAAAAAATCCCCCCCCCCCCTTTCTCCCTTTTGAAATTCAACTCCATAAGGAGAAAGGGTCGTAATATGAAAGAGTGGTCAAAAACCTTTCCGGTGAAATATGTGACATGACGGGTAAAAAAAAAAAAGCAAAGAAAAAAAAAAGCTTGAAATTTACTTCTTATCTATGGTTTCAGTTTTTTTCAGAATACCAGAATGCACCCACAAATCACGCAGCCCCTAGTTTAAAATAAAATTTTAAATACATAGATATTCCAAATTTCAAAGCTTTTGGTCAACAGCAAGTAGAGCAATATGATTAACAAGATTTTGCCACATACAAACAAAAAGAATTGTAAGCTAAAAGAAAGCATATAAAAATACTTCTTTTACCTGTTTGTGGATATGAAAATCCTCTTTTTATGCATTCGATTTGCCTGGTCATCTCTAATAACTTAATAATCGTCTCTAAAAAAATAATAATAAAAGACATTCGGCTGTTATGTATGATAATTTCTGGAAGTTATATTTGAATAGTTTTAAGAGAGTTTTAGCTTGAATTAAATTTTAGCTTAATGCGTTTTGTGTATATGAATCGGTAGATAATACACAGGGCTGTGCAAAAGAATTAAAATTTGTTTTGATCTTTTCACAAAAACAGCTCAGAGTAAATTTTCAACGCAATATGCCTTTTTTACTAAACCAAATTTTAGCATAATGTGTAAAATACATACAACTTAAATACAACGCTACAGAGAAATAAAAAAACTTCTCCAAGTATTCGCAATCATTACTAAAATCTTTTTTTTTTTTTTTTTTTTTTTTGTTCAATTTGTTATGCATTTTCTAAAATAGTCCTCTGGGCAACATTAAATAGCTAAATTTTATTAAATTATTCTAGAAATATTGAAAAACGTTTCATAATCTATGATTGATGCATGAATTCTGTTTCCTGTTTGCATATGAAGCTGTTGTTTCAGAAAATCTATGCTGCTCTATTCGGACAGATAAAATTTAATTAAACATAAAAATATTTAGCTTGAAAGTTTCGACTGCATACCCTTTAAATAGAAAACTAAATATGTAAAAGTGTAAGAAAAATCCCCATTGTATTAATAAATCTGAAAAACAAATGAAATAAGAATAATAATAAATGTATAGACATATGCAATGATTACCATATGCAGATAATTACAAAAAAAAAAAAAATATTACAAGACAAAATAATACTAAATGAAAGACATGTTGTATTAATAGAATACCAATTCCCGAACAGGTTGATATTAAATTTTATGAATATGTAAGACTCTTCTTTCAGATTATTCACTATAGATTTATAAATATTGTAAGTTAGTCTAACATTGTTCTTCGATTATTAGTTTTTCTTGTTACTGATTGTGCCATAGTTTCACTTTTCCCCAAATGTATCTGCTTTACATATGACCCTATTCTATTCAAAGTTATAACAATTTGCGATATCTAACTTTAAATCGAGGAACTATGTCATACCTTAGATTGCTTATCATCGAACTTACTCACGAGAGTGCTATTATCCCAAAGAAAAGTAAGAGTGGTATGCATGCTTTAAAAAACAAACGAAGAAAATATCAGAATATTTATAGAAATGCGATGAGACAAGGATATGATTGATAGTTGAAGATGCTTTATTTTAAACAATTTTATGCAAATATTTTAAGACGGATTCAATTTTTATTTTATTTTATATTTATTTCGATAAATACAAAAAAAAAAAAAAAAAAAAAAAAAAAAAAAAAAAAAAAACCCTTAACATGTCAATATGATAGTATTGATCAATTTTGTTACAATTTTATTAACAATTTACAACATATTTGAAAAATGCTTATGAATTCGGTTTGTCTGTCCTGCGATCTGTCTGTCTTTTCACGCTCTACCTCGCGTAAATATAGTAGGGTATTCATGCAATTCATATATATTAATGATGTTTACTATAGCACGATTAATATTGAATATGAAAAGCATTTATATGGTTCATTTACAGGGACGCTCAAATGAATTCCGTTAGATTATGGTCAATAGAAAAAATCATTTTCATTATATTTCATTGGCATTTCATTATTTCAAATGTGTTAGAATTGGAATAACTTATTGAATTTCACTACGAGATGATCATTACAGAATAGGGTATTCATAGCATTTATCCGTTGTTTACAGAGGCATACAAAAATGATATCGGTTACAGCACTGTCTTTGAATAATAATTACTGGAAGTATTTTCTTCAATTTTGGTATGCGCTTTTAAATTTAACTAGTTTCTTGCATTTTATTTGTTGTGTATGAATTCGGTACATCATATACTGGAATGCACAAAAGAATTCACGCTGAAAAGAGTTCACGTTATATTATTAGAAGAAATTGCTGAAGGGGAATTTTTACCTGAGATATTTATTTACTAACTGAATTAATTTTTTTGTATACATGTAGTGAATTGATGCAAATTTATATAGCATATGGACTGTAGATGTGAACTGTTGAAATTGTGCTTTTAAATGTGTTACGCGTTTCCAAATGGTTCAGTTAGGCATCCTATTTCAACTTAATCAAATGATGTAGATTTGTTATATTGTAACAAAATGACTGCCTTCCCTAAAATTGCATAATATATAGATGGCATTGTTGCCACTTTCGGCAAAATATCTGAGGTATTTTGCAGAACATGTAGTGAAGCGAAGTAGTTTGACGCCGTTTAGTAGACTTGCGGTGTGTATTCGGAATGAATCTCACCCGGAGATAATTTATATGCTATGATCATTTTTATGAATCTTCAATTTATGTTAAGCGCTTTGTCACGCGATTTGTACATAGTGTTCTTCTTGTTGTGCCTTCTACATTAAAAATCTGACTGTTTAACCTATGTTTTATGTTTAAAATGACGAACACCCCCACAACATTATTTTGAATATGTTGCAAAATGTTTCATAATCTGTGCTTGACGCATTCTTTTCTTTCTTGTTTCCCTTTAAATATACAATTACTATTAATTTTTTAAACTATAAATAAATTATTAATATTTTTTAACTTTATGTTTGGCAGATTTAAAGATATATACACTGGTGTCCAAAAGTTAAGCATAATTGGTAATTAAGTAATTATTTTTAAGTAATGAAAGAAATATGAATCGGAATGTGCTGAAACTCCAGGTGTGTAAACAAAATAGTACGCGTCACATATTTTCGCGAAGAGTTTTCCCCGAAATTGAACAGGGGACCTTCAACAAATTGAAAAAGAACGAAGATCTTTTGGATAACCCTGTCAAAACTAATGTAGCAAAAGCGTTCAAACTGCACATTATGATTAATTGGCCTATTGTAATGTACTGTGTTAATTTTTACAAGGATAGCATGTATACTCGTAGAGAAATTAAGGTTTTTATAAAAACAGTCCTAAATTTTTTGCTTATAATTTGCAGAGTTATGACAAATGAGCAGGTTTACTAAATAATTTTTTACTGCGCATGCGTGAACGCTATTAAAATTTCATTTGCATATTATGTTAGTTAAATGTATAGAGCAACTTTTGTGAAAGTCTCAAAAACATAGCTTAAAAATTCTGAAAATTATCGTTGATAGAATGAGATCAAAATCCTTTATTCCCTAAATGAAGCAAAAAGATGAGGGGCTGTATCCATATTCCATTGTTTAGTGCCTACACAATGTTGCACGTACAACTATATTTAGGTAAAACCCCTGATTTTTTTGCTTCCTTTAGGAATAACGGATTTTGAGTTGATTCTATAGGCGACCATTTTCAGGATTTTCCTATTTACTAACTGATGACTTTTTGAAACTTTTACAGAAGTTGCTCTATACATTTAGCTAACACATATGCAAATGACATTTTGATATCGTTGACGCATGCGCAATGAAAAATTATTTACTAAACATACTCATTTTTCATACAATTTTTATTATTTTTAAATTCTGATGACAGGGTATTGTGTACAATGATGTTTGTCATATTTTCAGAAAAGAACATTTTTTTATAATAAGAACACTGTAAATTATAAGCAAAAAACTTGGAAAAATTTAGGACTGTTTTTATAAAAACCTTAATTTCTCTACGAGTGTACTTGCTATCCTTATAAAAATAAACACAGTACATTACAATAAGCCAATTAATCATAATGTGCAGTTTGAACACCTTTGCTATATTAGTTTTGACAGGGTTATCCAAAAGATCTTCGTTCTTTTTCAATTTGTTGACGGTCCCCTGTTTGATTTCGGGGAAAACTCTTCGTGAAAATATATGACGCGTACTATTTTGTTTACACGCCTGCAGTTTCACCACATTTCGAATTATATTTCTTTCATTACTTAAAAATAATTACTTAATTACCAATTATGCTTAACTTTTGGTCACCAGCGTATATCTGTAAATAATATAGAATAAAGATCCCCTCTCTTTTTGCACTTAAAAAAATAAGATAAAATAGTACCTTGATGATCCATAAGCTTGTTATTAGTATTTTGTAATTTCTAATTTTTTAGAGTGTGATAATTAAAATTGTATGCTTAATTTTACCCTCTTTTATGCGCGTTCGTAATTATGTAAATACGTAGAACTTACGCTCGTCGTTCAGTCCATCCGTCTGTCCGCATATAACAGAGCAAAAACTACCAAACCGAATCATTTGAAATTTAAAATATATAAATTTGGCATAATTTTGTCGAGTTATATCAAATTCTTTGAAAATTGGATGCATAGTTTAATTACAGGGACAATCAAAAGTATTCCATTACATTACGGCCAATGGAAAAAATAGTTTCAAATGCATTTTAATGGTGTTACATTCTTTCGAACATAATAAAATTTATACGAATCTATAAAGTATGTACTAAAATATACATTCTATATTATCCGTGGTGCAAAAATCTTTTGTTATTAATTTACAGGGCTGCACAAAAGCATTACATTACATACTGGTATAGGGGCGCCTTTTTAATAATATTAAACTATTTCACATTTTATAAAATCGATACACATTGCTGAGGTTTACTACAAGTTACTTCTTGTGTAATAGAAAGCAGGTAGTATTTACAGGGCCACACAAAGATTTTTAATATTGTACTGTATCCGAAGTACACTATACTATGACACCAACATCTGAATATTTTAAAAACTTCCTTGTAGTATGAACACACCTCATTTGCTACGCTTGACGTGCAATTTCCAACTTGTTTAACTCAACCTGGTGTTTTGTATGTGAAGATGTAATTTTGTAATAGATTTTTAACCCACTTCTTGATAGCTCAAAATTATAAAAATTTGTAAACAGGTGTGTTTTCAATGAGAATACAACACTGAAAATTGATGTTTTTGAAATTTAATCGTAAATTAATGCATTAATTTTAATTCATTTTTCTGTTAGCCTGCCACAGGCGATCAATCGGCAAATATGCTTTGTAATTCGTACAATTGTATATTATTTGAAACAAGAATTGATTAAATGATGACCCAGTAAAAGCTCGCCAAAATAGACCAAATGGCAGCTAAAAAGCAACAATGAAACATTTTATAGGACACAGTAAAGAGCGAAAAAAACATTTTAAATACAATTTTTAAAAAGTACCAATTATATGTTTTTCTTTTCTTTTCTACTATTATTAAAAACATGCATTAAATTTCGAGTAAACTCAAAACATTGCAGAGCAGTGTATGCAAAAATAGACTACACAACATTAAAAATCTAAAAATATAATTAATCCATTACAATTAAATGCAGAATATGTATGTACACTGTAAAAAAAATCTTTAAAATTACTGAACTTTTTCTTGAAAAGTGGGATTCCTAGAACTTTTCATGTAATGGTAGCAGTAAAAGTTCATGTAACGGATTCTGTTATATGAATTTTTGCTGTTACCTTTGCATAAAAAGTTTTTGGAATTCCAGTTTCCTAGAAAAAGTTCAATAACTTTAGAGATATTTTTTACAGTGAAGTATTAAGATATGCCTTTGTCAGAGAGATCCATTAGCAATAGCAATAAAAAAAAAAATGTTTACGAGTAACGTACACTGTAAAAACAAAAATTGTAAATTTACTAAATTTTTTCTAGAAAACTGGTAACCAAGAATTTTTTATGTAACGGAACAACTAATATTCATGTAACAGATACATGTTTATATGGTAAATCAAACAATCTGTAAGGTTGCTAAGAATTTTTTTAGGAAACTGGAATTATTAGAATTTTTATATGTTACGGTAACTCGGGTTACAGAAAAAATTTAATATTACTGTTATTTTAGTAGATTCCTTTGTAAAATTACATATTTTCGTGGGTTTGCTTACAGGTTTTATAAATTTACACCTTTTTTCTTTTCTTTTCTTTTTTTTTTGTATAATATACACAGTAAAAAAATCTGTAAAGGTACTAAACATGCTCTAGGAAACTGGGATTTCAAGAACTTTTCATATAACGATAACAGGAAAAATTCATGTAATCGATTCTGAAACTTGAATTTTTGCTGTTATCGTTACAGGAAAAGTTCTAGGAATCCCAGTTTCCTAGAAAATAATTATTACCTTTACAGATTTTTTTTACAGTGTACAGATAAAGTTTTAGTAATTTAGTACATTTTAGTAATACAAATTTCTCTGTATGTTTACTTCGGTGGAATTAGGGGATTTCTTTCCTTACTCGTTACACGAAAAGGGGAGATTTGATTCTGTCTTTTTGCTCTCATTGCCTCATATGATGAACTATTGAGGTCTAATCACAGATTCAGATTCACTAAAAAGTCAGAGAGACGCACGAAATCAATAGATTTCAGCACCTTTGTGTTAACGTGCCGGGCAGTTTTTCGATAATCATCAGGGCACGGAAATTTAAAGACAAATTGAGGCATCATTAACATTATTGAATTTTCATGAGTTTTTTTTCCTAAATTTTCTCCCCTCATGCAAAGTCGAACATGATTTATTTGAACTGATGTAAGGGTGCTAGGGTCAAAAAAGAGAGTTGTGGGAATGGAAATGAGATGTTTTGAAAGATTTTATGAATTCTTATGATTTGTTGCAATTACATTTGTTTATGAAATTTCCTCTATATATCTAAAACACTTAAAAAATCCCTGCCGGATCGGCCTACTTGCATAGGTAGATTTTGAAGTTAAATATTAATTTCACCAAGAAAAACTTCATAAAGATTAGAGATAAATAACTTTTGGTCATTTTATGAGAAATCATAATATCTTGAAACACATTCATATGTTTATCGTGGTTTTAATATTTTTATGAATCCTACCATCTAAATGTTTTGCTTTAAGAATTCTTCCTACAAAAAACGTGCTATTACAAAAGTTTAAATAATATTAAGAAATTTGTATAACGATTTTAATCCATGTGATGATTATTTCATTAAGTGAACCAATTTTCAAAAAATTCATTTCGCTAATGCTACTTCTTTGCTTTTATGGCTGATTAGTGGAGATGACTTTATTTTCTACAATCCCTATTTTATTTATTTATTTATTTATTGGTGTAAAAGTTGATCCTATCAAGAACTTGTCAACATAAGTCTTGTAGATAATAATAAGAAAATTAATAATAAATTTAAGGGATTCGGTGAATTTTTTTCTTCTTCAACCCCTAATATTTTGTCCCATTAAGGCTACTTTTATCAATAATCATCTTTTATCAAATATCAATAATCAGTCATAAAAATTTTTTGGAGCTCTTTTTTAGAAATAATAATAACTTTAAACTGATTCGATATGAATTATAATTAAGAAGTTGTGGGTTTATTCCCCGTATACACAAAACCCTTCTCTATTTCCACACCCTTGGTCCAAACTCTAAACAGCCAGATTCCTCGTTAGGAGTAGATAAAAAATGCCCGAAGAACTCTATCTATGAGATCCATAGTTTGCGAGTAAAATACGAAAAACAAATATGACGTCATGACCGGTTCAAGGAAATACGCTGTATTGGACACATCAGCAGCAGTATTTGCATCTATTACCAGACGATGCGCTTAGAATGACGTTAAGCCGCCGCCGTTGAACTCGTTACATCATTTTGCAGGCACCGGCATTCTTGGCATGGTTATCATGTATGCCGTTCGTGAACATTGCGACATGTATTTGATGTACGGCCAATCCAAATATAATGCCATACAAACTAACCTTACAACTGCCTTTATAATTTGCAAATACTGCAATTGATTTGTCAAATAAAGTGTTTTTTCCTTGCACCGGCTGTGATGTCGTACTTTGTTTTTCGTATTTTTCTCGTAAACTATGGATAATCTCAATAAGGAATCTGGCTGTGCAGAATTCAGGCACCATTTTCGAGACACCCTGCGCATAAACATAATAAACATATATATGTATATATTATACTTTGATAATCTTTGGTACGCTACTGAATTCGAATAATCCCATAAGTTTAATTAAATAACCCATTAACGAAAAAAAAGATTGCAACCATTTTAATGATAAACACAAGTGATGCCTACGATTGAAACAAAGCTTGTGTAATTCTGTAATAATCGATGCTCTACCATATTATTCAGTTTCAAAGAGCTTGTTTTAACTTTGAACTCAGAATATTCATGATACAAAGACCAAAACGGATAAAAAACATAACAAAAACCATACATATGTACGATACCATGATACAAGGGCTAAAATAGAGATAAACATAAACCTGAACACTTACCAGTTTTCATTTATAATGTTTAATAAATTTCAGAGATTTGGTTCATAATCTCTTTAAAATTTCTTCTTGTGTTGTAATCTTTATACTGATAAGTGATTTGTTTTGAAAAACCCAAGTCAATATGCCACAGAAAAAAACGCATATTAGTTTGCATTTATGATATTTCAATAACTTTCAGTAACTTAGTCGAGAATATCTTTAAAATCACTTCTGATATTATAATTGTATGCTGATAACTGATTACTCTCAACACGTTTCTTATGAGTACCGTTATTTTCCGGATTAAATATCAGCATCTCGTTATATAAAAAGAAAATAAACCTATCTGGAGTTCACGGAATTTCGCCTTTTAAGCAAAGATTTTCATAAGAAAATACTGGTACCAAAGAATTTCTTGGTCTGAAAATCGCAGGACCCCTAGGAACCAAGTAGTATTAAGAAAATATCCGAATCAATATATCAAGTGTACCAAATAGGCTACTATTTTTATTGTTTTTGAATCACTGTAAGAAAAAATATATACTACCTCTGACAAAAAAGTTCGGTGAATGAATTCAGAACGGCCGATCTGGCAACACTGGGGAAACAAAACGCTGCACCTACATTAGAGGCATGTATTGACCATCTTCTCCCACCGTTGTTCAGTTTAGTGTCATTTATGTTCTGTGTAAGACGTGCTTTACTAAGTGCTTGCTCAGTGTGTTGGTTCTTAACCGAGAACAGGAAAATGAACGAACAGAAGATCAGTTTAAAGTTTGGTTTTAAGCTTTGCAAGACAACGAAAGAAATTCATGGCATGGTGCAAATTGAACATCCACCATACTCGCCAGATCTCAATCCTCCAGACTTCTTCCTATTTTTGCGACTCAAACTCTCTTTGAAAGAGATTTGACCATATTGACCATTTGACCATCCAACGAAACGTGACGGAGCTTTTGAACTCCATCCCAAAAGACTTCTTGCGAATTTCCCAGGACATGTATAGAAGATCTCAGCGGTGCATAGTTATGGGAGATGATTATTTCGAAGGATGGTATGGCAACTTTCATTAACATTTCATCTACATTAATGTTACCGGAGTATTCACCGAACTTTATTGTCAGAGGTAGTATATTCTTTTTGATAGATTTTTTTTTTCAGATGTTGAAGTTTATGAGAAGATGCATAGTTTACGAAATGTGGTACGAATCTTTTGAATTTTTTTTTTTTTTTTAAATAGTTTCCCAGATCAACTCTCTTATACATCTCTGAATCTTTTGTTAATTTCTTTGTGTACTCATTCAGATTGATGCCATTTTTTGTAGGTACAGTTTTAACTATTATATCCCAAATCTAAAAGAAAACTAGTCGTTGGGGGCAACTGTAATACTTACCCATCATGAATATGCATAATATATGAAAATAAAACATGTGAAAATTACTTATACAATGCATTGTAATTCCAAAACAAAATTCAAACGTATATTTAAATATTGTTAATATACATAGTAATGCTCTATTAATGAATTGCTGATGAACCAATTTCGACAAATTATATAAAATGCCAAACTACTCAAGTAGTACCAAACTGAGTAAAAGAAACATCCTTATAACTCCAAAAATAATAATCATACTAAATAACAGTTTACTGTGTCGGATAGAGCGTCTCATTTCCAATTAAAATATATCTTTGAATTGAAATTTGAATGAAATACAGGGTCATGAAAAATTGAAAAATGTGGAAAACAGGATTACAAATATCTCGGCAACTTATAATCCGATCGACTTCGTTCGTTATGCAAAATTTGTGTTATTTTATTGCCTTTCACATCCACGTCTTAAAATAAAAAAAATATTTAAAATGTTTATGTACCTTTCATCAGAACGAATTTTTCGAGAGTCCGAAAAAAATAGTTCCGGATAATCGAGATTACTGATATAAAATAGACTTTGTTCCATTCTTACATACTAAGTACATACAAAATTTCAAGCCTCTATCTATATTTGTTCGCGAGATAGAACGTTTACAGACAGACAGATAGACAGACGGACGGCAAAAATTTTTTTTTTCTAAAAATATGTTTTTCGAAATCTCCAGTATCTAAAACGTGTAAATCTGTCAAATTTTTTTTTTCGATTTTCAAAATGATTGCAAGATTTACCCTATACTGCGTATGATGGGTAAGTAATAGATTATAACGATTAAAGTATTTATTGCAGTGAGAAGAAATGCAAAAATAAGTCCAAAAATCAATTAAGATACTTCTGTTTGTCACTTCTTTAGCCGTGACCTGATTCATCATCTTAAGACCTTGATCTCCATGCAGACAGAGTGTTACGGTCATCGAAAATATCTCTTCATTTTTTATGCCAAATGTTTGATGAGTTTCGAGCGACTCCTTTTCTCTATTTGAAGTGTCAATACTGCAATAGGTTTGCCAAATCTTTATCTGTAAGACTTCAAGTAATAATCATTGTTTAAATTCTAAATGTTAAGGATTAATTTAATGTAGGTCAAGATCTCTCAGAAAAATGACAAATAGAACTATATAAATATTATATTAGTCAAAGGAGTTCATTTTAAATTCAGCTACTGTAAAGATAAAAACAATTCGTGTGCTTTTGAGCCATATGTGTGTGCCTCTGAAATTTTGCGATGCTAAGTTTAGATGTACTTTACCTGTAGAAGGTTTTGCAATTTTAACACTCTGTCAGATTTAGTTGTCCATAAGGATTTTCAATCAAACAAGTTTCAATAAAAGAGAAGATATGAAAATGTTAAATTATGTGTTTTTTCTTTTTCTTTTCTTTTATTTCTTTCTTTTTACTTATTCATTTATTTATTTGTAATATTTGCATTGAATATGAAATTTATATTTTTAAAACTATTAATTTTAAATTTTAGTTTTTAAAAATAGTTTTGATTCAATCTAGAATCATTACGGCATTGCAAATAACCAAAATTATTAGCAGATTTCTGAAAATATATTGGAACTTTCTTCTTATTTTTTTAAACTTATGTATCAGATTTGTCTTTTAAAGCTAGATGAAATGATTTCTGAAGTTATGCTTTAAGTTTCATGCTAATAAAAGAAAACTGTGGTGTTAAAAAAGGAATTTTAACACATAAGTAAATCAAATTACGTATGCTGAGAAAAAAAATGTGGTTCTGGCATGTAGAATCTAAGTAATGGCTCTAGAAAAAATAATTCCATGTCATCCTTATAAATTTTAGTTCCATTTCTTAGAGAGTTCCAGAGTCTCTTACTAGAATTCAAGTACGTTTTCCGATATTTTTGTTGTCAAATTTATCTAAAAATCTCTTCAAATAGATGCGAACACAAGAGATTTGATTTAGTAACTATAATTATAGCTTAAGAAATCATTCCTGAAATCAAGCGATAATTTCTCGCTACTGAAACGGTTCAATGTCGTTTCATCTCCTAGAAAAGAAGAGACTAGAAATATCAAGTCATTTCGCCTATTCAACTTAGTTGTTTACCCTACTCGCATAGTTTGGACATCTATATTTCTAGTTTAGGTATTTAGAAAGTGACTAACTATGCGTTCTAGTTGAAGGCGGCATATGTTTTTTTCTCAGTGTATGTTTACACTTCTATTGTATCTGAAAACTCATATTACTTGTGAAACTTATTTTAGTAAATAAATGCAATTTTCATCGAAATACAGTTAGAAATTTTTGGAATATTTCTGAGCTTTCTAAATATAAATAACGCTTTTTAGAATTATGGGTAACTCAGAAGATGTTATTGTGTGCGTGGTTACATTATATTTTGGTTGATAATGAAATATTTGTCTTTTTTAAAGTATAAGGGAAATATCCCTAACATCACACCACTGCCTAATAATAACATGATCGCGTCAAACAGAATCTGCTACCTATCCAAAACATGTTTAACTAATGTCTACATGGAAGACATCAAGCGGATCAGCGTCTTGGTTAAATACGCAGTTGGGTTTAGCCTATAATATTTTTTTAAAGTTTTATGCAAGCAAAAAGTTTTAGGCAACAACAATTTACAGTGAAAAACCATTTTCAAAGTAAGTACTGTTCTTATTTAGTGTAACGTAAATACGACCATACAATCATGTAGTTTAACTAGATATAGCTGCAAGGCTTTTTCTATACTTAATTTCACCAGTAGAGTCGGCCTTATTGCAATATTTCATTCTGCCTAATATTGTACCTTTAGAGTAATCCTAATATAATAGTCTGTGCAATTTTACTCAAACTATTTTATTTAAAGGTCTAAATGTCAACTTTTTATTGGTTGTATTTTTCCTTTTGAATAGAAACATATTCAAAGATTCTTAATTTGTAAATTAACTCTGTTGAGACTTCTTACCAAGGTAAACACCCAAAAGACTCTGTCAGTACATCACGGACAAGCTGTCCAACTGAAACATTTGACGTTATAGAGGAACAACCTGAGTCTCAGGTTTTATCTATGGTTAAAGATAGAAAACCAATGATTATAAATGCACAAATAATGCATGAAAAGGTAGCAAACAGCTGTTCCGAATCTACTATCGAGATTCTTCATTGCAAAACTCAGCGAGCTAGAAAAAGCAAAACTGAACCAAACTTCGCTCAGTTTTGCTTTTTATAGCTTGTTAAGTTTTGCACTGATAAAGAATCTCGACAGTGGATTCAAAACAGCTGTTTGTTACCTTTTCAAGTATTATTTGTGCATTTATCATCGTCGGTTATCTATCTTTAAACATATTTGCACAAAGGCTTTATTTGCTATTTTCATGTATCTATGGTCTCAAACCACCTGTAAACAAGACTTACAAGCTTAGGGGACAGTTCCCCTCCAACCGGTCAAAAATGCTAGAAAACCAATTCAATTTCCATACATTTTCATAAATTAAGTAATAAGGGAAATTCAATGTAATTTTTTGGACTGTTAAGTACATAATTACTTGTTGCAATAAGCCAAACAGATTGATGAAAAACATTTAAACTAATTAGAAAAAATAATTAAATTACTTGCTGTTTTTTTTGTTTTCGTAATCAATTTTAATTTAGGAACTTTATATTGATTTTAATTTAAAGATGAAACTTCGCTTAATACATGAACTAGAATCTTTTAATTATCTTCATTTATAACATTTTTATTTCACAATAAAAATTACAAAAGTAACATTTGTAAATTTTCTAACATATTTTTTAAAATAAATTTTTTATTATATAAGATAATTCTAAGATTTTAGTTCATTTTAAGAAGATGTACATGTAAGATGGAAGATGTTCATATTAATGTACAAAGGAAATTTCAACCCATTATCTTTAACAGTTTTTGAGAAATCACGAGTCTAGTGATATATCGTACTAAAAAATAGTAGGTTACTTAATTAAATTTTCCTAATTAATTTAAACATTTTTTATCAATCTGTTTTATTTATTATAACCAGTAATGCTATGCTTAACTGTCCAAAAAATTTCCTTGAATTTGCTTTATTAGTTAGTTTGTGAAAAGATATGGAAATTGAATCTTTTTTCTATCCCTTAATCAAAAGCCGTGTTTCTTCCTTACCGTAGCCAAATGGTAACATACCCCCCCCCCCCCCCCCCCGCTCCCCGATGGATATAAGTCCTTTGCCACATCTAAAAAATAAAAACATTGAAGAAGAGGAAAAAAGACTTCCAATTTGTTCAGCAAGACAAGACAAGTACTCATATTATGAAAAACTTAGATGCAATAATAGGAAACCTTTTTTCCATTCGTCCTAAATGCACCTTTTGTGATTTTACAATTTTTATTTTTTTATTATTTGAACTATTCAACTGGTTGTATGGAGAATCTGTGGAGAATCTGAAGCATCAATAACTCACCAACAAAAATCTCGAGAAAGTTATTAGTTAAACTGAAAAATACCAAAAATATATAGAATTTTAAAAAAGGGAGTGAAATTACGGGCATTACCACAACTTTTAATAAAATAGGTTAAATATTATTAAGATTATTTTTTGAATATTTCTTTGTAAATGACTTGGCTGCTTTTCAATAGAAGAATTGATAACAACTTTTCCATTTCTGAATTCGTCGAATTAATTGGAAATAATGAATTAAAAATAACAAATGGGAAATACATCCTTAAAAACGCTATTTAAAATAACTTTTTTCTACTTATAAATGTAGATACCGTGTTCTACCGAATATTTATTAAGGAATCTTATAACAGTTAAGTATTAAATTAAAAAATATATTTTATAATAACGATGTAAACTACCTATACTCTTCCCTAAAGCCTTGGTTACTAAAAAGAAAAAATAATAATAAAGGTTTCACCTGAAATTTTTAATTCTAATTTTTTTTTTTTTTTTTTTTTTTTTTTTTTTTTTTTTTTACATACTATTTGTTTTTCACGCTTATGTTTTATTGTTGAGATAAATCTGTTATAACGAGTAGAGATCGACGGAAAATTCGGTTTCAATTTCGTTTTTGGCTCAAAATATGAGTTTCGCAGATAATTTGTTTTCGGCGAAAATGCTGCTGAAAATTCGGCTGGATCGAAACTCGAACGAAAGTATCTGTATTCCAAAAATCTCGTTTCTTTCTTCGGAAATTTTGAACGTGACACATCGAATTCAGACTGTATCGTTTCAAATGAGACTGTTTATTGCTATAAACTTCATTCTTTATATATTATCACTGATGACTGACTCGAGTTATAAGAGCAAACTGTAAAGCAAGCAATGTATATATATGACTAAACTTTTTCAGGTGCTTATTAAAAGCTGCAGACTTAACAGTAACAGGAAATTTTTAGCTCGAAGCCGCAAAAAGTGTTTTGAATACTCTTTGAAAAAGTTTTATTATAACAGATGATCATATACAAAAATCATTCTAAAAGATAACTCGCGGTGGGAATACCTAAAACTAAAATATTTTTTAATTAAATGAAATTTGTATAATTAAAAATTCTTTTTGTGTCGTTGATGAATTAATTAGTTATAATTTATTTTTATATAAATAAAAAATGTCGGTTTAAATTAACAGAGAGCCAACTTGGGACATTCATGTAATTAATTAATAATTATATATATTTAATAAATACAAATAATTAATCAACAATTATGTATTTTTTTCTTACAACTATCTTTAATTAATAATTATGTATATTTATGTATGTATTAATAATTTTTTTTTACTTTTTCATTTTCGGCCGAAAATAAGAAGATCATCATAATTCGATTTCAATTTCGGTTTTGGCCTTAAAAATCTATTTTGGTCGATCTTTAATAACAAGTAAAACCGAAGTTCTCTTCACCTGTTATTATACTGTTCAATCGTTGTGTGTTTTTCAAACAATTCAACATCGTTATGTTATTGAGCCTTTTCATGATTTCCTGCAGCAAATTTTTTGCAATAAATCATCCAAGTAGTCTTCTTCACCTGCTTCCATCTATTAATTTAACGTAGCTTTGACTTAAAAAGTGGGATAAGTATCTTTCCTTAGCTAATTAATTGTCGGAACATTAAAAGAAAAAAAAAAGCGATGACTCATTCTTGATCCTTTCTTGAATGTTACAGATGTCAATTAAAATATGTGATTAATAAGTTGTTACCTTTGTAAAAACAGGTTTATCAGAAGCAGCTTACTTCTCATAAATCACTATTGCTGGAGGCTTCTAAATAATTAAGGCTCTTGAATAATTTAGATACTATCCACTCATATATATTGCATGAAGATTAAATGTTTTTCAATGCATTTTAATTGATATTACCATCGACAGTTTTACGTAATTTACTGAAAGTGGGGGGAATAACTATATATTTAAAGAAAATAAATTTCTGGCAAGTTATAAACTCTGAAATGTGTATTTGAACCTATTAAGGTTATTCTCAAACAATATATTCCTTTAATAATAGGTTGTTGCCTGGTGCAATATGATAAAGTTAAAATTATTTACAACGTTAGAACACCAGAATATTCGAATTTCAAGCATACCGGTTTCGGTAGCATATAGCATACCTTCCTCAGTGCTAAAGATAGTGGAGATTTGCTCATATATATATAGGGAGGATGGGGATTCAAGTGATAAGTTTCTTGACCAATAGGAAAACAGAGGATCCTAGGCAACAGCCAATACGAAAACAGAGGATCCTAGGCAACAGCCAATAGGAAAACAGTGAACAGCTAATATCTACAGCTATTGTTTCTCGCAATATCTTTTCTTTTTTCCACCCAATTTTCCTATTAGCTGTTCACTGTTTTGCTATTGGCTGTTGCCTAGGATCCTCTGTTTTCGTATTGGCTGTTGCCTAGGATCCTCTGTTTTCCTATTGGTC
Source organism: Maratus speculifer (assembly GCA_964019185.1). NCBI lineage: Eukaryota > Metazoa > Arthropoda > Arachnida > Araneae > Salticidae > Maratus > Maratus speculifer. Next base: position 240,224,879 of record OZ025296.1, read on the forward strand.
AAGAAACTTATCACTTGAATCCCCATCCTCCCTATATATATATGAGCAAATCTCCACTATCTTTAGCACTGAGGAAGGTATGCTATATGCTACCGAAACCGGTATGCTTGAAATTCGAATATTCTGGTGTTCTAACGTTGTAAATAATTTTAACTTTATAATATATTCCTTTGCTCAAAACGCGAAACTTTTTGACACATTCAAAGTGTCATTTATAAAGCTAAAAGCACGAAATATTCAAGCAATAATTAATGAAGCTACTAATATCTAACAAGTTCTGCATTTCTCATTCAATATATTACATCTTGTGTTATAAATAATTTAAATCTCAGGACATTTTTTGGTCTATCCCGAATAATGCAAACAAAATGACAACTTTTCCATCTTTTTCTGCAATAGCCTTTGCTATTATGGAAAATAGAAAATTCTGTTCGATTTCATAGTTTATTAAAAAGAATCCCTACCATTTTTATGCGCTTACTAATAGAATAATTCCGGGTAATATATATATATATATATATATATAAAAAAAAAAAAAAAAAAAAAAAAAAACTGAAATTTTTTAAAGTTTTCTAAAGACGATACTTTTTAACAACTAAAAACATTGAAAATAAATGAAAGAAAAGGGGCATTTTAAAAAAGAAAAGAAAATAGCGTATTTTGTTTTGTTTTGTTTTTGTTTTGTTTTCCGCAAAAAAATGTCTGTTAGTTGCCACATTTTCAATATCTTTTACAGAGTTGGCAGTTTAGTAAAAAGCTGAAAATCGGAAACCATGATAATTCTGAATTATTCATTACGAAAGTTAAAAGAAAGAAAGAAAAGAATACAAAAAAATATATTGACTTGCATATTGAAATAATTATGGGCATCTTCATATGTTTCTTTATTTGACAAACGCCAAATACAATAGAATAAAAATATCTAACTAACAGGTTTATTTTACATAAACATTATTAAAAGTTAAATTTTCCGGTGTTTACTTTTAAATATTGTGGAATTAAATATTTGTTAAGGAAAATAATTTTATTTGTTTTTTAAACTGTTACAAAGTAAAGTAGAAATGCATATGAAATAAATATTTTAGAATCGCTTGTTGTGTAGTACTTTCGACATGAAACAGAGTGTTTTATGACAATTAAGTCTTCTGGAAATTTAAATATATTTTGCATACATTGCTTTTAGCATTTTTAGAGATTATTTTAATTTAAATATTTTTGCTAGCGTTTTTGTTTAAATAATGTATGGATCACATATTTTTTACAAGTTCATTTAAGTTTTAAAAAACGCCTGCATGGAGAACTTATTTTTTTACAGATAATATGTTTTTGAAAGCATTAATTCTTGCCTAGCAACTGAAATTTTTATTTACATATAAAATGGATAATTGCTTACATTTCTACACACCCGGAAGAAATTTATTTCTATTAGGTTATTAAAAAATGCTGTGAAAGGCTTCTTTTTCTTTACGTCAAAAAATAGCTTCCAAAAGCGTTAGGAAAATTTCTGATTCATTGCTGTGCTTTTAGTTGGTGAAGAAAACACAAAGATGTTAGAGAGAAAACGAAATGTTAACATTAGAAATAATACATATATATAACGACTTTTGTCTATATTCTGTAACAAAAATCCCGGGTATTACTAAATTACCGGTTATTCTTCTGTATTACTGATGAAACAAAAATTGAACTAGATATAAACTCTTCAGACCAGAGCATAAAATAACTCTACAAATATATATTTATTGCTTTTGCATGATCGAAATAACAGATGACAGAAAGAGTCATTTTTATGAAATCAGTACTTTAGGGGACTGGTAATTTAGGTTTATAAATACGGATATAAAAGTACTAATCCCTTTAAAACATTACTTTAACTATTAGTAATATAAATTTACGCAATAACAAAATTAAGGTCTTTAAACAAGTAAATGATGAGCAAATCCTCAAAGCTTTTTACTGTAAAGCCTTTAAGTTAAATAATCATGAATATTTCTTACTTTCTTTGCCACAATATCTTGAAGGTATTTTTAAAATTCTGATGAAAATAATATTTATTTTATGAGGTAATAATCATCAGTGCTGACACTTATTGGTTTTGTTTAAAAGCAAAAATTATTCAGCTGTATAGAAATAAATTAAACATGCAAAAAATTCAAATAGTTTAGTTTTTATGAGAAAAAAGAATGGAGGTACACATTTGTGTACCTCAGGTCTGAAGAGGATAAAAACAATTCTACCCAAAATATAAAAGCAAAAATCTTTTTCCCAAAAGAAAGAAAAAAAATCTATCTAATGTATAGCAGCAAAAATCTTTTTGAATAAAGCTATCTTCTGTGTCACATTAATCACTGCAGCGTATCAGTTTAAGTAAGTACTATTTACTCATAAAAGTCAGTATACTTCTTTAAATTTAACAAAGTGTTACATAAATCAGAGAAAAAAATAAACATATCATAACGTAACTTCTTGTTAGGTATAAAGCCAAAATTGAACCAAAAAAAATATTTTTTTAATAATCGAAGTTATGATATTTGAGTATTTGGTACTACTCTGTTATCCCGTCAACCAATTTCGCCAAATTATACAAATTTCCAAACTAATTGCCAAATTATACATATTGACATAATTTTTATTTTAAACAATGAAAAAAAATAATTAGTAGAATATGAATAAAAATACTAATAAAAAGTCGAAATAAAAATTACTTAATGACATTTTAAACACATGAATCGTATTTAATGTCATTGAATGTGACATTCACGATCATCCATTATGGGCATTTAATCTTATAGTTTGGCGATAATTCTTCGGTCGACGGGATAACCTAGTAGTGCCAAGTATTTCTATAAAACTCTCGCGATAATTCTTTGTCGATATACACTAAAATCTAATGAATGACAATTTATGCCAAGATTTAATTAAATATGAAATTTGAAGGATTAAATCCTTGATTTACAGACTGCATAGTGCATAGGATGCAGACAATCATTGGTCTAAAAATAGTTAAATCACATTAAGGACATTCCAAAAGATATAAATCCATTAAAACCCGCAAATACTGAATTTTTACGAGTCCAATTCATGTGAGTACAAGATAAAGAAAAAAAAATGATGAAACCTTTACTTTCAGATTGCAATGAAACAAAACTAGTCGTTTCTTGCAAAAAAGGTGAAAAATCTGAAAAAATTATGGAGTGTTCTTCTGATATGGATATATATATTTATAAAAAAAAAAATCGAACCTCGAAAAAACAGAACGTCGATAAAGCGTGCGGAAAAAAAAGAAAGAAAGAAAAAAGGTAAAAAAAAAAAATGAAATTTTCGTTTATTTAGGGATGAAAAAAAATTTCAAAAAATATGTTTTTGCGTCAAATATTCTAAAAAATTAAACCTTTTTTATGTTAAATTTGTTTAAATAAGTTTAATCTCAACATATTTAGTTTGGTTATTTCAAATTTGTTTTAGCTTTAGTTTTGTGATGCATATTTATGTGTATTTATAATGAAATTTAACTAACCTACTTTACGATTTAAAATGAAATTTAAATTGATTTAAATTGTTTCAAGATTAAAAATAGGTCTGGTTGAGCACAGCTGATTTGATTTTATAAGCTATGAAAACAACAAGCTCTTCGTTATAGAAATGTATAATGGCAGAACTCTTCATGTGAATTTTAGTTTTAAGCAACAAAACTTGTTTTAAAAAAAATTGTACTGCAGGATAGAACAATGGCAAAGTTTTATTCAAACCGGTAATAATAAGAATAGTCAGAATATAATAATCGGTAATAATAATAGCATGTAAGAAAAATCATGTATTAAGCATAGATTATGAAACACATTGCAACACTTTCTGAATTATCCTGAAATATCCAAATATGTATTCAAATACTTTTGAACAGGCCTTTATTTGATCGGTCGTTTGGTATAAATACTATAAAAAGGGAAATTTAGTTTATCCAGAATATGTTTAGCAGGCTGAAATTTCTCTTTCAACAATTGATACTAATAGATGGAAACACTTGAATATTTTTGTTCAACTTTGTAATTTACCTGGTACCTTTATTACACGCCAATATTTAGCTACAATTTATTTTAAAACAACACTCATAAAACTATTGAAATAACATTCTCAGAAATTATCATTCATAGAATTATCATCCATGTATACAATTATTTGCGAGGTCCTGTATATCATTTTATTTATATTCTACAAACAACTGTATGCAGTATAAAATGAATGTAGTTCAGCGCAAAAATGCATAACTTATTAAAAGCTGCTATTAAATAATTTACGCTCATATTCAGTAACGTTTGCGAGCTCTTTTGTGTAGCCCTGTATATCAAACATAGAATTTCTATGTACTTTATAATATGCATAGATTTGGTGAATTTTAAAAGCACATGTAATAATTAAAATGCATTTCATCCATCCATTAGCAATCATCGGATACATATAAAGTACTTCGGAAAAAATATACTAATTGAAATCTTTTGTGTGTCCCTGTAAATGCACTTCATATTATGCACGACTATATCGTACAATTTATATTAAGCCTCAGCGACGTATATCAATTTTATTATTCATAAAATAGTTTAATATAATAAAAATATGTCGCTCACAATTTTCCCCTTTACCATTATCTAATGGAATTCTTTTGTGTGGCCCTGTAAATGAATAATAGAATTTTTTTCATCGTATATTTTATAAAAAGCATATTTTAGTGCAATTCGTAAATGCATATAAATTTTGTATGTTTGACAGGGTGTAACAGTTTTAAAATTCATTTGAAACTTTAAGAAAATATGTTTCTGGTTATAAAATTAGATAACAAAAGCAACAAGCAACGTACATGTGTGGTATACGCATACACACATATATATAATAATCTTTGTCATTGATAAAATTTAAATTCATTAAATACCGTCATTTTCAAATGCATTAATTAAAATATTTTATTTTTGGCGAGGAAAATTCTGGTCACCAAAATGCGTATTGCTTTCGTATTTTCACGCCAAATATTCGAAAGTGGTTTTTTTATGCAGACTTTCTACTAGAATTCCGGAATTAAATTAAATTTATTATTTATTCATACATGAGTAGTTTCACTAATATTTTTTTCAACATATTTTCGGTATGCTCAGTAAGGAGACCTTTTTTGTTAGTATACAGGGACTTAATTTGTCTTTGCCGAAATAAACGGTGATGTACGATGTGTTCCAAGTGTAATTTCTATAAAATTTATTGCATTCAGTAAATTTCAAGATAATTTAGTTGCAACAAGAAACGTGATCATAGCCATAAACTAGAATATACGGAGGAAATAGATTGTGCTTACTGAATTTGAATAAATATGTTTTATTTCCACGGATGCTATAATGCAACATTGTAGATTCCGACTTAAAAATTGTAAATGTCAGAGGGTAATATTTATATTATTCTCTAGAATATACTTATTTGTGGAAAAGTAAAAAGATTAATGGAAAAGATTATGAAATAGTAAAAAGATTATGAAATAAATATTTGATTTGATTTAAATTGCACATTTTAAAGAACTATCTGTTACTAGCAAATCCCGCGGCTTTGCTCACGTAATAGTTGAAATATGACAAGTGATATTTTTGTATCTCTGATTTTTTATTAGACATAACAATATATTTAGGAATAGTTAAAATGTTCGCATTTAAGCCACCGTTTGACTAAATTTCATTGTTAACCTGCATTATTCCGAAATGAGATTTAAAACAATAATTAAAACTAAAACTAATCCTAAATAAATGATAATTACAAAAAAAAATATTTTGAAACTTTTATGCTCAATATATACTTTTTTTTTTTTTTTTTTTTTTTTTTTTTTTTTTGTATTTATTTGCTGTATTTATTTCTTTAAACAATCTTCTTAGTATGCATTTACATCTTAAAACTAATTCCCCATTTCTCTTACTGGTAATGGCAGTAACATAAAATGCTTATATTGAAAAGGGATTGTCATCATTAATTTGCCAATGTTAATTTTAAAATCAGTTTGGTATTTCCTAAAATTTCATAAAAACGTAATTTGAAAGTTTAAATTTTTTTTAGAACATTTGTTGCTTTTGTCTACCACAGCAGGTTGTGGCACCGGTATAAAATATAGACTATGTAGGATCAGGGAGGCCACCGTTTATTCGCAACCATTACCTTTATAATCGGTTTATTACTTCCTGAGCTTACATAGAAATTGCAATTTAGGAGTTTTCTAGAATGTTTTTCGTTCCTTCGCCACATTAGGGGAGGGGGATGGCATTACATTCAAGGACAAACACCTTAAAAAGCCGGATAGTCTAAGAGCCGACCGCACAAAGCCCTAAGTCATCGAGCACTAGAAAAATTCTTTTATTTTATGGAAGAGTAGCAATGGGAGAATCTAATCACCCATGTCTGCCGGAAGCGAAATGGTGCATAAGCCAAAAATTGATACCACTAATGGTTGACTCGTAGACTTAGCATTACGTTTTCTTGCACCCAATTTTCCATGTTTTCATACTTTTGATTGTACGGCAAACACAATGTTAAACCTACGAGTGAACCACTGGTGGTATTAATTTTTGGTTTATGCAGCACTTCGTTTCTGGCAGACATGGATGATTAGATTCCCCTATGACTACTCATCCATAAAATAAAGGAATTTTTCTTGTGCTCGATGACTTAGGGTTTTGTGCGGTCGGCTCTTGGACTATGAGGGCTCTTAATATTAGAAAAAATAAAATATGAAATACCTTTTCAACATTTAATATTTTAAAATGTAGATGGTTTTGAAGCACAATTTTTATTGGGATGAAAGATATAAGTATGATCTTTCGTTTCATGCTTTTAAAAAATGTTTAAATGTAGAATTAATATTTGTAGGGTCCTCCAAACTGTCAGACATTTTACGAGCAATAAATTGGTATACGAGGCTTACGCGCACGATTACAGGATGTATATTCAAACTAGAATGAAAATGCCTATTTGTACTTTACATTATATTAATTACCCTGAACCTAAATAAATTTGCATTTAAACCATTTTTATATTTTTAGAACAAAGTCGTATTTAGCTGATACCAAATTTTGAGAATTTCAACAATATAATTACCTGAAAAAAAAAATTAGTAAAAATGAACTTCTAGGTTCAAGTTATACAGACTAACATGAAATATATGTTTTGAAAATTTCATTAAAAAAAATATAAATATAAAGAAGATTTTGAGATAACCTGCACGTTATGCCCTAAATGTCTTTGGAAAAAAATGACTTCAAAATTTCGAAAACTAAAATCATTCTAAAAGCCATCAGTTCTGTTCTTATGAGAATTTCGAGAAATTAATTACATCAATATATTCAGAAAAGATAGGAGCTTAATACACTGCTCAAAACAATTAAAGGATATTTAAAGTTTTATATAAAATAAAGACATAAACAAAATTTTTTTTGCCGAAAATAGAAGAAGAGAATCACAAATACAAATTTTTCAGTTTTTCAAACTGTGGAGTATGCAAATTTTGAGTTCGACGTCAAAAACGTCGCTTCAGCAGCAGCGAATGAAATTTAACTTTCAACTGGATAAAAGAGAATGAAGACAAGGATGACCGGCATTCAGTGATTGCTTTGTTTCGATGAGTACTATGTCTCAGCGAAGTCATTTGACAGATTCAGAAGCTTGGAGAATTGTTGGTAGGTTAGAAGGGGGCCAAACTCAAGCCGAAGTAGCGCAAGCCATTGGAGTGTCATAAAGTCTCATTTCCAGGATCTGGAACCGTTTTTTGGAGAGTGGATGTGCAGGCCGAAGACAGGGGCAAGGTCGTAGACGGGCAACAACGCCCAATGAAGATCGGTATTTAGCGTTAACAGCTCGGAGACACCGAAACATGAACGCTACTCTTCTCCAACAACACATTCGCTCGGCTACAGGCACCACGATTTCAACTCAGACTGTCCGAAACCGGCTCCATGCTGTAGGTCTGTATGCTCGACGACCAATGGTATGTGTTAGATTAACATCAAGACATCGTCGCGACCGCAGGGAGTGGGCAACCGAGCATGTCAACTGGAGGAGAAATGAATGGAGCAATATTCTGTTTTCTGACGAGTCCCGTTTTTCTGTGCATCCGGATAATAGGCGTATCTTCATCTGGAGGGACCGTGGCAGTATGAATAATCCTGCGTTCGTGCACGAAAGTGTCAGATTTGGCAGTGGAGGAGTGTTGGTGTATGGTGGCATCTCCATTGACGGGCGCACTGACCTCTACATCATTCGAGATGGAGCTCTGACTGGTCGCCGATATAGGGATGAGATCCTCAGACCTATTGTAGTCCCTTACGCTGTAGCAATCGGAGATAACTTCATTTTAATGGACGATAACTGCAGGCCACATCATGCAAACCTGGTGGAAGATTTCCTTTTCGAGGAAGGAATCGTTCGAATGGAATGGCCAGCGTGTTCTCCAGACATGAATCCAATCGAGCACGTTTGGAACGCTCTAAGAAGACGAGTTTCTGGCCGCCAACAAACCCCACAAACTCTCCAAGAACTGGAAAGAGCTCTTCTGGAAGAGTGGGGCAGAATACCCCCAACTCGTCATTAATAGCCTCATTGAGTCCATGCCTCAAAGGTGTTCAACGTTGCTGGCCGCTCGTGGAAACCATACCCTCCACTGAAAATGATTTTCTTTGAAGAAAACACCTTTTCTTATTCTTTTTTTTCTCATATGCACAAATTGTGTTTTTTTCCTTTTGTACACCAATGCGCAATAAAATGCATTTTTTTCTGCCAAACATGTGTAATTTATTCTCATATAACCTACTATGTCTGTCGACCATGTATCAATCAGTGTTGGGCACGTTCACAAAATAAACGAACTAACTCAAACTCACGTTCAATTTCTGAAAAGTGATTTAAGTTCACGTTCAAATTCAAAAATTTTCAAACGAACTCGTTCAAATCAAATTCATTTGTAAAAGTGAACGAAGTTCACTAAAAAGTTCACTTTTTTTTACGATATTATTGTCCAAATTTACAAAATTTTGTGAACTAATCATTTGATTATTCGATGTGTAAGATAGAGGTATGCACGGACGGAAATTTCCAGGCCCGATCCATAGAAAAAAAATGTCCGGCCCGATATTAAAATAAAAATTTCGGCCCGACCCGGCCCGATATAATAGCTAAAAACAAGGCCCGAGCTTGGCCTGCCCGGAAAAAAAAGTTGAAATTTCGCACCGAACACGGCCATACCCCGAGTACATTTCTACAGGACATTTATATTTACCCTTATGGAAGAGTTCTGGCCAAAAAAACTTACCTTAGTCTGTTTATAATCTCCATTTATGCAGAAGTGCCGTAGGCTGCGGTGTTTATGCTTTCTTTTAAAATCTTTCTTATTTCTTTAAAATCTTTCCGATTTAAACATATTTCCGCCTAAAACAATCCACCTTGTACAGAGAGTTTACTATATATATCTATTTTCGGCGAAATTGTATACAGCCCAGGTCCGGTTCGGCGCGACCCGAGTCTGCAGAAGAAGTAAGACTAGGATACTACCCAGAGAAGTGATATTCAGACTTAACCCGTCCTGAGGCTCGTGTAGGCCTCTAAATGGCATTTGAAAGAGGGAAAACGTGTACTAAGGTCTGGAAAATTTTTAAATAAATTATGAAAAAATTGAACGTAAATTGAACGTAAATTTCGTTCAAACTCGTCTATTTTTTGAGTTTCCGTTCAGTTCAAACTCGTTTATAAAATAGTGAGCGAAGTTCAGTTCAAAGTTCACAAATAGTGAGCGAAACTCGTGAGTTTTCGTTCAGTGAGCGCGTTCATACCCAACACTGGTATCAATCAGCTAAAAAGTTTCCCAGATACAAAATTCACCTAAAACTGCAATATCCTTTAATTGTTTTGAGCAGTGTATTTCTCCTCAGTCCTGCTGTCGCCTGGGGCGACACTAAAAAACACCCTTAAAATTGATTTAAATGCTTCTAGAATTGCTAAAAGTACATCTAGACTTTTTAAATAAATGTGTGCATATTTGAAGCATCGATGTATAGACTGATGCATCTTTGGAGATATTTCATATTAATTTTTAATTATTTTTTGTAGTACTAGGTAAAATTTATCTCAGGACTGAAGAGGTTAAAAGAAATAAATATTAAAAATTTTCAAAGCTTTAACAATTCCGAGTTCCTTAATTCCGTAATACATTCCATGTACCGAAATAATTACTCAGTAGGCTTTATATAACTTTAAAAATAAAATAAAATAAAAATTTTATTACGGTTTGTCTTACTATGACTAAACTTTATGTACTCGGAAGCAAAGAATAAAAAATAAAACGAGAAAAGTAATGGAATTGCTCGGTTATATTGATATTAATATCTTATTCATCATCAATTTCCTGCGTTGCATTAACCTATAAAAGTCACGTTAACACAGAACCAGCTAAAGAAAAGCTAAACTATCTAGTATAGTAATTCAATTCTGATGTCAACTCTCACTTCCATAAAACGCCGGGGAGGATTTACATTCATGTAATAACTCAAACAAAAGCATCTAAAGAGGGAAATTATGATTCAACTCCCTCTACTATATTTATAGAGGGTAATAAGCAGTTTGAGAACATTACTTTCACCTGCATCCAGAACCAATAATAGATTCAGGTTAGAAGATGAGTCGTAAGGTTGTCTAGCAGGAAGTCCTAAGACTCACTTATTGCTTGAGGCGATGATCACGTTTTTGATGGAGTTGCGATTTCTTAAGTCATTAAGGGGTGCCAACATGGTAATTTCGAAGTGAATATTCATTTGACTAAATGTCATATGCCAAACATTAAAAACCCTTTTTAATACCATACATTAAAAACCCTTTTTTCACTTTTTGATCTTAACTGAAATTGTATGAAATTAAATCGCCAACATAACATTTTGAAAAATTATAGGAATTTTCTAAAAGAGGAAACAAATGCATATTTTGTTAGATAAAAGTCTAATTTTAAAACAAAACAATTTTTTTTTTGTTTTGTACGACATCAGTAAGGACGAACATGGTATTAAGTGGTTCCGCATGAAACTTGACATGTTTTTAGCTATAAAATGTTAAAATATTACGAAATGTTTTTCAGACTTATTTTGAATATCTCCAGTTATCCTCTTAGTGGGACATCCATTAAGCCACACATCAAGAGGAAGCAGGGATCGACAAAGTGTGACACAGTGTGACAGGGAAAGGGGTAAAGGCAGTGTGACGTCACATCTAAAATCTTGAGGTAGGCCACCGCGGTGCATCCAAAGTGTATTTTTTACAGACCGCTAGAGTGATGTGATACTCTTTTCGTAAGCCTCCATTGGTGCATTCGAGCATCACGTGACTTCAGCGATCAGAGAAAAAAATACGTGAAATGCACCGCGGTAGCCTGTCTTTTTCGTTAGCCTTGTAAAACACCAATACAAAAAAAAAAAAAAAAAAAAAAAAAAAAAAAAAAAAAAAAAAAGGCTGCAGCAGTGCGTCACGTGTCTCCTTTTCCAGGTATTTTTGAGTTATCTGATGCTCGAATGCACGTGCACGAAAAAATCATCACGTGGCTTGAGCGGTCTAAGGTATAAGGTATAATTTTCCCTTTACTTTCATTTGCCGCAGCTTAAAGTAAAGTCCTTCAAGATCCTAATTATTTTACACAATGTATCAGTAGACAACATTGTCTCATTTTTTAAATGCCGTACTGCTCTTGCTATTGAATCCATGAAAAAAGTTCTTAATATGGAAGTTGAAGAGAATCTTGTCTCCTTGCAACTTTCAATTGAATGTTGCTAGATTGCAACTAACAAATGATACATTATGACAATAGGTCTGGAAATATTTAAAAAAAAAAAAAAACCATAAAAGTACCAACATTTGGTTATTTTTTGACCATAGAAAGTTCTTCCGAAGGAAATGTTGGAAAATTAGGATTTTCCCTGCTGGATTCAGTGTGTGTGTGTGTATATATATATATACAATCTTTTGCAAAGTAACGCCCCTTTTTTATACATTTCGATTGGACTGATTGATCACATATTGCTTTTATCATTTACATAAATTTAGATTAACACTTTGTGGTGCAACACCGAGTCTGACCCGGGATCATCTTTTTTTTCAAAATTTGCTTTTCACACTAGCAATAAAGGAAAGTAAAATTTGCCTTCTTCAATTTTTCACTGCACGATTCTATCTATTTTTAAGAAAACAAATACTTGAAATCTACGTATTGGTTTGAAATTGGGAAAAATATTTTAAAATATCAAATTTCAAGTTAAAATTTGATATTTTATGGTGTGCACTGTGCAACCTAACAATTAGGGTTTTAAAATATTGTATTGCTATATTTTGCAGCTAAATTAGATTAAATTAAATGATTTTTTCTTCTTAGCAGTCTGCAAGTTTTTTGTATTAATGCGTTTAAGTATTCAGTAAAGATAATGAAAGTAAGTTTTTCCTTAATAACTTGATAAACTTTTTAGGGGGTGAATGGTGTGTGTGTGTGTGGGGGGGGGGGGGTGAAGAAATTTTTTTGCCAAATACAACCATCTGACGTGAACAAAATAAGTGTTACTAGCCGTTCTTGGCGACCAGTTTGGTCTCCCTTAAATGAATGCTAAGCATTGTATCATATTACTTTTATTCATAATTTAATGTACTTGCTCAATTTTTTGCCGAATTAGAAAATTCTGCTGGAGAAATGAAGTACTCTGTATTTTTATCCTAGCCGGGCGCAAGTGATAAATTGCCAAACGTTGTTCCTGCGGCATTTTTTCTTATTTCATCAAGTTATTTTAAAATATAATACTTTCCGTCATATCATTTATATAGATAACTTTAATTTCAAACTTAAACGTTTAAAATTAATGACTTTTATTTATATTTTTTACGTAAAAAAACCCCATAAAAAGTAAAAGTAGTGATATTTTGAAGCTCCATAATTACAGCGATAGGGCGAAACATAATTACACCCGAAATATCACCATTTCACTTATTTCCTTTATAATACATAACTTTAATTTTAAAGTGAAACGTTTAAAATTCATAACTTTTATTTTTTTTAAGTAAATATCACAGAAAAACTAAAATAATGATAATTTGAAGTTCCATAATTGCAGCAAAATAGCGAAACGTAAATAAAACAGATTTACATGGCCCTAAATCCTGCCATGAGACTTTTACTCAATATCCAATGAGATGCATTTCATTCGGGCGTTCAGCATTGATTAAACTAACAAATAATCACGATTTCTGTGTCACATACGATAGCGTAATATATATATAGTATTTCTTTTACCATGCCGCTCAAAGGATCTCTTACATGCAGAAATTTTAATTCAAATTCAACAAAATTTATATAGATTAGTAGCATAAACAGGCTTTTTATAATTGAATGATATAGAGATACAGATTGCTAAAATCTCTCTAATCTTAAAAATAGTAGCTATAACCTTGTCGCTGTAAATAAATTTCTTGGTAACAAAGGTTTTTTTTTTCTTTTTTTTCTTTTTCCTTTTTCTTTTTCTTTTTCTGGCTAATAATAAAACTCTAGAAAAAAAAATGTAAGTTTATAGTTTTATAGATAAATGTTCGAAAAATATGCTAAAGAAGACAGTTTTTAAATCAAAAATCTATTTCAAGAAATTCGCACTTATACCAAACACAAGAACCTCAATTGATAATTTCATCATAATAGCGGAACTTTATTGTATTTTACTGTTTACATATGCATTTAAAGTTTAATTTTAATAATTTGGACAATTGAGTTTTATAGAAATATTATTTTGTTAATTTTAGCTTAAAATAATATTTGTTTGAGAGTTAGACAGACCAACATAAGATGCAATTTTTACTGTATCTAATTTTGTAGATTTATTATTAATCAATGAAACAGTTCTTTCTTAAACCTTTTCTTTCGTCGAATTTCGACGGGTTCCACCTCGTTAGAAAATAAAGTTCCAAATTTCCAACCATTACAAGTTTTTTTTTTTTTTTTTTTTTTTTTTTTTTTTTTTTTTCAATTACAGCTTTTTGGTCTTCGAACTGGCAACCCGATTTTTGCAGTTAATTCGTTTACCATTGCGTTTCTCTGCACCCAAAGGTACGACAACATGGAGGATTGAGAGCAGAAAAACACAGCGATAAACTTATGAGTCAACCTCTAAAATTGTGTTTCCAGGCATTCTCCACGAAAATATGGCTTGTCAGACCGAATGCATTTTAATATACGAATAGAGTTTCAACTAATTCTGAAATTTTAGCCGCGAACTTGATGAGGTGATTTTTCTGTGCTGCAGCCTCCCGATTTATCAGTTCTATATTCAAAATTGTGCTTCAAAGCTGAAAAAATTCACGTGAGCGGCACCGATAATTTACTCAAAGAACTTCTAATTCATAAGAATGGAAGCTGCTACTTCTTTACTATGAACTATTTCTTTTGCTGGCTGGCAGGGAACCTTACGTTCTTAGCGCTAGATGTTTCATTTTGCAAACTTTAAAAACTTTATACCTCTCTAACGTAGAGATGAGGTCAAATAATTTATACGTCTAACAACTTTTGTCAATTGTTACTTATTTAGATTTTTTTCATTATTACACTATTGGATAGTTTCCTGGGTTAGAACATATATATGTACTCGACAAACTTTTAAAGATAAAACTTAAACATAACAGTTATTTAGAGAAAAAGAAATATCACTCTAGGTGGATTATAAGTTTTTGTTACATTTTTATTTTGTAACACACTTTTATTGTTATCTAAAATAGAGTCCCGAACGTATTATTCTATTTTAACCCCGAAAATTCTATTTTAATCCCACCCGAAACAGGGTGTATATCGAATTGCGGTAGAGACAAGTTTCCGACTCGATTTGTCTAATCTGCACTCATTTTGGTTCTCATTGTTGTCTCATTATAGCCTATTTTCACAAGCAATAAATTATATTAAAAAAATAGATGTGTCCCTGTAAAATAAATAAAAATGAATAAATAAATATTCACGATACGACTCTTTCACTGTTTTGAAAACATAAAATAATATTCTTCTTTCCTTAAAACTGTGCTCAAAACTCGTGAATTGATAATATTTACGTAAATTAGGGCCATATAAGATCAGAACAAGAATGAAGAATCATGCGTTAAGCATGGATTAGGAAACACTTTCCAACATAGTTAGAATAGTGTAAAAATACTTCACGTTTAATAGGGGAGAGTTTATGTCTGTGTAAACAATTTGGAAAACACGTCAATTTGAAAACCTAACAGATTTGAACGCATTTGAAACCCCACAGGATTTATCATGCGCCTTGCCAAGCATAAATATGCCTATAAATCAGGAAACGTGCAATCTAAACACACACAACATTCTTTAGATATCGACCATAGCTCTGATTTTTCAAACATGAGAATTATCTAATTCAGCTACAATAACATTAAAAGAAGAGTTTTCTTGAAGGCTGCTTCATGAGTAAGGAAATTTTTCCGATTAATGATCCTACGCAGTTTCAACTGAATATACAGCCTTGCTTAAATATAAGTATTTTATAGTTTCTTTGGTTTCAACTGCTTCTGTTAAAAAATAATGACTGTAAGCATGATCTGTAACTTTCTGGACATTTGAATGTTATTCTATTAATGAGAAACTAAAACTTAAGTCGAAATGTTTTTATTTTTAACTGTATATGCATTTATGTAATTTTTAACTTGTATGTCTGATTAATAGTAGTATTTTTTAGCTTTAAAATTTATATATATTTGAAATAGTGTAACATCATTAACATGCGCCGCATCGTTGACCGTACTCTCAAATCATAGACAGTGCGATCTATGAGATGGCCTTTCTCATAGACCGTAATGTAACGGATTCTTTAGAAAAACCCTGTAAACGAACTATGAATGCTACACACTTCATTCTCAAAACCGAACGTTCCATTATATAAACCCCTGTATATATATCGAGTTCATGACAATCTGACAACATTTGCGCGTGTTAGAGCACTGACAGGTAGCATACAGGCAGGCAGATAGACAAACAAACCGAATTCATTAACATTTTTCAATTATGTTGGAAAGTGTTAAAAAGACATGAAAACAGAGACAGAGAAACGCATCATTGTTATAAAAGCTGACCGAGACCACCAGTAAAATAAGGCTCCTGCCTCCATCAGGTGAAGCACGAGTGAGCTAAGGCTAATCATATAGGAAAGTTATCTGTTAATGTCTCATTTGTGTTTCGATATTTTTATTTTATTTTATTTTTTATTTATTTTGCATTGCATAGTTGAAGTGCATCTCTAGGTCGCTCCTTTTTTAGGGTTTCATTCATCTAACGAAACCATATTCCTATCTGTCCTCTGTCTGTCTGTCCGTCATAAAGTCCATGTACAAAAGATGTATAAGTCAGAAACTTCAAATTTTGAACTCTTGTAGATGAATATCTCATGTCACGTGACAAATCATGAAATTTAGGAAAAGTCTATTATTTTAATTAAATTATTTTTTTAATGCCATCTTTTCATTTTTTGCGATTTAAATTTTAAAAGAGAACTTTAATTTCCACATTTTATCCGTTGACATCCTACCTTGGAGGCAAATCATCTCGTTAGTAAATCAAAAGTTTTTTGTTCGCGCCTCGTGAAGAAAGTTCAAATTTTCATATTAAGCTGGATTTTGATTAAAAGAAATTTCGTATTTTTTTTTTATTTAAGGGTTTGTAACGCACCTTACCCTCCGTTATGCTTTTCGGAGCTTCCACTGATTTAATATTTCATAAAGTATAAAACTCAGCTTTGGAAATACTACATTTGAAATATAAGGTCACATGATGTCAGCAAATATAATATATACCGTAAGCGAGATCTTTGCAGGAATTCGTTATCGCTACATAGACCCATAATTGAATTCCATTCTAAACCTTTTTATAGCGGAAATCAGCGTAAAGCTGTTATCAGATTCACAGACTTTAGGCGAGACAAATTTTTCAGCCAATTTTAACCCCAACATTTTCTTGCTCAAAGAGAGAAAAATGTTACAATTGTTTTTGAAAAAGTTGGAGGAAAAGCCGAAAAACCAGTTTCTACTAGTACCAGGCGTTAATATTTATCGTCTACTCGTATCAATCGCTTATCTCTGATTCGTTGAAATGTTCGATGTTGGATGAAATGTCTTGACTAGGAGAGACTTTTTTGGAATAGCAGAAAAATGTTGGGGGAACATTTCTGTTTGCTATCACACTGGGTGTTGGGAAGATATTTCGCGAAAAGTTGGAGGAAATCAAGTGTTGGCTCAAAAGTCTTACGAAATGTTGGTGAATCTGATAGCAGCTTAAAAGTGTAAACTATCACATTCTAATCATAAAGCAAACGGTCAAGTGAGAGGATTACTCGCGCTTAGAGGATTTCGTAAAGTAAATATAAGAATTGTTAATTGCTTTATATTATTGAAATCTTTGCTAAAAGATTTGTAAAAAAATATCCAATGTAGAGATGGGTACAGCTGTATATACTAGGAAAGTATGAATGTCTGTATAATAAATTTTCAAAGAATTATGAAGCCTAAATAATATCAGATATTGCTACGAACAGAAAATGTTTTCCCTTGAGTGTTCATGTTAACATGGTTATTGTAATCTTACATAATATTTTGCTTATGAAATTATGAAAGTTGTCTTAAATCAAAAATTTATGTCATTTTTCTTTTTTATCCCCTCCTTTTCTTTATTCATCTTTTGACCCTTTATCTACCGACGGTACTTATAAATACCATAAAAAAAAAAAACTTACTACAAAATTCATTCAATACATCGATTAATTCTAATACAGTTTAGAATGAGTTACAGACACATTACTTTATTTTATCCCAAAAGCATTAATGGTTACACGAAACAAAAATATTTTTATTAAAAGGATTATTTTTTTTGCATTTCTATCTTTTCAGCTTTTTTGGCGCTGAGGGGGAAGGGATGGGGATTTTTTTAATTCGGAAATACTTCTATATTTATATTGTAAGAACATCATATTTGTACATTTTATAATTCTACAAAATACTAAGAAAATAATTTGAAATAAAAGATTTGAATGGGATTATAAATATTGCACAAAATCCCTGTAAATTCAAATTTAATTAATCCTTCTAAATCCTTCAAAAATGTATTAAATGATTACGTAAATCTTTTAATTTAGTTTAAACTATTTACATAAAATGCTTTAGAATGTAAGATTTTCATGAATTCATAATGTGGTAGATAAAAGGTTAAACAGTGAAACATGTTGAAATGTGTTGGGTAATTCGAATTCATTCTCACTGTATAGTCGTTGACAAAAGAAATTAAATAGAATTAATCTCGTCTAAAGAAGAAGAAAGGGTCAAGTGTTTAAGAAAAAGGAACGCAATAACGTTTAACTAAAAAGGAAGATTTCATCTTGCAGATGTCAAAATAATTTCTCATATTGTAAGTGAACAGCATCCACGCTACTTATGTTTCTATTCTCATTAAACTTTTACTTTTGAACAAATAAAATAATGTCATTTCACTGTTTTCACGAAAAAGAAAAGTTAGATGATGAATTTGAATAAAACAAGTTCAGAGAGAGTTTTTTCTTTCCTAAACAAAAGAAGAAGATGATGATCTTACCCACACATGTATTGCATAATTGCACTTTAGTTTTAACAATAAAATATCATACACTTCTCAAGAAAGTAGGGATTGTCATTCAAAATTGCTCCATAACCTTTTGTAGTTTCATAGTAACAGTGGCGCCAACGTTGGAAAAATATTGGGTTGGTTCAAAAATATTGGGTTGGCTCAAAAATATTGGGTGGGCTCAAAGATATTTTGATGAAATGGTACAAAAAGTCTGTTTTTCTTTGTAGGGTGGACAGCTGATGAAAAATGAGACTTTTAAGTGAAGCTATCATGTTTTAAGATAGTTGCAATTGTTTTAAATCACATTCTGATGGTTTTTTTTTATGAAGACAGTAATATTTCTTGTAATATAATCATTTTATGAACATGACTACAAAGTGAAACAGCAGAAAGTAAAACATTTATATTTCAGTATTTTCGACTTATGCGTGTCAGTCGGAGAATTAAAACGCGCGGTCATTGACAAAGTAAATTTTGTTCTAGGGAGAAAAATGAATAATAAAATAATAATGAAATAAATAACGAAATAGGACAATAAGAATCGGGCACGCTAGAACTCAAAATTATTGGGTGGGCACCACGGGACCGTAAATATAAGTTGGCGCTTACTGCATAGTAATAACATATGTACGGGAATCGCATGTAAATGGAAAAAGCTTAAAAATGAAAATAGTTTAGTTTTGGGAATTAACCTCTTGAAACTTCTAGTTAAAATAATTTTGCTTCATTAAAATAAATACGTATACTTCATTGTTTTAGCACAGAGAAAAGGACACCATGTACATGATGGAAAAGAATCACGGAAAAAAGCGCACCTTTTTACAAATCACATATTTAGATAAGTCTGACAATAATACACACAATTAATCTTAGAATATAAACACTCGATTGAGATAATTTTTTGAAATTTGAGCGTTCTTGCTTTCTCGGGACTGAGATTGGTGGGGGAAGGGGGGGGGGCTTTAAAAGTTTTCACAAAACCTATCATTGCCTCGAAAATAAAATTTTGTAAAGTACGGAGAAATAGAATATAAACACTAGGTGCTTAAAATTTATTTTTTAATTCAGTCTCCCTTGTTCTTCTGTGGGGCGGAGGGTCTACAAACTCCGAATCTATCTCTTATATTTTTAAATATTATTTATAATTTGATTATTCATAATGTTAATTATATATAATGATTTATGTATTGTATTATTATTATTTTATTATTATTATAAAATTACAAATTAATATGTTACTAAATTTTAAATTATATTTATATATATGTAACATATAATACATAATAATAATAATAATAATAATAATAATAATAATAATAATAATAATAATAATAATAATAATAATAATAATAAATAATAATAATAATAATATATAATACATAATAAAATTAATAATGCATAAATATAAATTAAATATAAAATGAAACATAAATAAAATTAAAAGTAATTGTATAAATAAATGTAATAAAATATTAAAAATTATATTCATGAACAAAAATTTATTTTAAAAATGATAATATTTTATTAACTCATAGTAAATAAATTAAAATAAATGCATAAATAAATAAAATTAAATATTAAAAGTTAGTTTCATTAACAAGAATTGATTAAAAAAATATATTTTATTAACTTATAGGACATAATAAAAATAATTGTGTAAATAAATAAATTAAATATTAAAAATTATACTCATTAACAAGAATTTATTTTAAAATGATATCATTTTATTATCCTTCATTACTGATTCTCTTGTCATGTACCTCCAGCAAACTCGCTAAGTATCCCCAATGGTACGCGTGCCAAAGGTTTTAAACCGCTGTCCTACGAGAATGATATAAATGAGACATTTGTTACCACTTTAGTCTTTATTACTTATTTATAAATACGTTCAATATTTAACAATTCTTTGTCATTTTTTTTGCTCTCTTTTATTTCCGGTTACTTTTTTCTTAGGTTCTGGAAAACATCCCGACAAAATGTTATCGTCAAAAGCCGTGATAGACTATAGATTTGGAGTTTGTAGATCTCCCCCTCCCCCCTCAGCAGCACCACAGATGAACAAGGAATACTGAATTTAAAAATATATATGAGTTTATATTACTATGAGTTAAAAAAATATTATCATTTTTTAAATAAATTTTTGTTAATGAGTATAATGTTTAACATTTAATTATATTTATTTATAAATTTAATCACATATAATTTTATATTTAATGTATATATGCCAACTGTTGTGCTCCCTTTTACAGCAGATCATACACAGGCCAGTAGAGGCGATACTATGCTTTGGACAAAGTTCTCATGGGCATGGGCACTTCTGGGACCTGTGATCATGTTAGAACAAACCAGGAAAGCACTGACTATCTAAACAAAATTTTGGACCAGTTGCAACCTTACATGGTATCTGTCTTCTCAATTGGAAATGGAGTCTTCAAGCAAGACAACGCGTTCCATGCCACAGGGCTTGAATTCTGTTAGAGTGGTTCCAGCAAGCACATTAAACTGAATTCTAGTTAAGCTTCTGGCTGTGTAATTCAACGTACTCATATGATTGAGCAGATTTGAAATGTCATGGATGTTTTATTAATTTATTATTTATTTATGATAAATTATTTATAATTTATTATTATTAATTATTATTAATTATTATCATTATTTATTGTTTATTGTTTATTTATTATTATTATATTATATTAATTATTATTTATTATATTATGTTACTATAAATATAATATGAAATATAATAAAATATTAATATATAATTATATAATAAGAATAATAACTATATACAGTAAAACCTCCATAACGGACACTCCCGAATAGCGGACACCTCTATTTAACGGACAGTTCTCCAATCCCCACTCCCAAAATCTAAATTTCTGTATGTTTAAACTCCGAATAACGGACATTCTAAATAGCGGACACAATTTTCGACGATAAAGGATGAAAAAGTATTTTTTAACAAGAAAAAAAAAGTAAAAAGGTCTCAAAACTTATCAGGGCAATGTGTCACAAATTTTGTGATCACAGATAAATGTAGAGGGCGGGCTGAGGAATTTTCTCCTTCACGGTCATTGTTGAATTCTGGGAGTTGCGTGGGAGGGATATCTCCCAGAACATTCAAATATCAAAGTCCCCCCGGAAGATTTTATGTTTTTAATGATCAAAATGTGTAACCTCTATCCCCGCTGGGAATTCTATAATGATCAATAATTGCACATTGAAAAACAAATTACACGTAATCGCAAGCAAAAGTAGACTTTTGTAACAGATTTATTTATTTTTTTTTAATAAGAATGTAATAAATAGCAGTTAAAGGTGTGCACAATTTTATTTAAGTTTTATTGCTTAAAAATTAATTTTAATTTCTCATTAATCATATAATAGAGGTTTTAGAACATATAAATGTCAATTAATGGGATATTAAGCATTTCTTAGCAATTTTTGTATCTCTGAGGTTTTCCCAATAGCGGACACCTCCGAATAGCGGACAATTTCTGCGTTCCCGAGGTGTCCGTTATTTAGAGGTTTTACTGTAATATAAAATTAATTATATTTAATTGTAATTATAAATAATCAAATTATAAATAATATTAAAAAATAAATATAAGAGATAGATTCGGAGTTTGTAGATACCGCCCCCCCCCCCCCCGCGCCCCACAGAAGAACAAGGGAGACTGAAATATATACATATAAGTACCTAGTGTGTATATTCTAATTCTCCATACCTTACAAAAAAATTTTCATTGAGGCAATGAAAGGTTTTGAGATAATTTTTAAATATACCTCCCCCCCCCCCCCTCAATCTGAATCCCGAGAGAGCAAGGACGGTTAAATAAAAGAAAAAATCAATCTAGTAATCAATCTCAACCTTGTCTTTATATTCTAATATTAACCATGTGTATTATTATCAAACTTGTCTAAATATGTGATTTGTAAAAAGGTGCCTATTTTTCCGTGCGCTTTTTTCCGGGGACGCTTTTTCCCGGGGCGCTTTTTTCCGCCTACCGGTGGAAAGAGCCATTTTTCTAAAACTGATATTTTACGTAGGGATTAGCATACTTTATGTAAGTTAGATTCACACATGTGGATCCAAAATTACCAGTCCCTTCAAAATATCAATCATCAATAACCCCATCAATAACAAAAAATTCACGCATTTACGAATTGAAGGGCTTTAAACAACTGAATCTAAAAAACCTTTAAAAGGTTTTATTGGAAAAGATTCATGATAATTAATTATGAAAATCACTAAAGAATGGCCATACTACCTTGAAGAAATTTTGCAAACTCAGATGAAAATAAATAACATACATTTTATGAGGAAAAAGACATCATTGCTATCATTTATTTATTTCATTTAAAAGCAAAAAACAGTCACAAGCACATTAAAAGTAAAATAAAATGTTTAAAGAAAATCGAACAGTTTATTTCTTATGAGAAAAAGGACAGAGATCCGCGTAACACCGCGTTATGTAACTCACTACTGAAGAGTTACATCACCGGAAAAGCCCATTAGGAGTTGTAGTGATATCTTTCTTCTTTTTCTTTTTTTTTTGGGGGGGGGGGGGAGGGGGCTATTTAAGGGGTACTTTTTCTTTTCAACATTTTTTTAATTAAAAAAATATGTTTCAAATGGTTAACTCATTGCATTTTATTGTTCATTTAAAAGAGAATTTTTCCAATAAAAACTGCATAATAATTAAATTTTTTTAAGTTTAAGAAAATTTTATTTTGTAAAATCCCAATTACGTTTTTAAACATTAATATTTCTATCCAAATATTGTTTCTTTTAGAATAATGAAGAATTCTTTCAATTCTGAATAATAATGAATAATTCTTTTGGAATAATAAGAAAACAACCAGCACTATTGCAAAAAATCATAAACTGCATAACATTGATTGAAAAAAACAAGGACTTTTTCAAATGCCTCTTCGGGACCTTTTATATGATAATGATGATGAGTTATGGAACTATCCAAGCAAACTTTTAATTTAAAACAGCTATAGAATTGTTGTTACTGTTAAAAAAAATTTATATGTTATACTTCTGTAAAGAACTCAACTAGTCTATTTTGATATTGTTACCTATAGTTATTTCATTATCTCAATTACTTTTTGTTACCTTCCTTTATGTACTGTATAATTCTTCTGTGTTTTTGTTCTGTATTTTTTTTTTTAATAAACATTGCTGGGTGGGGCTTGTTGAGCTCAAATCAATTGGTAGGCCTCCCCACCTGGCTGAATCTGAATCTGAATATGATACATGTAGTGTAAAACGATGAAAACTAACACAATTTCATATATTTTTATTTTAAAAAATAATGATAACCTGAAAGCTAATTCCATGCGCAGGTTTATCAAGTGTATAATAAACTAGTCGTTGGAGGCCACCGTAATACTTACCCATCATGGATATGCATAACATAATATATGAAAACATAACATATGTAAACAATTTATAAAATGCATTACAATTCCAAAATAAAATACAAATGTATATTTAAGTATTTTTAACGCATCATCATGTTCTATTAATAAATTTCTGATTAACCAATTTCGATAAACTGTATGAAACGCCAAACTATTCTACTAGCACTGAAATGCATAAAATAAACATCCTTATAACTCTAAAAATAATTATCATATTCACTAATGGTTTCTTGCATCAAATTAAGTGTCTTATTTCCAATTAAAAGGTATATTTGAATTGAAATTTGAATGAAATACAGGGTCATGAAAAATCAAAGAATGTGGAAAACAGGATTAGAAATATCCCGACAACTAATAATCCGATCGACTTCGCTTTTTATGCAAAATTTGTGTTAATTTATTGCCTTTTACGCCCACTCCTTAAAATAAAAAAGTTCGAAAATTTTTATATACCTTTCATCAGACCGAATTTTTCGAGAGTCCGAAAAAAATAGTTCCGGATAATCTAGGTCATTGATATTAAATAGGCTTCGTCCCATTCTTACATACTAAGCACATACAAAATTTCAAGTCCCTATCTCAATTTGTTCGGGAGATAGAGCGGTTACAGACAGACAGACACACAGACGGACGGACGGCAAATTTTTTTTTCTAAAAATATGTTTTTCAATATCCCCAGTGTCCGAAACGTGTAAATCTGCCAAAAAAATTTTTTCGATTTTCAAAACGATTGCAAGACTTACCCTATAACTACGTATGATGGGTAAGTAAAAATGAGTAAAAAACTTTTTAAATCCCTATCTGAAACGCAAAAAAAGAACAAGAAAAAAATCCTTACCATTTTTAAAGCATGAAAGTAAGAAAAATATGAACACGGAGAAAAACATATGTTTCCAAAATTTGTAATGCACTTTAACATGCCGATTCGGGTAAATCCATAATATTTTCTAACATTTACACACTTTTTAAGTTTTTGAAGGGATAACAGCTTACACACTTCCATTAAGCCAATAAAGACACAAAAATACAGGTAAAGTTTAGCGAAAAGTATGCACATTTTATGACAAGAGTGCAATTTTACAAATTTACACACGTACGTTTGTAAAAGTGGCTAATTCACATATTTATTTTTTTTAGTGTGTACATTGCCAGATCAACGGCATTTTATTTATTTTTTATCATTTAGAAGACTGTCAAACATTGAAAAAAAAAACATCCTTTTATTTAATGACGGAATAAAGAACACAGGGCTACTACAGCAGGAGGGTTCTAAATTTGATAAAATAAAGTCCGTCTAACTGACAATACTGATATGCATATCGTTCTTATGTTTGCCATCTCTAACGCTAAAGTTCTGTGTATGTTCATGCAAAATGAGTTTTCAGTTTGCGTGTTGGAACAACTTAATTAAACACGAGTAAAATATCAAAGGCTTTGAGGGCCATGGATAAATTGTCCAGTAAGCCAATTGTGGTCCCCCAGTATTTTATTTCCTATTCTCAACTCAATACTATACAAAAGATGGACAAGACCTTGATTAGCATTATGGAATTTTTGGACGTTATATTCGATTGGCTTCCGCCAAATGAGAGTGCACAATTGAGAGCGCCAAATTGAGTGATGACGCTTTATTCGATTGGCTTTGTAATCTTTGTAAATTTTCTTAAGGGTGTATTAAAAAAAACGCTTTTCCACCTTCAACAGCTCAAAATTTTCAGATACAATTTCAGTCAGTCACAGTTTTAAAAGTAGAAACTTGAAACTTGCTAAGGGGATTTTTGAAGAGATATATAAGGTGCCGTGTGATGTCATTTTTATGCCCAATTCATTAGAATTTGATTTTAAAACAATTATTTTCTCAGTATGACCCTTTTTTTCGTTCACAGATCTCCCGCTTCGGAAAAATCGGTTCAAAATACCGTTTTTGATTGCTTTTTTTGCAATATTTTCTGTATTTACCAAAGAATTGACAATCACGGCACCTTGTGTACTTTCTAAATAAGACAACTTGCAAGTTTGATGCATATGAGAGCAAAAATTAATTTAAAAATAAATCGGAAAATAAGCAGTTTGAATCGAAATACACCCTTAATTATAATCAGGCCATAAAACTTCATAAACTTTGAAGTAAAAGGATCAAGTAAATAAACATACTTGACATACATGCATTTACATACATTTACTTTTCTTTAATTATGCTCAGTCATATTAATTACATGATGAAACTATTTAAAGACGTATTCCGATCGTAAGCTATTGCATTATATTTTTTTAAATGCTTTCTTTATAAATATCCATTACAAGTTTTTTAAGGTGTTTTTTCAAACATTGCAAGTTGATAAACCATAAAAAAACTTTAAAGTAGCTAATTGAAATAAACAAATTTTAATTTTACGTTTCAGAATGATTTATTTCCCGATAATTAAAATAAAAAAAGAATTATTAAATTGAATTTAAGAAATTAATTTTTACTTAAACATTTCTATTTTTCTTTATTTTTTCTTGTACATATTTCAATTGACTAAGCAGTGAAAATAATTATCGAATTATCCAGTAATCATATGTTTCTTCATCATACTTTTTCTACCATTTAATTGTAAAATATTGTTCGTTATCATTTAGTTGTTTAAATACTATTCTCTAAGATTTAAATCTACACTATTAAAATCCGACCGTATATATGTATGTATTTATGTTTCTATCTCCTCCGATCCCGGAAACGGAGAAACGTCCCGTTTGTTTTGAATTGAAGGGGGAAAACCCCGGGATCCCAAGTTGCCCATTTGTCTGTCTGTCTGTTCGTCCGTCTGCCCGCATATAACAACTCAAAAATATCCAACCAAATCGTTTGAAACTTAAAA
Organism: Maratus speculifer; assembly: GCA_964019185.1. Classification (NCBI taxonomy): domain Eukaryota; kingdom Metazoa; phylum Arthropoda; class Arachnida; order Araneae; family Salticidae; genus Maratus; species Maratus speculifer. The sequence continues at coordinate 240,251,843 of OZ025296.1, forward strand.
TATTTAATTATTAGATAATTTTGTCAAACCATTTCAAATTTTATGAAAATCGGATGCATAATTCAATAACAAGGATAATCAAAATCAAAAGAATTCCTATGCATTATGGTCAATGGGGAAAAAAGTTTCAAGTGCATTTTAATGGTTTTACACTCTGTCGAACATAATAAAGTTGATATGCATCTATGAAGTATATATTATAATATACATTCTGTACTATCTGAGGTGCAAATAATATTTCTTATTGATTTACAGGACCATACAAAAGTATTCCATTGCATACTTATATATTGAGACGTTGTTTGGTATGCATTTTAAACTATTTTAAGCTATTTAATACTAACAATTAAACTATTTAATGCCCGTAATTAATAAACTATTAAACTATTTAATGCCCTCTGTCCGTCTAAACCGACCAGCGTAGCGGGCGAAGGCCGCTAGTATTTAAAATATTGAACGTTAATAAATAGTCATGAATTTCGAAGCATAAAAATTTGCGACTAGTAAATGCAGCTTTAACTCCCATTTTTTTAAATTCTTGAATACTAGATGATATTCCTTCAATTTTTATTCAAATATTTTTACTTTCTTTCACTTACATTCAATGATATTTCAATTGACTGTATGACGAAATTATTTAAAGAATCATTTTCCACTAAACGCTTACTCCTTCATCACATTTCCTCTATCATTTAATTGCTTTTGCGACTTCTTTGTTCTTTTCTAAATTCCGTCATGTCTCCTCAACACATACCAACAGATTTACTCGGTGGGTTGTCTTGTTTTGAAGACAGCTCAAGCCTTCACTTGTTAAATTTCCTGCTGCTTGTATAAACGCACACATTGAATTACATAGCGGTTCTATTGGTGATGACATCCCAAAGAGGACAATGTCGTTTAATCCGTGGGTTAAAGATACAGATCTAGAACGTCGTGTCCCTTTCCGTGGTATTGTGTCCATTTCTGATGAGCAGAGGTCATTTCGCTCGACCTCTGAGGCCTACGTGGTCATTGTTTTGTCTGATGCATGGGTAGCGTCTATGACTGTCTGAGGAAGTTAGAGATAACGGCGTAATGAGTTTTTTTGTGTGTGTTTCTTTTCGAAAGTTAAATTCTTTAAAGCTATTATGTTTATAAAAGGATTAAAATCCCAGATAATTCAGAAAAAAGATTTAAATGGATATTTAGTAATGTGTAAATGGATATATTTTTTTTTATTTATTTATTTTCAAAAACTATATTTTATATTTTTATGAACGCAAAATTCCAAATGTTCCTAAAAGAGAATGCTACCTACTGTCTGACCAAGATAAGAAAAACCTTGAGTAGGTTTCTTGCTTTCGAAGGTTCCAGAACTTATAGGGAGGGAACTTCATCCATAGGATAAAAAAAGACTGCTTATTCGCGGAATGATCGGTTGAATGGGAGAAAAGTAAACGCCGGACTTCCCTAAAATAAAGTCGATTAACCAGTTACCTTGGCAACAGAACGGACCTGAGACCGGTTCTAGAAACTTTCTTATAGGAACTAGACAGTATAATTGGTTTAAATGTATTATCAATCTTTCATACATTTTTTTAATTATTAAAAATCAAACCGGTGGACTGAAATTAGGACAAAATGGGGATGCCGAAAATGAAGCCTATCACGACTTTTATTACAGATGCTCTTCGAATGAACAATTTCTTTTTTCTTTTGGTAATCTCACATCAAATTTTCCAGAGAAACGCGCAGAATCGTATGAACTTTGATATTTATAAAAACGTCAAAAATTTAAAAAAATAGATGCGATATTTCGTATAAAAATTTGACTTTCTATATTGTTTAAAAATAAAAATGCATCTAACAATCATAATAATATCAAACATTTTATTCTGAAAAATAAAATATAGCAAATATGTAGTTAGTTCAAAATATATGGGCGATTAAATGAAATATATTAAAAATATAATGCATGCTAAGTTCAAATGCACGTTTCATATGCTTCATTTAACAAATCGAAATGAAATGTGGGATATAACTATTTGAAGGTATGAAGGTGTTGAACGAGAGCAATGGAAGCTGCATGGTTACGATCGTAGTAAAAAAATTTCGACATTTTCGAATCGTAACACCCACTTTTCCCTAATTCTAAAATATTCAGTACATTGAAAAGCCATAAATGACGTTGAAATACTGTATGTAGCACAAAAAACTGCGACATAGTTCACATGCAAAGAATTGCATTATGAACAACCAGTTGCAACAAAATCGTAAGGAAACGGAAAAGTTTTTCTGAGATTAAAAGTGTTTTACACTGTATTTTAAAAAGTTAAACAAATGATGAATTGCGGGTGGTATTTTATGATTATGCTTGTTTGTTTACCTGCTCCCTCTTAGTGTACAGAAACGAGCGATAGTCGATAACCTATCAAATGAGATAACACAGCAATCCTCTCCCAATACGATTCAAAGTAGATTATTTCTCTTTCCACCCATCTTTACCCCCCCCCCCCCCCGCCAAAAAAATAAATAAATAAAAAATAAAAAAAAAAACATCAAATGAACTATGGGGCAAAAACAACGGCTTGAATCAGACTATGCCCCTATGGGACGCTAGTGGCATAATGTCCACCCTAAGGTATCAGAATCGCTTCTTATATATCATGAGAACATATCCATATTCACAAAGAACCACGACCCATTTCCGACTTATTTCTCCAGTTTCGATAAAGTACCACTTCCTCAGTGCGCATGTGGGCAAATCATTGCGCTATGTGATGGATTGTAACTCTACATTTCGTTTCATCTAAGAACACTACCTACAATATCACTGTCAAGGAAGAATTCCACTCTGCTACAAAAAAAAAATCAGCTGTATTAAAATTAAAATCAGTCAAGATGTCTTTCAAAATAACATGCACACTTGGACCTTACTGGCTAACAATACTCTAGGTCTTACTTCAAATCTTTGATTTTACCGATTTAATGTAAAAAACATTATCATCATTGTTATTTTTTACATAATAGTCATTCCATTCTGTACAGATCAAGATTAAACTTTTGATATTGCCATTATTGTGATTTATACTCTCGTGTTAATATTCTTACATCCAGTTTATTTCAAGAAAACATTTATAATACTTGAATTTTATTATACTTATTAGTTTATTATTTATTTGCTAAAAGAATTTCTTCTAATTGTGTAGAATCTTTTGTAGGATCATAAATATTCTCTGATTTGTTATTTTTGTATTATGTGCTTTAAATGTTCATAACCAGTAGTCATCGTATAAATACTTCCTTAACATATCAATTTAATCTTAGAATAAAATATATAAGAATTATTAGCAACTGCTTAAAATCTAGTATTGTACATATAGGTCTTTAGTATATTGTACTATCCTAGGTCTTTAGAAATGATACATCGTATTGGAAATGTTTCCTTTTTCACTGTCCTTTGCATGTAATATTTTATAAAATCAGGCAGCAAATGCTGAACATGCGCATCTACACTTGCTCATGTCATTAATTTTTGCACTTAGAGATAGTGTTGCAAAAAAAAAAAAAAAAAAAAAAAAAAAAAAAAAAAAGTACTACAAGGATATTTTGTTTATCGACATCATTGGCATTGCAAAATGTAACATATTTCAAGCTAATACATCGTTTAATTTTTTTTTAATGTTATAAAGAGTAAGTAAAATATGCTTTTATATCTAATAAATAATTAACTTAATATTATCAATATTTTCATACACTTCACATCTTGTAATGATTATTCGCATGCCTTGACACAAGAGTGTAAAAAGGTGTTATGTAACAAAAATTAGAATTTAAAAAAGTGAAGTGAAAGTTTTTTTGTTGTATACTTTATTGATTTATTTCCTTTCATGAAACACATTTTTCGTATGACAGCAAGTGATACTAAATACTATTGGAAAATCTCATTAAAATTAATTTAAGTTACTAAATACTATTAATGTATTATTTAAATTGGTAAATATTAAAACACTAAATTCTAATAAATAATGTTACAGCTCTTCATGATTAATCATAGTTTTAGCATTTTAAATTTTACATATGATAGAACATTTGAAAATATTTTTATCTTGAAAATAAAACAATTAAAAAAAAAAACTTGTTTACTTAGACAACATCTTTTTAAATTATGAAGTTTTGTTACAATATTCTGAAAGTTTTGGAAAGTGTTTCATAATGCTTGGCGCATTTTTTTTTCTTTCTTTGCTAGAAGTGTGTTCAACTCATTTTATTAACATCAAAATATGTTTTCCTTTTGATGCTTTTCCATTTCTTTTCTCGGCTATTAAATATGACTTCTTATTGACTTTGAATGACATTTTTTTTTTTTTTTGGGGGGGGGGGGATAACAAATATTATTTTTTCTGTGTGTGGGTTTTATAAAGTTCACTAATATTTATAACTAAGTGGCTAGTTAGATGTTTTAATACCTTTCTATGAAATTTTAATGCAAAATTAGACCTTTTTTAATATCATTGTTTAATTCGAGCTTATTATATAATACCATTAATTTTAAAACAAAATGCGAAAAATTGAATTTAAAACGAATTTACCATATTGAAACATGGGGAAGAAAATTAAATGAATACAATTGAAATTTGCAGAACCAAAATAGAATCATCAGGCTCACAAATCTTTTGGAACTACAAAAAAAGCATGTAGTTTCATCTTCGCATTAGCCATAAAAAAGCAAAATAATTCGATACATATATATATATATACATCAATATATATATATATAGCACTTAATGTTTAAAGTGTATTCAGCAGATCCAGAGTCCCGCACCATAACAAAACTGAAAATAAACTATTAAATTTTAAAGAATTTTAAAACAGATAAAACTCGAAAAAGAAAAACAAAATCCAAATCCAAAAAAGCTGTGATCTCCTCAGAGGTGGGCAATTTACAAAAACACAGCAATGTGTTAGAATGAATATGCAAAAATTATTGTAAGTAGTGGCAGTGGGTTTCGATCAGAGTGTCATAATGTAAAAATCAAATGTACAAAAACATTTTATATCATAACACGTAATACACTTCCCCACCGGACTCGACGAATTTTTCAAGGCGACAAAGCAACAAAAGAAAAAAAAAACCACTTGCCTGAGGCAATAATCGCTTATAATTCAAGATGTAATTTCTTTATCGGAAAACGAAAAGGCTGTTTGCTTAAAAATCACTTCAATAATTACTTCAATTCTTGCACGTATTCAGTTTTCATGTTTAAAAATGACTCAGAAATTATATTAATTAATGAAATACATCTCTAGAGTTTGATATAAAATATTTATCACAGTTGGTTGTTTTTATTGATTAATTAGGCAAGGACACAAAAAATATATTAACTAACTGACCTGGACATAAATAACATTTATGTAAAGGAGGTACAAAACAATACTAATTGTAAAAAATTTCTTAAAAATTTCCTCGAAGTTTTTTCATTTTCTATTCTGTACACACAGTTGTTTATCATTGTCGGATACATATCTAGCGGTGAAATAAATCTTAATATCAAACGCAATTGAAACTGAGTGATTCTTATGATAATCATACGCATATTATTTCCACGAATCCGTTAAGACAATGCTCATAGGTAATAAAATATATGTATGGCGATCATATTTTGATTCGTTTATGTTTGTGGCTTGTATATCATTAAAATATAATAAAATATTCCAAACACCAATCGATACAGGAAAAGGGAACACTAAATTACAATTCATGGCACACGGATCTGCTAGAAAGTAGCTGCGATTATGATGCTTAGGATATCATTCGTTATATCCTACTTAATACATTGTATATTTACTTTTCCATAAAATAGATACGATTATAGTCATCAGATCAGAATATCGATTATTTTTTATTCCGTATTGTTTAATAAAATTAATACATAAGAATTAGAAATGAGATGGAGTCATCCCGAGCACGAGTTCGGGCCCGTAACCGGTTCTCTATTATTATATGTCATCGGGCTCGAACACAAGGTCGATTCAAAAATTGAAAAAAAAAATAAATAAAAGAGTTTGCTGTTTGATAAACAAAAAAATTATATTGCAGTTCAAGTTGCTTAAAGCGTTTGATAATTCTTTATAAATAAGTTAGAAATGGAAATATACTGTTATTGATCGGATATAAACATATATATTATATCTGATTCTAATCATATTACGAACATTAAGGTACTAAATATTCCAGTATTTATTCATGTACATATTTGTTTTCTAATTATATTCACTTGTCTTATCCATTGTTTACAAAAGTTGAATTTCAAAAATCAACATTTTTCAAATGTATATAAAAAAAATTCTATTATTATGTATCCGTCTGAAACATAATTCTTACGATATTCTCATCTCAAGCTAGTGCCTATAAAAAGACGTAAGCATGCAAAAGATTTTGTCCTCCCACGGCTGGCATTCACGGTGAAACCATGTATTTGTTCTTCACAGGATTATTTTATCAAATATCTTAGTTTTGGAAAATAAAATCAGATAGGATTGTTACTGGTTTCAAGCCTGCTTAACTATTTAATCATCTTAAGAACTACTGACAAAACCGAACAATTTGTATAAGGCGATTACGGCAACAGCAAAACTAGTCAACCCAATAATAGTTAAAGCTGAGGATAAGCTGTTTAGTTTAAGCTTGTTTATGGAAAAAGATTCTTCCATTCCTAAATATAGAAAATGCAGCTTCGAGATTATGCAAATGACTAAAATATAAATAAATATAACATTTTCTTGCATCTTATTGTTGTTCTCGGTTGGCTCTCAGAAGGCTTTTTGCTATTTTTATTTTATTTTTATTATTTTAATATTGTTATTATTACATTTTTAAAATAATGGATCATAATCGATAGTTTTAACTTTCCTTAATTAAAATTATTGTTACAATTTGCAAATATATATGTTCGATGAATTCATAACAATGCAGTTAAAGCAATTTCGATAGAATTCAGGATTTACAAATGAAATTTTTACCTAAGTGATGGATACATTTAAATATCCAAAATCATAGAATCATAAAAGGAATGGTACACTTTTAATTTGTAATAAATAAATAAATAAATAAATAAAAGTTTTTAGTTACATATCAAATATGCACAGTAAAAATTATCGTTACAATTCGCAAATATATTTGTTCGATGAATTTATAACAACGCAGTTAAAGCAATTTCGATAAAAATCGGGATTTACAAAGAAAAGATACATTTAAATATTCAAAACTATAGATTCATAAAAGGAACAGTAATTTTTAATCTGTAAAATAAATAAATAAATGGATTTTTTTTGCACATTTAATTATGCATAGTTAAAATTATCGTTATAATTCGCAAATATTTTTGTTCGATGAATTCATAACGACGCAGTTTTGATAAAATTCAGCATTTACAAAGAAGGTTTTACCCAAGTGATGGATACATTTAAATATCTAAAATCACAAATTCATAAAAGGAACAGTACACATTCAATTTGTAATAAATAAATAAATAAATAAATATTTTACATGTAAATAGCTAATTTAGTTGGAAGCATTTTTATATCAAATTTATAGCTGGGTCTTGCGAAAAAATATATATAAGTAGCATTGAGGACAGATAAATGGCGGTGTACTTGCTAGGAAAGAAAATTGTATAAAATGGAATTTATCGTCTGTCACTTGCAATTACGTTTTTGCGGGTTTTATTATACATGACGCTGTAATATCCATTTTTTAAAAGTAAAAAAATTTAATAAGCAATATAATAACATTTTACTTTCACTAATAATAAAATGAGCCATTATGGGTGTTCTAATAAAATGTATAATAAATGTACGTTAAATTTTTTTTTTAGTTGTTTTTATGGTAATTTCCATTGTGATATTATTTGATAGAATAATTTTTAAAAAAGTCCTAAAGTTTTCTCTCTGTTTCACACCAATGAAACCTTGGTTTATAAAATAATGGTTTTTAAAATAAAGTGAAAAAGTAGTTGGTAGGTAAAATTTATCACTGTAAAGTGGAGCAAAAGACAATTGTGTGCTACGCACCCACATAAACATAACACATTTCTGTTTTAATGTAATTCTTTTGTAAATAATTTATAAAGAAAATTTCAATTATTTTAAATAAATTTAATGAAAGGTATCAAAATCTCGGCAGTAAGAAACGGGATTGGCATGATTAAAGAAAAAATTCTATCAAGCAGAGTTTTATTTTATTATCATTAGTAGAATTTTTAATTAAATTATATATGTAAAGAAGATACACTTATATAAATATTCCTCTCAGAATTAAAAGTTAAAATCTAGAAAATTAAGGTAAATAAGAGAGAAAAATTGAAGTTTTCTGAATCTATGATGCAAAGAGTCAGTTTGGTACTTTATGGATTTAAACATTTAAAACTTTTGTTGATGCTTCAACTGTCAGAAACCATTTTTATGCTCGAAATATTAACAGCGCTGTTTTAGGAGACATTCATAAATACTTAATAAAAGTATACTTGTTCTACATTATTTTAATCAATCTTTTAAAAATTATATAATTAAAAATTAAACAATACTTTTCAAAAATTTTTAGATTGAGTCTAGTTATATCTTCATTTTTATTTATTTTTATATTTGACAAAAAAATTGTAAATTTGCCTATTATGTTTAATTATTAATTAAAAATTTACCTATTTTTAAATATTTTAAATAATTAGTAATTTTTTAATAAAAATAGTTTATTTTCCTAAATTATTCTTTAAATTTAAATTTAAATTAAATTAAATTAATATATGTACAGTGGTGGTCAAAAGTTTCCGGCCAGTTAATTTCTTTGATTTATTTACCAGAAGGTTTCAGCAAAGAAGAAGCACAATTGCTTCAAAAGTTAGGAATATGTGAATGACCTCATCTGACCACGTGATAATTTTGATTGGATACTGTGGACGCTTCATTCAAAGGGGTAGAATTCGAAGTTTGAGTGTGCAAAAGTTTCCGGCCACTCATCATTCCTTAGCTTTTTTCTATCGGTAAAGTGTTTTTTGGTCGTGTTTGTGAATGAATCAACGTGAATAGCATAGTTTAAATGCAAAATTGAAAAGCTCAACAAATATTGTCCGTAAATGAATGATTAATTTGTCACTAAAGGGCTAATCTTCTCGAGGTATTGCGGTAAAGTTATCGATCGGTAAATCAATGTAAACGATATTTTTAAAATTTATATGAACTTGGCCGTGGCCTTAAGGACTTTGTGAGGTCCGGAAGACTTCAAAAAATTACTATTCTCGTTGACAGAATTATCAAGAGAAAAACAATTGATGACCCACATAAAAATTCCGTTGCAATATACGGCTATTTACAAAATGAAAATATTGCTGAAATAAGTCAGTCTACCATGTCAAGATTCTGACGTGATACAGAACTTTATGGAAGTGTTGGTGTTCAAAAATTTTTCGTAGATAAAAAAATATAAATGTACTAGCTGGCGTTTTCCATAAAACAGAAAATCTGGTATAGTGAAAACTGGACAAAAGTACTATTTTTCCATCAATAGAATTTGAAACTTTTTTGGGAGTGATGTCAGACACTACGTCCGATGACCTAACAACAAAAAGTGTGATTCAATATATGTTATTCCTACAATGAAGCATGGCGGAGGACACGTTATAATGTGGGGAGTATTTTCTTCAAAAATTGTCGGTCCGTTATTTAAAATCCACGGCAAGATGAATGATGCAGTGTATAAGGATAACTTGCAAGCTTATTTTCTGCCTTTTGGTCGCAAGTATTATAGTAGTATATTAGTAAAGGAAGTATATTAGTAAAGGAAACTTTTGGTCGCAACTATTTGTTTTAACAGGATAACGACATAATGAATGCATGCAAGCCTTAGCAAACAATGGTTTTCGCCCAAAAAAATTTCGTTTTTGAAATGGCCAGCCCAAACGCCCAACATGAATCGAATAGAAAATCTTTCAAAAGAAGTTGACAAACGTCTGCCGAACTATAAATATTCCAACTCAGCAGAAAATTCCCAAAAATTGCAAGAAATGTGGAAAAAACGCACCATAGACGAAATTTAACCGTTGATTGTATGAATGTTACGTTACTGCGCCGTAGAATTTATTTCTAAAAGTAATAAAATGCTAATACTATAAAATACTAATTATAAATGTTGTTGATCGCTGTAGTTTTCTATTACAATACATTTTTTAAAAATTTACGGAGGTTGCCGGAAACTTTTGAGAACATGAGTTTTCCTTTTTACTTAATTTTCTCAATTAAATTTATTGATATTTACATGTTATTCTGCAAGTAATTTCCTAACTATTATGTATGTCAATAAAATGTATAAATAACACTTTGAGATTCCTCTTCGTATGGGTATAGTTACAAATTAACTGAAAAATTTTTGGTGGCCGGAAACTTTTGACCGCCACTGCAAAATTAATTTATATAAATATTCATTTCTTATGTATTAATTAATTAATATATATTAAATTAATATTATAATATCAAATAATATAAATAATATTAAATTAAATTAAATAATTAATTTAATTTTAATTTTTTACTGCCCTGAATTTACCTACATGTTAAAAGGTTTAATTTTTGCAAATGCGTATACAAATATAGTAAAATATTAACAAAACAAAAAAAATCATGTCAAAAATGTTATTGTATAGTTTTTATTTTATGTTTGTAAATAAATATTCTGTAATCACGAGAAGAAATTGTAATTTCTAAATAAAATCTATATATATATATATATATAACTAGGACTCTCTGCCCCCTATGAACTAAGCTTGCCAATCCTTGTCCATCACCCTCAAACTCTAAAAAAGGGCTCATTTGCTGTGATTTAGAAAAATTAAAAAATAACCAATTACCGAAGATTAAATGAAATTTTCATAACCAGTAACAATTTTGTGTAGTCGGGTTGCATTTGCCATTTCTTTTCCTTTTGCCTGCGGAATTGTGCCAGCGTAGTTGTGACAACAGACGGCTATTTTCACGATTGTTTAAGAAAAATCAATTACACCTTTTATAAGCAAAGTGTATAAAAAGGTTAAGTAAAAAGATTCTCTGTCTCTTGGATTTTATTTTTTATTTTTTTTCCATGTAATGTAAAAGTTTTCGTATAGATCCTATGAGAAAATAATTTATATGACATTTTAAATACATGTTAAAAATGAGTCGTAATTTTTAACAATTAAATGCTTTCGAAAGTAACATTTTATTTATTTTAGTTATCTTTCTTTTTTAATCCAGCTGTAAATATACTTTCAATTAAAAAGAGTTTGTAAATATTATTATTTGATCATTTTAGAATCTGGCAACAACATGTAAAGATGGTTGCGTCAAAGTATGAATTAAATCTTTATTCAAGTCATAAAAATTTGATTAAAAAAAAAACTTAAAATATTAGACAGAAGTTGAAAAAAATAATTGGACATTGCACACCACAATTATCCCAAGTGTGTCCCTGAAAAGTTGATTAAAAACCTATAAAACTTTTATAAATGAACTGTTTTGACAGATTTCAACATTAAATAGTGCTTAAGATAATTCTTCAAATTTATTTATGTGCTTCAGAGCACAACCTTAAATTTCTCTATAAAATTACCAATTTTTTTGTTAGTTACCCATCATACGTAGAATAGAATAAGTCTTGCAATCTTTTTGAAAATCGAAAAATTCTTTTTAACGGATTTACATGTTTCAGATGATGGAGATTCCGAAAAACATATCTTTAGAAAAAAAATTGCCGTCCGTCTATCAGTCTGTGTGCCTGTAAACTCTCTGCCTCCTGAAAAATTTAAGATAGAGATTTGAAATTTAGTGTGTACTTAGTATGTAATAATGGAAAGAAGTCTATTTAATATCAGTAACCTCTATTATCCAGAACTATTTTTTTCGGAAAGTCGAAATATTCGTTCTGATGAAAGGTCTATAAAATTTTTCAATATTTTTTTCTATTAAGGAGTGGATGTAAAGGTCAATAAAATAACACACATTTTGCATAAAAAACGAAGTTGATCGGATAATTAGTTGCCAAGATACTTGAGATTCTTATTTTCCACACTCTTCGATTTTTTATGACCCTGTATTTCATTCAAATTTCAATTCAAAAATGTATTTTGATTAAATATGAGAAGCTTAATCCGATGCAGTAAACTGTTAGTTAATATAATTATTATTTTGGGGTTATAAGGATGTTTCTTTTGTGCATTTTTGGACCACTTGAGTAGTTTAGCGTTTTATATAATTTGTCGAAATTGGTTCATCAGCAATGCATTAATAGAGCATTAAATGTGTTAAAAGTATTTAAATATATATTTAAATTTTATTTTCAAATGGCGATGCATTTTATAAATAGTTTACACATGCCTTATTTTCATATATTGTTTGTGTTTTATTATGATCCTAGAATATAAAAAAGATCATAGTAAATTCAATTACAGTGCAATAGCCTTAGTTATTTCATATAGAATAGAGATATACCAAAACAAAAATCCGTTTTTCGTTACGGCAATTCAAATGAAAATTAAAACTCTTAAAATAGATCGAAACAAAATTTGTTTACTTTATTTTTCATTCAATTGAAATAACAGGAAGGCTTAAATTAGACTGATTAAAAAATAAAAGTGACTATTTTTATTGTAATGAGTTGAAAATTATATATTACAATGTACGTACATTTAGAAAAAGCGGTTTCAGAATTAAAAACGTGACGGAAATAAAGTACTTCCTCCTATTTTATTCTTAAGCTTAAAATTATCATCCACGTGATAAAGCATCTAATTTAGAAAACCTCATGAAAAACAAATTTTGAAATTCTCACTCCTTTTATAAAAGTTAATATTTAATTTAAGATTAAACGTGTTAAGTTCCAACCTAGTTTGGTAACGTTTTCAGCTTCCGTAAAACATACAATTATTTTATGAGTTTCATTTTCTCTGTTTTTAGTTTTCCTTTGCGGGTTTCATTTAATGCGCATCTTGATGTAATTTATTCCAGCGGTCAACAACTAGTGATTTTCGAGAAAACTTGTGGTGTATCTTGCACAAATTTAGATGTTATTTTCATTATTTCACGTTTTTCCTTTCATTTTTTCTTTTTTCATATACTTTAAGAAATACTTCTACTGATGAACATTTATTTCGAAGTGAAAAAGCGATGGAATTTTTCATTTAATTTTCAACAAGATACTTGTGTGAAGAGACCTTTTAGTTTGTCACATGATTACGTGTCAATAATGGGGCCTTTCACCCTATTTATTTTTCTAAACCCCTGATTGGTTTGCCAAAAAATTCTATGTAGATAACTTTTTTCGAAAATAAAATCTAAGTAGAATTATGAAAACTTTCAACAAACTATACATTAAAACATCTACCTGAAATTGATACCCCGATTTAATAGTGAACAAAAAATAAAATTTCCATATTATTATCTCATGAATAATCTCTCTATGTCTGTTATGATCAACTCTATTAAATGTTCATTATTTTATAATTCCCCTATTTAAATAAGTAATTTTAAACCATATAATTTATTAAATATATTTCTATGGAAAACTGCCAAAGAATAATAGTAATTGTTCCGAATAAATATGCGAGGAACAAATACTTGCTCTAAAATTAAAACTCTATCATTAAATTGTGTGATAGTTAAACAAACAAACTCTTATAAAAAATATTTTAAGAAATGTAATTTCAGTTTCTTTTCTTGTTTTAAAAACTAAAAGAAACTAAAAAAAAAAAAATAATAATAACGTAAATTGATGCTCTACATATTCGTGACAATTCACCATTATAAATCCATAATAAGTTGAAATAGAACTGACCTGACAATGATTAACTTCTCAACCTATAGCGTTTTTGTAAGCAAGTAAAATGGAAATTAAAAATTTTCTTCTTAATTTAATTTGGTCCGTGTCCACGCTCTCTTTTTAGGAAGTGTTTGTGTGGTCTTATTACATGTTCTATTCATGATTTGATGTAGTTATTGTAATTGAATTTTGCATGATGATATAGGAGAAAGTTATTTTAATCTTGTTATATTTATAAGGGAAACAAGAAAATAATCTCTTTCATCTAATCGAATTTTAAGTTTATGAAGGATAATCTAATAAATATTTAAAATATATGATTTAGAATTTTTTTATGGTATTAAGGCCGCCTTTTTGTTTGACTCTATTGGTTATAGATTTGCAATACAAATAATGATTAATAAGATGAAGAATAATTATATAAGATTTTTTAGGTTTTAAAGAATCATCTTGTATTTAATTTACTGCATTTCAAAATGTATGATACATTTCATATATTTTGAAAACGGATTCTTATGACAATATATCAAAGAAACATTTTTTTTCTTAAATGTTTGTGTGGAAAGATGGGAAAATAAAAGACAGCATAAAACCCCATCCTAAATATACAGGTTTGTCTACTCTCAACGGTGGCCAATGGCAAATTTCTAAACCGTTAGTCATAGATATATAGTTCCAATTGCAAAAATGCTTTATAAAAGGTAAAGAATTGTTTTTCAAGCAATTTAGGTCAAAAAAATTTTTAGTAAAAAATTACGAAAATTAAATTTTAATACGGTCCCCCTGTTCTATAAGTGATATTTAGTAATTTTTTACCACTACTCTAACAAGTAATACAAAAAAAGTTCCATTCGTCTGCAATTAAGACTGACCGAGTAATAGCTGTTTAAAGTTGAAGCATCTATTTTGCTGCAAATTAGGGGTCAGTCACAAATTTACTGGAAATAAAAATAAAAGCAAGATATAAAGTTTAACATTAAACATTGAGGGTAAAATAATTTTCACAATATTATTTTTAAATTTATGTTGATGATTGCATATTGAAGCAAAATTTCTACTAAAAATATAAGTAAAAAAAAAAAAAAAACAGAAAGTTTGTTAATTTAAATTATGAAAAGTAACAGTCACAAATCGTTACAAAATGACACATATTTAAAATTCTATTAGATTACTTAACCTAACAGAATTTGATGTAGCCCTGTAAAAAAATAAATGGTATGCACCCAAAATTGTATTAATTTTACATTGTCATTGGATATAAATAAATGTGCAAAGTGTACCTCGATCGGATATTTGGAAGTGAGTTAACATCTGAATAGAAATTTTGAGCTAGGGAAACATATGTACGAACGTTTTAAGCAAAATAAAAGCTTATCAAAATAACACACCTTTTAAAATAAAATCGCGATTTCTCAAAATTTGATTTTCTCGATAACGAGAATTTTAAAACTCACGCCTTTAACTATTTTAACCAATCTAGAAGTTCATTAATAAAAATTAACACTACCGTAAAACTTATACGGCGGTAGCAACTTCGGTTAAATTGCTTTAAAAATATTTATTTATCTCATTTAAAACATTGTTGTAATTGGAACTATATGCCTGTGGCAAATGATTTAGGAATTAGCTATTAGACAGTGTTGGAAATAGACGCCCTTTATAATACTTTAAACACTTGTACGTTCTCTTAAAGCTTTGTCCAATTCATCCGTATTCAGCTACAGAAAAGTGGTTTAAGTCATAAAATTTAAAGTTTCATAACTCGGTCAATTTTAATGTTAGAAGACTGGGACCTCTTTTCTCTTACTTGTTAGAGTAGTAGGAAAATTTTTCTAAGTATCACTTATAGGACCGGGGGACCGTATAAGAAGTTAATTTTCGTAATTTTTTAATAAAAATATTTTTTCGACCTAAATCGCTTGAAAAACAATTCTTTACCTTTTTTAAAGCATTTTTGCAATTGGAACTTATGTCTATGAATAACGGTTTAGAAATTAGCCATTGGCCACCGTTGAGAGTGGACACCCTGTATAATTTAAAATATAAAAATATGCTAAAATATAATTTTTATTGCAATTTTTTATTGTAGATGAACTCAAACTGAGATTTTTTTCATTGAAATTTTAAATGTTTTTAATGAAATTTCTTCAAATTGGTGACGATTGGATTATTTCCAATTTTCCAAGGAAAAGGAATTAGTAATTGGAATTGCTATTTTTTTTATGAAATTTTTTATTACTATAAAAATGGAAAATATATTTTTCATTTGAAATAAAAGGTGTTTAAAATCATCAACGGTCAAGTTGTTTTAAAAGTAAGGTACCCTGGGGTAATAACGCCAGGCGGGGTAATAACGCCAAGTGCTTATATTTTGCATAATTATGAAATAATCAGGTAAATGACACCCATGTGCTCTGCGCAAAAGGGTTTTGAGTCATATAAATTGCAAAAAACAGCTTCAAGTTAATTTGTTTCATTTTTAGGTCTTATTGTTTTTACAAGCAACTAAAATTAACGCTTGATCTAAAATTTGCGACATACGTTTTGTGATGTGAAGACTATCTTTTTATCCGGAAATGCTTTGTTAATTACATAAATTTGTAGTGCATTTCATGTACTTTTAAAATGTTGTTGAAGATTTTGGATATCTTCTCGAGATAATTTGTAATTTAAAATGTACTGCGCAATAACTATATCGGGGTAATAACGCCAATCCTTGACATTAATACCCCGGTTGATTCCCTACAGTGGCCGAGCTACATCCTAAATACTGATTCAAATAAACACAGTTAAAACTGTGCAATGTTTCTCATATTTCTATTTAAGCGGTCCTTTTTAAGCAAAAAGAAGCTCACGGTCTGATATTCTTTTGCCTCATCCCCCCCCCCCCCTCCCACACCACACCTTTATTTTTCTTACATTTTCACAAAAAATTGAACATTTTCAATAGCTTAGAATGCAATTTGTCAATTTCTAAGTTTGTAGAGTTTGTATTTTTAGAATTGAGCTATCTACATGCAATTATTTCATCTTATTTCATAGTTTTGTTTGCATGGCGTTATTACCCATATAGGTGGGTAATAACGCCAAATAGCATTGGTCAAGAAAAAACGCCATTACATTTTATGAATACATATCTGTTAAATTATTTTATTTTATATAGATAGTCAATGAGTTGCTGTATCAGATCCTATATTTGTTTGAAAAATACAATCTAAAACTAAGCCGTGAAAATTGGTAGAACCTTAACGTGGCGTTATTACCCCAGGGTACCTTATATTAACTTCATTTACCAAAAAGCACGATATCTTTATTAACGATGCATGGTTTTAAAGCACACTGAACCCTGATATAATACCGTATTTCCCCGCAACAACCGGCATGCTGGAAAAAATCGAGGTTCACCAACTTGCCGGAAAATATGGGGTTTCGCTACTTTAAAATAGGATGCTGATTTATTTTGATTTTCGTAACATTTTTTTTTTTTTTTTCATTTTGAGGAAAAAATCTATACTTATTTTTCTTGATCTCTGCATATATATTAATTTATATTTAAATGATTATTAAGTTTTATTTATCTTATTATTATGCAACATTTTCATATATGACGTTTCTACAGCAGGAGGACGACATTAAGTTAATTAAATTATCATAAAAAATTACTTTTTCGATATAAGACAAGCAGATATTTTACTATTTATATATTTATATAATTTTAATATTTTTTTATGTATAGTGAGAATATTTCTTTTCGTGTAATAATTTATGAAATGCTCTATTTCTATATTGTAAATACCGAATGGATGCCTGGGAGATAGCATATATCAACATGGACTCCCGCATAACAAAAATCAAGAAAGAAAAAGATATGAAAGAGAATATAAACATGAAATAAATTAAACTAAAAAAATCCAGAACCTCAAATGAAAAACAATTTTGAATTATATTAGCATAAAAAGCAATACAAAAATACGTGATAACAGGTATTGAAACTGATTCTGCACAGGGGTAGGGCATGACAGTCTCTGAACATGTGACAAAATTTTTTTAGTGTTTAATTATCCTAAATATTTTGACAAGAATAAATTTTAATATTTTCAAAATCATAAAAGAAAAAATCAATAGAATTTAAAATTCTAAAGACGAGCAATTGCTCTCGTCTGACTCGCTATCCGAGAGTCCATGTTTGTCGGTTTTTTAAATGAATTCGAATGTTTTGCCATTCATCCACAGATAAAATTTCTCATATCATCTCAAATTATTAATAAAAATATTATATTTATAAACTAATCTTTCGTAACAAATATTAACTGTATTAATTGTATGTGCGAATGTTTCAATTTGGTTTCTTTTTAGTTTTCCGCATTATTCTTTTACTACTTACATGAATTCACACAAAAAAATACATAAAAAATAAAAACTTCATAACTTTGTGCTCAAATGTAATAAATAAGTCAATGATTAAATCAATGGGACTAGTACTATATTACCCAGGATTTAATCCATGTATTATAAAGACAATATGTAAGTTATTGTTACACTTGTTCTGAATGACATGAGAATGTAACTCTTGACTGACTTGAGTAAAGAAAGAAAAAAAAAACATAGTTGAAAATCTCTTTTTTAAATTTAGATCTGAACCTAGCGTACCTAATAAATCATTAACCTCTTCGCTACTGCCGATTATTACAGTATTTATAATTATTACTGAATTATTTCTTCTCTCGTTTGACTTCAGAGCGAGATTTTTGTTTTATTTTCATTAGCTCGAATCTTAGAATTCGAAACATATTATTCTTATATCGAAATTTCATTTATATTTGAGTATCATTAATAAAATGGGACAAAACTGATGTACCCATTTGGGTACTCAGGGACTGAAGAGGTTAAAAAGTTGTTAAACAAACAACAACAACAACAGTGAAAATAAATAAATAAATAAATTTGACTGTGTGTAATAGGTTAAGTGTGGGAAAGGTTTAAAGTCAAACTGTAATAGCAAAACATGATTACACTTTCCTCATTTTTGTATAAAATTTTTTAAAAAAGACTTAAGGAAAAAATTTTTAAGGAAATCCTCTTATTATTATTTTTTTCTTTTAGCTCTAGTCCTGCAGATAATAAATTATAATTTCGCAACCAAAAAGAAACCAAACTGAAACATTCACGCATATAATTAATTCAGTTAATATTTGTTACGAAAGATTAGTTACAATAGTTATAATAAATTTTAATTTTACAGAAATCGAAAATCCGGGTGAATATTTTCGATTTATTTTTTCTTTCCCTTCATCTTTTCACCTTATTTTTAATATTATTAATGTTACTATTATTATTATTATTATAAAACCAGATCTCTTACATTTAATGAAATAATTGCTTCGGTGAACGTTCAGGAGTCTACAAAAATGTTGCGTCACCTAATTTACAAAAAATCGTTGTTATGATAAATCACTGTTGACACGCCAGGACTTATTCAATATTTATTACAAGTTAAAATCTCTGGCATATGAAATAACAATAATGTCTCCTTTTTTCAGTAGGTGTTTAAAGATAACTTTGTTGAAATTTTGATTAATTCAACCGGAAGACCAAATATTTAAATTTTAATAAAATGTCCACCTTCGTGCAGCCCTTTATTTCATGAAAACTGCACGGATATCTTGAATTAAAAAAAGACGAAATTATGTGAAGTATTGTTTAGTTACATAAAAACTTCAAGAATGAAGTCAAGAAAATTTTGAAAAATATGCCTTTGTTTTCATTGCGCATCAAGCATTTTCTTGCGCATCTGATATGAGCTGAAACAAAGCAGACTGTTTAGTACTAGAAAGTTTAACGAGAAGGGGAAAAAAAGAGTACATTTGTTATAGTTAAGACTTGTGTCTTATTAAAAAATAATTTTCTGTTTCTTTGCCCTATGTTGAAATATTTTAAAGCGTAGGAAGATTACATGTTGTAAAATCAAAATCGCCGAATAATCGGGATTACATATGAGATGAATTTTTGAAGTACACAAAGGTTGAACTATAATTAAAATCTACATTGGAAAGCAAAAATATGTTTATGAGTAACTACGACATAAAATTGACGGTGGAAAAACATGTTCCAAAAATTTCGCTTTTATTACAATTTTTTGTTAATTTCTAAACAGAGTACAATTTCACTTTTTGCGCTTTTTACTTAATTTCACTTTTAACTGTATCTCAATCCACTGATTTTTTAAGGATTTTTTACTAAAATAATTTTCAAACAACTTTTTTAAAAAACCTGTCTGTATCACGTTCAGCCTGATTACGAAATATTAGCATGATTTTCTCTCAAAACGATATCAATAGTTCAAAATTTGTTCCAAGCCAATATTCCACAATGATATTAGAGCTTTATCAATTTATACTAATAAAAGAAAAAGTATTTAGCCATGTGTCCGTGTATGTGTCTGCCTGTTGGCGATGATAGAAAAAGCTTCTGCACGTAAAAGTCAACATTTGGATGATTTTACATCAAGCAGATTCGAAAATATCTGAGACTTGGATTTTATTTTTATTTTTATTTATTTATTTATTTATTTTTGTTGTTATTAACTGACCGAGGATAATAATTAAAAATTATTATGGATAACTTAAAATAGAGCACTGCCTCTGATCGAAGTGCATTCCGAAGCTTTTCACAGATCTGCAAGCAGGAAAAAATGACACGAAAACGCTTTTTATTTTAACGTCTTTCCAAGGCCGGATCGGCTTAATTATTCGAAATGCAAAAACCCACATACACACACTAAAAAAAAAGCCAAACAAAAATCTTCACTCGCTTTAAAAATTGGAATATGCAAAACTTTTCAACTGTGTAATCTGTTTTCAAAAATATTAATATTAATCCTTTCAAAAGAATTCAATTCCGAAAGTCATTTTTGTGTACCTTTCAATACTTAAAAAGAATACCTTTCCTCGACTCACTTCTAGATTTTGCTTGGCGTTGTTCTTTCTTGGTGAAAAGAAATTATTTCACCGTATGTAATTTGAGTGTTCTGATATTTTAAATCACCCATAACAAGGCAGCCTCAGAATTGTGATCTGAGAATGAAATAGGAAAGAATGGAAATATTTATGTTTTCATGCGATAAGTGTAGAACAGTGAAATATTTGAATAATTGAATTATCTATTAAATTGGCAATCACAAAATAAGGCGATACCCTTACTTTGTTTTTTTTTTTTTTTAAATTTACTCAAAAATATAAAATCATACGCATTCGAAGATGTAGATGGCGAAGGCAGTAGGAGGGGAACATTACACTTGTTTCAAAACATTTTCGTTCTAAAATATATGTACATATATATATTCAAGTCTGATTTTAGGTATATTTAAAATTACTATCACAGACCCGAGATACATCCTTTCGTTTAAAATAGAATAATGCCGAAGGCAGTGGATGGGGAGGGGAGACTCAACATTAGATTCTTTTGGAAATATTTTCGCATAAAAAATATAAAATCAAAACAGATCATATCATGGATAACTTTACATAAATTGAATAAAATATGGGTTATTGTGAAATTGTTAATTTATAAAAAATATGACAGTTAATATTTTTATATGTTATCGATTGACAGTGTAGAAAATAGGCAATATATCTTTTCCAGATTACTGAAACAGAAAACCCATCAGCAGATATAGTTTTTTTTTTTTTTTCAGGTAATAAGCCAGTTCAACTTCTTAAAGGTAAACAGAAGTAGTCCTTGGACAGTGGAGTTATATTGTCCACGTATATGCGAGGTCTATTCTACTGCAGGCAATTGCAACTTCAACATTAGTTTCATATGGGAATATTTTCGTACAAAAAGTGTGTGATCAAAACATTCCTAAATATGCGTAGCATTAGATGTGTACGCAAGTTGTACCCAGCCGAATGTTCGAACATCCTGATTTCCAACTCAAAGTTTGTTTGAATATAGTTTCATTTAAAAATATAAACTTATACAAATTCAAAGATGTACTCTGCCAAAGGCACCACATTTATACGGGTTTTCGTTTAAAAATATAAAGTAATTCAATACTGTTTTTAGGTATATTTAAGGCTTTTAATACTGTCGAGACAACAGCAGGCAAATTATCAAGTAAATAAATAAAAACTCGCAGATAAAATACAAATTTAACAGAATATAATCGTCTTATGCGTTTAAACCACAGAAATGATCATAACAAAAATGCTGCTAAAAGTGCCGAAGTGTTTGGAAATTACTTCAGCCTTTAAGACCTCCTAAATTTCTGATGAACATTGTTTGAAATTGAACCTTGTAAATGTTCCTTTCTAATAGTGTATTGCATTTTGAGGTTCTTCTTCGGTTAAATTCTGTTGCATTATATAAAATTTAGTCAGTTTTCTCTAATTTTGATTGAATTAATTTTGCAGGAAAAAATCAGGTAAAAATTAATTTGTAAAAACTATAAATGAACTATAAAACTTTAATGCATATAAGTTTGTATTTTTTTTTTCGAAGATTATCTGTTCAAATGTCAAATGTACCACCCACATTTAACATTGTTCGGGAAAACTTTACAAAGGTTATCTCATTTTTTTCATTCGTGGGAGTATATTCGTGGAAAGAAGAGGCTGATATTAAAGAAGCTCAAACAGTACAATTTAATAAATGAGGTGCACGAAGCTTGATAGCATGCGAAGATGCTTGGTAAGAAAATAAATGTTAAAAAATATAACAGCTGACGGTCACATACAGCACATAATAACGCAGAATGAATACACTGTTTTTTGTTTTCAATTCTCGAGTAAAACCACATTTCTTTGACATTTCTTTGACAATTTGTGGATTTAAAATTGTATTTTTACTGACATTCAGTAGAAATAAAAGTGATGACTTAATTTATATGGCATGACATAAATGCAACTTTCAAATCTTCAGAAATACAATAAAAAGCATTGTTTCAAATGCATTCATTCATTGTAAGGAATCCTATGTATTAATTGTTGCTTATGAAAGACTATTATCATGAACAATAGCATTTGAATAAACTCCAGTAGAATAAACTGTCTGTAATTTTTGGGAAAAAAGAAAAATATATATATGGACTAGGTCTACACTGTAAACAGAGCAAATAAGTTTGTGAATGGATTTTTGAGCAGAAAAGATAATATTTTTTTCCTGGAAAATAAATTTTGTAGATTTTTATCTCATTTCATAAAATACGAATACAATTATTATATAGTGTTTAATTTAAAGACCCTCAAAGAATAAAAACAATTCAATAAATGAAGATTCAATCAAGAACTGTTTTGCACTTATACTCGACCAAAAACGCAATAAAAAACTTAGTTAATCGAAAATTTAATTGAAACGATTTTCATATTTCAAGGCCATGAAATTAAAAAAAAAATTCTTCTCGATTCTTTCTTCTAGTTCATGATGATTCCATAAAAATTACAGTACCAAAAGGGACCAGATAAAATTAAATATAAATTAGCATATTTGGTGATTTCATATAGCTGTGATAGATTTGTTGTTGCGTAAAAATTTTTATTAACATTTTTTAATCGAACTGCAACCTAACAACTAGGTGCGAAACTGTATACCGCTGATAATTTAAGCTGAAAATTATATTATACAATGAAGAAAATTATAGACCAATAAATATTTTAAATCTCATTAAAGATATTTTGCAGTTTGAGAATAAATTGATTTCCTGAAAACTTTCTAAAGGCAAATTTTAATTAAAGTTTAAATATAATGCTGAAAAAATGTAATGGGCTGTCATCCATCAGGAGCAAAGTGGATGAACTAACCAATAACCATTAAGGAGTGGCATATAATTGAAAGATTCTGATGTGAAACAAAGTAACAGCAAAATGCAAATTTCGAGGTAATCAATTTAATGTTTTCTAAAGAAAACTACAAACTAAATTATTTTGATTGTTTTCAGTAAAAAATTTGATTTTTTTACGACCTAGCATTTAATAAACATATGTGGATATAATTTTATAGCGCTGTAAGTTTTGTGTGTTAAGGGGATACAGTAACTTGATATTGGTCAAAACATAGGTTTTCTTTTTTTAATATGAACTGAAAGCTTCTTTAATTGTGAATATTTTAATACATAAGTTTAAAAACTACAACGTTCTAACGCACAAATTTCATAAAAAAAACTCAAACCCCCCAAAGAATTCCATACGGCATTTTAAGGATGCCTTGATTCCCTTCCTCAGTGGAAAAAAAAAATGGGTTCAAGAAACCCGGCTCGGTTATAGCCTCGAGTACTGTCTGTGGATTGAATGAAAATGTGTCCGCAAAGGGTTTAAATACAATAAAAATAAATGACGTAACTGATCGGAAATAGTTTGAAGTCAGAGCCACTACGCAGGATCTATCCACAATTCTCAAAGAAAAGAGGTGTTCAAAGAAAGAAAAGTTCGTTTACTAAAGTTGAAGTATTTTTATGAATATTAAAAGCTCCGTAAAAGTTTAAATCTAAGATTGAACTGCATTTTTGAATTAATTTAGCATCTTTATAGTTAAAGTGATGGTTAAATTTCCAACAATTTTTAGCTATTGTAGATTTTTCATATTCCTGCTTTACGAATACTCACGATGTTTCTTAAGTCTAATTCTTGGTACACGCTTTGTTTGCCCAATGTAAGAGAGACCACACTGACAAAAATCTCTGTAAATACCCCAGTAGTCATGATCGGTAATTGGGTCCTTGAGATTAGAAAAAGTGACTTTATTAGTTGGAGAGAAAACAACATTGAAACTAAATCTATTGAGGATCTGAGAAATGTTTCTGCTGATTTTAGGAAAATAAGGTAATACAACGACATTTTCAAAATCTTTATTTATTAAAGTTGTGTCAGAGACAACCAGAGGCTTGGATAAAATACGGTTAATGATATTTAAATTAAATCCGCAATCAATGGCAATAGCTTTAATGTAGTTAATTTCACATTTAAATAACTCAGGATTAGGATATACTTTAATACTTCATTTTTACATACATGACAGTTATATTGCGAGATATTGTAATTTTTGTTAATAGATCCAGCGCAATTTCCAATACAAAAGATAACTTTAAACTTATTTTTCTCCTTGTTCGTATTTTTTATAACTTACTTGTTCGATAAATGCTAAGCCATTTTTGGTAATTTGATAGAGATTTGATTTTTTTTTTACTTGTTCTCGACGGTGTATTTAATATTTTTGTGTGTTTATTTAACATTCGAGTTTATAGTTTTTTTTTTAAATATTTAAATTGAGAGTTTTTTCAATTTCCTTCATTTTTTAATATCAAAAAAAAAAAAGGATAAGAAAGAAAAGGATAGGGTAAAAACATATTAAATAGAAAATACCATACATCTATAAATCTATATACAGTTTTATGTAGTACATTCTAATGAATATGGAAAACAAATCGAAGCAAAAATATTCATATTTATAAAAATAGTAGGGATTCTTGAAAAATTATTATTTTTTAAAATTTTAATTTTTAGTAAAATAAGCTGTTCAACAAGATTTTTTTTATTTCATTTAATTTTTAGTATTGAGTGTTGTGCCACCACATATTACAGTATCATACAAAATTGAAGAGATTATTTCAAAGATACTGTGTCCCCTTAACAGCAAACTATTAGGGCTGATATAAGGAATGATCATACTTTTTTTCACATCAACAAATCCTCACTCATCGACTAAATTTTAATAGTACTTCTCAAAGCATTTCATATTCAATACAATGCACATGTTCCACATGTTCACTTCAAATACATCTAGGAATTCCCTTTTTAAATATAGCTCTCCTCAAAATTGTCTTTACTGTCTTCACCAAGACTTCTAATGATGAAAAATACTTTCCACGAAAATGTTTCTTCGCATTATATAAAACACCTCATCTTCCTCTAACATTACTTTCAATTTCGAACAAACTTTCACAGGAACATCCTGTTTTTCGGGTATGAGGAGTCTCGAAATTCATCACTTACATGCATATGCATGTTACCAACATTTGGGTGGCCCGCAATTATAACTAGAATATTTTTAACAATTTTCATAAACAAAATCTTCTGTGACGATAATAGAGATGTTATTAATGTTCATCTCTGTAAACACGGTTTACAGGAACACCGTGTTAAATTGAAATTCATTGTTTTTTTTCCCTTAAACATCTGATACCATCTTCTAACTATGTTACAGAAAATACAGAAAAGAACAGATTCTCCATAAGTCTCTTATAGTTTACACTTTGACGGATGATTTCTTCAAGCAAAGGCAAAAGCATACACTGAGAAAAAAATATAGTTCTGGCATCTAGAATCTAAATTGTGAATCTAGAAAAAATAGTTCCATGTCATCCTTATAAATCTAAGCTTGAGAATCTCTAGAGTCTCCTACTAGAATTCTGGAGCATTTTATTATATTCTCGTTGTCAAATTTATTTAAAAATCTCTACAAACAGATGCGAACACAAGAGGTTTGATGTAAAAACTATAATTCTGGTTTATGAAACCATTCCCGAAATTAAGCGAGTATTTCTTGTTACTCAAACGATTCAATATCGTTTCGTTACCTAGAAAACAAGAGACTAGAAATGGCAGGTCATTTCATCTATTCAGCTTAGTTGTTTAACCCATTCGAATTGATCGGTCATCTATAGTTCTAGTTTAGGGATTCAGAAAGTGACTAACTATTCATTCTTGTTGAAGGCGGTATATTTTTTTCTCAGTGTACTGCCCATTGCGTGTTGAATCCTTCGTTTCTGTAGGTGATATTGAAAGTATCTGAACTTTCATGTCTACCACTGGCTACTAACCTTTTAAGTGTTTGGGACGGAATATTCCGGTCACTAAACTCCAGGTTTTACTGCAATATAAGCACTATTGGTGATAATATAATTCTATAGATTTAATGAATTATTAATACATAGAATAATGATAAATAATCTCAAGGATTACATTCATATTTTTAATTATTTTTTTATAGAATGTTCTAAGAATCATATTTTCTGAGCATTTAAAGCAAAATGCAAAGATAACAACATCACAATTTTACCCATTTGCAAGACACCCAAAGGGCTAAAAAAATAACTACATATTAATCATACATTAAGCTAACACAATGGAACATAAAAGTAAATTTGTATGCAATAACATATATTAATGAAAAAAATCATTATCTTTATTTATTGAACAGTCCTCGTATGTTTGAAATTTTATGCCATTATTCTCTTTTTTTTCTGAAATTTATTTATCTAAATAAAATGTTTTAAATAAATAAATATTTTAAATCTCGCTGAAAAAAATTGTTATTTAGAAATACATTGATTCCGTTTAAACATTTCCTAAAAGAAAATATATTTTATTTAGAAATTGGAACTGCAAATTAGCAATTATATTTAGAATTTTATACTACTATATTATATATTCATTCTAAAACTCTCTCTACGTATAATAATAAATATTTTAAATCTTGTTGAAAAAACTTTCTTTAACAGTTAACAGTGAACTTTGTTTAAACTTTATTCCAGTTCTCACTTAGTTTATAATTTATTTAAGTCACTGTAAAATTAAAAGACCCAAACTGGGTTCTAAGATTTCTGGGTACAATTAGTTCCCCCAAAATGGTTCAGTCGTTTCCCAAAGTATGTTAATCCAAAATGATTCAAAACGTCGCAGATCCTTATTAACATTAAAACAATCAAAACTTCTTAGACGTAATGCATATATTACCTAAGATGTTTTTATTGTTTTAATATTATTAAGGATCTGCCATTTTTTAAAACCATTTTAGGCTACAAAGTGGACTTTCCAATTTGGAACACTGCTGTACCCAGAAATCTTCGAACCCAATTTGGGTCTCTTATTTTTTGCAGTGATAAGTAAAATATTTTAGGCAAATAAATATTTTAAGTCCCTCTGAAAATCCTTCTATTTAAAATGCATCTTTTTCTTGTACAAGTTTTCAAAAAGCGAGCAATAATTAAAGATTAAATAGAATTTTAGAACAATACAATAGATTATGTTCAACAGGAATAATATGAGTGACTAGCCATTCACCATTCGTAATAAAGAAGTGGCATATAATTGTCTTGTGCGTGAAATAATAGCTTCCTCGCACAAAAGGCCATAACTTACTTAGCTACTTTACTTAAGCCATTAAATACTCTAATTTGGCAATAAGATGAAAGGTATACATACTTAACCCGAAAGATATACTTTTTTTTCTTCAGAAATATTTCTCTGCACTTTTTCTGCGAAGAAAGAAAAAAATAATAATGAATGTGTGCAGTGTTTGGCATTTGACCTGTAATTAGTCAGTCTGAAGAAGGATTACGTCTTGGAGCGATAGTGCGGGGATAAGAATGAGAATTTACTGTACTACTGACTTTTTATGTACACAGATATTTGTTCGTGAAAAAGAAAGAGGTGAAGGTAAATAGCTTATAGATTATATTTTGATACTAACACAATGTACTCTACACACGAGCTCAACTTAACTAAGATTTGTTACTCCAACTTTTCTTTAATATATATAACATGTCTTTATGTCTCTACAAAATATTTATGAAATAAAAAAAAGTAGCTTAAAAGTTCCTTTAACAGAAATGACTAAATCTCTTTTTATAGATCGCATGTAAAAAATTTTACTTTAATTATTATAGTACTGTCACTGTTATCAAGTATATCTTATGTTAATGTATGTCTAACAAACGAAATAACAATGGCACAGAATCTAATTGATAAGCTTCTACCCCCTTCGCGGCTAAGCCTTTTACGAAATTTTTAATTTTTTGTCACCGGTTTTTAAAAACAGAAATTCGTGACTTATTAAATCGAGAAAATGCTCCGATAAAAATAAGGTAAGTTTTGCAGTAAAACTTTACTGGTGGGGTTAAAGAAGGTTTCTTAAGCCTTTCTGCGGTACGCATACGTGTCACTCGTCCCAAGGGTTAAACGAACTTGAAATTAGATGTTACAATATATATATTTTTAACTTTGAAAGAGAAGACAAATTCTGCATTGACATAGAAAGCATAAGAATTGTAGAAAATATATAAATTAATCCATAGTTAAAATCTGAATAATTGGTATAGCCACCATATCTTTTTAACAAATTAATCAATAAATATTTAAAAGCTAAAATTGGGCTATGAGAGAGGTATCAAGTGAAAAATGCAATGCTAATTTAAGTATATAATTTTGTTTAATGACATTAGCTTCCCTGAAAATAATTTTAACTACAAAAGCTTAAAAAAAAGACTATGAATAATCACATTTTTATTTACTCATTTAAAATAAAAAGCATTTAAAATCTATACTTTATTTTCTCACATGTGATATAATTTTTAAAAGAAAAAAAATTCTAAACAACACTGCATATATTTGACAAATTCTTTAGCTTTTTTAAGGTAATATATATATTGTTAATATGTAGGTCTGTATGAAGTAATTTCAAACAATCATTCATATTACTATTATTTTTAACACAATCAAACTGATTGGTAAAGTTATCATACGAATTAATTATTTCCAGCTGAGCGAAAAATTGCCCAGGCCGGGAATCGAACCCGGATACTTGGCTTACAAGGCCAATGCTTTACCTGTTAAGCTATCTGGGCGATAGCCGGCTTGGATTTTTCGCTCAGATAACCTTATTGGTCGTAACATCTGGTCTGCCATTTGTTTCAAATGACAGACTTAACAGGTAAAGCAGGTGAAGCATTGGCCTTGTAAGCCAAGTATCCGGGTCCGATTCCCGGCCTGGGCAATTTTTCGCTCAGCTGGAAATAATTAATTCGAATCATTCATATTTTCAGACATTGAGAAGAATTTGTTTAAACAGTTGTATATGACTGTTACGAATGAAACTGTGTAAATTAGAATATGTAATTATTTTATTTTAAAAATTTAAAACTTAACATTATCATAATTTTTTTTTGAATCTTTGAAGAGATGATCTGACTTGAAGTACGTCTCTTTCTATTAATATTATTGTAATTATTTACTTTCTTTTTAATTGTAAGATACTTTGAATCATTAAAAAATAAAATTAGTATACTACATAGTGGAAACAGTGAACTTCTTTCCAGGCACTCAAGCTCTATGCGTAAAACATAATGGATGTCTGCAGAGTTTGGCTTTTGATCTGTAATTTGAAGCAGGATGATATATATAGATAGATTGTGAAGGGATAAGAATGAAAATTCATTGTAGCAATGATTTTTATGTGCACATACATTTTTCGTGAAAAAGAAATGGGTGAAGGTGAAAGGTTTATATATTACATTTCGATATTAACACAATGCAATCTTCACACAAGCTCATCTGACAGACATTTGTCTGTTATTAAAACAATATAAAAGGTATTGTGATTTCGACAGTTTAAAACGATTATAAATTGCATTTTAATTATGAGAATATTAAGGGAATATACTTAACAATTTATAAAGAACAAATACAATAATTAAACGGAAAAAGATTATAAATCAAGGTCGAAATCAAACTTAGTCAAAATGGGAGAAAAAAAAAAACAAAACTGATTTTGCATATCATCATTGTTAACATTCGATTACTTTTCGTAATTCTGTAACGCAGCGATTTTTTTCCTCCGTCTCCCCCGACCCTCCCGTAGAGTGCTAAGATATCTTTAGAGTTCGGAAACGATATTTTATTTTTTAATACTTTCAAGAACTTTCCCTGAAGTATGACTGCATAAAATATATAAATAATGTAATTACATCATGTATTTCACGGATGCAACAACAGAAATAAGATAAGGTTTTTTTTTTTAATGTAATGTATTGGTTAGTGATAATTTACAAATTATCGAATTGCAACTATTCTCTGACGACTGACACAATCAATTTAAATCATGATTGAAAAAAAAGATTCAATTAGGAATGAAAACCTTCAGTGAAACTCACGATTGTATACCGTTATAGCTGACAAGAAAATAATTTTCCATCTTGAATCGAGCGTAAAATTAATATTTAAAGATAAATTCAGTTTCTAAAGAAATAACAAAACCTTAGCACTATCTTGACCAGAACTATCGATATTAATCAGCATACACTTTTAAATGTATTTTATTGCTTCATTTTTCGGTAAACTTGGAGAAGACTAGTTTCAGTAGTTTTTATCATATCCAGTGCACAGAAAAACGGAAACTTGCTCATTTATATAGTATAGGTTCAGATTCACGGTCGCCAGTCACCACATGGCGACTAAATTTTTTGACTTGGCAACTAATTTACAGCGTAAGCGCTGTAAATTAGAAAATCGTGTATACGCCGTCCTTTGGCAAATTTTGCGTTTTTTTCATGCTCATTTGACGAAAATCGCATTTTCCGCAATCCTCTGACAATAATCCTGCTTTTTTTGCGATTCTCTGACGAAAATTGCATGCTTTTTAACGTTACTCTAACCAAATTCGCGTTTTTTCAGCGATCATTTAACGAAAATCGCGTTTTTTCAGCGCTTCTTTGGCAAAAGTCGCGGAATTTTTTGCGATCCTTTGATAAAACTAGTTTTTCCTCGGCGAACTTTTCACGAAATTTGCGTTGTTTCCTCATTGTTTCGCGTTGTTTCTTAATTTTTCTTAGAAATTAATCCCTGGCAGCGACTAGAATATTTGGATGTAAGAGTCACTGTCTTCTAAAAAGTTTTGGGAATCTGCGCTTATATTATATATGGGAGAAGCGGAATCAATTGAGAAGTTCATTAACCAATAGAAAAACAGAATTCACTTGAATCAGCTTCTCCCATGTATAACTGAGGTTATAATTCTAGCTATAAATCAATTAGTAATAAGTAAACAATTTCAAAGAAAAAACATTATTTTTAAATGAACTGCATTATTGTGTGTCGGTCAGTTGAGTGAATTATCAAATGAAGTTGGATGTACCAAATGGAAGATTTTTTTACAATTTAATTATAAAACTTTTATTTTCTGACTTAGAATTTAACAACGAAGATTATGTTTGTTATCTCACAAAATATTTTTCTTTCATTAAAGTTATATAAAGTTTTCAGACGCTTAACAAGTATTTTAAACCATTTTTAACTTTATTCGCTCAAATAAATAGAATTAAAAGCAACCAGGCATCTACTTTTTTAATTGTTACGCTCTAAAAGTTATGGTGTTCATTACAAACTTAGGTGAAGATGAAGTAATAAGAGGGGGAAATCATATTTCGTATTGTAATAAAAAAAATGCAATATATCTTATAAAAAGTACCTTACATTCCATAACTCTGTTGAAAATTTAACAATTTATTTCAAAAATTTAAAACCAAATTTTGGTGTTTTTTTTTTTTTTTTTTTTTTTTTTTTTTTTTTTTTTTTTTTTTTACAGAAATGTTTTATTTTTTATAAACTTAATCGGAAAAGTAAGATAATGTTTAGTTTTTCTTCAATATTCATATAAAGAATAAATTGCATTGAATGAGATTTTAGAAGGAACATTGAATAAGTGCATTTCAATAACCTTGTGCTCCACCAGTGGCTGAGAGGTTCTGCTCTCGAGACTGGTAGATGACAGATACTGAGTTCGAACCTTGGATTTCCTTGTGTAAATACGGGCTAGGTTCTTTTAGAAAGACTCCCCACGGAGGACCCCCCTCCCCTAAGGTCTATATCCTTCGTGCTGATAATTGGCCGCCACAAATACAACCAATCAATTAATAAGCTTGTCGGAATAAAAACATAATATTTTAGTTTACAAAAAAAAAAAAAAAAAAAAAAAAAACAATTGCAAAC
This sequence comes from Maratus speculifer, assembly GCA_964019185.1. Classification (NCBI taxonomy): domain Eukaryota; kingdom Metazoa; phylum Arthropoda; class Arachnida; order Araneae; family Salticidae; genus Maratus; species Maratus speculifer. The sequence continues at coordinate 240,284,417 of OZ025296.1, forward strand.
AAAATTTTTATTTGTCAAATACATTAATATAAAGCTCTAGGTCTCGATATATAGCATATTTAAAACATAAATATAAACCTTTTAACCATTTACTGAAACAAGTGACTAAATAGAAAGTTTTGTATACACTGTAAAAAATGTCAGATGTTTCCGAATCTATAAAAATGTACTGTAATCAAAAACGAAAATATACAGTAACTTCTTCTAACTCACCTAAGGTTTCGAAAAACGTTTTCTTTACCTTTAAAAATCCCAGAAAATAATTTTTTTAGAAATTTAAAGAAGAATTTATAAAAATTAATTTTTATTAGCTGCCCGTCCTTTTCGGAAACGTTTTTAAGTAGTTTTTACATTACAATAATCACTTTTCTCAAATCAAAATATCACTTTTTCGGATTCTATCAATTCTCAAGTAAACATTTTCAGCTGCATAACTGATTTTGTGCATCTAATTGTAGCAAAATAATATTAATTTTCATATTAATGTTAACACTGTTAATATTGTATGTTTGTCTGTTAAACATGTTCTCTGAATATCAAAATATTTTCGTATGAATTGGAAGCATCCATAAAAGTGATATTTTGATTTGAGAAAAGTGATTATTGTACTGCAAAAGTTACTTAAAAACGTTTTCGAAAAGGACGGGCAGCTAATAAAAATTAATTTTTATAAATTCTTCTTTAAATTTCGAAAACAAATAGTTTTCTGGGATTTTTAAAGGTAAAGGAATGCTTTTCGATACCTTAGGTGAGTTAGAAAAGGTTTCTGTATATTTTCGTTTTTGATTACAGTACGTTTTTATAGATTCAGAAACATCTGACATTTTTTACAGTGTACAGAGATTATAGAGTGGTAATAAACTTCTGTCTCTTATTATTCCTGTAAAAAAAAAAAAAAAAAAAAAAAAAAAAAAAAAAAAAACTGGGTGAAAGAGACATTGCTGAAAATATGTAAGGAAAAATTTTTCTTAATTTGCGAAGTAGAAATAAATTCTAGAATAAAATAGTAGAATAAAATTATATATAAATTATGTCTAAATTTTATTATTCTATATTGCAATTTAATTATGCTATAATATGTTATTGTGAAAAAAAACCTTGAATTATTATGAGTAGATTAAAGTGGGGTATTTTTAAAGATAAAAAATAACCATGCGAATCATGACAACTTTTTATTGGGTAAGTAATAATAATTTAAAAGTATAATCTGTATTTTAGCTTATTTTGATTTATTTTTAAATAGATATTTTGCTTTTTTTTTATTTTTTGCACACTTTTTATTACCCTTTTGTCCCATTATCTTGCCTCCGTCTCTCCTCTAAATGCAAAATACTTAACAACACCTTTGTCTATTATTATTAATAATGCACATGTATTTTACTTGACCTTTATGAAATGGAATGTAAGAAAGATTGTAACACAATTAAACAGACAATCACTTAAGACTCTAGCTTATAATAAAGGGTTATGTAAACTAAACAGTTTACTGTTACAGTACAAACAATAATAACTTGTGAAACTTTTTATTTGTTTGTTGTAACTAACATAGGTCACAAAAATTTACGAATCATTCGTGCTCAAGCTTTTGTCTCTTCTACTCAAAAGTTCTTTGTTTTCTTGCTGGTCAATTGTCTTAGAGGATAAAAAGTGCGTCAATACAATCAAATCATCCTGCGATTGGAATTATTGTTGTTATATTGTAATACAAGGTGATACATGCATGCATGCTACTCTGAGTAAATATGTTCGTGCTATTAGAATTTAGACAAATTTTTTCTAGGCCTTTTTTTATTGTATGTTTTACACTGCAAAATACTTCAGCTGAGAAAAATCACTTTAACTTCTAATTTTTGCAATAAACCGTCCAGTTATTGAATCATGTTTTAGATTAATAGTTGATTTGCAAAAAATTTCATTCGAAAAGCAATAAAAAATTATCTTTAAGCAATTTTTTTATGATCTGACAAAGTGATCGTAATTATAACTTTCTACTGACCAGTGTTGGGCACGCTCATAAAAAAAAGAAAGAAAGAAAAAGAAAAAGAAAAAAAGAAAAGAAAAAACGAACTAACTCAAATTCAAATTCAATTTCATAAAAGTGAATTAAATTAACGCTCAACTTCAAAATCATTGTATTTGAACTTTGTCGTCTAAATTTACAAAATTTCGGGAACTTATCTTTTAGTTATAAGATGAAAGGGTCTTCATGGATCCATCCAATTTTTACTTCCCGACACTAGAACCGGGTTTGATTTGGGGAATATTTTTTTCATGACGTCCAAACCGATATGCGCCGAACTACATTTTTTTTTTCGGCCCAACTTGGGACTGGACTGTATTTCTTCTTGAGGTCTGAGCATTCTGAAATTTTCAGTACCATTTCAACCCAGCTGATATAAAAATCATTGGACCGGCATTGCTCTGGCCTGTCCAGTAAAAGTGTCATTCAAATTTGATCCGACTAAACTTTAAAATACAAATGCCAGTAATTTTAAATCGCTATTATCCCACAATTAAAAACTGACACACACATATATATATTCTTAAGATGGGTAGATGCATTTCTAGGCCGTAAAATTAAAGTACGGTAAAACCTGATGAAAAGAATATGCCTATGACAAAATCCCTTGCTTAACAACAACAACAAAAAATATGTTTTCTATGAAACATGAAGAAAATAGTAAAAACTGGGGCAAATTGATACATGAGGCACATTGATACACCCTCTCTACTGCTCATAAGGTCATTATAGGAAGTTTCACAACATTTCCAAAATATGATACTGGTGTACTCAACTACAGAACGTCATGGGATGATTCAGTAGTTTGATGAAATGAGACGGGAGATTTATTTCTTTAGGTCAAAAGTAAATTTGAATTGTATAATTGCATTGTACAATTGCAATGGTATTATACAATTCTTCCAGTATTTTCAACCCAAAAGAATATTCTCCCTAGTAAGTAAAGCTACTGTTTATCAGTTCCTCATTCTTTATTGTTAGATAAATTATGAAGTGTTGAGTTTGAGACTCATGCTATTCAAATGGCTGCTTGGGGCACATTGATACAGTCTATGTCGGGGCACATTCATACGTATAAATGTGCCTCGTGATAGTTACAGACAACCTTACCTAAATCTTTTTTTAGTTTATTTTTTTATTACCTTTTATTATTATTATTTTTACCATACACTTCTTAATCCAACCATTTCCCACCAAAAATTTCTAATTTTAGTTTTTATTGAAGTGAAATAGCACCAATTTTTTTTTTTTTACATTAGAAAATTTTATAGCATTTTTGCAAACAGTAGATGTACGAACTAGTTAGTGGTGAAAATGACAGCAGCCTGACAAATCTCGATTTTCTATCGATTCTCCAGAGAAAAAAGGTATTTCGACATGAGAAATATTAAATAAGAGAAACAAGCTGCAGCACAGCAAAGAATAATTATATTATAGATAGAATTTTTATTATAATTATCCTTTATTTCCTGTTTATAAACCGATTTATAAAAAGAAAACCTCGTAATTTTTTCATATTTTTTCCTCAGAAAGAAGATGCAGGGGTAGAAATGCCAGATATAACAAAGTTACCACTGCTAACAATCAGACAAGGAACAGCCAGAACATCAGGTCACTATGCATTTAATTTTGATTGTTTTAATATTGCTTAAAAATAAATTGTGGGTGATTTGAATTTGTATAAATAAATGTAAAATGGTTTGCTAACTCATTTTCTATGAAAAATATGCATTGGTGTTATTTTATCTCCATTTTTTCCAAACGTATCAAAGTGCCCCATGTAGTATCAATTTGTCCCGAAGATGGGGCACATTGATACGAGTACATATGACTTCTTTAGATTTTTAAAAAATTACATGCAAAAATACCATATAAAATAACGATTTTACATTTTAATAACACACTACATAAGTTTTGCTGACACCACATGGACAAATAAATTGAAATTTCTATTTTCTGGACGAAAAAAAAAAAAAAAATAATAATCATAAAAAGAAAAAAACCGTATCAATGTGCCCCAGTCTCCAACTCGTGAAAAAGATACATTGCTTTTACAAAAGGCGATGAACCTGCTAATAAAGGAACCTGCCATAACGGATATTTTCTTCTTTTCTATGTAGTTTTGTCGTAGGATATTTTATTGTATAGGATTTTTAAATGCCCAAGCCATAGAATATGGATTAACAATGAAAAAATACCGAAAACACTGGTGATAATTAATAATATACTTTATAAAAATCAAGTGTGCTCTTTTAATTAATATTAATGGTAACAGTGAAATTTTCATATACATAAATGTATTTAAAAACAAATATCACAGCTAAGGAAATTTTTTAAATGAAAAATGTAAGCATAAAATTAAAAAAAATCAAATAAGCATTCTTAGTTAGGACTTTTCGTACAAGATAATTTTTATCTCGAAGAGACTGGGCCTGTACTGAATCCGTGAGCTCCTAAATGACATTTTAATTTGAGAAACATGTTCCTAATCACTGAAAAAAATTTTAATAAACAAAGGGAAATTTTGAATTTGAGTTGTAAATTTCGCTCAAACTCGCGGTTTTTTTTTTTTTAGCTTTTCTTCAGTTCACGGTCTTTCATTAAAAAAAGTAGTCAAGTTCAATTCACCACTCGCAGAAATGAACAAAACTCGTGAGTTTTCGCTCAGTGAGTTTGCTCATATACATCACTGATTCAGACCAATGAGATGCTTCGAAATATGGTTAAGTGAACATTTTGCTATAGGAAATTATAATTAAAATGACATGACATGAACTTTATCCGAAATTTTTTACATTGTTAGAAACAAAAACATTTGACTACAATGCACAAAAAAATTGAAAACATTACTTCATAATCAGATGGCTATTAGAGCTCCCGATTATACGTTTATACGAGTATACGTATAATACGTATTATACGAAATACGTATTTGCTATACGTATAATTTGGCATCGGCAGTTATACGTATTACACGAAACAGCATATACGGTACATCGTATATACGGATTTTACCCAAGCGGTTAAACGTATAAACGTTTAAACGTTTTTCGTTCAATATATGAAATTTGATGTTTCAATATTTTTTTGCGTATTAGAGACATTGAGAAATATCCGGTAGAGTATCCCCATCGTGATTCTTCGTTCAAAGAACTACGATGTGTTTACTTAACTACTACTTGTTATACAGGTACTTAAAAAAATCTGAAAACTTCCTCAGTTTAGATTTTGTTTTTTTTCTCAAAAAACTAAGTTATTTATTATTAAAATGTCTTACATTAGTTGTGGGTAGAATCAAACTAATCTTTGGAAAATCTGCGACGCAGTACTTAGTTTTTTATATTTTCTTTTATCTTAAGAAGAAGAAAGTATTGGATTCGGGAAAACTTTCGACGGGTTTAGACGTTTTAAGGGTAAGAGAGTTCGGAAAACACGTTTTTACAAAATATCTGCCTGTGAGTCTGTGACTTTGTCTGTCTGTATGTGACATGAATTTTGTGGGTGCTCTATCTCAAGACCTAATACATAGAATTAAGTAATAACATATATGGGGGAGACTGGGGCATACGTGAAAATGGGGCATATGAGAACATTGCCATTTTTCACTAGTTATTATATGTTTTTTTATTTCAAAAAATTACCAAAGATGGGAGCACCTATATACATATGAAAAAAAAAATTGAAAGTCTTCGATTTTGTTTGTCCCCAGGAGCCAAAATACTGCTTACTGAACTCAAAAGTAAAATCTCCAACTTGATAAAAGAATTATTTTTTTTTTCTTTATTTAACATATACTATGGGTACTAATAAATATTTATGATATTTTTTATTTTTAAACTTGAGAAATGCTAATGATTTGCCATTTTAACTCTTGTGGGAATGTGGGACACTTATAAAGAGTCAGTCTAGTTGGGGCAGATCTGAATACGTCATTAAATTGCCCAATAATCATTCAGTAATTCTATTCCTTTTAGTTAACTTCCTGAAAATAATGAAAGCTCCATTATCTATATTTTTATAGAAATAGAAGACATTTCTATCATATAAAGTTGATTTTGTGTAATAGAAACTTCTACAAACACAACTGTCAGCAGATACATAAAAAGCAACAAGCTCTTTACGTTCAATTGTAATTTAAATAAATTTCATGTTTTCTAAATTGCAATAAATGCTATACATTATTTTATTTAACAGTTTTCGATATTATTTTTTATGCATCATTAATGCAAAAAATATTACGTTTAACAACTTTGCAAATTTTTCTGTTTCATTTGTTGCAAACTTGTAGTATTAGTTTACTTCCATTTCTAAAACAGTTATTTTATTTGGTGTTTTGAAAATAGATATATATATTAAGAAAATAAATTTTTTAAACTTATAACTACCGGGAAATACCGTGAATTATTGTCTCCCCCCTTTCTTTTAAAAGCAAAAGAAATTAAATTTGGAGGAAGCTTATAAATGTAAAATTTCCCTTAATTTAAAGGCAAATAAGGCAAATATAGGAATGAGAATCTTTCGCCTTTTGGTAGTTTTCCTATAAATATTATCCAAACGCCCCCTCCCTAAAATCTCCCTCAAACAAAAAACCCTAAACAAAATTTAAATTCTTTAATTATTTTCTCAAGTTTAATTCTTTAATTTTTTTGTTATATTGCAACAATATTTTATCTATTATCTAACCCCCCCCCCCCAATTCTACTTATTTTTATTTTATAATATTTTGCTTAAACATATCACTCAAAAACTAAATAAATATACATATATTTTTCTTTATGGTGAATTTACTAGATAGTACAACTAATGATTAAGGTAACATATGAAAAAGGTAATAAAAACATGTCAAAAAATTTTTCCTTGTGTTCACATGTTTCCCTTATTTGTTTTTGAATTCAATAAATTATTAAGAAAAGTAAGAAGAACTGTAAAGGTAATTAAAAAAAAATACCATGCGTAAAAAAAAGTTCTGTTTACTATATTGAGTAGTTTTGCTTATAGAAATTAACCCAGTTATGAGAAAAAGCTATAGATATGTTCACATGTATCCCAGTCTCCCCAATATATTCAGGTAGTCCCTGGTAGAAATTGTTGCTGACTAGTTTTGTATGTAAATCGTTCAACAGGTGGCTCTACTTTGCTGTATTTTATTTACGATTTCTGCAATAGCTCTATCTCTAGAATTAATGAACGGATTTTCATCAAACTATAGATTCAGTTAATGCTTGATATAAAATGATTCTATGCATATTTTGGTGAGAATGTCAAGATTAAAAAAATGAAATGTCATTATACATTAACAGAGTTAGAAAATATTAGCTCCATGGAAAGAATAGCATTTGCGCTCGGGTGCAATCTTTAGTGTAAAAGAATAAGTGAATAAAGAATTTTTAAATAATTAAAAGGAAAAAACTAAATTTAACAAGAATTCACAATAAATCTGAAACATTTATACTCTCATTCTTTCCTCAAAAAGTGTTTAATTTTGCTGGTTATTTACAATGGATACAATTTGTATACATTACCTACACAAAATGTAAAATAACGGGGTATCTGAGCTCATTACCATGAGATGAACAAAAAAAATCTAAATAAATTCAAAGTAGAATGTTGCAAAATACTTTTGCAATTCACGGTAATAACTCGCTATTTTGAAAATAGATATTTCATTGTTAGTGAAACGAGATTGGCCAATCAGGAATCTGATTTTTTATGAAATTTTTGCAAACTGTTTTAAAAAATATACGCTTTTTATTGCTTGATCTTGTATATATAAGACATACTATACGGATTCCTGTCATAACGCCGACGATTTCCAAATTATTTTTCATTCAGTGACATACGACTGATGAAGTTCAATATTTAAATTAGATACGATACGTGGAATATACGTATACATTAAATATACGTATTCTTAAATGTACGTTTAAATGATACGCCTTATACGTATCCGGATACGTTTAAACGCATATTTTAAAGTATCCGTATAGCAGAAAAACGTATTATACGGATATACCTATATCGTTTAAACGTATAGCTGCTATACGTATCCTATCGCGAGCACTACTGGCTATTAGGATTGCAATAATTTTTATTTCAAATTAACAGCAACATTACAGATCTGAAAAAAAAAAAAAAAAAAAAAAAAAAAAAAAAAAAAAACTATAATAAAGCGCAACACATACATCCTCCTTCTATTGTACCCTCAAAACGGTGCAGAAGGGTAGCGTTTGATTGAGAATCCTATCTACTTTCCAAAAATGAATTCAGTTTTCTACATGGGTTTACAATGTATTAAAAATTGAATCATTTTTATATTTCAAATAGTAATACGCACTTTCGACGCTGCATTTTAGTTTAAAAACATTCCAGTATATGGTTTATTTTGGAAGCTGCAAATAATCATTTTAAGATGTATTCAAGTTAACAGATCAGTGATCACAAGACAATTTTTTTATCATAGTTATTTTATTGTGTAAACAATCAGCGATTTTTAAAAGAAAAATAAAATAAAAATAAAGACGACGAAATTTTCACTATCCATTTTCTGGGCATAAAAATGAAATCCTCAGAGATATTTTTTTATAAACATGTACGAGATACTTATTTTGTTTCAAACATTTTTTCAATCATTAATATTTTTTTAAATGTTTTCAGCATGCATTTATAAAAACTTCCTTATAAAGCGTTTCGTTAACCTCTTGTTGCCGTTAACATCTACAAAAAAGAAAACTTAAAAAAAAAAAAACCAAAATTTCTTGTATAAAATGTTTTGATGATAACTAATGGAAAATTCTCGGTACTTGTCCCCTTTGGTTACTTGTTGGTTTTTGCACCCTCTAAAGCTCTTTTTTTTTTCGTAATTTGTGCATAAACTCACTGCATATTTTCTTTTATACAACTCTATTTAGATTTTTATAAAAAGTTTATTATCTATACTTTTATTCAGGTTACATAGATTAAAGAAATTGAAATTTATTTAGTGCAATTTTCAATCTCTTAAAAAAATTTTTAACACAAGTATTAAGAGATATTTAAATTAGAGTGAATTATTACCAAGCCATTCCTTGCAAATGTGACCTTTGCTCAGTTTTTGCATATTGACCTCGTTAACGGAACATTATAAAATTCAACACAAATCATTAAATGTCATCATTGCCTTATTAGCAATAACCAAAATTGTTCAACATTGATCCATATTCATTCCTGGTCAGTCAAGTAAATCAGTTTTCGAGAATACATTATTGAGACAATTTTTTTTACTAACTTGGTGATTGCAAGCTTAACCTCGATGCATAATTGTAATTCGGCAATAAATATATTTGTTGATGGGAATATTTGAGGATAATAAAAATCTTTGCACATCATCACCGGTTCCGTCTCTGCTCGCTTGATCCAGTTTCTTTGTTGGACTAACATCACGACTCGTTTGTTAACGGAGCGTGAAAGTGAAAGCGGCAATCGCGAGTAGAGATGATGAGAAATTATCGCTCATCTGAAAACACTAAATGTGTTGCTTGATAATGCTGGTTTACACGGTTTATATACTTTCGCTGAAATGTGTATTTTTTTCATAGATTCCAGTGCACTGAGTCTGGGAAAATTGTTGAAAAGAACTGTCACGTTTAGTTTTAAAATTATTTATTAAATACTTAAAAGAATAATAACATGAAATATAAAAAGGAAAAAAATAGGAATGGCTGATTTTACTTTTCTTTTTATAATTTTCTTCATCTGTTTCTCATAAAATAGACCAGCAGAAGTCCCCTAACATATTTTTGTCCCAAAAATCTTTGTGTCTGTCTTCAAAAATTTTAAGGTCTTGATTAAAACGCGCACCCAGCTCGTCACTCGCAACGAACAATTTTTCAGGAGGAAAATCCAAGTGTAAATAGAGAAAATGCATATCTAAAGAATGTTCACTGCCATTGCATGATAGTTTCTTAATAAACAGCAATATTTTTTTATAATTTTCATCTTTGTAATTTCCGAAAAATCCACGAACGACCGTTTTTACCACATGGATATTGTACGACAAAATGTCTCAATCTGATCCATGTTCCAATGTGTTCCCATCTTTCGTTCCAAATTTTCGCTTTATTATTATTATTATTATTAACTTTAAAATTAAAGATCTACAAAAAAAAAAAAAAAATATCTTTACGTGTTGGTAAAAAATGAAAAACAATTTCGAATTCAGCGGTACAGAATACATAAGAATCAATATCGAAAACTAAAAAACATGATATAATCCAACTTTTGCAGGCTAGTGTAACCTAATAACGTTTTAAAATATGTATCATTTTGTAAATAATTGAGTTTGTTTATTTTCATCATTTTATTTGTCGAAAATTGTAATAATTTATATATATATATATATATATATATATATATATATTAAAATTTGTATATTTTGCATTAATATGACAAAATGATCAAAGATTTCAACTTTATATAGTTTTACTCTCAATCATTATTTTTTCATTATATCCGTGAAAATTATTTTTCTACTAAATGTATGAATGTCCCCCAATTTGCATCAAAAAATATGCTCCAACTTTAAACAGCTATTATTCGATCAATTTTAATCGTAGAATAACATGATTTTTTTCTTATCTTAATTGTCAGTGCAATAGGAAAATTTTACTGGATACAATTTCAAAACAGGAAAGCTGTGTAAATTTCGTAATTCTTTAATAAATGCTTTTATTGACCCAAATCAATTGTATTCCAAATCAATTTCTTTACCTCATTTAAAACATTTTTGTTTGTGGAACTATATATCTATGACTAACGGTTTCGGATGTAGCCTTTGGACACTTGAGAGTGGACACCCTGTATAGAAGAAATATGATGTGATAATAATTTTTTTTCAAACACCGGCTTCCATTAGTAAGAGGTAGTATAGTAAGAAAATAAGTGTTTCGTCAAAAGTATATAAAAAAATTAATTTGTAAACCAGTGTAATTATTCATAAACCATATTTAAATACTGATATACTTTTTTTCTTAAAATATGTTTTATGAGGGGTTTTTTTTTTTTTTCAGTTTCAAGCGCCGTCGCGTCGTGGAACGACATTCGGGAGGGGCAAGAGTTTTGGAATAAATGTGTCTGTGATGTTTAGTATGTACTATATTTTTTTAAAATGAAAAATGTGAATGTGAAATAAGCTAAAATATTTTTTTTCTTTTGCAGGAATCATCATGTGAAAAACTTCTAATCACATCAACATAAAATGCAACGCAAAAAATCAACAGAAATATTCTATATTTAAATATAAATTCTACCAACATTTTTTAGAAAGGATAATTTAAACACAGTACTTTTTTTTTCATTAAAAGAGTAAGCTCTTGCCTCATTAAACGCCTCGTTTAAGATAAATTTCAACATTTAACTGATGTGTCAGAAATTGCAATGTAACTGGTGTGAAGCGGTCTGTGAGACCGCAAGATCAAAAGAGAATAAAAAGCATGATTGATTCATAGAATGGTGTTTTTGTACTCAACTTTTTGTACAAGACTTATATAATTGGCATCTCCCTATTTAAGAGTTTCTGGTAACAGTTCTAAAGTTCCAAATGAAAAAAAAAATTTGGTAGTGTTTGTAGTTAAACTGAAAATTACGAGTTAAACTATAAAACTTGAAAAAATGCAGTGGTCTGTGAGACCGGTAATATTAGTTAAAGTTTAAGCAGATTAACATTAAACGAAAATCAGAACTAAATATTCACTTCAAAAGGAATTTAGATGAGCACACATCCCTGACCAAAAATTCGTAGCTCCCCTCTCTTAATTTTTAATAACTTTAAATCACTTGAAAGATATAAATTCCATGACAATAGACCACTTTTATGAAGCTTATTGCCTGTAGAGCTAGGGAGGGAGGAAAATAAAGGTAGACATTACCACCATTTTTGAATCCTAACAAAATCCATACGCATCACTCTCAGAACGAATCTTTTTCAATAAAAAAGAATTATTAAATTAGGAACATCTGTACCAAATTCGGGGGAGAAAACCCTCACGCTTTTCGATGATAGTGGTCGGCCTAATCGTACATGATAAGTAAAATGTATTCTCGCAAGAAAACTCTTTCTGATGAGCTCTTATCCCGTGTCTGAAAAAAAGTGAAGAATTAGACAATCATAAAATCGTAAATCCATTAGCACAACCAAACTGGTCTTTATTGGTTATTCATGTATTTTCCAAGCTATAAGTCCAGGCAAAAATTTAAAGCAGGGAATCAAAGAGGTGTCACTTATTACATAATTGAAATTTTTTAACTGTTCTGCCACGAAATAGTCGTGTATTCCAGTTTTGTTGGCTTGGCACAAATTAACCTACATTTTATCAACAAGATAAAGATCAGACAGAAATTAGCGGAAAACGTAAAAACGTCTATAAACTAAATCTGAGGACGCATATTATAATTTCATCAAACCATATAATACCACCTTCTATAAAATATTGTCTCTTTGCATTGAAAGTAGAAAAGATAGTTTTGTAATCAATTGACAAGACTTCCTATTATTTAAAAAAATAATAGGGAATAAATGAAAATAATGTGAGAGCTGGGGGGAGGAGGAGGACAATTATATTTATTGACGACTAAAAGTCTTGCTGGCCACAAATTTCTTTTTATTACTAGAGCTTGACTCATGATAATAAAACTACAGCCAAGTATTAAATATAAAATAAATCAGTTCTATAATATCCATTATGTAATAAGAAATGAAAAGAAAATTACAATAATAATGGACAAAAAATAAAATAAAATAAATAATACACCGTAGAATAGTTACATCTGAAAGTAAATTCTAGAATTTTCACATTTTACATAGACTGGAAATCTTTCTCGGGGAGAATTGAGAACAGATATCTTAACAGATGCCGTTAAGAAGGATATAACGTACACTTTCGGATCATTGATGTAAATGATGCATTCATAGGCTGAAAAGACTTTCATTTCATCATTATATATATTTATAATTCATTGTTTCGCTTTCATTATAGATAGTTAAGATCAGATGGTTTGACTGCTCTCAAACAATACTCACTATATTTTTGCTATAATACATTGTTTAATCAGTGTTATAGTTTCACAGCAAGATTTATTTGACTTTTAAGCTATTTATACTGCTCAAATACTCTTGTAAGATACAGATGGTGAAAATAAAAATTAATATATTCCATAAAGAAAAGAATGGCATTTGAGGAAGCTTAGTAGTAACTAGTATAATAACCAGCTAAATAAAGCAAAAAAAAAAAAAAATGTTGTTAAGAAATTGGTATTCCTAGAATTTTTTTTGAAACGACAGCAACAAATATTCGTGTAACAGATAGAGATTTGCTCTGTGAATAAAAAAATCTATCGGTTACTAAGAATTTTTTAGAAAAATCGGAATTTTAGAACTTTTTAAGAAACAGCAACTTAAGTTCAGGGGTGTAGTGGAGGGTGTAACCGTATACCTTCTGGATTTTTTTAAGGAACACCGCATACCCTCTGCTTCTTAAGAAAGCTATATACACTCTATCTTGAGCGTATACCCTCTCTTTTGAGCGTATATCCTCTGTCTTTTCTACGACTACACCGCTGCTTAGGTTACTTATAAAATCTTAGTAGGATTAGTGTAATTTTCCTAGATTCTTTTGTAACGTTACAGATTTCTAAAGCTTTGCTTCCAAATTTGTAAATTCGCATTTTTTTCTTTTTCAGTGATAAAATTACAGATAAAAATTTTTAAGCATACAGATTTCGGTAACTTTACATCTATAAAGTTACAGATTCTTTTTTTTTTTTTTTTACAATGCGTATGCCGAAAATACTAGTGTAGCATACACAAAAAAATAAATATTGCATAGCTAATGGAAAAACTAATCGAATGCGCTAATCCCAAAAGCTTCTTCTATATCATAATTATTAATACTTCAAAATTCGCCATCACATGGTGTTGAAATTAAATAACAATCTATGCCCATCACGAGGATTTGAAAAGGTATAGGCTCGTTCGATTGTGTGTTTTTAAAAATGAGATACAAGCATTGTATCTTTCAAAACAAATAATAGGATTTCGGCATTTACATTCTTAAAAGTGCAATTCAAATGTATTAGAAAATAGAGTTGAATTAAATTCTATGCATTAGTTTTGAAACATAGCTATACCAAAAATAGCGAAAAATGCAGCATTTGCACTACAATTTATTATTCGAAATCTAATCTACTCCCACTTATGTCAAGGTCAGCAGAATATGAAATTGCATGAAATTATGTGTATTAATTCTTGAGATATGACTATCGCTAAAATCTTGTAAGTCCTGAAAAGTGCAACATCGCAGCGCCGAAGTTGAGCGATTTACACCAAAATATAATCAGCAACAACGTCAATGTTTAACTGAATCTGTATTATTGTATGCATCTCAATATTGTGTTTTTTGTAAAGCCAAAAAATAAAGTAAAATTAAAAAAAAAAAAAAAAATCTAAAAAATGTACTTTTTGATTCCCCGTATATCATCAAATTTTATGCATACAAAAATAAATTTTAATTCTTTTTCACTATTTATTCTTTCTTAGATATCAGTTTGTTAATGTAAATCCAAAACTGAAATTTAAAAAAGTACACGAGTAAACCCTGGGGTCTGAAGAGGTTAAAACTGATCGAGTTTGCTGTTTAAATTTGAAGCATCGTGTCTGACAATAAGAGGTCAATCACAAATTTGCTCGAAATATAAATAACCGTGAGAAATAAAAAAAAATAACAGTTCAGAGTAAAATTAACATTACAACATAAATTGGAAATCTATTTTCAGACTGACATTCTGAAGCAAAATATACAACTTACACTAAAAAATTAGTGAATAAATAACAGCATTTTTGTTAAAGAAAATCACAAAAAGAAAAAAAGGCCTCATTTGCTTATAAAATGAAACACGTTTTAATGTAAAATTATGTTAATCAATTTGAAACTTAATTTATAACTAGTTAAATATGCTAGTCCCAAAACTTTCGTCTATTTCACACATCTTAATATTTCAAAATGTAGTATTCAATATTATTAAGAGTACACATTATCCTGCATTATTATAGAATATATATTATTCAATATTATTGTAGCATAGTACACTGTAAAAAAAATCTATAAAGTTACTGAAGTTTTCTAGGAAAATGGGATTTCATGAACTTTTTATGTAACTGCAACTGCAAAAAGTCATGTAGCAGATACAGATTTGCATTGAAAATCAAAAAATGGTGAAAAAAAATTAATATATTTCATAAAGAAAAGAATGGCATTTGAGGAAGCTTAGTAGTAACTAGTATAATAATCAGCTAAGTAAAGCAAACTAAAAAAAAAAAAAAAACTAAAATGTTGTTAAGAAACTGGTATTTCAAGAACTTTTTTTGAAACGACAACAACAAAAATTCATGTAACAGATAAAAATTTGTTCTGTGAATAAAAAAATCTACCGGTTACTAAGATTTTTTTTTAGAAAAATCGGAATCTTAGAACTTTTTAATAAACGACAACTTAAGTTCAGGGGTGTAGTGGAGGGTGTACGCCGCATAACTTCTGGATTTTTTTAAGGAACACCGCATACCCTTTGTTTCTTAAGAAAGGTAAGGTATATACACTCTAGGATATACACTCTGTCTTGAGCGAGTAACCTCTCTTTTGAGCGTATACCTTCTGTTTTTTCTAAGACACGTTACACATTATCCTGCATTATTATAGAATATATATTATTCAATATTATTGTAGCATAGTACACTATAAAAAAAATCTATAAAGTTACTGAAAGTTCTCTAGGAAAATGGGATTTCATGAACTTTTTATGTAACTGCAACTGCAAAAAGTCATGTAGCAGATATAGATTTGCATTGAAAATCAAAAAAAATCTGTAAAGTTACTAAGAATGTTTTAGGAAATTAGGATTCATAGAACTTTTTATGTAACTGAAACCCAAGTTACCAGTGTTGAATACAGGGGGTGGCTAGGGGGGGACATTCCCCAATGAAATGTCCCCCCCCGGAAAATTTAAGATTTTGGGTTTTTAATGGTCAACAAGTGCAATTCCTTCCCCGAAACTCTACAATGCCCCCCTCCCCACCCGGAAGCTCAGAAGTCCCTCCCGGTGAAAAGTGTCTGAATTCAACACTGTAGGTTACAGATACAGATTTCTGTACTTTTACAAAAAAAGTTTTGTAGATTCACATCTTTTCTTGTACAGTGAACAGATAAAATGTTATTAAGCATACAGATTTCGGCAACTGTATATATGTAGTATTAAATATTTTTTTTACAGTGTATTCAATATTATTAATCCAATATTATACCAAGTTTGATTTTCTTCTTAAATTTCTGATTTAGTCAAGTAATCCCAGTAAAAATAAATTAATCTATATCATGATGCTTATTAAAATAGATATTTTTTCCCTAATCGGCTGTCATCAGTAGTTTGCGAATAGTCGACTTAGCAGGACATGAATTTTGTCGCTGCCTGAGCCGCCAATGGGCCATACAACTACGAAAGATCAAGAAAGTTATACAAAAATCACTATCACACAGCCCCTTACCCACAGAATATTTCCAAATTCAATGAAGACCTGCTGGCCATCGCCAAAAACATGCACAAAAGATATGCACATGGCTCGATTCTACTCATAACTTTGTGCACTTTTCGAAGATACAATGAAGAAAATAGCACAAAAATCGCTAATACAGTGATCTCTTCCGGCAGAAAATTTTCAAATTGAAGGATGATCTTTTTCCATAGGTAGAACATACTCAAAAAATATGGTTAAACTATTTGTATATATTTTTCAATGGTATAATAATGAAAAAAATACAAAAAATTATTTTACAGCGACCCCTTCCGGCAGATTTTTTCAAATTCAGAAAGGAACCACTTATCATAACCAAAAACATATACAAAAATTTCATTTTAATTTAATACATAACTCCACACACTTTTTGACGGTACAATAATAAAAATAGCAAAAACATCGCAAATATAGTGCCCCCTTCCGGCGGATTTTTTTCAAATATAGGGAGAACTAGCTGACCATAGCCAAAAACATACAGGAAAAGTTTGATTCGATTATATGCATAACTCCATGCACCTTGTGATGGTTATAACTTTGAAAATGGCACAAAAATTGCTATTACAGCG
The DNA here is from genome assembly GCA_964019185.1 of Maratus speculifer. Taxonomy (NCBI): domain Eukaryota; kingdom Metazoa; phylum Arthropoda; class Arachnida; order Araneae; family Salticidae; genus Maratus; species Maratus speculifer. The sequence continues at coordinate 240,301,599 of OZ025296.1, forward strand.
CATCCTTTAAACGGAATATTTCTAAATTGAAGAAAGACTTGCTTGTCACAGCGAAAAAACATACAAAAAATAATTCAATTCTATACATAACTTCATACACTTTTTGATGATGCAGTGGCGACACACGGAGATACAGAAATACGAACAGATAAAACAGACATTTTGTCTAAATATTTTTGGGGGATTTCTGATCCCTAATGAGTGTAAATTCATCGAAAATTGGAAGTCAAAAAAATTTCAATTACAATACTTTCTTCTATGAAGTTAGAAGAAAGTTAAAATTGACACTATCACGACTGTGGCGACTTTCTTTTACAGTGTACATACAGTGTCATACTACTACATGCTAAATAAGCTCCTCTAATGCTTTAAGCGTCGAAACATGCCACAATTGAGCTGTGTTCAGATGCAGATAGTCGATTTGAGTCATGCAATTCAGAGTTTCATAACTTGGTAAATTTTAGCACTAAACGAACGGGATTTTCTTATCTTTTTTCTCTTACTTATTAATGTTACAGGAATTTTTTATTAGATTTTACTTGTGTGATCGAAGAACAATATAAAAAATAAAATTTCGTATCTTAAAAAAAAAAAAATGTTTTTATTGATGCAAAGATTTTTAAAATAATTTTTAATCCCATTTAAACATTTTTGTAACTAGAATTAGATGTCTATAAGAATATTAGGTGAAACTAGTGTGAAACAGTAAGAACGAAAAGATCATTACATCAAAAAATTTCAAATGCGCTTGGCCTTTCGAACGAAATTAGTCTTTCTTTGTTCAAAATGTTTTCGCAGAAAATATGTGCTTCTACTATAACAGCAGCAGAACCTTCTATTGGGCCTTGTGGTTGCTGTCATAGTAGAAGCACGTCTTCTCTTTGCCTCACGAAGAAAGATTAATTTCTTTCGAAAGGCTTAGCGCATTTCAATTCTCATATGATGTTTAAAAAAATGCTTTAACCCCTTCAGGACAAGCGTCTTTTACAGAATTTTTAATCTTTTATCACAGGTTTTTCAAAATAGGATTTTTTCCCTAATTGATTCGGAAAAATGCTCCGATTGAATAAGGCAAAATTTGCAACAAAAATTTACTGGTGAGAATAATTAAGGATTCTGAGCACCTTATGCGGAATTATACGGGTAGCTCGTGCCCAAAAGTTAAATTCTTATATGTCTATGACTAACGGTTTAGTAATTAGCCATGAGTCTCCTTTGAAAATAGACGCCAGGGTTCTGGCTGCCTCTCACTATTGCGCCAAATTGCGACAAAATGCTTCATTTGGAGAGTAAATGAGCAATCAGACTCGCCAAATTGAGAATTTCTCAATTTCTGCTCTTTTTTATGTAGTTACAGTTGAGATTCTTATCCCTATTTCTGTACGATTGGTGTCGCTTTTCATCTTCGATCGCATCATGCCATTTACACCACTCTATTTATAGAAATACTGATTCAACACAATTCAGTTTAGCAATATTGAAAGACAGTAAGGACTATGCGATGAGTATGTCCTTGTTGTCAGTTTATCACTATGTATGCGCAGGTAAAATCACAAACAAAATCACTCTCGTCAATCTCCAAATCGAGAAAAGTTTTGCTGAAATGCGGCATTAAAATTGCAATTTACCGTACTGTTTATTAGTTCTATGCAAAGTATCATTGATCAATCACATTTTTTTTCGGTTATATATGATAGTAAATATCTGCCCTCATAGCAATTTTTAGTTTAAATTTTCACAACGGTATGCCAAAGATAGATTTTGGAATTTTTGTTTCGACTGCTAAAAAAATGTTTGAAACATTTATACATTCAAGAGACCTTTAGAATGTACTTATTTTTAATAGTTTTCTATAGCGTATATTATTTCTATTTGCAAAGATAAAAAGTTATGTTATTTTAGAACACATTAAAGAAACGAATACAATAAGAGATTAAAGATAGATTTTTCAGTGTTTTATATCGGATATGTTTTGCTAACTTTTTTTTAATTTGGCTACTGTTTTTTATTTTTTATTCGCCAAATAGCTAATGTTGGACAAAAGTCAGCGAGAATCCTGGTAGATACACTGTATATATATGTAGACATACCTATATCGAAATGTGTAATCCATTTGGGACACCCGTATACCGTTTAGAAAAGTATTTCATTTATTTATTTTTATTTTTTAATAATTCCATTCACTTTTCCCTATAAATCTTGGTTACGAATTTTGATCACGTAAGCATTTGACTTTGAGGTTCACTGCCACGTTAGTAATGAACTTTATCAGTTATTTCATATGAAATACTAGCTAGATAAGTCTGAATTTAAATTCTAGGTTTGATTCATTTGTATGTAGGAAGACTTTAACAAAATTATCTGATATGAATGCAAATGTTTGTATTTTTTTATCTGAATGTCACATCGAGACATCAATCTCAATTTGTCGTGGTAAACATCTGGAAACACAGTAGACATCGTAGTATTCTCTTCAAGGAAACCCTTTAAGAGTTCGATTTGTGGGAAATGATATAGATTACAATAGTCTTCATTAATCAAAATGTATAAGAAATATTTAAATTATGCCATCTTTAAAATTTTGCATAGAAAATGCGTCGTTATATCTTAAATTTTGAATTAAAACATTAATTAAAAATTTTGAAGTTGGGGTATGAATAATTTAAGTTCTATTTTGTAAAGAAAATAGAATTTCGTATTTCTTTTAATAAATTAATTAAACCTTTAAAAGAAGTTGGGAAATGTACTTCTCGCTTAATTTTCATTTTAACGCATTTATTCAAAAATATTTCACCTTTATTTTTAGTTCTCTCTTTCTCTCCATCCCCCCCCCTCTCTCTCTTTCTTTCTCTTCTTCTTCTGATAGTTAAATTAATTTATAATAACTAGGCATTTTACTAACAAAATATTTCGAATTTTAAAAAGTCGTATTATATCTCGATTATATTCTTTCTGCCAATAATCGTTATTTTATATAATATATATATATATCACTCTATATTGAAGTTTTTTTTCTGTGTTCCTTTATTTATTTATTTTTTTTTTTTTTTGAAATGAAAAGCAATGCTGTTAAAAATATTTTTTTCGACAACATATATAAGTTGTTTTAAGAAACGGAAAAATCAACCGCTTAGAGGAAAGTCCAGATAACAACTTTTAATGATATATTTGTGTAATGCAATGCCCAACAGCAGTATTTATTTCTTTTGAAATAAATGTCAAATTGTCAAGACAGGACTAATTTAATTTGAAATTGGGGAGAGTGGGTGAATTGGTGATGGTTGTATTCAAAGCAAAGATCTCGAGATCTGGAAGCGAGAACGTTAATGTAGAGGAAAAGGCCGAACCAATTACTCTAAGCTAGTAACTCGCTTTATACTGTTCAAGTAAGATTCTCTACACACTCCATCCCCATATTAAAAGACATTCCTGACGTCTAACGAGCGATATATACTCGTGATTGAGGCTGTCGTACGCATGTGTGATGCGTAGGATGACAGGCTTTGTGCTGTGAGCGTTTCACAGACTTTGATTGCAAGGGATGATTTCTAGTACGGCCATCTGTTGGTTATGAGATGAGATGACTGCTGTCGAATGTTGTTATAATTACGTGTTTATCCGGGTCTCCAATGAGGAGAGTAAGTGAATTGCCGCTGGTTGTATTCGAACCAAGGATCTCATGATCGGAAGACGAGAACATTAGCGTCAAGCAAAAGACAAAGCCAATTTACTCTAAGCTAATAACTCGATTTATACTGATTAAGTGAAATGAGATCGCTACAAAGTAATAAGTTAAATACTATGGGATTCGCGACGAGTTTGCATTGAACGGATCTCTCATTTTAAAAGTTAATTAAAAACCTATCTGGAAAAACTCGGCATAGACCAAAGCGGCGTAGAAACTTTGCGACCTATTTTCAAAACGCGCTTAAAATAATTTCAAGTCTAAACTTTTCTCAAGGATTTTGTTTATCTATACAATGTAAAATGAAAAGATTATTACTACGCAGTATTTATTTTTATGAAATGCCAAATGAAATTCAACTATGCACTAATTTTATTCTCAGTATCGAATTAAGCTCATTATAAACAGATTTGGTTAAGATTAAAAATCAGTCATACAGAATACACTGTAAAAAAAATTCAAGAGGTTACTAAAAAATTTTTAGTAAATTTGTATTCCACAGCATTTTTTAGTAACCATTACAAACTTTTTTTTGCAAGTGAAACAAACATTTTTATTTTTATTTTGTAAACTTAACAAAAGAATTTTTTGTATAACTAACTTAAAACTTTTTAGTATGATCCACCAAGCAAATTTTAGTAATAGCTCCAAAATTATTTTTAGTGATCGTTACGTGTGCCGGAAGGGCAGGAGCTTCCTTCGAGCTGCATCCAGTGGTGTAAAAAGACAGACTTCTGAAGCGGAAGATTTTCGGCGAAGCCGCAGTAGATGGCAGCACCAAACATTGCTACCTGCTCTATTCTGACATGTTTCTAAAACGGAGGGAAAGTCCAGAGATCATTACCCATTGTAACTGCTACAACAGGATTTTCATATTCCCTTTATTTTAACGAGTGCTTACATTGCATACATTCGGTGCATATTTGGTGGCGTCCAGAATCAACCCAGGTACTTTCAGCTTGGAGTTCGGTGCTGTGACCACTAGGCTATCACAGCCGCACCAAGTGAGTTTTAGTAATAGCTTTAAAAAATGTAAAACTATTAACTCTATTCGTTACTAGCTTTTTTCTAGTAATTCTTACAGATTCCTTGTAAACGAGTAAGATAACTAAAAATTTTTTAGTAATTACAAAGATCACTAAAATTTTTTTAGTAGATCGACCCTTTTTTTTACAGTGTAGCAATATCTGATGTTATTTAGGCTTCATATAGCTTTAAATTTTATATACTTCATTCATTTAGTCTTTTCTATATTTTTTATGTTTAGCATTAAAAAAAATAGAATGCTTAAAAGAGTAGAAATGCTTAGCATTTTTTTGCTTAGTTTATTTCATTATAAGTGATTATCATACATATTTTCATTAGTGTGCATAATTTAACATTTTGATTAATACACATCTTTTATGTCCCCGTGAATGAAAAATAAACCATCATATAGTACAGAATTACCGTTTTATTCGTGTTTCATAACATGTGATGTTTCAAAATTGAGGAAGCATAGGGATGAGTGGTGTACCTTGGACATATGTGTACCTCGGACCTATGCTATTTCTAGCTTTGCTTGTTTAGATCATTAAACAAGAACATTTGTATATTAAATATTTGCCACCAGAGGTCTCATTTAAATTCATGGCATTTGTTTAGAAGCTCAACTATTTGTATAATTAAAAAAAAAAGAAAATTCACCTTTATAAAATTAATTTTTGTAGAAATTTATATTTATTTTATATAAATTTCTGTAGAACAGAAATTTCTTTTAAACACTTTCTCTCTACAGACATTTCTATTAAATTTCTACAGGAATTTCTATAGTTTTTAAACGAGCTTATATAAAAACGGGTCATAATTCTATAGGATTTTATAAAACTTTTTAAAGCAGAATTCTAAAAGACATTTTTGTAAGGGATACCTGGTACCAAAGTTCGACTTAACTAGCGTTGACTGCAATTTAAAGAAGTTCTTTGAAATACTCATTGTTAATATAGCAGTAGGATTTGGAACATTCTTTACCAAAAATAATCGTAAAGACAATAAACGGAGAAATACAGAGATCTTTGAATCGGAGTTGTTGGTACACTGTAAAAAAAAATTCAAGAGGTTACTAAAAATTTTCTAGTAAATTTGTATTCCACAGAATTTTTTAGTAACCATTACAAACTTTTTTTTTGCAAGTGAAACAAGCATTTCTTTTGTAAACTGAACAAAAGAATATTTTGTATAACTAACTTAAATTTTTTTAGTATGAGCCACCAAGCAAATTTTAGTAATAGCTCCAAAATTATTTTTAATAACAATTACGTGCGTCCGAAGGGCAGGAGCTTCCTTCGAGCTGCATCCAGACTTCTGAAGCGATAGATTTTCGGCAAAAACGCAATAGATGGCAGCACCAAACATTGCGATTTGCTCCAACAGGAAATTCATAACCCCTTTATTATGGAATACTTACACTACATACATTCGGGGCGTACTTGGCGCTGTCCAGTTTTGAACCCGGGACCTTTTAGCTTGGAGTCCGTTACTATAACCACTATGCTATCGAGGCCACGCCAAGTGCGTTTTAGTAATAGCTATTAAAAATATAAAACTATTAACTCTATTTGTTGCTAACTTTTTTCTAGTAATTCTTACAGATTTTCTAGTAACCGACTAAGATTACTAAACATTTTTTAGTAATTACAATGATTACTAAAGTTTTTTTAGTAGATCGACCCCTTTTTTTTTACAGTGTACATATAGGCGAATTATTGTGGCTTTTACCCTTAGTATTAATTAATGATTGTATTTGGCTACTACTTGTATGTTAATGAATACCAGCCATCGCACAATCAAAAAGGTTGTGCGACATAAAAAAAAAAAAAAAAAAAAAAAAAAACTTTTGATTTGAGCTTTTTACCACTTAGAAATCTCCTACACACCCTTGATTGGAACTGGGCTCTAGAAAATTTTACTATTTGTATATCTTAAGCTGAAATACAGCTCAGCCTTTTTTTCTTTCTTGGTGTTGAAATTTCAATCATGAAAAGTTTAGATACGCTCTTGTAAAATATTTTTTCGCCTCTTTACAACAAATAAATGCATCTCATAAATAAATTAATGTATTCAAGCAATTTATATGGTAAAACCTACGAAACAATAAATCTGTAAAGAAATCTCTCAATAAAAGCAAAGATTTTTTGAGACCACGAAAAAAATTTCCACGCAATTATAAATGATAGGAAAAAAGCCTACCTAAAACAGAATATTTTACAGTTCATTAGTGATTTCGTGTTTACATTTTCTAATTTATTTTTTAGATAATAGACGCATTTCATATTATATTCCTCTTTTGAAAGGAAATCGTTATGTACATATAAAAATACATATTATAAAAAGTTTATTAAATCCAATAGATTTTTTTTAATCACCAGATTTTAAAAGATTCACCTTTTATATAAACATTTTAATAAAAATTTTATTTTACTTAAAAAAAGTGTTATAATAATTAAAAATAAATGACATTGACATGTTTCGGATCCGTTTAATAAGATCCATAATCATAATAAAAATTTTAATAAAAATTTTTATTATGATTATGGATCTTATTAGACGGATCCGAAACATGCCAATGTCATTTATTTTTAATTATTATAACACCTTTCTTAAGTAAAATAAAATTTTTATTAAAAAAATACATATATTTTGTAATTAAAGAGGTGAAAAAAAAAAAAAAAAAAAAAAAACATATTAATGAGAATCCGGAACTACAACACACATATCAAGATTATCCTCTTTTGGTTTCTTTCTATTAAAAATTAGGTCAAGGACAGACGTTTTTCTTTAAAAATAAGTCTGAATATTTAATTACTTAAATAATCCTTTTAAAAGCTAATAATGATTTCTTGGAACGTGCGTTCATAATAAATACCCAGCTATTGTGATCCAAAAGAATTTCCTTTATTTACAGGAACTCTGGCAGACCTAATAACTATAATTTCCCTTTCTTTATACATCTGGAGCGTTTCATGAAATAATTCTTTATATATGCATATAAAACTTCTATGTAATGTAAACATTATAATTTCTGAAATTCGTTTCTGTATTTTCTGAATTCCTTTCTGTTGAATCTTTTCCCTTCGAATTATATTCCAACAATGGCTTTTATTCATGTATAATGTTTGTAAAAAATGGTTGCTGATATCATTAATTATTTAAGCAAGAATTTTTTGATACAGTTGGAATAGAAAAATATTTAGATCGTAGTGATATATTTTATTAATGATTATTGTCGTTTTCAATCTAAGGAATATTGCAATTGTGACACAATCATAGCTGTCATCCTCTTCAAACCTCTAATAAAATTAATAAGATGTAGAGATAAATTTATTCGCAAACATAGGTTTTTTTTTAAAAATCTCTTAAACACTTTTGAATATTTTAGAAAATTTTACTATTATTTTTAATTTTTCCTTATTCACCTCAGTCCTGATGCCGACTGTAAGACACACTAAAAAATACCTTTTAAATCAATTTAAAACTTCTAGAATTTATAAAAATTACCTCTAGACCTTTTTAACAAATGCATGCATATCATAAGCATCCATGTATTGAGGTCTATATCTTTGGATATGCTTCATAATGCAGTCGGCCCTCGTTAATTCGAATTCGTCGGGACCACAAGAAATATTCGAATTATCCGAAGTTCGAATTATGGAAAATATGAAATGAAAACATGCTTAATATGGTTGTATTATACAAAGGAATTAATGTTATAGTGTTTATTAAATTTATTTCGTTTGTTTTTATGGCAATATAACTTAATATTAATTTAAAATGTATAAATACGTAAGCTAATTAAAAGATTAGAAACAAGCACAATGGAGGAAAAATTTAAAGCGTCACTGATGGACAGACCGGGAACTGAGAAAGTGGATATCGAATGCATTGGATTATATGTGTACTCGTTTGTAACAATTTTCACAAAAATCAAAGAAAGAAAGTTATTCAAAAGATCTGAAATCCTGAGAAAGAAAATAAAAGTGAAAAATCGGAATTCTGGTTAGTTCAAATTAAACGAAGTCAGGAGAAAATGAGTTCGAATTAATGAAAAATTTTAACGTTATTCTGCCACTGAAAATTTCGGGACCTCGTGTTTAGTTCGAATTAAGCGAAGATTCGAATTAAGCGAAGATTCGAATTATCCGATTTCGAATAAACGCGAGTCGACTGTAATTTTAAGCTAGTTTTTGTGATCCATCGTAATATTTGTCTCAGGATTCAGGAGATTAAATACACGTGTGTCTAATTTTTAAATACAAAAGTTAATTGTGAGTACGCAAAAGAAAAGTACATAAATGGCAAATGTAACAAACAGATACAATTCTAACAGCGCCACAGCCTTCAATGTGACGTTTCCTTGATATCGCAAATGGTCACAAGCGTCACAGTCATTAGAGTAACTAAAATGTTATAAAGTGGAATATCATCGTTTTACCGCCTTCAATTTTCAAATTTATCGGCAGCAATTTATGCTATTACAAAAAATAACCTTATCGAAATTATAAAATCCATGTTACGGATGGACAGTTATTTGAAAAAAAGAAAGTGCTATTCTGTATAAATAAATAAATAAAATGAAATCCCATACCCTTGCCCTTTAAATGATTTGTAAGATGGAAAATCCTTTTATATTTCGCTAATGTTTCTTTTGTTGTAACGCACTCATGCAACATTCTTAATACAAACACTTAAGTTTCAAGCTAAAGCTGCACTTCAAAACAATCATCGTGAAATCATACGGTATTCAAAGGTCTAAATCTACAGTTATTGCGATATCCAGTTGTGTTAATTCATTCAAAACAGTAGGGGAAGGTTATAGCATCAAGCTCTTGTCAACGTGTAGACTTTAGTTAATGTACAGCTTGTTTGTTTGCATGGAATCGAAATCAGGTTATTGGCAGAAATGAGTATTATGGTAAATGTCTTAATATGTTGCGGTTAAACTCTTTTACTTTTTAACAATAATATTTAAGAAGAACGAAAAATAATCTGCCAGGCTTAGATTACGAAACACTTTCCAACATTTTCCAGCAAAATTTCCTTGTTTCTAACGATGAAATGAGGTATCCAAATAAATAACTTAAGGAACACATAACGCAGAGAAAATCCTATTTCAGTAATAGTAATATTTCGTGCAGCCCTGTATTTCATATGTAGAATTTATTCGCACCACGTAATATACTGAAAATCAGTTGAGTTTAAATATTCAAACAGTGCATCCCAAAAGTTTATAGACAACAGGTTTTTTAAATTTTCCAGTTCAATAGAAAGCATAACAATTTCAAAACAATTTATAATTATAAATAATAGCTATAGACAATAATATTACCATGCACAAATAGTATTACACAATCATAGACATTGTGAGAAAAATTAAAACTTAAATTTGACTGCCCCAAAAGTAATCTCTTATGTTCCCCTCTAATACTATCCTATAAATGCTATAAACACTATCTGCTTTCTATTATATAGGGCTTATAGTTAACCTCAGCAATATATATTAATTTCATAAAATGTGAAATATTTTAATATTATTAAAACGTGTCATAAACAATGATTTTCCTATACAATTATGTAATGAAATACTTTTGTGTAGCCCTGTAAATCAATAACAAATATTCTTTGCACCGCAGATTGTACAGAATATACATTTTAGCATGTACATCATAGATGTATATCAATTTTATTATATTTGAAAGATATTAACACCATTAAAATGCACTTGAAACTATTTTTTCCCATTGGTCGTAATGTAACGGAATACTTTTGATTGTCTTTGTAATTAATATCAATTTTATAAAATGTGAAATATTTTAATATTATTATAACGCGCCACAAACAATGTTTCTCCTATACATTTATGTAATGAAATACTTTTGTGTAGCCCTGTAAATCAATAACAAATATTCTTTGCACCGCAGATTGTACAGAATATACTTTTTAGTATATATTTCATAGATGTATATAATTTTTTTTATATTCGAAAGATATTAACACCATTAAAATACACTTGAAACTATTTTTTCCCATTGGTCGTAATGTAACGGAATACTTTTGATTGACCCTGTAATTAAACCAGGCATTCGATTTTCATAAAATGACTCGACAAAATGATGGCACAATTATATATTTTAAATTTCAAATGATTCGGTTGGGTAGTTTTTGCTCTATTATATGCGGACAGACGGACGGACTGAACGACGACTATATGTGCTACGTATTTACATAACTACGAACGCACCTAAAAAGTAAACTAATTTACAATTTAATAGAATTTATGACCACATCTATATTTTAATGAAAATTGAATAATTAATTCGCATTTTAATAAATTACTAGTTTCGAAGCACGATTCCAGTCGGATTCGAGTAAAATCGTATTTAATTACCTGACTTGATGTCATCTTGGTTGACTTGAAATTGTCGCGAATTCGATTAATATTTGTAATTACTTTGGTGTCCACACTCTTATAGTGACTCCATGGTCATAGTTTTATTTTTCGCAGACGGTCACGAGAAATGAAAAAGTAGTAGTAGAATTATTCTGGAATAAAGTGTGTGTTAAGTTTTTATCTGAAATGTTTTGAAGCTTTGTTTTTGTAAGATATTTACGTTATTTTCACACTTTTAATTATAAAACGACGATGTCTATATTTTCGGGTAGATTTTATAGCATCGAGATCGCAATGTTTGTGATATGTGGCGCCCGAACTAATAGGGACGTGTGAAAAGTAACTGTTTTTTATTTGTTAACAGAAGTTGTCATTGAAAATATGGATCCTTTGAAAATCAAAAGAACGCCTCTTAGAGCTGGGTTTACGAAATCTTATAATGTTTTAAGTGAAGCTTTAAACGACGCAACTCCAGATGCTAATTTAATAGAGAATTTAATGTGTCAACTGGAAGATAAAAGCACAAGATTGCGAGCTGTCGATGAAGAAATTTAAAATTTTATGTTGACAGAAAAGATTATAAAAAAAGATTATTCTAAAGAATTTGAAGCATACGAGAAATATACAGAAAAATTTATTGCTATAAAGCAAAAAGTAAAGACATTTTTGGTGAAGCCTATCGAAGAACAACTCCGATCGCAGAATTATACAGATGTTGAAAGAACGCTGTCCCGACCACTTCGCTTACCAGAAATATGTTTACAGCCGTTTGATGGCGATGCAAGATTAATGTTAACCTTTTGGAATTCATTCAGCAAAATTCATGAAGACACCACTTTAGATGAACATTTGAAAGTTGTTTATCTTTTACAGGCGATAACGCCGAAATCCAAAGCTGCACAGATAGTTAATAGTTATCCGGTTTCTGCTGATAATTATCCAAAAGTAATTCTACATCTTAAAGAAAGGTTCGGCAGAGAAGATACACTTATTGAGATATATGTTAGAGACCTACTTCAATTAGTCTTAAATAATAATCGATCATCAAGCAAGAATTTTGATTTATCGTCGTTATATGATAATCTAGAGACAAAACTTAGGTCTCTAGAATCCTTAAGTGTCACAGAAGAGAAATATGCCAGCATCTTTTTCCACTTATAGAATCTTGTCTACCTCATGATGTATTAAAGATTTGGGAAAGACAGCGTGAGAAGACTGCTCAAGGTAAGAACGAATTAAATTCTATCCTTGATTTTTTTTTTTAAATGAAGTAATTGCGGAAGAGCGGGTTCTTTTGGCTCATTCCAATCTTGGTTTTGAAAACCCAAAGAAATATAATAAATGTAATAATGAATATAATTCAATGCTAACTGCCACAGATTTATTTATAAATAATAAGTCTAATAAGAATTTAGTTAAAAAACGTGAAGACTTGTGTATATTTTGTGACAAGTGTCACTATCAGAAAAATGTTTTAAAGCTAGTTCGCTTTCTTTTGATGAGAAACGTAACTTAATTTTGAAAAAAAGAGCTTGCTATGTTTGCCTGAAGAAAAATCACATTTCACGCAATTGTAGCTCTAAAATTAAATGCACGAATTGTGGTAAAAGACATTTTTTTTATATTAAGTCAAAATGTTTTTAATGAGGGTGGTAATGTGTCGTTAGAAAGTCATAAACATGAATTGGGAGTAGTGACACTGTTTTAACTACTCAAGGTTCGGATCCAACTGTGTTACTCCAAACTTTGAGTGTCCGTGTAAAGCACAATGGAAAAGAGAAAATCGTGCGTGGAATTATTGACACAGGACCAGAACGCTCCTATTTATCACGAGATGTAATTAAATATTTGAATTATAAAAGTATTGGAGAAATTAAATTAATTCACACATTATTTGGTAATGTTGAAACAAGTGAAACAAAGCATAATAAATATAGAATTCACTTAAGTAGCATAGACAATAGTTATAAATGTGATATTCATGTTTTAGATGTTCCTGTTATTTGTTCTAAAATACGAAAAGTGCCAAATGGGCCTTGGTTATCAGAATTAAATAAATGTGGTATTAAAATTTCTGATGTTGAAAATAGTTCATGTGAAACCGAAAATGAAATTAAATTATTGATTGGTTCTGATGTGGCCGGAAAATTACTCACCGGAAATATTAAAGTTTTAGAAAGTGGTCCGGTTGCGGTAAAAACCCATTTGGGATGGACTCTAATGGGAAAAATTCCAAGTATTAAATCAGAAACAAATGAGGCTGCTATGATTATTTCATCACTTTGGAACAATTGTTCCGTTGCTGATTTGTTGAAGCTGGATATTATATATATAACGGATCCAGTTGAATCCAAAACTAAATCTGAAATTCATGAAGAAACTATGCAGCATTTTAAGAGTAATATAAGAATAGATTCAGAAGAGAGATACGAAGTAGCATTGCCATGGGTGCTAGATAAAGGTTGCTTACCTAACAATAGAGAATCGGCCGAAAAGCGGCTTGCTACAACGAGGGAAAAGTTAATTAATTTAAATAAAGTTGAGGTATATAGCGAAGTATTTGATTCGTGGATAAATGCAGGAATAAGTGAAAGGGTGGTTGATAATAAAGAAACTAAAGTACATTATTTGCCACACAGACCTGTATTTAAAGAATCGAGTGAAATTACTAAAGTTAGACCAGTTTTTGACGCTTCGGCTCATGTTAAAGGTTCCCCTTCTCTAAATGATTGCCTAGATAAGGGATTTAATTTGATTGAAATGATTCCTTTTATATTGCATCGGTTTCGGAAATATCCTGTTGGTGCAGTATCTGATACAGAGAAGGCATTTCTACAAATTAGTATTAGAGTAGAGGATAGAGACTGTCTGAGATTTATATGGGAAAGTGGCATAATTTATAGACATAAACGTGTTGTTTTTGGAATCAATTGTAACCCCTTTTTATTAGTGGCTACTTTGAGACATCACTTAGAAAGTGCGACTGAAAATCTTGCTTCTACGGTAGAAATTTTGAATGAATCGTTATATGTAGATAATTGTGTTTGCAGTTTCAACACAGTTGTATAATTAAATAAGTTTATATTTGAATCTCAAACGTTACTATTCTCTGCAAAATTTAATCTCAGGGGATGGTTGTCAAATTATCCCATTCAAATTATTTCTGAAAATTCAACAGCTAATGTAACACCAGTATTAGGTTTAAACTGGGATCTGGAAAACGATACCCTATCTTACAAATTCGGTTCTATTGAGGAAAAACAAATTATTCCCACAAAACGAGCTGTACTTTCATTCGCTCAGAAAGTGTTTGATCCTCTTGGATTTACTTCTCCTGTGACTTTGCTCCCTAAACTTGTTCTACAAGAATGCTGGAAGTTAAAAATTAAGTGGGATGAATTACTCCCAACTAATTTGGCTAAACAATTTTTAAAATGGGTGCAAGGATTGAAGATGATTTCTGACATCAAATTGCAGCGATGGATGTATTTTGATATTTACGAAAGTAATGATGTAGGCCTTCACATATTTTGTGATGGAAACAAACATGCGTATGCTACTCGCATTTTTCTAAGAGTAAAGAGAAAAGATAAAATCTTGGTAACTTTCGTACAGTCACGCGCGCTCCCCTTAAGAACATAACTAATAACGATACCCCGGTTGGAGCTTTTAGCATGCTGCATTGGAGCCAGGTTGGGAAGTCAAGTTATATCTGATCTACGAATTCCAAATTTAAAGATATTTTATTGGTGTGACTCAACTACAGCTTTTAACTGGATAAAGCGAGACGAAAGATGGGGAACATTCGTTTGGAATCGCGTAGAAGAAATCAGATCCTTAACTCAAAAGAACCAATGGCGACACATTGCAGGAAAATTTAATCCGGCAGATATCCCTTCCAGAGGTTGTTCGATTGAATAATTTTTACTAAGATGGTGGGAAACTAAGATGGTGGGAGGGACCGGATTGGTTGGCTCAACCTGAATATACTTGGCCTCAAAGTGTCGAAATTCCCGATGAAGAAATTATTAACTCTGAAAAACGGAAAAGTGTCATTTCAGCAATGAACAAAAACACAGAATCTAGTGATTGGTATTATAGACGGTTTTCATCTTTCAAGAAAATTATAAGATTGATCGCCTGGATTTTATGATTCTTAAACAATTTAAGAAATCCTAATTCAAAAGAAGTTTCTGAACTTACGTGTTTGGAATTAGAACAAGCCGAAAGAAATTTTATAATTTTGATTCAGAAAGACAGATTCAACGAGAAGTGGCAGAATAGGGACTGTCCCAAAACGTTATTGACTTTAATTACTCTTTCAACTAAAAACTTTATTCTTATTTTTTTGTATGTTTCATAGTGTTAATTTGAATTTGTAATAATATGTTTAATTTTAATTGAATTTTGCAGAAGAAAATGTTTATTTACCTGTTTTGAGGAAAGGTAATATTGTAAGAATTGTATCTTATCACGGTAATGTAAATATTAGTCATATTTTATTTTTTATTTTATTGTACCCATTGTTGAGTTTATCTGTCGAAAACTCAAGGTGGGAGATTGTCGCGAATTCGATTAATATTTGTAGTTACTTTAATGTCCACACTCTTATAGTGACTCCATGGTCATAGTTTTATTTTTCGCAGACGATCACGAGAAATGAAAAAGTAGTAGTAGAATTATTCTGGAATAAAGTGTGTGTTAAGTTTTTATCTGAAATGTTTTGAAGCTTTGTTTTTGTAAGATATTTACGTTATTTTCACACTTTTAATTATAAAACGACGATGTCTATTTTTTCGGGTAGATTTTATAGCATCGAGATCGCAATGTTTGTGATATGTGGCGCCCGAACTAATAGGGACGTGTGAAAAGTAACTGTTTTTTATTTGTTAACAGAAGTTGTCATTGAAAATATGGATCCTTTGAAAATCAAAAGAACGCCTCTTAGAGCTGGGTTTACGAAATCTTATAATGTTTTAAGTGAAGCTTTAAACGACGCAACTCCAGATGCTAATTTAATAGAGAATTTAATGTGTCAACTGGAAGATAAAAGCACAAGATTGCGAGCTGTCGATGAAGAAATTTAAAATTTTATGTTGACAGAAAAGATTATAAAAAAAGATTATTCTAAAGAATTTGAAGCATACGAGAAATATACAGAAAAATTTATTGCTATAAAGCAAAAAGTAAAGACATTTTTGGTGAAGCCTATCGAAGAACAACTCCGATCGCAGAATTATACAGATGTTGAAAGAACGCTGTCCCGACCACTTCGCTTACCAGAAATATGTTTACAGCCGTTTGATGGCGATGCAAGATTAATGTTAACCTTTTGGAATTCATTCAGCAAAATTCATGAAGACACCACTTTAGATGAACATTTGAAAGTTGTTTATCTTTTACAGGCGATAACGCCGAAATCCAAAGCTGCACAGATAGTTAATAGTTATCCGGTTTCTGCTGATAATTATCCAAAAGTAATTCTACATCTTAAAGAAAGGTTCGGCAGAGAAGATACACTTATTGAGATATATGTTAGAGACCTACTTCAATTAGTCTTAAATAATAATCGATCATCAAGCAAGAATTTTGATTTATCGTCGTTATATGATAATCTAGAGACAAAACTTAGGTCTCTAGAATCCTTAAGTGTCACAGAAGAGAAATATGCCAGCATCTTTTTCCACTTATAGAATCTTGTCTACCTCATGATGTATTAAAGATTTGGGAAAGACAGCGTGAGAAGACTGCTCAAGGTAAGAACGAATTAAATTCTATCCTTGATTTTTTTTTTAAATGAAGTAATTGCGGAAGAGCGGGTTCTTTTGGCTCATTCCAATCTTGGTTTTGAAAACCCAAAGAAATATAATAAATGTAATAATGAATATAATTCAATGCTAACTGCCACAGATTTATTTATAAATAATAAGTCTAATAAGAATTTAGTTAAAAAACGTGAAGACTTGTGTATATTTTGTGACAAGTGTCACTATCAGAAAAATGTTTTAAAGCTAGTTCGCTTTCTTTTGATGAGAAACGTAACTTAATTTTGAAAAAAAGAGCTTGCTTTGTTTGCCTGAAGAAAAATCACATTTCACGCAATTGTAGCTCTAAAATTAAATGCACGAATTGTGGTAAAAGACATTTTTTTTATATTATGTCAAAATGTTTTTAATGAGGGTGGTAATGTGTCGTTAGAAAGTCATAAACATGAATTGGGAGTAGTGACACTGTTTTAACTACTCAAGGTTCGGATCCAACTGTGTTACTCCAAACTTTGAGTGTCCGTGTAAAGCACAATGGAAAAGAGAAAATCGTGCGTGGAATTATTGACACAGGACCAGAACGCTCCTATTTATCACGAGATGTAATTAAATATTTGAATTATAAAAGTATTGGAGAAATTAAATTAATTCACACATTATTTGGTAATGTTGAAACAAGTGAAACAAAGCATAATAAATATAGAATTCACTTAAGTAGCATAGACAATAGTTATAAATGTGATATTCATGTTTTAGATGTTCCTGTTATTTGTTCTAAAATACGAAAAGTGCCAAATGGGCCTTGGTTATCAGAATTAAATAAATGTGGTATTAAAATTTCTGATGTTGAAAATAGTTCATGTGAAACCGAAAATGAAATTAAATTATTGATTGGTTCTGATGTGGCCGGAAAATTACTCACCGGAAATATTAAAGTTTTAGAAAGTGGTCCGGTTGCGGTAAAAACCCATTTGGGATGGACTCTAATGGGAAAAATTCCAAGTATTAAATCAGAAACAAATGAGGCTGCTATGATTATTTCATCACTTTGGAACAATTGTTCCGTTGCTGATTTGTTGAAGCTGGATATTATATATATAACGGATCCAGTTGAATCCAAAACTAAATCTGAAATTCATGAAGAAACTATGCAGCATTTTAAGAGTAATATAAGAATAGATTCAGAAGAGAGATACGAAGTAGCATTGCCATGGGTGCTAGACAGGGTTGGCACGGTTTAAACCAATTGGTTTTAACCATGGTTTAAACCACGGTTTAAACCAAATGGTTTTTTTCTCAAAAAAACCAATTGGTTTTTTTTAAAGAAATCTAATGAGATTTTCTCTTTTTTCTACATATTTTAAGAGTTTGAAATTATTGGATATAAATAATTTTTATTTTTAATACTTTATTTTAGCAATAAGTTTTAAATATAGTGGGTCTAGGTCATGTTTATATTCATAGGATGGAAATTAGTAGTATTGATCCACTGCTCTAAAGATAATTTTTAAAACATCTGAATTTTTCAAAGGTAAAATAGGTTTAAAATAATCAATTATTTAGTATAAAATATTTTAATTTTAGAAAAATGCAGATTATTTAAAACAATCTGTCATAACATACATGGTAATTTTGAATATGGAGCTACAGAACTGCTTATAAAATGATCTTTAAGATTTTGGTTAAGCTGTAAAAGAAATTTTTCTTGACTGAGGAAATCAAAATATGAAGTTGAATAAGAGAGAATTAAAAAATTGAGTGCTAGTTATAGCATTTTAATAGTACTATACTAGAGTATTTCCCCCCTATTATCTGCTGATTCTAATGACTAAAATTGTTTACTTTAAATTGTTATTCAAAAAACAAAACTTTAAGAAGTATTTGAAATTTATTTTTTTAATAATTGTGGAAAAGAATATTATATTCATCAAACTACATCAAATGTGCATTATTAGTAAACAAAAAATTGTTTATAAAGATTTTCAGGTTGTCACTGTTTCACTATGTATAGCAATTTATTCATTAAACATAAGACTATTTACTAATACTGTTTAAATTAAAATATGATTTTTTTCAATTTTCTGCATAAATTAACTGTAATTTTGTAATTTAAATTATTTTCAAATGAAGTTATACTACTTATGTATCCAACAATGTCTATTTTGATCAATAATTTATATGTATACGTAATAAAAAAAGATGTTTTTAAAAAAACCCGGTTTAAACCAAAAAAAACCTGGTTTAAACCAAATAAACCGGTTTTTTTGGGTTTTTTCGAAAAAACCTCGTTTTTTTCCAACCCTGGTGCTAGATAAAGGTTGCTTACCTAACAATAGAGAATCGGCCGAAAAGCGGCTTGCTACAACGAGGGAAAAGTTAATTAATTTAAATAAAGTTGAGGTATATAGCGAAGTATTTGATTCGTGGATAAATGCAGGAATAAGTGAAAGGGTGGTTGATAATAAAGAAACTAAAGTACATTATTTGCCACACAGACCTGTATTTAAAGAATCGAGTGAAATTACTAAAGTTAGACCAGTTTTTGACGC
Source organism: Maratus speculifer (assembly GCA_964019185.1). Lineage (NCBI taxonomy): Eukaryota > Metazoa > Arthropoda > Arachnida > Araneae > Salticidae > Maratus > Maratus speculifer. Next base: position 240,321,024 of record OZ025296.1, read on the forward strand.
TTCGGCTCATGTTAAAGGTTCCCCTTCTCTAAATGATTGCCTAGATAAGGGATTTAATTTGATTGAAATGATTCCTTTTATATTGCATCGGTTTCGGAAATATCCTGTTGGTGCAGTATCTGATACAGAGAAGGCATTTCTACAAATTAGTATTAGAGTAGAGGATAGAAACAATTTAAGAAATCCTAATTCAAAAGAAGTTTCTGAACTTACGTGTTTGGAATTAGAACAAGCCGAAAGAAATTTTATAATTTTGATTCAGAAAGACAGATTCAACGAGAAGTGGCAGAATAGGGACTGTCCCAAAACGTTATTGACTTTAATTACTCTTTCAACTAAAAACTTTATTCTGTTTATACCTGTTTTGAGGAAAGGTAATATTGTAAGAATTGTATCTTATCACGGTAATGTAAATATTAGTCATATTTTATTTTTTATTTTATTGTACCCATTGTTGAGTTTATCTGTCGAAAACTCAAGGTGGGAGATTGTCGCGAATTCGATTAATATTTGTAGTTACTTTAATGTCCACACTCTTATAGTGACTCCATGGTCATAGTTTTATTTTTCGCAGACGATCACGAGAAATGAAAAAGTAGTAGTAGAATTATTCTGGAATAAAGTGTGTGTTAAGTTTTTATCTGAAATGTTTTGAAGCTTCGTTTTTGTAAGATATTTACGTTATTTTCACACGTTTAATTATAAAACGACGATGTCCATATTTTCGGGTAGATTTTGTAGCATCGAGATCGCAATGTTTGTGATAGAAATCACCTCTGGGCCTCGAGATGATTTCATGAGCCCTACAATAATTATTACTAAATGTTGCGAAAAAATATTATTTTGCTTGATATGGTGCTACCGCTGATATAAATACGTGATATCGGGCACGATGTGTGAAGGATTCTCAAAAAATTGAAACACATTAGATTAAAATTAAAGAACAATTTATTTTCAACTTATTTGTATGTAAACAAAACATTATCTATTAAAATATATTACAAAACATTATCATATTAAGAAGCGGATATAGACGATTCGGACCGATATTAAGTTACATGTAGCAAGTACTTTCTGTACATTGGGTCAACTTATTAAAATACTCAATTTCCCTCTCTCACTATGGTAGCTCATGAACTTTTATAGGAGGATCACGCTTGATCTCCCCGTTGAGTCGGCTATCTCGCAAAAGATTCAAACTCTTTCCCGAATACTCTACCCAGGAAGCACCAACGACACACGTACAGGTCTATGATGTACCCTTTCTCTCCTAAATTACCCTTTCTCCCCCAATCATTTCTTCCAAAAACAGCATACAGGTTTTTTTTCTCTGCCAACAGGTATCCCATCATTTATCTAAAACTCCCTTCTTCCAATAGCTATATATACTTACCAGATAGAGAGTTTATTTACTTTTCTTACCTTGTCACTATGTTCTTAAATATCAAGAAAACTATAATTCATTGATACAACAAGGGTTATTCATACAATGGGATTTAACTAAAATTTCTCGGATCAACTTCAAGATAAAGAAAAATATTGTCTTAAATCACATACGCAGAAAGTGATACATATGAAATACAATAAATAATTAAAAAGATAAAAACAGAATCCTAAATAGTTAACTGCTCACTAGCGTCAGAAACCTGACAGTTTCTACAGGATATGATGAAATTACTTTAATTAATTTCATAAAATATTCACAAAATTTTATTTTAAAAACTCACTTTTTCATCTTGAAATTATCTTATTTTTTGGCAACATTTTAAATTACATTCCATTTGTTTTGTGATAAAGTTTAGTGAAAGTACAATAAAAATGCATTTCTTGTATTTTTATTGCAGTGTTTGAAGATTCTTGATAAGAAGGTGCGAAAAATAAAATATGAATATCTAGGGATAAAATTATCAAAAAAGAAAAATCATGTATCACGCATACATTATGAAACACGTTCCGATACTCCCAAAAAATTGTAAAAAAAAAAAATACCGTTTAGTGAGGTACAAGAAAATATCTAATTAAACTACTGCGTCCAAAATCTATATGATATTTAGATTCTTTTATAAACAGTCGTATATTTTATTTATAAGTTTTTTACTAGAAAAGAATAAATTTTTGAGATCAATATTACAGTAAGCATTTTTTAGTAACTTTCAAAAATGCACATCAGTTTAATAATGTTTGAGATAGCGTAACATTTTAAAATTGCACTGTAGATGATTTTTCCTCATATGCTATAATGTAATGTAATCCATTCGTGTATTCTTGAAATGAATAATGTATACCATGCACTCTATATTCTAGAGAACAAATGTTGTATTGTCGCTTAATAGTGTGCATCAATTCCAGTATGTTTGAAATAGTGTAGCTTTATTTAGATACACTGCAAACAATTATTCCTCTCGGATTATAATGCAACCGAATTCTTTTTGTAAATGCTACGCATTTTATTTTCACTAAGGAATGTCCTATAGTAAACTTCATCTAATGACTTTTTGATAATTCAAGTATATTTTCGCAATTAAAGTTAAATTATGGACAGACATCCAGACAGATAGACAGTCAATAGTCAAAAACATTTTTCAAGTATATTGGAAACAGCGCTGTAATGAAGGATATGAGATAAAACATTGCATACAACATTGCATACCTTCTGGATATTTTAAAGAAATTTAACATCCCCTGTTTCTCAAATAAAACTATAACGTATACTTTCTGAGTTTACCCTCACCTATAACATATACTATCTGCTGTTTTTATGACAATGCTTTTTTTAAAGTGTTAAAACAATTGAAAAGTTGTGTACTAGAAGGAAAAGGGCAAAAATAGAGAGTGGTGTAAAATAATTAAAGTTGTGAAAAGATGTTTAAAACAGGGATCAAATAACTTGTGGTAGATATAAAATACAGCAAGATAACTACAGCTTTAGCCAGATTACATAACAAAGAACTTAGCAAAAAAATAACAACAAAAAATAACAGATCTATTAACATTTTATCTTCCGTCTTTTATCCGAGAATCAATAAAAATATTTTATGCACTGAGAATGTATGCACTGATTCACCCTCTTTGCAGTTACCCAGAATTTGGAAACAAATGCTATATTGAAACAAGTTGGAAATTGCACGTGAACGTAGCAAATGAGGTGCGATCGTACGATAAGGAAGTTTTAAAAAATATTCAGATCTTGTTGGTATAGTAGAGCGTACTCCGGATACAGTATAGTAGTCGAAATCTTTACGTTTCTGTAAATATGCAGGAAGTAATTTTTATTACACCTCAGCAACGTATATCTTATTCATAAAATGTGAAATAGTTGAATATGATTAAAACACGTCCCAAACAATGTTTCCCCGTATAGCATTATGTAATGGAATACTTTTGTGTGGCCCTGTAATTTAATAATAAAAATTCTTTGCATCACAGATTGTACAGAATGCATATTTTATTATATATTTCATAGATTCATGCCAATTCTATTATGTTCGAATGAGTGTAACATCATTAAAATGCATTTGAAACTTTTTTCCCATTGACCGTAATGCAATGGAATACTTTTGATTGTCCCTGTAAATGATCTATGCATCCGACTTTCATAACATTTGAAATGATTCGACAAAATTACGTAATAATTATATGTTTTAAATTTCAAACGATTAAAATGCATTTGAAACTTTTGTCCCTATTGACCGTAATGTAACGGAATAATTTTGATTGTCCCTGTAATTGATCTATCCATCCGATTTTCATAAAATTTGAAATGACTCGACAAAATTATGTTATAATTATGTATTTTAAATTTCAAACGATTCGGTTGGGTAATTTTTGCATTGTTATATGCGGACAGACGGACAGACGGACGGACTATGAGCGACAGCAATAGGTGCTACGTATTTTCATAATTACGAACGAACCTAAAAAAGGAAAAATAATTTACATTTCTAGATGACCATTTTTTATTAGAGCACACCTTGCTTTCATCATACCTGTGATTACGTGATTTTTGTTTAACCAAGCTAATTTTTAAAAATGTCGCGGAAATACTTTTTATTAACGCTGATTTTAATAAAGGTGGCGATTGTGCGTATTACGAAACATGCAGATCAAATCATTAAAAGATATTTATATGCTTTTAAAAGTGCTAGTTTTCATTTTGCAACTGTGTTTTATTGATGATTTTTTATAAACTTTACATGTATTGTTCAATTTTAAATACAATTTTAAATACACATTCGCCCACCAACACAACTTGTCTGATTAGATGAAAATTCCTTTAAATGCGTGCGCAAGTATGCCAGCATCTTGAAATAATACATGAGATAAGATAAATGTTGTTTGAAATAAGAAATGACAGAGAATTGCGATGAAAAAAATCGACAATGGGTAGTACAATCTATTGTTTTTCTCCTCAGATGTAAAACTGCAACTATACAAAAGAAATAACCATTTCTCAACATTATATGCATGAAAAGTGAACATTTCGGCAATATAAACTATCAAAAACAAACATAGATTTCGGCTAGATATTTGGAAGAGTAGTGAGAAATTTGTCTATACAAAGAATTCAATTTTGTAAAAGAAATATTCTAAAAAGAAAAAAACGGCCATGCTCGGCTGTTAATATTACAGTCAATAAGATAAAAAATAAAAAAGCGTTTAAAAATTTCATGTTTTATTCTTGTTGTATATTATAAAGAACTGTTTTAATTTTTTTCCCGTTATGATGAAATATTTTGTTTGTGTTACAATATAATTTTTTTTAAATATTCCTTTCTTATGTTTTCAATCAGAAAAAGTTGTGTGTCGTACATATTTAAAAATAGCCCAAGTGTGCCGTAGAAGTTTAATTATTTGAAGAAATGGTCCAAAAGGTTAAAATGGAAATTAGTTAGATGTGGCAATCCCAAAACTTTCTTCTATCTTATTCATATAATTACTTCCTGAAAAATGCAGCATAGCCGCGCCACCGATTAGTTGGTTTAAACCAAAATTTAGTCAGTAACAACTTATGTCAACTTGTAATTGAATCTGAAGTTTGATGAAAATCCGTGCATTAGTTCTTGAGATACATTTATTGCGAAATTGTGAAAAATGCAACATAGCAAGGCTATCTGTTGAGGGATTTACACCAAAACCGAAACAATATTAATTCATATCAGGGACTGACTGAATCTAAAGTTTTTGAAAATTTCGTGCATTAGTTCTTGATATAAAGTTATTGCGATAATCACGAATAATTCATCCAGGCAGTGCCACCTGTTCAGCGAATTGAACCAAAACCTAATCAGTACGATGTTATATCAATTACTATAAAGTTTTAGGAAAATTCATGCACTAGTTCTTGAGATATGGCTACTATGTAAAATGTAAATAGCGCAGCATAGCAGCACCTCCTGTTGAGTAATATACACCAAAAACTAATCAAATCTAATTGATATAAAGGGCTAACAAAATCTAAAGTTTTGTAAAATACCGTCCATTATTTCTTGAAATAGAGCTATTGCGATACTCACGAATAATACACCATGGAAGCGCCATCTGTTGAGCGATTTGCACCAAAACGTAATAAGCACCATTTACATCAAATATTAACTAAATCTAAAGTTTTTTGAAAATCCATGCACTAGTTCTTGAGATATGGCTATTGTAGAAATCGTTAAAAAGGCAGCATAGCAGCGCCATCTGTTGAGTAATATACACCCCAAAACTAATCAGATCTAGTTTATCTCAAAGTCTAACAGAATCTTAAATTTTGTGAAATTTCGTGTATTATTTTTTTAGATAGAGCGCCCCTCAAAATTTCCGTCACATACAGACAGACATTTTGTAAAAACATGTTTTTAGGTTATGTGACCCCTAAAACATTTAAATCCATCGAAAGCCGGATTTCTAAAATTTTTACGAATCCAGTACTTTTTTCTTGCAAAGATAAAAAAGTGTAAAAATGCAAGAAAGAAACTGAAAATGACTGATCAGAAAAAAGTGAAACTAAAAATCTCTGTTATAAAAAATGCAAGAGTCTGCCTCAAAAAAAATTTTTTTCTGAAAAAATTCTTTAAAAATTTATTTTTATACGATTATATATTTTACATAAAGTGTAAACTCTGCTTATTTTCCTTCTTTTTTAGAAATATATGTTTTGCCCTAAATTGCTTGTACTACTGGCACTTCAACATATATTTTAAAAGAAAAAAAAGCATAGATGTTCAACACAGTTGGCATGTGTTTATTACAGTCGATTATCTGCTCGATGAATACTTATCAAGGAATCGTGGGGGACATTGCCTGTTATGTGGGTATTCGTGATGGAGCCTAAACTGTATATAGATAAAATTAGAAGAAAACCACAGAAAACATCGAACGGTTAGGTCGACAAGCGCGACATGGGTTTGTACTAGAGTCCTGCATAATGGCGTCAACTTATATGGGCCCTAGGGGCTTGAGCCCACCCAATAATTTTGAATTCTAGCGTGCCCAATTTTCATTGCTTTATTCATTTTTTATCGCTAGAACAAAATTTATTTTGCTTATGACCACGCATTTTAATTCTCCGATGGCACCCATAAATCCAAAATGACTGAAATGTAAGTGTTTAGCTTTTTGCTGTTTCAATTTGTAGTCTTGTTCATGATATGATGATATTACAATAAATATTAGTGTCTTTATAAGAAAAAACACATGAGAAAATAATTTAAAAGAAACTGCAACTATCTTCACACATGATAGCTTGACTTAAAAATCTCATCTTTCATCAGCTGTCTATCCTTCACATAAAAACAAACTGGTTGTACCATTTTACCAAAATGTCTTCGAGCTCACCCAATATTTTGAGCTAACCCAATATTTTTCAAAAGTTGGTGCCCCTGGTCCTGCATGTGATTTGTTAACCCCGATTTTACCCGAACCGATGCTGACCCTCCTATTCACTAACTACTTCGACCCCGAGTTATACAAAAAACCTCTGTTTAACGCTCAAATGGTATTCTCATTTAATTCTGATTGGACGTCTCATTGATAATGTCCAATCAAATGTTATCATGAATTTTATTTGAGCGTTGAAACGTAGCGTTCGAACGAGGTTTTCTAGGTTAAGGTAGATGGTGAATATAAGCATTAGTCTTTTTCATTGAGGTTCAATTTAGAGTAGAATTGACATTAAATATTTCAGTTTCGGGTGTAATTTGATTCTTTCGGATCGTGTTTGCTTTGACTCGACATTTCAAAAGTAAGCTCTGAGTATGTTTTTAATGAAAGAAACATAATATTTGAATATAAAAGAGTATATATGTGTTGTGATCATTACAAAACAGTAAATTGATATTAGAAAAATAATTGTTGACTTTTTTCCGTAACTGTATTAAAATATAGATTAATTTGCTTTCTCTTCAAGCTCATGTTTGAATACTTTAGATTTTAGTCAATAACAAGTTGGTGATTTTGTTTCCCGTGTTTGGATTTGGTTTTACGTTTACTTGTAGCAAAATTTTTGAATTCGAGTTGGTTTGTACACGACACTTCCAAAGAATCTCGTTCAAATTATCCGTTCAACCAACTTTGACAGCAGAACCTCTCAGCCGCTAATGGGGCAAGTTTAACACGGAAATCGTCCTTACGTAGTAATTTTCTGCAAAAAACTTAACTCACAAGGAGAGGATACGAGGCTTGTGTCACCGAATTGGATGAACGTTTGTGTATCGATAGAGTATAGTTAGTATATATATATATGACAGCCATAAAGCGCAATACCCAGGGGGTCTCGAGAAAATAACCCTTAAAGTTCATGCTATAGTTTATAATCGGATAAATTTCCACCATCAGCAAGCACCTCCGTGGCTTGATAGGTAGAACGCTAGACTCAATTTTTTTCCACCTGGGATCTAAGCCGCTCCAACCTTTTTTCGAAACGAAAATTCACAGTGATTATCTTTGAACCGCAATTGAAAAAATATCCATGACAATTGAAATTTACGAAAAATATAAATTAAATTAACTTTTTTATGAGATATAAATGCATTTTTAATGGCGAAATTTTGCATGTTTAAATATTTTATGTAAAAAAAAAGTAATTTAATTTATTTGACTATAGACCACAATTTTTATTTTGTTATTTAAAATTGTTTACATTTATTTCTATGAATAATCTACTAATTATTACAGACAAATAAATTAAATTCGTGAAATAAATGCGTGAATAATAATATTTTAATTTGTTTCATTATAGAAATATAATAAAACTGTATTATATAAACATATTAAACAAGAAAAAATTCCGAAAAAATACTACATAGACGCTTATTCTAATTAAAAATCTAGAATTCAAGATTTAAAAAAAATCATTTTAAAATATAAAAATCATATTTCAAATAAACCTGGAAGTATTTCAAGTATTTGCACGGAAAACAAATTAAAATAACATATTTGGTTACATATTTTAATTTATTTCTCTATTAAAAATAGTAGCAAATCACAGAAAAAAACTAAATGATTTTAAATAACAACAAAAAATTTCAAATCTATACATATATATAAAATAAATATGCTTACTTAAGAAAAAACCATGAGTACACATTTAAATATGCGAAATTTCGCAGTTAAAAATGCATTTATATCTCACAAAAAAGTTAATTTAATTTATATTTTTCGTAAATTTCAATTGTCATGCATAGTTTTTCAATTGCGGTTCAAAGATAATCACTGTGAATTTTCGTTCCGAAAAAAGGTTGGAGTGGGATTAGATCTTAGGTGGAAAAAATTCGAATCCAGCACGCTACCGATCAAGCCCCGGAGGCGCTGGCTGATGGTGGAAATTTATCGATTATACACTATAGCATGAATTTTACGGGTTATTTTCTCGAGACCCCCTGGGTATTGCGCTTTATGGCTGTCATATATTTATATACTAACTATACTCTATCGATACACAAACGTTCTTCCAATTCGGTGACACAAGCCTCGTATCCTCTCCTTGTCAGTCAATTGGACCAATCTAAAGCGAATTAATTTTTAAATCTAATGAATCATATGTCAGATATTTATTAAACATAAAAAAAATGATTTTAGATAGATTTTTTGGGAAGTTTTCAAAAGATATTTACTATTGTTTAATTTTTATTCCAATATTTATGAAATAAACTTTGTCACAGTAATGGAATGTCGAAAAACTTGTACTGGGTAAAAAATAATTATTAGAAAAGAAGAATAATTCAGATTAATTGCGGAAAAATCCTCAAACAATAAAGGTAACCTTCCTTTTTGTCATCTTTTAACCATTATTTATGCAACCAAAACTAATTATGACCATGTTATACATTTAAATATGCTATTAACGTTCGAGGGTCATATGTCAAAAGCATAAAGATGATATGATTCGATTAATTTAGTTTATCAAAAACAACACAACTGATTAGATTTTTATCAAGGATACTGCACCTGATTTATGAATAAATTATAGAATAACTCTTTTTTTTTTTACGAAGGATTGTATTCATTTCTAGGATTTACTAATTTCGCGTTATCGATCCATCAGTATTAATATATGACAGGAGATTTTTTTTAACCTTTCCTTTATCATTCTTTTACAATATGATGCAAGCAAGGAAGAAGAAATAACATTGATTTATACGATTTAACAATATAGCAATCACCAATCCAACTTCCCTGAAAGATATCCATATCGTTTATATCATGATCAGTCGATTGAATCGATATGACAATGACGAAGTTTTATTAGGTGATGATAATCGGACGGTTGCAAAGGAATTTCGACTGAATACATTTGAATAAAAATGAAGAGAATCTTGAAAAACAGATTCACTATTGCATGCTCTAATTTTCAATCGCTTAGGTCACATCCGTGTCAAATAACTTAGTGATAATTTCTTTCTTAGTGTGATTTCTTTTGCTGCATAAATTAACCCTTTATTTACCGAATTATGAATTCATGAAAATTTTACATTCTAAAGCATTTTATGTAAATTGTTTAAACTAAATTAAAAGATTTACATAATCATTTAATAAATTTTTGAAAGATTTTAGAAGGATAGCAGGATTTAGAAGGATTAATTAAATTTGAATTTACAGGGATTTTGTGCAATATTTATAACCCCACTCAAATCTTTTATTTTAAATTGTTTTCTTAGTATTTTGTAAAATTATAAAATGTACAAATAGGATGTTCTTACAATATAAATATAGAAATATTTCCGAATTGAAAAATCCCTATCCCCTTCCCTCTGAGCTAAGAAAGCTGAAAAGATGCAAAGGCAAAAGAAATCATTCTGTTAAAAATATTCTTGTTTTGTGTAACCAATAATGCTTTTGGGGCAAGATAAAGTAATGTATCTGTAACTCATTCTATACAGTATTACAACTGATTGATGTATTAAAAGAATTTTATAATAAATAATTTTAATGGTACTTATAAGTACCGTCAGTAGATAAAGGGTTAAATGCAGAAATGCAATGCACGCTGTTAAAAGTTTCTCTAAAAACACAGAAAAAAGCGAGACTTTCAGTAATTTTACACTAGTTCTCGGTTAAGAGTTTATTCCAATTGAAACTACTTATTTTTTGGCTTATTTTTAAATTCATTTTTCTCTCAAACGCATCAAACTGGCAAATTATCTTATTTAGAAACTACACAATGTGCCATGCTGGTCGATTTTTTAATAAATGCTGAAAATATTGAAAGAAGTAATATAAGTGGATGTTTTGAACCGAATTTTCCAAAGCGGAAGATCTAAAACGAAAAAAAAAAATGATCATACTGAGAAAATAATTGTTTATAAATCAAATTCTAATTAATTGAGTGAAAAATGAAATCACGCGGCCTCTTATATATCTCTTCAAAAATCACCTCAGCAAGTTTCATGTTTCTACTTTAAAAAATGTGTCTGAAAATTTATCAAAAAATTTCGAGCTGTTGAGGATGGAAAAATGTTTTTTTCGACTACACCCTTAATATATTGAACCTAAGTTTCTCGGTCATCATTTTACAGACATTTCGCCTATATTAAATCTATTTCCCTATAGGGATTTCCAAGTTTTTATTTAAAGATACATAATGTAGAAAGTTACACCTTTTCAAACATGATGAAATTCATATGCATTTGCAAAGAGTACTCAAATATGCATTCTGTAAAATCTGTAGTGCACTAAAATATACATTTTGTAGAATTTGCGGTGCAAAGAATAGTTATTATTTATTTACAGGGCCATACAAAACAATTTCCTTACATTATGGTATACGGTGGAATTGCTTGCGGCGTCTTTAAATCTGTTAAACTATTTTATATATAATGAAATTTATATACACCGCTGAGGCTTACTGTAAGTTATTTATTGTATAATATGAAGTGAATAGCATTTACAGGGACGCATAAAAGACTTCAGATATTATACTTTATCTGAAGTACGATGTAATAGCGATAATGACAGGAAATAAATTTTTAGTTATTTGCTTTTACGTTACCTTATATTTATGCAAAATATATGGTGTGTATATATGCTATAGTTACCATTCAGTGGTACAAAAAAGAATTCATAAAGATTACTGAGTATGACCGTAAATTACTTAAAGATTGTTTTTAAATGAAGTATGCTCTTTTACGCTGAACTGCATTTATCTTATTAAGAATTTTTTTAGAATATAGATAAATGATATACAGTTCCACGCAAAGAATTAGATACATGGTCGTCTATGGATGATAATTTCTGGAAATGTGATTTTAATAGTTTCAAGAGAGTTGTAGTTTGAATTAAATTTTAGCAAAACAATAACATCTAATAATGTACTAGGTAAATTACAGGTCTGAACAAAAGTATTTAAGCATATTTCCATCAATTAGTATAAATTGCTGAAAGAGAAATTTCAACCTGTTATACGTTTTCGTGCTAAAGTAAATTTTCGCGTTATATAATGTATATATCAACCTACAGATCAAATAGAGGACAGCTGAAATCAGTTTTTCAAATATTTTATCTGTTTCCAAAGATGTTAACTTATTTATCTTATTTAACTTATTTGTCTAAATAGCATAATTTTGTCAAAAATTTCAGGAACTGTTAGAAAATATTTCTCAATCTATGCTTGAAGCAGGATTTTTCTTTCTTGTTTAATTTTTAAGTTCATTTTGTTTTAAATATTCTTCAAAATACTTTTTATACATGCTTCAAATTCCATAAAATTAGATAAAGTACCTGTGCATTGAGGAAATAATAAAAGATTGATATTGCCTGTCAATATCAATTATTGATGTGATTTTTTCAAGATTTTGAACTATATAATTATGTAACCAAATATCATGTGAAAATACTGAATATACTAAAATGGCAAAAATATCTAATAAATGCAGCAAATATTGTTCATATTAATTATGTTATCAGCATCTCTTTTTTCCCCAACTAAATAGATAGTGTACAACAATGGGTGAAGTATCATCGGATGGGACTTTTTTAATACATCTGACATCGTGTACTGAATTTAAATAATATGTAGCGTATAAAGATGAATGAAGTATCATTGGATGTTTTTTTTTTCTTTTGGGCCCACATCTGATTTCACATACTTAATTTTCGTTATATATTCAGATTCAGCTCATCGAACATAACATTTCAGGTGTCAACTTCGCTTTTTCCAATGCACATACGAAAGCTAACAATGAATGCCGTATCGTACGAAAGATTTTTGAACAAGCTATTGACATAGTACATTCCTATTTCGTTAAAAAATTGTTTGATTTTAAATAAAAGTTGCAGTTAATTATAAATTAACGGAAAATATATCAGAAAATCTGAAATATGTACGAAAGAAGTACAAAAGCCTTCCTCGGATTTACTGATCTTTCTAAACTGCTAAATAGAGGTTAGGGTAAAAATCATGTACGTTTTTCACAAGCTTGCTTCCAGACAATATAAAAATGTTATATAAATATATATATAGTATACATATATATGTAACGGAAATAATAGTAACTAATCAGGAATCATCCATAACCCTAAACTAAAAAGCAACAACTACTGCAAAAATGGGTTCTTCCTATGAATGGTGTGATTTTTTCATACATAACACAACGTTGTTGTTTTACCTTTAATGGTTGCAAACAATAAGCCATTTTGTCTTTTGATAAAGAATCAATGGAATATAAAGTCAATTATCTAAATGCATTGATATTTTGACATCGAACACATTCAAAATATCCATTTTAATCATGATCGACGAGTTTTATTATGGCATAAGCGTATGTAATTCATGAAGTACTTAAAAGACTGTTACAAATAAATAATTGTTGCAATTCAAAATATCTATTTTAATAATAATCCACGAGTTTTATTATGACATAAGCCTATAAAATTCATGAAGTACTTAAAAGACTATTACAAATAAACAATTGTTGCAAGTTTTAAAAGAAAGTGTGAAATAAAATGGGTTTTCTAATGAGCAACTGTGCGCAGTCAAATGTTATGTAATAATCACAAGAACGAAAAATCACCAGAAAGATAATCGCTGATTATTAACTATAAATAAATAACTCAGGAAAAAAAAGTCATTTTGGATATTCTCTAATTGGAAATTTGGTACATTTAAAGTTTACAGAATAATTTGATGTAATTTATAGTTAACTTAGAAAAAAATAATACTTTAAAATTTGAAAAATTTGTTTGGCAATTGAATTATTTTTTTAACAATGAAATGTCTACATACATTAAAACTTGATAAATTCTGATAATTACCAGAACGAACTGGTTCCAGTCTGGAAAACGCTTGTAAACTTATTGTAACACATTAAACTTATTAAAACTTATTATAAAAACATTATAAACTTTTTCCAAACTATTTAGTTGAAAGCATTTATTATTATATCTCTTTGTACAATTTCTTTTTATGACATGGATATGAAAGAAATATTCTAGAAAAGTAGTTTTAAACGTGAATTTTTATTCAACATTTTCAAATTAGAGTAAAATCTTTTCTCACTAATTGTCATTTAATTCTTTCAGGGGCAAAATATTTCTGTTGCTAATATGTTGAAGGGATTATGTTACACCAGAATTTACTAAAATATAATTTTGAAAGTGCTTTTATCATGTGAACGTGATAAAAGGAAAAAAATTAATAATATTCTGGTGCAATATCTAAATTTGGAATTAAAATTAAGTTGCGTAAATAATATATCACCATCCTTCAGAGGGTTAACAATGTTGAATAAGGTTCTGTTTAATATCAGTCATGATATTTGTTTCTATTTTAATGAGATTTATCCAATCCAAACAACACTTTTTTTTTTCAATAAATGCCTTGTTATAAATGCATTATTAAAAGCAATGCTTATGATTCGATTTGTAAACTGATTTACAATAGCTATCAATACTGGTTTTAATAAGATAAAACGGTCAAGTGGGAGTATTACTCGTTCTCAGAGGGTTTCGCACAATAAACATATGTATTATTAACCCCTTGGGGACGAGCGACTGATATACGCACAATTTCAAATTTTTAGAATTTTTCATTATTCCCACTAGTTATTTTTTATTGTAAAGTTTACCTTATTTAATTGGAGCATTTTCTCGTTTCAAATTCAGAACATTTTCTCTTTTGAAAAACCGGTGGTTAAAGGTTAAAAATTAATAAAAGTGTTCTCATCACGAAAGAGTAAACTGCACTAAGAAAATCGTTGGTGAAAGAATAGTAAGACTTTATAAAAAACTATACAAAGTTGGGTTGGTTAGCTTGAAAAACATGAATGGGAATACCATAAAAGTTCAAAGAGATATGAAGCCTAAATGGTATCAAATATTGCTATTCTGGTGTAACTCTTTTTTTTTATCTTATTCTTTTCTATTTATACAGAACTTAACTCAGTACTGAGAATAAAAGGTTGTGTGCATTTAACCCTCTCATGCATAATTTTTTTTCATATTTTTTCATTATTCACAAAAAATCTTTTTTATAATAAATGAAAGACCCATTCTAAAATAATTTTATTATTGTACTGCATGCTAGCTATTATCTTTCCGCAAATCAGATCTCTATAAATGAATGCTCAAAATTTTTCTGCTTAATAATGCAATAATTATCTGTCCTCATATGAGGCCAGTATGCATGAGAGGGTAAAACTTAATTTGGCATTTCATAAAACTAAATTCAACGCAGAAATATCCTTCTCTGTAACCAGTCTAACTAATGCAAAACAATTGTTCTATGTTTCAATTTGGCATTGCGCTAAACAAACTTGCGTAGAAAGGAACTCTCAAATTCACATAGCCTCTTTGGTCCGTAATGCGTTTTTCCAGGTATAGGTTTTTAATTAACTATTAAATACACAAGTGTCGTAATGAGAAGTCCATTCAATGCAAACTAGTCGCAAACCCTATAGTATCTATAAATAATAAGGAATTAAAAAAAAAAAAATGGGCATTTTAATACCAAACATTTCGTAACGCTTTGGCCGCTATATCCGAAGTGAGGATTATATGGGAGATGTTTTAGGGGTAGGGAGGTGTTTTGAATTAAATAAGCCAAATAATACTTTAAAAAAATCCCGGTACTAAAATGAATATATTTTTTTTAATTCCTTATGCTTACGAACTTTGATTTATGTGATTAATTCTAATTAAATTAGTATGTTTGCAACAGTGTAAATTTTATTTCTTTTATACTGCTACTAAGTATTTCATAATACAAATATATTATTAAAAGTTGTTATTTAGGTTTTTAAAAGCCGATGGTATGCAGAGTAGGCTGCCAACATAATTATTTATGTCCAATTAGACCCTGTCTTTAAGCGTTAATATCTCGGCTAATTACCGACATTTTTTTTAAATCATTTATCAACAATATTTTTATACTTCTTCTACGATAAGTACCTCCAACGCTCCTCAATATTTTTGCTCAATGCTCACTAATCGAAATTTGTGTGTAACAGAAAAATGTGCTTTTCTCAACAACTATGCGACCTAGATTAATCGCTATAGTTTTCGTGCAAGATTTAAAATAACATCCATAACCTCTAATTTTTCCATAATTTTAGTTTCAATAGATTCGGAATTAGACGGAGGAAGGGAAGAGACATATTTTTGCACCATATTTTCGACGATATCGCTGAAAATATACCTAAAATTAAAATAAATATATTTTTGACTTCAAGGTAATGAAAGCTTTCACACGATATCCCAAATGATATACAAAATAAAGTAACTTCGTAGTTGTTTTCTTCAAGTAACTTAATTAGCCCCCTACTCCCCTCCTAAATATATTTGTAAATGTTTAATAATCTGTAAATATGTTGGTCAATAGTCTTTATTACTTCTCCCAGTTTGAGCTTTCCATGTTTCATAGTTTATGAGCAAAATGGCTGTAAGTAAAACGGACAGACAAACACCGAAGGGATTTTATAATGGTTCCGCTTTTACTTTATAAGTACGGAACCCTAATAAGAAAATAAAACAATGTTATTAGAATAAGAACGTATTTGAACGAATTTGTATTTAATCCGCAAAAATAGTTTAGGTAACATACATTACCAACATAAACGCAAAAAATGGTAGAATTTTATTCACACACATGGAAGAGAAACAGAGATTCAAGGAATAGGTTTATTGTGCTATTCCTAAGATAACTGAAAAGCTTATATGCATGAACTGAACTTTCTTGGAAAATTCTATGTCTATAAATAACATTAAAATATTGTTAAGTATAACTTAGCTTTTCCCCTATTTTCAGACATTAAAATATTATGTAAGAACCACTTTTCTTGATTTCTAATAGCATTTTTTTCACACTATCAGTTCCATTCCCTATATAATTTTCATATTGGTTGTCCTTCGTAATTTACTGTCATTCTTAACATAAACTTATGTTATAAACTTATTGCATGAATCCATTTTTTTTCTGTATATATGGGGAAAAAATCCTTCAATCTCTATATTGACTTGAGGAAATCATTGCGGTAATTAAAAATTTACCCTACAAGAAGGGTCCTGGGATTTTGCTTTGAAGACCATCGTGGCAGAACCTTCTACGTTCGCTATGCCAACATCCTTTCCACACCTCGTCTGGTCAATGTGGGCATGCCACCAGGCTCCAAATTGAGCTCCTGTCTCTATAAAGCTTATATATCGGATATTATTACTTCTAAACATACTTTGCTGGCTAATTATGCTGTCGACCTGAAAGTTATGACTACATAGGTGCCAACCTGACATAGATTATCCGTAATACGTGCGTTAAGTTGACCCTGGTTTAATGAGCTTCGAACCAGAAATTTGTCAAAGAAATGAAATTAAGTATGTTCCACTAACAATCTTGAAATTAAATAAATAAAGATTCATGAAATATATTTTCTGGTTTGAAATGACGTTAACCTGGATCAAACTAATCCACGTATTCCGGAAGATTAGTTGAAAGTTGGCAGCTATGTGACTAGCGATCAGAACAGTCTTTTTGTGCACGACTATCTGCAACAGACAACAACATGTATGTAAA
Source organism: Maratus speculifer (assembly GCA_964019185.1). Taxonomy (NCBI): domain Eukaryota; kingdom Metazoa; phylum Arthropoda; class Arachnida; order Araneae; family Salticidae; genus Maratus; species Maratus speculifer. The sequence continues at coordinate 240,338,506 of OZ025296.1, forward strand.
CTTGAATCTTTCTTCACCAAATGGCGTATTAAAATTAATTCCAATAAGTCTCAGGCTTACCCAAACCATTCATAACCATCTTTACCCATAACAATGCCACTCCTCCACCACTCTATCTTGATGGTTTCTTCATTATCTTATCTTTAGGCGGGAGGGGAACTATCTGGGTGTCACTTGGTACAAACTCATCGATTATAGCGTCCAAAAGTTTTGCAAAGCTAAAAATGAGCTTGTTCATCTCCTGTACAGTAATGAGATGAATATGAGAAATAAAATACTGTGGTACAAAACGATACTTCATCCCATACATCTCTACTAATCTCAGATCTGGGGCTCAGAGGCTAAAACCAATCTTCAAAAAATCCAGGTTGTCCAGAGCTAACACTTCATAAATTTGTTCACTCTCCATAGTATCACAGAAATACTCTTATTCATAATAATCTCAATGTAGCTTCTATCTACTCTGTTATGAAAAATCAAGCTATTATTATTTTTTTTTTTTCGAAAATGTTCCGACTATTTCAAATTTAGCTTATTTATGATAAACGTGTCCACTGGAGAAGTCTTGGGGTAAGTCTTCATGTGTCGGAAAACATGGAGCCAGGTTAATTCATCCTAGATCTAATTTCATTGACTGGGAATTGACCTTCCTGGATGTTCATTATCCCTCTTGTAAATTTCTATATATTTTTGTAAATATTCCTGTAAAAAATATTCTTTTTACATTTTTATTTTCTTACTTATCATTGTATTTCTAAATCTATTTAACTATAATTTATAAATATATGGCGTCTTTAAATAATCTTTTGGGTTTTGAGATACAGCATCCCCCCCCCCCTTCCATTACATTTCTGACGTTTGGTTTGTTAGACTATGACTCTCCAGGTACTCTACAAAACACCTTATTTTAAGTTCCAAATTCTCTGTATTAATCATGTATTGAACGATTAATTCTCCCTAAACTAGTCTACTATAAGCATAGATACCAACATCTCTTAATTATTCCGGAGTCTGATAATAGACAAACGGTTTTAAAACGAAATCTAGTAAGTACCAATGTTGAAAGAGAACACATTTTCCTATAAACATTTTCCGGTCTTAAACTTGTTTGCCTTGTACCAGACTCCGTTATAATTAAGTGATGTTGGCATCTATTCTATAAGTTTAAAAGTTTTGCAGTTAATAACCTTATTTATATTGTATTACGCCAACTACTAGCTTAATTGTCAAATTTGGATATTTTTATAACAGTCTTTTGCAATTTTAATATCTTTTTCTATAGTAAATCTGTTTTAATAAAATAGCAAATCGCTCTGTTCGTCTGTGTGTGTGTCTGCAATGGTTAGCAAAAACTACGGCACGTACGAGGTTCAAATTTTTTGTACAGATTGACCAAGACCTTTCCTAATGTACCTGACCCTCAGAATTTTAAAATGCTAATAATTAGTTGAGAAATTAATTAAAATCCCTAAATTGGAAGAAAGGAAAAGTACTCATAATCCAATAAGAGCAGAGATTTTTATCAAATCGCAGAATATTTCTTTGAAAACTCAAAGAAAAGGGTTAATGTAAATAGAGGGTTGCCATGTCAAATGAATGTACTAGGCTTTTTTTATAAAGGGCTTTATTTTAAATTCTTCTGAGCCTAAAAACTCAAAAATTAGACAGCTACATGCAGAAAAAAATCCCCTTTCAGAAATTCTAAAAATTATTTTCATAATCCTGTAAATAGTTGAAAAATCCGTAAAAATCCATTTATAAAATCTCATTTTATTTACATAAAAAAAAAAAAAAAAAAAAAAAAAAAAAAAAGATTTTCGAGTTATCTTTCTGAACGAGAGCAGGTGTAGTGAGTAGTGGCATTTATAGACGACTTGTTATCTATAAAACTGAGAAATTACTACCTCATTTTACTATATGATTTGTTCAACATTTTAACCAAGGATCAAAATGCTTTGTTTCAACTTTTAAACCAAGGATCAACAAATCTTCGACATTTTCCTAGCATGAGGCAAGTGCATCACTCCGATTCATTCTACTGAAAACAATAACAGTCTTAAGGGCCTAATAAAAGCTTATTTATTGATGTTTATCGGATATACAGCTTATGATAAAGTGAAATGTTTAAGTAAAACAATTTTAAGGAAGCATCTTTTCTTTTCTTCTTTAAATTATAGTTGCACGATCATATAATGAAAAATATAACGTATACAATGTGCGGAAATAAATTTTAAAAATAAATTCTTTCGCATAAAACATTAGTGCATAAAATCAGTTTAGGACACAGTTAAAATAGTTCAAATGTTATCAAAATTTCTATAAAAATATTTTAAATAATACAAGAAATATTATTAAATTTTTATATTTTAGTTATTTTTTAAGTCTTCATAGTTCATTATTATAGTTATCATTTTAAAAATATTCTGCTCTCTCAACCTTTTTTAAGTACTATAATTTATTAACGGTTTAATGATTTTACATAGTTAGAAAATATACAAAAGACAGATTAGATTTAAAGTAACGCACTTTCTGGGCGATTGTCAATTATAAAACAATTATGAAAATTTTAAATATTTTATAAAATAGACGTTCAATTTTATGATTATTATTATTATTAATATTCCTTCGTTATACCGCCTTTTTCACTTTTTTCTGTCTTACATTACATTAAAATAATATGAATTAATGACTTTAATTATACTACAGACAAAAATTTACATTACAGACAAAACATTAGAAAGTTTTATATGCATACCATAATGCCATTTCCCGCTATAAGTCCATGCATGCAAATAATTTTAATTCTCGTTTCAGATTTGCTATAAGTGGTTTCAGCTGTAATAAATCTTATACACAAAACAGGAAAATCCGCGCTTTTCTTAAATTAATAGACTAGGCATCCAGTTTTTAACATTTTCAATTGCATTTTTTATTTTAATTAAGCTTTCTTTTATGTTAAAACTCTTAAATTTAGTAATGTTTGTACATTTTCGGTATTTTTAAGAAGGCAAGTTAATCCAGAATTAAATAGCTTAACATATAATTAAAGATGTTTTTTGCTAATAAATTTGAAAGTTTAATAAATACATTGGTTATAAGATTAATGACAAGATTAATGAAACTAAAGGAGATAAAGAGAAAAAAAAACCATGATATTAAAACATAGGCCAAGTCGTATTAAAGAAACCCTTTCAGCACTATCTCTAGGATACAGCAATTGAATATTCCAATTTAATTTAAATAATTAAAGAGACTGCATATAACTGCTTCACGTATGGAAGTATTATCCAGCACAAATAATTTTAAAACAGTGTGAAAATTTCAGTTGCAAAAACATTGCATAATAAAGTTAGTTAAAAATTTATATTCATTTAGTTAAAAAATCTATTCGAATGTAGTATCAATAGCCTTATTTTTATTACTTTTTTTAATCACTTACAAAGAAAAATTTTCCATAGATTTTCGCATTGAATCACTAGATCAGAGGTGGCGAACTTATAGTACGCGGATCCATCGTAATACGAAAAAATATTTCTCTGTTTCACTAAGAATGTTTTTAATTGTCAATTTATGCAGCAAATTTAATATTGTATTATACAGCTTTGTTTATATGCATAGGCTATTTCAAAAAAATCAGATGCATTTAAATTAATAACTTATAAATTCAGTGTCAGTAACGCTGTTTTATCTCTAAACCACTCAGCATGTATTCTTTAAAATTCACCTTTGTTACCTATTAAATTTTAAAGATTTTATTTTTTAATTGATATTAAAAACATAGTTTAAATAACAACGAGTCCAATTAATCCATTTCTACATCATATAACGACATAATCAAAAAAAAAAAAAAAAAAAGTCAAAATATGAGCTTTTTTCGGCATCAGAAATATAGAATTAAAAATCTCATTTATAGATTATTAACAGAGAAAAGAATGTAACATGTTATTGAGTAAATACACAAACAAATAAGGTGGGAGTCAATATGATACGATAAGTAAAAAATGTATATATTATAGTGAAAAACACCGTAATCACTGGCGATAAATTGATAAATAAACTAAAAATCTTTGTAAAATCATCATAAAATGAAAAATTAAGCAGGACGCGTTTCGAGCTACAACAATAACAGCTCGTCATCAGCTAAACAAACACATGTCCGTAAGGGCAAAGAGTGGAGATAAAGTGAAAGAAAGAGGGAGGATATTAGAAAGAGTGCGACAAGTGGCGCTAGCTGAAAGAGCCAAGGTGGAAAAGTCGAGATAAAGTGACAGAAAGAGGGAGGAGATTACAAAGAGTGCGACAGGTGACGCTAGCTGAAAGAGCACCGGTGGAAAGGAAAATTGTTGCCAAAATAATAAAAGAAAGAGAAAAAGAACTTTTTTCTCTTTCTTTAAAGGAGAGAGATGGATTTCCTTCAAAAATTGAGCTGATTTAACCTATTTATGTGCGTTTTGAAGCATTATTTATAAAAATAAATTATACTTACCACTCTTCCAAATTAAAAATATTTGTATATCTACCACAAGAGGTGCATAAAAATTTACTAATTTCTCTTTTCATAGATATCATTTTTACTAATTTTCGTTTTTTAAAGGCCATTTAAAGAATATATGATTTGAACTTTTATAACCGTTTGAAAAAGACTACAGGTGTATATTTACAACTGAACAGAGCTGCTAAATTCAATAAAAGGAAATAATTTTACCATTTATCTGTTATTTGAAAGTTTTTACAAGTCTATAAATATGCAAAAAGTAAGTTTTCGGTGCGTATCTGTTATAAGAGCCTTGGGGGGATAGATAAAAAGTTCTTGGCAAGAATTAGCTATACATTATTATTTTATACATATATACATCGTTTATTTCACGCATATTTTTTGGCAACATATTCAATGCTTCATTCATACGCAAGCTATTTTCTTCAATATTTACAAAAAATTTTTAACATATAGAATGAAATTTTTTGTTATCATAGACACACAGAATTAATATATCTTATGCATTTAATCATAAGGAATTCTTTAATGTCTGCTAATAAGTGTTAATTTATCACTTTCGTTTTAATAGATGTTTATATCATTTGACATCAATTCTAACTTTCTTAAGTTCGACTTGCGCCAAAGCTCCTATAATAAACAAATGCCAAATTATGTTTGTTCACTTTAAATTCAAAATTTCAAAAGTAAAGAGAAAACTATGAGGGTTGTATGATAAGTATTTGGTCTTAACAAGAAAAACACATTTTTGTGTGAAAATGTACTTTATTGTTCAACATAATCTCTTTTTAGTTCCGTTCACTCAGCCCAAAGTTTTTCTATTTCTTTTTATCCCCTCTAAAAAAGCCGATTTCTCCATCGGATGTGATTTGACTACTAAGCAGATATTGAAACGCTTAAGTCTGTATTTTAATTTCTCAAAAAAGCTTAGATAATATTCGATAGAATAAAATTTGTATTTTTGCAAATCAAATTTATGCTCTTGCTTCTTATTATTGAATAAATCCATGATTAATTTATTAATCTGTTCAGTATGAAAATCACTATTATAAACAATTCTACAAATGTTCTCTAATTCATTATTCAAATTATTTTAGTATATACTAGAAAAGTACGTCTTATGAAAAATCTGTAGGTAGAAACTTTATAGGTAAATGGAGACTATGCATTATATGGTGTGGTAGCTTGGTTAGCCATGCATTTTTTGTAAATAGATTTTCAGTACATTGATTAGTTTTTATTAACGTTGCAGCTAGGAATGAGATTATTATTATGTTAAATTTCAATAGTGAATTCAATGTTATTGTCGATTGAACTTAGATTATTTGTAAATACTTTGAATTCTTCAATACCATCAAAAATGTCTTGATGGATATATGGACATAATTTTCTCTTTTTAAAATCTTTTTTACATTTTCTTAGCAATTATAAAGAATGTATTAATACAAGGTGTTATTTTGTTATATATTTGAAGTATAATTTTTCATATCTTTTCCATCGTTAAATATTATTACAAATAATCTGTTTTAAATCATATTCGTAGTAAATTTCAGCAAATTGCATCATCCGCTGTTACATAATTTAATTTACGAAATCCTTTATATGTCGCATTATATTCATATATCTACCATAGCATACATCAAAACTATACAAAATGATAAATCAAATACCTCAAAATAAATAAATTAATAAATAAATATCAATATAAATAATAAATCGTATCAAAATAATCTTTAGTAGTTTTTCCCAAAATCGTCTATTGCTCTTCTTCCGTAAAAATATATAACCAATCCCTATTCGCATCCATTACTATAACCTGTTTGTAAAACAAAAAGGATAGAACAAAAACAGAAAGTTAGAAGAATTCAGAATTTGATAGCTTTAGAATTTGGCGTATTCTTATAGATCAGACACCTTAATAATATTTGTGCATTTTTAGAAGTATAGGAAGTTTTTAACCTTTAATATGTTGCTAAAATTGTTCAGGTCATCCGAAAATAAATCCTTAATAAAGAGCTGGCACGAGTGACTAATTTTATCTCGCAAAATTTTTTTAAAACAAAAATCTTTTACATATACAGTCGACTCACGTTAATCCGAAATCGGATAATTCGAATCTTCGCTTAATTCGAACTAACATGAAGTCCCGAAATTTTCAATGGCAGAATAATGTTAAAATTTTTCATTAATTCGAACTCATTTTGTCTTGACTTCGTTTTGTTCGAACAAATTAGTATTCCGATTTTTCCTTTTTCTTTTCTTTCTCACGGATTTCAGATCATTTGAATAACTTTCTTTTCTTTCTTTCTTTCTTTCTTTTTTTTTTTTTTTTTTTTTTGTGAAAATTGTTCCGAACGAGTATACTAATAATCCAATACATTTGATATCCACTTCCTTAGTGTCCCGTCTGTCCATCAGTGACGCTTCAAATTTGTCTTCCATTGTGCTTGTTTCTAGTAATCTTTTAATTAGTTTATATATTTATACATTCTAATTTAATGTCATATTCTAAATATAACAGACGAAATAAATTTAAAAAAAAACACTTTAACGTTGATTTCTTTGTAATAATACCATGTTAAGTATGTTTTCATTTCATATTTTCCATAATTCGAACTTCGGATAATCCGAAATTTCTTGTGGTACCGACGAGTTTGAATTAACGAGAGCCGACTGTACCTTTGGAAAATCTGCAAGAGAAATATAGTGCAAAATTTATTTTCAAGAAATAGTAATGTCCATAGAATATAAAAATAGTCGTCATAGACAGGTCTGATAACACTAAAGATAGCCGTTAATGTATCTTAAGGCTTGTTCCCTGTGAGGGAAGACACTTGCGAGCTAATGTTATTCATACGGGGAGATTATTTTCCAATATCTTATTTGCATTTCAACATTTTTAAGTACCTTTTTTTGAATTAGTTTGTTCAGGTCCCTCTCTACATCGCTGTTTTTTTACTTCTTCAATTTTGGTGACCTTTTTTTTTTTTTTTTTTTTTTTTTTTTAATAAAGTTGCTTAAAAAAAAAAAAAAAAAAAAAAAACGGTTTTGAAAATGAAAGTGCCATTCAAAAAATATATGCAGCCAAAATTAAAAAAGTAAAAAAAAAGTAGCAATGTAGAAATAAACCTCAACTACCCAATGCAAAGAACAATATTTTAAAATATCGAAATGCAAAGGAGATATTAGAAAATAACCTTAGCATTGGCTGAGAAATGTCTTCGCTCACAGGGACAGCAGCTTTAAAGTTTACTATGTAGAATTAAGAATTTAAAATAACGACAAAAAATTTAAATGAAAATAGAAAGAGAAAAAAATTATTATATTAAATCATAAATTATACATCCATAATACTAAACAGTCTTTATCAAATTTTAAAATTGATAGCTAATTGACATTTAATTGACACTAAAAATGTAAAGTACTGCGAATAAAAAAAACTAAAATAAAAAGAGAACGAGAAAATAATTAGGATAGTAAATCATAAATGATGCTAAATTTGCAATAGTAAAGACAGCCTTTAATGTATTTTAAAAGTTGTAACCTATGCTAAAAATTTAAAGTAATGTAAAAATAAAATTAAAAGAGAAAGAGAAAATAATTGTGATGTTAAATGTGTTATACAAAATCCATAAAATTAAAGACAGTCTTCATAATACCTTAAAATTTATAGCATATACTAAAAACTTATAGTAGCGCGAAAATAAAACTGAAATTAAAAGAGAAAGATAAAATAATTATTATATTAAAGCGTAAGTTATTATAAATTCATAATACTAACACAGCCTTCATTATTCCTTAAAACCTAAAGCACATATTAAGATTTTAAAGTTACGCGAAAAAAGTAAACAGAAATTAAAAGATAATGAGAAAATAATCATGATATTAAATCAAAAGTTATACTACATTATAATACTAAACACAGTCTTTATTATATCTTAAAATTTATGGCATATAATAAGAATGTAAACTAATGTGAAAATTGAAACTAAAAGAAAAAGAGAAAATAATTATGATATTAAATCGTAAGTTAGGTAAATTCATAATATTAAACACAGTTTTCATTATATTTAAAAATTTATAGCATATGCTAAAAATTTACTCTAGAGTGAGCAGAAACTGAAATTAAAGTAAAAAGAGAAAATAATTCTTGTAGTAAATCGTAAGTTATACTAAATTCATAATACTAACACAGTCTTCACTGTACCTTAAAATTTATATCACATACTAAAAATTTACAGTAACGCGAAAAAGAAAACACAAATTAAGAGAGAAAGAGAAAATAATTATTATATTAAATCGCAAACTATACTAAATTCACAATACTAACATAGTCTTCATTGTACATTAAAATCTATAGCACATATTAAAATTTTAAAGTTACGCGAAAAAAGTAAACTGAAATTAAAAGAGAAAGAGAAAATAATCATGATATTAAATAAAAAGTTATACTACATTATAATACTAAACACAGTCTTTATTATATCTTAAAATTTATGGCATATAATAAAAATATAAACTAACACGAAAACTGAAATTATAGAGAAAGAGAAAAGAATTAGGAAACTAAATCATATGTTATACTAAAATTCATAATGCTAAACACAATCTACATTATGCCTTAAAGTTTATAACATATACTAAAAAAATTAAATTATCGCGAAAAGAAAACTAAAATTAAAAGAGAAACAGAAAATTATAAGTTTATTAAATCGAAAGCTATACTTAATTCATAATAAGGTGTTCTGGTGTAATAACGCCAGGTTGGGTAATACCGGCAAGCGCTGATATTACGCATAATTATGAAAATATTCGGTAAATGGCACCTGTGGGGTATGCTCAGAAGGGCTCTGAGTTATATAAAACACAAACAACAGCTTAAAGTTAATTTGTTCTGTTAAAGTTAATTTGTAATTTGTCTTATCACTTTTAGAAGCAACTGAAATTAACGCTTGATCTAAAATTTGCGAGGAAAGTTCTGTGATATTAAGACTATGTATTTATCAGGAAATACTTTGTTAATTACATAAAATTTTAGAACATTTTATGTACTTTCAAAATATTGTAGAAGACTTTGGATATGTTCGCGATGGGTTGTTTGTCGCGATGTTTGGATATGTATCTTAAAATGTACTGCGCAACAAGTATACCTGGGTGATAACGCCATTTCTTGGCGTTCCATGTATGCATTCTATATAATAGAATGCATACATGGAAACATAAATATTGATTTAGCTAAACAAATAAAAACATGCAATGTTTCTAATAATTCTGTATAAGCGGTTCTTTTTAAGCAAAAATAAGCTCAGAGTCTGATATATTTTTGTCTCCCCTCCCCTTTTTCTTTTTCTTACACTTTCACAAAAAAAAAAAAAAAAAAAAAAAAAAAAAAATTAACATTTTTTATTGTTTAAAGTGCAATTTGTCAATTTCTAGGGCTTTAGAGTTTGTATTTTAAAAATTGGGCAGTCTACATGGGATTATTCTACCTTATTTTATATTTAGATTTGCATGGCGTTATTACCCACATAGGCGGGTAATAACGCCAAATAGCATTGGTCGAGAAATCATGCCATTGCATTTTATGGTTACATATCTGTAAAATTATTTTTTATATATAGATAGCCAATGAGTTGTTGTAACAAATCCAATATTTGTTTGAAAAATACAATCAAAAACTAAGCCATGAAAATTGGTAGAACCTTAACGTGGCGTTATTACTCCAGGATACCTTACTAAACGCAGGCTTCATTATATTTTAAAATTCATAGTATATACTAAAAATTTACAGTAACGTGAACAGAAAACTGAAATTAAAAGAAAAAGAGAAAATAATTATGATATTAAATCGTACGTTAACTAAATTCATAATATTAAACACAGTTTTCATTATACCTGAAAATTTATAGCATTTAATAAAAATTTACCGTAACTCGAAAAAAAAAAAAAAAAAAAAAAAAAAACTGAAATTAAAACAGAAAGAGAAAATAATCATCATATTAAACCGTAAGTTATACTAAATTCATAATACTAACACAGTCTTCATTGTATCTTAAAATTTATATCACATACTAAAAATTTAAAGTTTCGCGAAAAAAGAAAACTGGAATTAAAAGAGAAAGAGAAATTAATTATGATATTAAATCAAAAGTTATGCTAAATTATAAAAATAAACACAGTCTTTGTTAAATCTTAAATTTTATAGCATAAATTAAAAATTTAAACAATTGAAAAAAACTGAAATTAAAAGAGAGAGAAAAAATAATAAAGATATTAAATCATATGTTATTCTAAAATCATAATACTAAACACAGTCTTCATTGCACCTTAAAAGTTATAGCATATATTAAAAATTTAAATTAACTCGAAAAGAAAACTGAAATTAAAAGAGAAAGAGAAAATAATTATGCTATTAAATCGTAAGTTATACTAAATTCATAATACTAAACGCAGTCTTCATTATTACCTAAAATTTTATAGCGTATACTAAAATTTTAAAGTAACGCGAAAAAAGATAACTGAAATTAAAAGAGCAAGAAAAATAAATTATGATATTATATCATAAGTTATACTAAATTCATAATACTAAACACCGCCGTCACTATACCTTAAAATTTATAGCACATACTAAAAATTTAAAATAACGGGAAAAAAAACTGAAACTAAAAGAAAGGAATGGGAAAATTAAATAATCACGATATTAAATCATGAGACATCTGCGCTGTTGAAGAAAGAAAACAACAAAACAGAAAGAAGATACATATTATCACTTTTATCCTCTTAAAATTTCTTTTAAACGGATAAACAGGCTGCATAAAATAGTTTTACATGGATGTAAATTATCTTTTGCATATAATTTAAAAGGGATAAAACATTTAAATATCAAAAATGATTACATTAAAAATTTTATTAAATGTCAGATTATTATTATTAATATTTTTATTTTATTTTATTTATTTATTTATTTTTGAAGAACAAAACTAGTATTGGCAGATTCACTTTCACAAAAAGTTGTATAGGAGACAAAACAAGAGGGATGTAGACTGGGGAACAAAACGGGACATCAAAATGCATTAAATCTTATATGATCACAGTATAGCAGAATCGAAAAAAATCTATAGTCCCTATACGGAAGGCATACCATATAATTATATCCGTAAAGATGTTAACCTGCCTAAAACGGAATCTTTCTCCTGCTATTTGATTATTGATTTTCAATCTTAGCAGGTTTCACTTTATTAAATAACAGTATATATCTTATATACTAAAATCTGTGTCAGCAGAATTTGTAGGTGCTGAAAGAAAATTATTTTTTTAGCGAGATTACCGATTGTGCATTTATAATTGAATGATATTCTTTCCATGGAGAATTTGAAGTTTTGACATTTAAGATAGAGTTCTGTTATAAACAACTTCCATTTTCACAAGATTTAATAAAAAAAGTACAGTAAAACCTAATGAATGGTAATAGTTACACTACACTAAATAATAATAATAATAATAATAATAATAATAATAATAATAAAAGACATGTTTTTTAATCTACAAAATTATACTAAAATCAAGAACGAAGATGTTAAAATAACATTTTCCAAGTCATCGAAGATTCCGAAAAATGCTCTATTACCTTTAAAAACACCAAAAAACTATTTATTTTTAAAAAATTTAAAAAAAAATTTAAAAAATTAATTTTTATTAGATGCCTATCGTTTTCGGAAATGTTTCTAAGTGCTTTTGCAGCGTTTCAATCAGTTTTCTGAAAACGGAATATCACTTTTTCGGAGACGATCAATTCTATGGTAAATATTTTGATATTCACAAAATATGCTTAACAGGCAAACTTACAAAATTTACATTATTTTGTTACAGTGGCATGCACAAATTAGTTATGCAGCTAAAAATTTTTACTTGAGAATTGATAGGATTCGAAAAACCAATTTTCCTGATACAGAGAACTGGTTTATGCATAGTGAAAGCTACTAAGAAATGTTTCCGAAATTTACGGACAGTAAATAAAAAATTATATATATATATATATATATATATATATATATATATATATATATATTTTTAAATTTCGAAAATAAACTGTTTTTAAAGGTTTCTAAAGATAAAGCAATAATTCGGAATCTTGAGTACTCGGAAGAGATTATTTGTATATTTGCATTTGTGATTATCGTATATTTTCATTGATTAACCCTATCGGATCTGGTGTACTATTCATTGTGCATGTCTTTTCTTTAAGTATTATTTTGTTTTATCAAACTAGGGAGCTCTGCTCCGAACGAGCTACGCTCGCCAATCCCCGTTCAGACACCACGAACTCTAAAAACACGCTCATATGATCGGTTTTTAAAAAAACTGTGAAACATTGAACTATATTTTTTTAAAAGAAGAGGCGATGTCCCTGTAAACGGGTTCCATTCATTTCCCTTTGATTGGGAAATTTCAATTTTGGGAATTTTCAATTGGAGAATTTTGCTGAATCAGCTGTTGTTAAACATCTACTGGCCATTTACATGGTTGATTAAACATGATCCGTTAAACATTGAAATACACACATGCAGTCTTTATCTCTTGGTATATTTTGAACCGCGGTATATATATATATATATATATGTTTATTAAGTAAGGCACTTTAAAAGTATCGTTTAAATCTGGTGTAACTTAATTGTAATTGCGTGTAACTGTAAATTTTTCTTTCTCTTTTTAATATCCGCGTAAAAATACTTTTGTTGTTTGAAAGGAAATATTATTTGCGCCGTCTTAGAATTCATAACGATAGTTTAAAATATCTTATCAAAATAAAAAGATATTGTCGCATCTAAATATATTTTTTTATTTTAACTTTTTGCAAAAAAAAAAAAAGATCATTTATTTCGATACCCATTTTTTAATTTTCTCTTAAACAATCAAATTAAAATGGTTGCTACTAGTGTGAAGAAATTTCGCAAAACAGTTTTTAAAATTAAAATTAAAACATAAAAATTGGATTATTATTATTTTTTAAATAGCAAATAAGGACACACCTACAAATAATGGGATTTCTTTAAAAAAAAATAATTATCCAAATCGATTTTGTAGAAAACGCAAGCCAAATGGTCAAAAAAAAACTAGTTTGTTAAATAAAATGTTAGGCTATTTTAAATATAACGTAATTTATTTTTCATCTACGGCAGCTAACGCATTTTAATGAATTCATTATTTTAAAATTTTCTTTCTCTTTTAATACTCACAAATAAATGTAACTCGATGACGTAATTTCCAGTATTTTCCCATCTCTAATTCTTAATTATTAAATTCTCATTTGAAAGTTATTTTTCTTGTTTGTAATAGTCGTCTGTAAATATTTTTTTTAATTTGAAGGAAGTATTATTCCTTGATCATTTGGCAACAATTTAAAATAATACCCTTTTCTAAAATATGCAAAAAATGCCTCTCAAAATGCTGAAAATTTGAATTTAAAATGGAAATAATTCTTCAAACAACGAGTCTAATTGAAAAAAAAATGCAATCTGCACACCCTGAACTTCTAATATATAAAATGATCTAAAAAATTTTTAAATTCCTATGTATAGTTTTTGCTGCTCTAAAACATTTTTAATGAACTGATTTTAAACAACTTTAACGTTAAATAATTCTTAAAATAATTATTCAATTTAGAAACTGCCTGTATGTTTTTCTAACATTTCTCTATAATACCACCAATTTTCATACTTTTGTGTGCTGTAGTTTTCTTAATATTAGAGAAGACATACCCTAGGTCACAAAAAATTCATTGTCAGCGGCGGTCACAACGTAAGTTACTTTTTTTTTTCTTTTTTTTAAGAAAAGAGAAAGAGATACTTTTGTTACTGTTTATATGTACTATGTTAGTATGTGTCTATGCATTTAATAAATGACTTCACTAACGTTTAGGCATCTACTACTACTACTACTTAAAATAAAGATTACTTTCCCGAAAGAATAATGTGCGATAAAGCGCAAAAAGTATTAAAAAGTTGTAATATCAATTAAATCTTGTTGTAATATAATATTTTCTAAACATCTCCAAAAACTCTTCCTTAGTCTGTTGTCATATGAATATTAATTGAATAGCACGCGAAACAACAGCATTTGTTATGTTTCAGACAATGAAGTATGCGTTTAACTCTAATTAATCTATTTGGATAGCGTTAGTGTTATTAACGTAAAACTATTTTTTTCTAAAAATTGAAAAAAAAAATCGGATTCGAAAGGGTTAAGAATCATCTGTCTTTTTTTACCGTGTAAGTACTGCAAAAGCATACAATCTTAACAAGTAGACTTGTATGATATTTCATTCGACGTAATCATTATTTTCCCCTTTACAGGGATATTTTGTTTGCACATTTTATTTATTTATTTATTTATTTATTTATATTAAGTTTCTCCGTATGAAGACGAATGATTAGCATGGTGCTAAAACAAATTTTAAAAATTTTTTGCATCATGAAAGATGGGAGCTTTTAGCATCTCGCAAGGCGGATCGACATCTGAAACTCCGAATTTCGCTCGCAAATTAGCAAACCTAACAACACTACACAAAACAAAACAAAATATACAATCCTTGATGTCATTTTGAAAATTAAAATTAATATTGCATGCATACTGTATATTATATCCGTTGTAAATTTTAGCGAATTCTTTTTTATTATATTTAAATGTATCGAATGATTCATATTAATATATCTTCGGTATATTTACACATTTAAAAACTACTTGGATGTCCCAATCCCAAAACTTTCTTTTATCTCATACGTACATTTTAATATTTTTTTTAAAAAAAGTTACTTATTTTAATGCCTTTAATAATTTTAATTCAATACCATACCAGCCCCACCAGTGGCCGAGAGGTTCTGACCTCAAACTGGTAGACGGTAGGTGCTGGGTTCGAACCCAATCGCGACCGTCGGCCTAACCGTTCGGAGTTTTCCTTGATTTTCTTCGAACCTTGCGTAAATACGGGTTAGGTTCCCTTAGAAAGACCCCCCACGAAGGGCATCCCACCCCTTAGTGCCTATATCCCATTGTGTAGATAATTGGCCGACATACATACAATACCATACCACCTTTGATTTGCATCTTAAATTTCTGTTTCAGTAAATTAATCGGAGTAAAAACGAGTTTCCGTCTGTACACGAGCCTATGGATAACAGAATGTTAGGCATATTTTTTTTCAAATTTAGGGAAGACTTAATTGCCTTACCAAAAAATAATCATATACAAAAAATTTATTTCAGTTCTAGAACTAACTTCATACACTTTTAGGTTGTGCAATATTGAAAATGGCATAAAATTCGCTATTGCAGCGCTCCCTTCAGGCAGATTCTTTTCAAATTCAGGGAGGAACAACTAACCATAGTCATACACTTACACAAAAAATTTGGTTCAATTCGATGTATAACTTCATATACTTTTGGTCGGTACAATATTGAAATGACAGAAAAATCGCGATTGCAGCAGCCCCCACTGGAGGATTCTTTTCAAATTCAGGGAGGACCAACTAGTCATAGTCACACATTTACACAAAAAATTTGGTTCAATTCGATGCATAACTTCATACACTTTTGGTCGGTACAATATTGAAAATGGCACAAACATCGTGATTGCAGCGCCCCCTTCCGGCGGAATATTTTAAAACTGAAGGTGGACCTGCTTGCCACAGTCAAAAACATTCACAAAAAATTTGGTTCAATTCTATGCATAATTTCATACACTTTTTGATGGTAGAATGGCGACATACGGACACACACACACAGAGACACACGGACAGACGGACATTTTGTAAAAACATATTTTTTGGAATCTCTGACCCCTAAAACGTGTAAATCCGTCGAAAACCAGACGTCGAAAAAATTTCGATTACAATACTTCCTTCTATTGAAGATAGAAGAAAGTAACTAGATAAAACGGCAAATCAAATGCCTAAAAAAAATAACATTAGATAAAATAAGCGTAGTGAATTAATTAGTCTTTCTCGAATTCGATTATTTTTCTGCTGTCACAAAAAAATATTATTAATCCTTAATTACTTTCTTTCTCTACGAGAAAAAAAAAAAAATTTCACAGAAACAGAAAATTAAAAAAAACAGAATTTAAATTTTCAGAATTTGACTTATCTTAATACTGATTTTTTTTTTTTTTTTTCGCTTGATAGATATCCATTCTTACAGATCGAGCATGTGAAAATTATTTATGTGTATTTCTCAGGACTATAAAATTTTAAAATTATTATCTCCACCCCCTTTCACACACACGCACCTAAAGTTTAGAGGCTGAATTCAGAATACTGATGAATTTATTTTTAGTGTATTTTATAATTTAGAGTTTATCTTCAAAATTGAAAATAACATGTGAAAAATAAAAATTGAAGAAAAGCGAAAGCGAGAAAATCATTCACAGTGTTAAACTATAAGCGCAATATTAAAATGTCAATTACATATTTGTCTCTTCCTAAGATTTTATTTGGATAGATAAAAAGTCATCTGAAACAATTTCGCATGCATAAATATTATTCTCCATAAGCAACATAAAACGGATGAAAGATTTAACTTTCAAAAAACATTGTCTAAAGAAGTTTATTAACTGTTGGTTTGGTTTACTTTTTCTGAAATAAATGTAAAAAATACTCAAGTGAGCCATTTTCAATATCGAAATAAATATTATTAATAAACATAAATTGCGTTTGTGATGAATTTAAGCCCATTATTATCAATTACAATTTTATAAATTCTTTTATTGCATTCAAATGTATTAAATTATTTATAATAACATATCTCCCATATATTTCAACATTGAAAAACTGGACGGAACAAATAACAAACATAAAAGTAAAGCGTATCAAAAATAATCTTTAATAAATTTTTCTATTTCTCTTCTCCCGACAAAAAAATACATAATCAATTCCTTAATCACTTCCACTTTCTACGCGCAATAACAAAAGCACCGAAACTGAAAGTCCAGCGAAAACAAGAACAAAAAACAAGAAACAAAAGAAAGCGAAAACTCATCCTTCGGATGAGGTAAGTCCATCTTTCTGGTCTCTCCACTTGCCCTGATTTCTCGAACGTGTCTTGGGGCACAGCAAAAGGACAAAAGGGGGGAAAGGGGGAAACTGTGATAGGGTCAGATCTGGAGAGGGATGACACCTTTTCGCTCTTTGGGTATATAAGGGACTTGCTGGTCCTCACCGGACATCACATCCTCTGTGGCTTCTACAGAGTGCAGAAGCCTCCTCATCAAGGATCTACTTTGATAGCTACCCAACATATATTATCGCCATGGAAAGCAAGGTATGTAATAACCCATGGATTATCATGCAGGATTAAGGATTAAAAGTCGAAAACCAGGCCAGGTTCTATTGTTTCAACATTGGGGATATGTACTCCCATAGTGCTGGGGAACAAAGTCCGTGCTAGTTCCAATTTGTATGATTAGCCTCTATCTCTTTGATATAATTGTTGACTTAGAGGAGCTTACGGAAATGGTTTACTAAAGTTTTTCAAAACTTGAATGTAGCAGTTATTAAAGTCTAAAATGTTTTAATAAGTGTAACTAAATCAACACGTCATAAAAAGAAAAAAAAATTAATGGAGTTATTCAAAATGGATAGAATTTAGAAAAGAATAATGGAATTTTCGTCTTAAGTACCTTGCATATAGCTCTTTATTAAAGTTTATCGAAATTTTATTGCAACAACCAACAAAGTAATAAAATATTTCAAAAAGCACAACTAGCTGCAAAACAGATGTTAAATTGTACCTATTAACTCTTAATGTCATTTAATGTTTTACATTTTTCTATCAATTAAACTAAATCCATATGAAAGAAAATTTATCATTTTTTAAGTAATTCTCTAAACAATTATCTATTCTTTATCTTTTAAAAATAAAACCCGCTCATCAGATAAAAAATAATGAAAAATAAAATTGTAGGGATTGAAATCGACATCCTTAATGTTTAATATCGGCGATTAGCCCCATTTTGTGAAGTTATTCGGTAAACTTTCAAGTGTTATATTCTTAAAAATGATTAAATTTAATTTACTTAAGTTTTGTATTTTTTAATAATTACAAATTTATAAGTAGAACTTCTGAAAGAAACTTCCTAAAGAAAATATTGTACATTCAATTTCGGTGTATTAAATCAAGTCATAGAACTCAGAAAATTTTGTTAAATAATAGTTAAGACAATGTTTTTGAGCTTTAAAAGTTATTAAATTCAATAATTTCAATTTCTCCTTTCTATAAATTATTTACTGATTCAATTTTTTTACTATTTGATTGTGCGTAAAATATAACCGTAAGCAACTCTAACAAGCCAAATCTTTCTAACTGCAAAGGTCAAAATTAAATTCCCCTCTTTTGAACGATTTAGAGTTTATATCACCAAAACTTTTTTACATAAAAATTGTTCCCTTTCAGTACCATTTCATCTAAATAACTTTCTTTGTTTTGTTCGTTTTTATTCATTTATTTCAAATTTATTCGTTTTAGTCTTATCATTTTGCTATTAGACCGGGAGACGGCTGTATGGATAATCACCTCATCGAGTTCACCGATGAAAATCTAGGATTAGTTAAATCTCGATTCGCATATTAAAAATCATTCGGTCTGCCAAGTCATATCTTGGTGGCAAACACTTAAAAACACGATTTTAGCTGTTGACTCATAGGTTTACTATTATGTTTTCCTGTTCCCAATCTGCCATGTTTTCATACTTTTGGGTGCAAGTAAAGCACAACGGTAAACCTGTAAGTCAACCGCTAAAATCGGGTTTTCAGGTTTTTTCCTCCAAGATATGACTTGGCAGACCGATTGCGTTTTAATATGCGAATCGAGACTTAAGTAATCCTAGATTTTCATTCGTGAACTCGACCAGGTGATTGTCTGTGTTGCTACTTTCCGGTCTGTCTCTACATTTACACGTCTCCCAAAAAATTGATATTTAGTGTTTGGGCTACCGGAAATCAATTAGAGAATCTCCGTGCCAAAGTTCGTGGTTTTAATTCTGCAAGATTTTGACGAGTATTCCAATTAAATATTTGGAAATTCGAGAAATGTTATTATTGTTTTCTTCAAAAGTTGTTCTATAAGATTTCTTTCTTTCATAATATTGCCGAAAAAACTAATCGATGACTACTAAAATTCTTCCTAAAAATCTTTTAAAATTTTAAATCAAAAATCATTGATCTTTGAAAAATTAGTTCAAAAGTTAATTTATATGACATAGCTTGTGCATCATTACCATATGAATTTAATCATTATGTCAAATTTTTAAAATCTTAGCCGGAAAGAGTGATATTACATATAAAAGACAATTAAGTACATAATTCTATGTAAGAAAAATCATAGTCAAAATTCTAATTTGAATGTGAATGTTTTTTTAAATGTATATATCCCTAAAGTTTAAAAATAAATTTATTTGTCAAAGTCGCTCTTAAATTTAAAATTCCAATGATTCTTCGTTTCTTTAAGTGTAATACCACATGATATAGTATCTTAAAAAATCATAGTCAAAATTCAAATTTGAATCATAATTTTTTTAAATAAATAATTTGTATATCCTTAATGTTTAAGAATAATTTTATCCGATATTTTTTAAGATAATTGTTTATAAATCAAATTCTAATGAATCGAGAGTAAAATGATGTCACACGGCACCTTATACGTCTCTTCAAAAATTCAGAAAGTTTATGTTTCTACTTTTAAAAATGTGTCTGAAAATGTAACGGAAAAATTTTGAGCTGTTGAAGGTGGGAAAGCGTTTTTTTTCGAATACACCCTTAAGAGTACAAGTTCCGTGCCGGTGAATGACGAAATAAAGCTTTTACCGGTATGAGTCGGCGTGAAGACAGGGATGTCATGATAACTTTAAAGAAGGAAAGAATAGAGAAGCAGATAAACATCAAATCATTTGGGATTTTATCTTATTGTCTGTTTAAAAAAATGATTAGTCTTCATGGACAAAGTATTTACGGTGAAAATTATACAGAAAAAAAAAGTATTTATTGTCTTGTAGAGTTAGAAGTGGAGAGACAGGTTTGCAATGGAAAATAAGGTATGTTAACATATGAAATAGAATTTTAAAAGTATGGATATGTAATAACGTTTTGTCGCAATGGAATACTATTCTAAAAAATGGAAACTATAGTATATCTAGTTTCGAATGTTTCTCGCGAAAAAAATAGAACCAAAATATTTAACACAGCTAAAACCAATGAACAATATTCATGGTAAATTTATGCTGCAAAAGTTACAGACGATATCAATTGAAAAAAGCTTTTGGAAAATTTTCGGCGCCATTTATTTCAGAAAAATGTTCACCATTTGGTATAGTATAGCTAACATTCCTTAAACTACATTATTTTCATTTACTGTATTAAAAACCTGGCTCCTGTAGTGGTAAAAGATTATTCTGTGATAATTTCTTTATTTTTTTATTTAAGAATGTTTTTTCAATTTTTGAAACTGCGTTTTTACTTAAGTTTATATGCTTTTCCTGTAACGTTCATAAATGCTTTATCTATATAAATATGTTTATAAATATTTAAAATAATTACATTTAATTTCTTTTTTTTTTTTAAACATAAAATAGTTTTTTTTATCTCTTATATTCCATTATTTTCTTATTATTATGTGTTTTACTTTTGCTACAGATAATTTTTATTTTTTAAATGACCCGTTTATTGTAACATGACTGTCTTTCAAAGAAATGCAATTTTAAATTTCTGTACAAATATTTTTAAACTTTTATTTTCGAATAAATTAACTTGAAACGTGTGAAAAAATATTTTGATCTTTTACTGTTTTTCTTTTATTAATCTGTTTGAAAGAATGGGTAAATTATTAAACAGAAATTTTATAAATAAGTTTTGGGACAGTGTGCAAAAATGATTAATATTCTTTAAAATGGACCAAAGGCAAAGATATGTTATGTATTTTGCTATAATCATGTTTCATCTAATATGATGCTGTCGGAATACTCTTGTAGAAATCATTTCTTTAAAACATGTAGAATTCCTTTGTTTTGTGAAGTTCTTTCATTCATTCTTTCTTTTTTTCTGTTTATTTATTTATTTATTTTAACTGCTATAACTGAAACTTTAAAACAGTTTTATGGGTAGTATTTTGAATGATATCGAGTTTTAAGAATGCTTCATATTCAGATGCATTGAAATTGTAAGTTTCAACCGAATCAGAAAATATTTTATTCTTTTATTAATGGAGCATTAGTATGACTTGATAAAAATTATTCGCTTATGTTTCTAATTTAATTAGAAGTACTTTTTAGGGCTTCGTTCATCTGATGAAATCTTATTTGTCTCTATCCGTCACAAAGCCCGTGCACAAAAACAGTATAAGTCAGAAACTTCAAATTTTGTGTATTTACATCTGAATACCTCATGTCACACAACAAATCATAAAATTTTGAAAGAATCTATTATTTTAATCATACTGATTTTTTTCATTGTCATCCGTTCATTTTTTTTTCTATTTAAAAAGAGAAGCTTAATTTGAACGTTTTGCTTATAAACATCATGGCTTGGGGAAAAAGCATCTCGCCAGTAAACCGAAGGTTCTTAGAGCGATCCCCAACGCGGGAACTTGAAATGTTCATCCTAAGATAGATTTAATAAGAAAAAATTTCGGACTTTTGGCCACTTTAAGGGTTTATATTATTAGGTTTCGTTCATCTAACATTCCTAACATTTTTTAATTAAATTTTCTTTCTATTTTAAATACTTTTGCGATTTATTAATGATTTAGCATTTTAAATTTAATTTTAAACATTTTATTTTTTTGATTTTACAAATTTTTAGACTTATTTATATCTCCGCTAAATTTTTTTAATTTCGGATTTTCAAAAACTTTTGAGTTTTGGATTTTATTTAAATCATTCGATTTGAACATTTTTAATTTAATTCAAATAAATAAATTCCTTTCATATTTATTTTTAAATTAAATTTATTGATCTGACTATCTGTGTAATAATTTAATAATTATAAATTAACAATTCGAATTTATTAACTAAAGGATAAATTGTCTTGAAAGTAATATTAAACGGAACCCTCTGTGCGATTTTCGATCACACTCACCCACTTGTTTTAGTTCACATTGACTTCAAATGTGTATTTTCATCAGGGATAAAGTATAATTTATTCACTAAGGAATGATAAAGCAAATAATTATAACCATTTTTTTTTTTTTTTTTTTAATGAACCAGTTCCCTTGATCACTCTATTTTTCATTGCATAAATATTTTTAAAATTATGATCATTTGTTGCAATAATCATATTGAAATTCTCCCGATCTTAAAATAAATTGAACATTTGCTCTAAAAAATTTATTTATTGGTGTAGCCTAAAAATAATAGAAGTCAAGCTAAAAAAAAAATAGTTGTTTATTCTGAAAGATGTTTAATATATTTTTATGTAGCATTTTTTTTTTTTTTTTTTTTTTTTTTGAAAAGAATATTGTGTAAATTTTAATATGTGTTTAACTTCTTGTAAAATAGTACAGATCTATGTTAAACGAGGTGGAACCCGTCGAATTTCAACGAAAGAAAATGTTTAAGAAGGATATTGACCTTATATTGGTCAGTCTAACTCTGTAACAAATATTATTTTAAGCCAAAATTAACAAAATAATACTTCTATAAAACTCAGTTTATCCAAAATATTAAAATGAAACTTTAATGTAATCAGTAAAATACAATAAAGATCAGTTATGATGAAATTATCAATTGAAACTCTTATATTTTGTATAAATGCGAATTAAAAAAAAAAAATTATTCCAAACTGACACGATCACAGACGATATATTTGACATACAATAAGCATTTTAATATATAGTTTTTTTTTTTTTTTTTTTTTTTTTTTTTCAATTTTAAGAGAAAATGGAGTGGTTCTGTTGCCACAATTGTAAAATTGGTACTAAAAACTATAAAAAAAATTAATATCTCAAAAATGAATTGAGATACAGCTTTCATTCAAACTGCGTTTAAAAGTGCATTTTTTTCTTTATACGATGGTGTAAAAACTAAAAATGTGCGATGTTTAGCAGTGTAAAATTCGCAGTTGCGAAAATTGCAAAGTCAAAACGGTGTGAGAAACTGTTGCCATTCCAAGAATGACGTATGCGTTACGCACAGATATGTTTGACCTTTATAATATATAGATATTCATTTTTTATTCATAATGTGTACTCCAATGGAATCCATAAATGTAGTTATAATGATCGAAAATTAGTTTCCTCTCTTTTTCTTTTTTTCTTTCTTTTCTTTTTTCTTTCACATATTCAGAATTTTGTTTAAACCTTTTAAAAAAAAATAACATACACATCGTGATTAATTTTAAAAAAAATGTGCGATTTAAAAACTACTCGTGAATTTTTATTAGCATTTTTTAATACAAAAAAATATTTTTGTTTGAATAAATATTTTTAATAACATAAAATACAAACAGTTATTATTCTGCCTTTAAAAATTTTTATAAATTACATTTTCTTACAAGGAAGTTAAACATGTTTTATAAACAATAGTTAAGTCTAAATGCCAAGGTTGAATGTGAAATATCAGGAAAAAAAAGTAAAAAACATTAATTGTATATTTTTATATAAAAAAAAAAACATTTATCTATCTTAATGTAACCGCTTGTTATATATATGCATTAAGTATTAATATGACCAGGTATATAAAGTTATTTTCGCAATTTCGCTTCGTAACTTAAATACAGAAGTCATAAGTATTTCAATATTTGATTATTAAATGTTTTTTTCATTTTGTTATTTATAATTGTTTATAATTATTATTATGTCTTCAGTGAAATCGTGGGAAGATATCAGTACAATGTAACAAAGCAAACAAATAAGTAGCAAGAGGTAACAGAGCAAAGATATATAACATAAATACATGCGACTCTTTGTTAAAGTAATGATATCCCTTCACTTAAATCTAAACCAGTTACAATTGCAATTAAACTCATTGTTATAATTAAGTTAAAAAAAAAAAAACTCTAAAATCTTTTCACGAATAACTAGCAATCGTAAAATAATCTGGATTATCGTCTGAGAAAAGGTAAAACACATATGGGTTCATAATTTAAAAGAATCAAAAGAGGAATCGTTTTTATCTTTTTTTCTGTCATTCTTATTCAAACTTATTATTATAACTGTTGTAAATTTTCAACTGGGGACTTAACTTTGAGATTATTACTATACTCATTTACATAGTAAGATTACGCTAAGCACAAATAATAAGGCACTTTTGTTACTAAGTATAGCTGTGGAAATTAAACATAATAGAAAATATTCTCTCTATTTAAGGTAATGATAAAATTCTAATAATTCTTTCTTATTTTCTTGCAGGCTTTTCTCCTAAGTGTTCTTCTCCTGGTTTCAGCTCTTCATGAGAGTTACCAGAAAGGTTATGGAGGAGGACAAGGTGGCGCAGGCGCCGGCCAAGGAGGTTACGGTGGAGCTGGAGGTGCCGGAGGCTCAGGTGGCTACGGTGCTGGCGCGGGCGCTGGTGGAGGAAGTCATGGAGGTGCTGGCGTAGGAGGAAGTGGTGGCTATGGAGGAGCCGGAGGTGCCGGATCAGGCGGTTATGGAGGAGCTGGTGCCGGCGGAAGAGGAGCTGGTGGAGCTGGTGGATTTGGAAGTGCTGGACAAGGAGGATATGGTGGCGCCGGAGGAACTGGTGGTGCCGGCCAAGGAGGGTATGGCGGTGGAGCATCCGGGGCTGGAGGATTTGGTGGAGCCGGACAAGGAGGATATGGAGGTGGCGCTGGAGCAGGAGCAGGAGGCTTTGGAGGTGGACAAGGAGGTTACGGAGGTGTCGGACAAGGTGGATACGGTGGAGACGAACAGGTTAGGCATGGTCTTCAGTCTGATTACGGTACCAATGCAGGTAACGCTGGAGGTGATGGTTCTGCTTTCACAGCATATGGTGGTGGCTATAATCAAAATGCTATTGGCGGTGGATTCGTTAGCGAGCAAGGAGGATTTAGTGGTCTTCGAGGAGACACTGGTATCAGGGGTGTCACTTCTGGCGGATTTGCTGGTGTTGGTCAAGGGAACTACAAGGGTGAAGATGGTGGCTATGGGAATAATATTAATGTAAGTTGGTGAAGAGTTGTAGCTGGAGACTAAGTTTATGTCACAGAACACAAGGGATTCAAAAAAGTGCAAATTTATTTTTATAATTAATTACAAAACACAAGGAAATTTGTCTAATATAACTTATAAAGTCTTAACATAATCCTCTAAAAATCGTTCATGAACCAACATTTGTTATCATTAATCTAATACATGTTATAATGTTTTAAAATTTATTAACGTTTTCGTTTTAAACAATAATTTCAATTTGGAAAAAGTCATTAATTCTCAGCTTGGTTCTTTCCGATAATTTTGAAATTTTTATCTGAAATGAACTTTATGATGAAATTTAAAATTTACTTAGAAAAAGCAACGCAATAGGTTTTGCTAATTAAGCTTCCATAAATTGCTACCTGATCAAAATAAATTTTAGGCGTTAATTACATGGGAATTCACATTTAACTATTCTACGGAACATTTATACATTATTGGGTGCTTTAGAACTTTTGTAAAATTGCCAAATTTCTTTAAAATTATAAAGAAACTGCTTTTAGATATATATGAATGCGCGAGTGTGTATAAATATCTTCAATATTAAAAAAAAGGAAATTTTACCTTCAAAATTTTAATTAAAAAAAATTATATAGGATTTTTTTAAGAGAAGAAAAAAGGAAAGCATTCACTACTTAAAAATTCTAAACTGAGTGAACTAATTTTTGAGTAATCAGTTTGATTGAGGTTTAAAAAAATAATAATAATGTATAACATAATAATTATTATATAATGTATAATATAAAATTATCCATTAACGTAAATTTCCGTGGCTTAAAATGCGAACATATGTAATTTATTTTATGGAAATTATTTCGTCTGGAAACACACACAAAAAAACATTGGCTGATGAAAGAGTTTCTTTAAAATATGTTCAGTTATAATATTTTTGTAAAATATCACGCACGTTATGTTATACTTCAAAACAGCATTTTTAATTCCTTTAAAGGAAATAAATGTCACAAATAAATTTAAAAACACCATTGGGTTTTACTTTTTTAATTCCTGTCCGTACAGTATTGCTAAAGTAATTTTATTTAAAATTTTAACTAAGAAATTTTTTTAAAGAGATAAGTTTATTATTATAGAAATAATTCACAGTTTTTAAAATTTTTAGAGAAAACTTCATCACTTTATTTTTAAAAATTTAATGATCTATTGAGTCTTTAGAGCTAACTGTCATGTTTTAATTTGATAAAGTTCGAGCAACAAATTTCATCTAAACATAAATTATTAAAATAAATTCCTCTCATAGGTCTTTGAACGTTTGATGAAAATCTCCATCATTATTATAGAAAAACCAGTTTATTTTTCACTTAAAGAAAGCAAACCTTAATTTATTCATCAATTCCTCTTTATACGTATTAATAGTATATGATTTCCTTCTCTGGCTTCCCCTCTTTAACCCGGATTCTAACGAACTGCAGTTTAATTTAGTTTAATTTGCCCGTTAATATCCTTATAGAATCTTATAATAATGTTTGGTGATTGCATACTTGATGTTTTATAGTTTTGTTTTGAAGATCTATTTACTAGTTCGCTAATAGAAACGTCATAAAAAACTAATTTTAAAATCATTTTTGTGATGAGTTTTAGGAGGAATCTGCTTAAGGCTGATAGACGGGACGTTTCCGAATTCCGCTGGCTAATGTTAAACATATCGACACAGATATTTAAAATACCTACTCAGGAAATTAATGTTTTTTAATTCTTTTTTCTTTGTATCCTTCATAAAAAATGTTTCTTTTATTCTTAGTTCTCAAAACATTCTTAAAATATATTTTCAATTTAATATTCTATTATTAAAAGCCGACGAACTGTAAGTAAGATTTGCGCTTAATGTTTCACACAAAATTATGTACACATTTTTGGAAGTATTTTGACAACTAAAAAGAAAAAAAAAAGACACTCTTTAAGAAAGGAATACACTGAAAAAGGAAAATAAAAATATTAATATCCTGAGGAGATATTTTAAATATACAATTGCATTTTACATCCATAGGTTTAACATTAGCGAGGAAATTTTGGAAGTTGGCTGACTAACAGCTTTAAAAGAATGAGGGAGCTTTCAAGTGACGACACTCGCAAGCTAACTTTAGATCTATAAATCCTTTTTTTTTTTTTTTTTTTTTTTTTTTTCAATTTTTCGCCTGTACTTCTATACTTGTGAATGATTTTTAACCGACTTCAAGGAGTAGGTTATGATTTCGACCTGTATGTATTTCTTGTTCACTCATAAATTCTTTAAATATGAATCAATTTTGATAATTCTTTTTTTTTTTTTTGAAAGCATAAGATACCCATGTGATCTTATTTTAATTTCATTAAATTCTGATGATTAGAATTTTTTTTTTTCGATTAGAAAATGTAAATTTGTTAAAAGAAAAGTAATGATTTTGGGCAAATCATCTTTCATTGTTGCAACCGTTTTCAAATCATAAGCATATTAAAATTATGCATTCATATGCGTTAGCACCAAGTTGTTGCCAAGCTTGATTCTTTTTTTGAAGTCGGTTAATATATTTTTTAAGCATATTTTATTATTATTTTCATATAATTTAGCTAATTCAATAAAGCTCTTTTTTTCTTTCTCAATTTTGATTGTATCGTTGTTTATGAGATCACTTTCTATTTAGGAAGCACTTTTGTAAGAATTCCCTTAAAATAATCTGCAACCAAAATTGAAAAAGTAAAAATCGGCCCGGTTAGAGGTGGACTTCAGCTATCCTACGCAAAAGAAATCGTTTCAAAATATTGAAATGCAAACGAAAAAAAATTTAACATTATTAACATTAGCTTTCGAGTTTGTCATGTGACGATCGTTAGGGCACTTCTGGGATCCAAACACATCACTCTTTTGTGATTAACCAACTATTACTGTAAATGAACTTGAAGCTCTCCACCTTTTTTGCTCTCCGATTCCTTGTCGCTAACGATAAGTTTTTCACTAAAACATTTAAAATCTTGAAGTTTTTCTGGTATTTTAAATTTTCGAGCTCTAATTTTAAAACACGATAAATTTAAAATTTCACTTTTGGCTGAAAAATAAATATGCATATTAAATTAATATTATAAATGATACATTGCTCAAAATAATCTTCCCATATTCTGTATTGATTATTCTAATAATTATAAAAATAAAAAATATATATGTATTTATATTGTATCAATATATTGGTTTATATACAATTTGTATATAAAACAGCATAATATCAGCCAGAACAAAGACCATCCCAAGAAAATCATTCATTTTTATTGCTACGCTTATTTCTTATCTTAGAAAATTTCGCCAACAAGATTTTGTGCGAGATTCAGATTGAGTAAGTATCATTTAAATCTCGTCTGTAGCAGAAAGATTATACAAATTTGTTTTTGTTCTTATATTAAATTGAATTAAAAAAATATTTGAACAAATAGTATTTTAAATATATTTAAACACTTTTGGTTATTATGATCACTATTTATTAGGAATCTGTCTAGTATTCCTGGACCATAATCAAGCAGAACTTAAAACTATACCGCTTTAATTTAAATTTTTGAAGATTTCCTGGGTAACTTTTTAGAGCTCACTTTGAAGTTTCAATTTAATAATTTCGCAAAAGCAGAATTTCTTCCATACTATAAATCATTAAAACGAAATTACTTTACTCCGGTCCTTGACCGTTTGATAAAATTCTTGCTTTAGTTAAACAAAAACCAGTTTCATTTTCACTTAAGGAAAATCAGCCTTAATTTATTCATCAAGTCCTCATTATACAACAGTATATCACTTCCTGCCGTTACTTTCACTCAGAAATTAATGAACTGTTATTTTATTTAGTTTACTGCAAACGTTTTTGTTCAAACGATGTGTTACAACTATATATATATATATATATATATATGTTGGCAGCCCCAAATTCGTATTATTTTGCTTTTTCATGACTAATACGAAGATGAAACCACACACTTCATTTGTCGTTCCAAAGCATTTGGGGCCTGACGATTCTGCTTTGGTTCTACAAATTTCATTTGTATTCATTTTATTTATTTATTTATTTAGATTTTCCTCGTTTCAATGGATTTTTTTTCTGTTAAATTCAAATGGTTTATATTGTAATACAATTAATGGTCTTATATGTATATATATATGTATATATATACAAGACCATTAAAAAAACTTTGTTAAAAAAACTTTGTGCTAGGCTCAAATAAATTTTGGTATTATACTATCTACATCCATAAAATGTTTTTTTTTTCTTTTTAAAAATCCTGATTTAATATTTTACGTGAACCATGAAGTCGTACAGTACTGAATTGTAATTTCTCTTGGGTTAAAGCAGAAATTGGTATAGATCGAGCCATGAACTGATAAAATTAAATAAAAAAAAATATTTTTTAAAGCTTTCAAGAATTAAAACTGCTGAAATATTGAATCGTAAAATGCTTAAATTGTTCTTGGCAAACAATAGCTAACAGGAAGAGAAATATCACATACTACAAAACACCCAAGCCTAAAACGGGAGTCAAAACTGTTACCCTTGATAAATGGCCAGCACTCTAACCAATTAAAAATTAGATAGCTATTCTTATCCCTAAAGAATTTAAAAAATACGGACACAGTTACTATATGAAGATTCTTCATAAAGTATGCTTTCGAGAGACACATTGTTTTTTGTCACTAACAGCAAAATTGTTTTCGCTTTTATGTATTATTTATTTCACAGCTTTTATATTTGTTTAGTAGGATACAGACATTATTTGAAGGTTATTAAATTCTCCTAAGAACGAAATTATATTTTCAAGTTAGAAAGGATATGCAGCTAAAATTTGCTATTGAATGAAATTTTAGTTATATATTACTTCACATCTATATTTTTTAATTCCATACAATAAGCAACTAAACACACTATAAATATATTTCAAAAAAAAAATTGCCAGAAACATATTTTTAAGATCGAAATACTCGTTTACTTAATAAAAATAAGATTTACAAAATACCTCAAATTATAATATATGTGATAAATGTGTAATTCCATAGTTATTTCTTGATTAAAAACTATTGCTTTGCTATTTCAAAGTCATTTATGCACCACCAGTGGCCGTAAGATTCTGACCTCTCTACTGGTAGATGGCAGGTGTTGGGTTCGAACCCAATCGCGGCCGTCTGTCTAACCGTTCGAAGTGTTCCGTGGTTTTCTTCGAACCTTGGATTTCCTTGCGTAAATACGGGTTAGGTCCCCTTAGAAAGACTCCCACGAAGGGCATCACGCTCCTTTAGGGCCTATAACCCACGTGTAGATAATCGGCCGACATAAAAAAAAAACAATCAAAATCATTTATAAAGAAGTTCGGAAATTCAAATCCATTAAATTTAAATCAATATATTTTCATAGAGCCTATACAGCTTGCTTTATTAATAAAAAATATGTGCCTTTTTTTACGCTATTTGAATAAAACTAATCTAAATTATAAAGCTTTAAACTATATGACTTTAGATTCTTCATTATATAAATGCTTTTCAGTTTTGGAAGCTTAATTTGCTTAAAGAAAGCTTTGTATAAATTATCAATGCTTAGAATGCTACTGTTGCTTCATTATAAAATAGCTGTGCTTTAATTAAAACATTTGTGACATAAACTTTGAACGCAGCTTCAAAATCACTCGCAATGAAATTTCACGCTATCTTTCTTGCACTTGCTATTAAATGCTATTAATAAAGTCAAATTATATATCAAATGCAGATTTAATATTCAATATTTTATTTTTTAAGTATATTTTGATTTATTATTTTAATTTATTCTTTTGGTTTCTTTGTATTTCTTTTTTGTACTACTTTAATGTAATATAATCCTAGAACTATTTAAATAACATTAAATTTTGAGCCTTTGCTCTCCGAATTTTGCTAGAATCAGAGGCTGTCAATCCTTCTATAGTTTGTAAACCACAATTTTCGAATTGAAATATTCGCTTTATTTATAACGGAAATTTTACTATGAAATAAATCTAAAATTATAATTCGAAAATAGTGATATTCGGCATAAGAATTTCTGTGATAAAAACTGATACCGAATCGCACTTGACAAAGGAGTGCAAAGGTTTAATGATTAATGATTTTAGCATTTTCTGTTGTTTATTTTGTTCATTTTCATGCATGTTCTTCTTTCTGTATCACACTTTAACATACTCTCTTAAAAATAATTATGGAATAATCTTCAAACAAAAATATATTCTTTTATATTTTACTCGGTGATAATTTATAAATACACTGCTTGTTGCATTAAGCATTCTTAATACGAGATTCAGTATATTTATAAGTTATCACTGAGTAATTCTATGAAAATGTATTTTGTAATCATTTTGACTTTTCTCTGTTTCAGTACCCTCCCCAGCCTTATCAGTTTGATTACAATATTCAAGATGAACTCGGCAACACCAATTACCGCCAGGAACAAGGAGATGAAAATGGAAATGTTAGAGGAACTTACGGATACACCGATGTTGACGGAGTTTACCGAGTAGTAGAATATGAAGCTGACGCTAATGGATTCAGAGCCAATATAAAAACTAACGAACCAGGCGTTGGCAAGGACAGTCCTGCTGATGTTATCATGAATGTTGAAGAACCACCCGCAGCCGTAGTAGCAAGATGGCAAAACGCTGGAGGACAAAAGGGATATGCTGGTGGTCAGGGAGGCTCAGGAGGATATGGTAATACTCGTGGAGCTGGAGCCGGAGCTGGATTCGGCGGTGCTGGAGGTCAGGGTGGATACGGGGGAGGTGCTGGTGGAGCAGGAGGATTTGGTGGTGCTGGACAAGGAGGCTATGGAGCTGGAGGAGCAGCAGGAATTGGTGGACAAGGTGCTGGTGGAGCCGGTGTACAAGGCGGTTATGGTGCAGGAGGTGCTGGAGTTGGTGGCCGAGGGGGACATGGTGGTGCTGGAGGAATAGGTGGAGTTGGTGCCCAAGGAGGCTATGGTGGAGGAGCTGGTGGTGCTAGAGGCCAAGGAGGTTATGGTGGAGGAGCTGGTGGTGCTGGTGCTCATGGAGGTCAAGGAGGTTTTGGTGGAGCAGCTGGAGGTGCCGGTGCTCGTGGAGGCCAAGGAGGTTATGGTGGTGGAGCTGGAGGTGCTGGTGCTCAGGGAGGCCAAGGAGGTTATGGTGGAGCTACAGGTGGTTCAGCTGGACATGGTGGTCAAGGTGGTTTTGCTGGTGGAGCTGGAGGACGAGGTGGACTTGGCGGCTCAACAGGTGGTTACGGTGGTGCAGGAGCTGGTGGACGAGGAGGAGCAGGTGGTGGAAAATCTGGATATGGGGGACCAGCAGCTGGAGGTTTCGGCGGTCAAGGTGGCGCAGCTGGATCAGGTGGATATGGCGGACAAGGAGGAGCCGGAAGTGGAGGATATGGTGGAGCAACTGGAGCTGGCGCAGGTGGATTAGGTGGAGCAGGAGGTTTTGGAAGTGGAGGACGAGGTGCAGGTACAGGTGGTCATGGAGGTGCTGGCGGAGTAAAAACTGGCGG
Organism: Maratus speculifer; assembly: GCA_964019185.1. NCBI lineage: Eukaryota > Metazoa > Arthropoda > Arachnida > Araneae > Salticidae > Maratus > Maratus speculifer. Next base: position 240,371,669 of record OZ025296.1, read on the forward strand.
TGCTTCTGGAGGATACGGAGGTGGTGCGGGAGGTTTTGGAGGAAATACAGGTGCTACAGGAGGCTTCGGAGGAGGAGCTGGAGGTTCAGGAGGGTATGGTGGACAAGGTGCAAGAGGCCAAACAGGAGGAGCCGGAGGATTCGGGGGCGCTGGCGGTGCTGGTGGTGCAGGTGGAAGCTACGGAAATCAGAAAGGAACAAAATACTGAAAATAATGCCAGGAACTCTTTTAATTTACAAAATATGTTTTAGCTTTAATGATTCACTGCCGGGACAGTGTGTCAGTCCCTGTGAATGGTGATTCGCCGACATCATCCTCATTTGAGATTTTAGGCGATATATATATATATTTGTGTATAAATCACTTCTACATATTTGTGCACGGTGCTCATCTGAATGAACTGTATAACATAGCTTTTTTTAATTTAAACTGTCTCGTGATGCATAAATAACTTTCATAGTTGTTGGGGCATAAATATTTACTGGGGTGACGCAAAGACACTCCCAGAAGTCTTCGTCCAAGTTCATCTTGTTCAAACGCCAATCTCTGTAAGCATATACGAATGTAATGCTCACTGCTATATAAGGTGGACTGTCGGGCTCTGTTTTGTTATTCTGTCCTAAAGTATTTTGTGTTTTTGTTGAAATAAAGTTGTTGTTTTTATAATTGCTGTTTCGTTTTTCCTTTAAATAGCGTCGCATTTTAATGAAATTCAAGAACTCTCTACGAAAAGCAGTTATTTCTGTCGATAAAAATTAACTAAAAAGAAAAGATCCAAGAAGTCGTTTAATAAAATATCTTTCACAATAAAAACCTTCCATTCAGCAACGAATCTCATGAAATAAAAAGTTTCAGATGTAAGCATATACGAGTGTAATGCTCATAGCTATAAGGTGAACTGTCGGGCTCTGTTTTGTTATTCTGTCCTAAAGTATTTTGTGTTTTTGTCAATAGTCACATTCTATTTGTAAATAGGCTGAATTTACGAAATATTCTTTCAAATTCATTAAATAAACTAGGAGATCCAACCTCTAGTTATAGAGTTACAGAATCTCGATTTACAGAACATAGAAGGTAAACATTTTCTTATATTAATATATATGTTTTAAATTTCACACTAATAACACCAAGAAAGCATTTTAATTTGAAAAGTGTCATTCAAATAAGGTTTAGAAATCTATTAAAAACAATACAAGGTATTTAAGGTATTACAAGGTAAACAATAAAGGTATGAGTTAATTTTCGAAAAAATTTCCAAGAATTTAATGACTTACAAGCAATCTTTTTTTTTTTTTTTTTTTTTTTTTTTTTTTTTTTTTTTTTTTAAGAATTTTGATTATTTAGTCGTAGTGTGTTGTTCAAATATATGTCTGTTTACCATCTGTTTAATTTATCTTATTTTAGTTTATTAATGAAGTTTTAAGAAACGCTATGGGGTATCAGCTGGAAACTAATGCTGAACCATTTATGTTAACTTAAATGCAACGGAGTTATTTTTCATAACTGTCTGCACGTGATATAGATTTAAGATAAATTAATGCACGAAAATTATTTATAAAAAAAAAACATACAAAATGAATAAATTGCGATGTAGTTTTCAAGTCAATTACAGTATAGTTTAAAAATAAATTGCATTTCTAAGCAACTTTTTTTTTCTATTTGGTGCTTTAAAGATTCAAAATGAGCGATGGTAGAAGTTCAAAAAAATACAATTTAAGCGAAATTTAATTGTCTGCTGTAGTCATTCGCCAAATGACGTCAGCGTTTCACACAGAAATCCTTTTTAATATAGATAGATAATATTGGAATTCGGTAAACTAGGGAGAAAAAAAATCAAGATAATTCGCACTTAGCCCGAGAACGTACGGGCAAAAATTGCCATTTTAATGATATCACAACTGGCCCATAATGCTGGCCAAACATATATGGCCAGCATTATATGTTTGGCCATATAATGCTGGCCAAAAATATAATGCTGGTCAGCATTATATTTTTATCCAGCATGTTAAAAATATAATGCTGCATATTTTTAACATTTGACTGTTAAAAATATCCAGCAAATTTTAAATTTCGGTTATGCAACCGTTTTCTATAATACGGTTACATATTCATGATTTATTTCTATTCCGACGAATAATAAAGTTCCGTAATATGGTCGAGTAACCAATAACTATAAAAAATGGTTGAATGATAGGACAGATTGTTGCTGATTTTTAACAATGTGTTATTACTGTTGTGTGTAGGTGTGTTTAAAATATTAATGTAATTTAATTAATTTTATCAATAATTTATATTGCTACATTAATAAAACATGTTATTTTCAAAAATAAATTGTATAATTTAAGGTTCCTTATCAGTCGTACCGCAAATTTTCCTCACTAAAATAGCTTTATGCTTTCCTCTCTAAATATAATATAGATAGATAATATTGGCATTCGGCAAACTAGGGAGAAAAAAAATCAAGATAAGTCGCACTTAACTGACAAAATGTTCTTAAATGCGCAGTTATTTTATTTATTTATTTTTTAAAGTATTAAAATCCTATTTACAACTCGCCTGCGTCACTTACAAGAAGTTCTCCATACGGGCATGCTCAGAAAATTCTGAAAAAATTACGAAATGTTCTTTTAATGTGAATACGTATGTTTATAAAAAAAATTCGGCGGAACCCAGATAGAACGTCTGCGAACTCATTCAAAATATTCTGGGTATGCCCAGTATGGAGACCTTTCTTGTTTTATTTTAACACTTAAAATGTAAAATTAAGTATACATTTTTAAAATGCTTTTCAAATTAATAAAAAACATCCTTCAAGAAGGACATACAAGGAAAAAAGGAAAGAATTTTAATTTTCATAGGAAAAAATCTGAAGAATATGGATGTAATCTATGATACCATGCATTTTAAGATTTCTACAATATACACTGAATTTTACATTTTAAGTGTTAAAATCTAAATGAAAGAGATGAGCTGTAAATAGGATTTAACACTTGAAAAAAAAATTAACTGTGTATTTCAGGATCATTTTGTTCAATATAACAGAAATAAATATCCTTCATAAAAAGAATACAGAAAAAAGAAGGTAAACATTTTCATTTTCCGAAAATAAATTATAAAAATGCTGTTGCATTTCAAGCATACAGGGTGAGTCATAAATATCGAAACAATAGGCTATCTCTTTAAATATTGCTCCTAGATCCATACTTCCAATTGCAAAAATTTATTAAAAAAGGGGAAATATTCGATAAGATAAATTGCAACTCCATGGGGGGTTTATTTGGAAAAATACAGAAATTAAATTTTTATACGGCCCGCGTAGGACAAAATTCCCAGTTAGGAAATTATTCCTCATCCATTCCTAAATTGAACAAAAAAAAAAAAAAAAAAAAAAAACAAAAAAAAAAAATTCATTTCTATACTTGAAAACGTCAAAGAGGTATTAAAATCCAAAATTCTCCAAAACTCGTGACTTACACCAATTTACAATGCCTGTAAATGAAGAGTTTTCGACTTATTTTGAAAGCAAGTGACGGATCGCCCACAAATTGTCTGTTATTAAATGTCGATTTAAGACAGTGCCTCTTATTTGGACATAAAAAAGCAGCGTATTGATTTAAAGCTAATCTTGTTTTGGTTTATACTGGTAGTCAAAACTGAAGGCCTGCATGGGTCAAAATATCTAGGTCCGGTCCCAAACCGACCCATTGGGAAAAAAGTTCAGCCCGGCCGGGAAAAATATTAAAATCATAACCCAGACCGGCCTGGAAAAATGAATATATCATAGCCCGGCTCAGCCGTGAATTTCTACTTTGTTTTTTACTTCGGTATGTTTAAAAAATGTTACGTATAGAGGAGCTCAGAGCGAAAATACTTATCAAAAGAAGAGCCAAAGGCTGTGTTATATTTATTGAAGTGGACATATCTTTAGGCCCGTTAAGCATTTTTGAGGTGGGACAAAAAACATCGACTTCGCAAGTACCTTAACTGCTGTAAGCGACACCTCTGTATATAAGTATCTAATATTTTTGAAGGCCTCCTCCCGGGGGGGAGCTTGCACCCTCCCCCCCCCCTCCAACATAGACCTTAAAATTTCACTCATTTAATTCTCTACCATTTTTAACTAAAGAGTTTAAGTTACATGGCTGGGTTAAAATTAAATTTTCTGAAACTTTTTCGTATTTGTTCAAGTTTTCATTGCTGTCGGCACTCCCGGAATGCCACTATTTTTTTTTATCAATGAATCACTATTTATAAGTAAATTTTTCGCTTACATTTTAATATCGTTAATCTATAGTCTAGGTTTCGGATACTTTATAAAATTGTAATATAGTAAAACCTGTTAAGACGGAATCACAAAGGAAAGAAAAAACACATTATAGAAAAATGACCTACTTAGAAAGTGTAAATGGAGTTTATTTTTTTCTAGGTATTATTATATACTAGTATATAACCCCCGTCAAAAATGACGGAATTTTGACCTGCGTTTCATTTTCGTAAGACTTCATACAAACAAATAGACAGATTTTCTTCGCTGGTTTTATTGTATTTATTTTTTAAGCCTTTGAATGTGCTTTTCTTTAAAAAATTGAATTTTAAAAGTTTTTTTTTTTTTTTTTTTTTTGTGTGTGAAATAAGTGTTTTTTGTAAAAATTTTCATTGAGCCAAATGTTACCTATTTTTTGCCCGTATTAGGCAAGTCAGAATCAGTGATTTTAATACGTTTTGTGTCGAGACCGGGATTGAAATTTTCGTCTAGTGCAGACCTAGGAAGAAGGCAGCAGTCCCCTCCTGCATGAAAAATATGACTTACAGACTCTTGCAGTCTTACAGGACAAGATTACAGATATTTTTTAACAGCCGCTCCAGGACGATAAAAATCCTGAAATTGTAAAAGCTAAATTTATAAAAAAGATTTAATTTGCATCTTAGAAAAGCATTGTTTTAAATAACTGACGGACATTTAAACGGTACAGAAAGGAGATGGAAATTGGAAAAATAACCTGAATCGAATGTTTGAGTTACAGAGAGGAGTTACTTTACACTTTCAATTTTTTAAAAAAGCGTTTAAACATTTATTAGCCGCGAAACTTTATTTAAAACTTTCAATTTGTTTTTCTGCATGAAGAGTTTTTTTCCTCACTATTTCTCGTCTTTAAGTTACTGAAAGTTAAGTTAATTATTAGTTTTTTTTATTAATTATTATTAATTATTGTTAAAGAAAAAGTACAAACTTGAAACATGTCATTTTTTATTATTTTACATTAGTTTTGCTTCAGCAAATTAAAAAAAAAAGTATTTACTTTTGAAAATATGATTTTTTTAAAAGTTATTATGGGATAACTGAAATACCGGTCTTGCACTGAAAAAATCGAATAAATATGTATCGATACCTAATAATGTTACTGCATTTTTATGCCTAATCTTTAAACATGAAGATTGTTTGATAAAAATACTTAGCATATTTTAACCCTTCCAAGGGCGGTGTCCTTAAAAAAAAAAAAAAAAAAAAAAAAAAAAAAAAAAAAAAAAAAAAAAATCTAATTTTTATTTTATTGGCACCCATAATATTTAATTAAAATTTTCATTTTATAACGTACTTGAAAATAGTTCATTTTCTAATTAATTTGTTTATAAATTCTGACATAAGTTAATTATTTTAAAGGGATTTACTCCGCGTCGGTAAAGACTAATATAAAGCCGAAGAAGCTCAATCAAATCGGCATTGTTTTTTTTAACTCTCTAAGTGTTTGGAACGTAATATTCCGTTCACTAAGCTCCAGGTTTCGCTGCAATATATGCAATATTTAAGTTACTATAATTCTATAGATTTAATAAATTTTCAATACATTTTAAAATGATTAATACTCTTAACTATTACATTCATATTTATAATTAACCTTTTTTTATATTATGTTCAAAGAATCATATTTTCTGAGCTTTAAAAAGAAAATGCAGAGAAAACAACGTTACAATTTTACCCATTTGCAAGACGCTTAGAAGATTAAAAAAGAAACCTAAATTTTCAGCAACCTATTACAGCAAAGTCAGAGTTACGATTCATTCGACGCATTTTCACAAGAAGTCATTTCCATGACAACCATTGCTTGAAAGACAGATTTCGAAAACACACCAAAATAAAAAATAATAATAATAATATTTCCTCTTCTAATGAAGATATAAATATAATTTAAACATGTTTATAAGAAAAAAAAAAGAAAAAAAAAAACAGAAATTTTTAATGCAATGAAATTTTTTTTTAGAAAATTTTATAATTTGTGTGTCCCGTAAAAAAAAAGACACAGGAAAATCCGAATACAGCAATCGTATTGACTATAGGTATCGTTAGACATTAAAAATTTGATGAAAAGTGATCAAACATGTAAGCAAAATAATAAATGTATAAGTAGAGAATAAATAAAGAATGCAATAGCAATAAAAAAAAAAAAACAAAGTTATGACAATAAAGCAAGACCAGGGCCCGCTTAAGACTTAGGAGTAAGGGAAGCCCGACGTTCACAGGGGCCCCCCTATTACTCAACCATTTCTTTTAATCCATTTTTTGTGTACTAAAATAATTTGAAATTTTATAATGAAACCTTCGAATAACTGTAACACTATTAAAATTAAACTAACACTAACTACCTACATACGCATGAAAAACTTTTATTATATACATAAATACACATAACCAATTAATTTCATCATTTACCATTGTAGAACTACAGTTGAGAATATTTCAATTTCAAAAGATATTTTACGATTTGTTAATTACAGTATAATAAAGAAAAAAAAACCAGTTTTATTTATTTATTTATTTTTTTATTTTTTTATTTATTTATTTTTTTTTTTTACTTTGATTGAATGTTTTTTCTTCTAAAAATTAGCTTTGAAATGTATTTGAGGGCCCCTTTTGTGTTTCAGTGGGTAAGCATGGACTTCACGGGTCTTTTTGGTAAACAGGCCCTGAGCAAAATTATTGGGTATTTTGTCTTTTCTTTTTATTTAATAATAATATTTATTGGTTTATTATTCTCTGACGCCACAACTTCTAAAAGATAGGGCTGTTAATGTGATGCCTTTGAAATGCGAAAAGAAAGATTTCCTCTAAACAGAAATTGTATAATTTTATACAAAACATATTACAACTTTGTTTCTTTATAAAATTCACAGATAGCAGCACCAAATTGCAAACTGTGTGTAAGAAAAGATTTCCATTAGGAATAAATGGAAATTTACTAATTTTTTTGTTTTACTTACTTAATTTATTTTACTACTAGATACTTATAATTTTATAACTGTTAAGTTTATACTTGAAGTATCAAACCTGTAAGTTATAAAAATTTATACATTCAATATAACAGACTTGTAAGTTTTATACTACTTGTAGTATTAAACTTGTCTAAATAAATAAAATAATTAACTTATAGGTTTAATACTATTTGAAGTATTAAACTTGTCTAAACAAATAAAATAATTATTTCACTTTATTAAAATTTACTCACATTTAAAATCTGTATGCTTTGCAGTTAAATCACGTAAAAAAAAAAAAAAAAAAAAAAAAAAAAAAAATCATTTAAACGTTGATTTGATTTAATGTTGACCATTCTAAACGCAGTCAATTATCTAAATTAAAAAAAAAAAAAAGTTCAGTGGATTATTCCAGCTTTAACATTAAATTTTTCCTAATCACCAAATACCCAATCGCGGCTGTCGGCCTAACCGTTCGGAGTTTTCGTGGTTTTCTTCGAACCTTGCGTAAATACGGGTTAGGTTCCCTTAGAAAGACCCCCACGAAGGGTACTTCCCCCTGGTCCTATATCCCTAGTGTAGATAATCGGACAACAAAAATAAACCAAACCAAAATAAACCTAATCACCAAATAATAAATAGGAGAAGAGATCCGTATCCTATTCTGGTTGGCTCGATTAACGAAGGAATTAAAAATGGCGCCAAAAGACCTTTTTAACACCTTATCTTTTTTTCTTTTTAGAATGGCAAATAAATATGATTTTTTAATTTTTATAAACATAAATTTTCATATTAGGAACGTTATATAAGTATTACTTTAAAACATAATCATGTAAGTAAATACTTTTTACTTTTACTTATTATTATAATTTTATATATTTATTTTGCAATTGAAATTAAAACATAACATTTTATTAAAAAAATTGCTGTAATATGCGTGATAAAATACACAAAGATGTATACAAAAAAGTACATAAAAATGAATTTACAGGAAAATATCTTTTTAAAACCCGGAAAATTTATAAATTAAAATAAAATACTTATTAAAAATATGTATGCAAAATTATTACTTATCCTCAAGCAGCATTCAAGTTATTAAAAAAATCCACAAATACTGAAGGTCAACAAGCTTGAAATATTTATCCCTAAAAAAAGCTCCTCCCTCTCCCCCCCCTCCAATATATATATATATATATATATATATATATATGGAATGGATAAAAAAAATCTAACTATGAAGATTTTTAGCTTTTCAAAGTTATTAATATATAAAATTATATTATAAAATTCAGTTTCTCTATATAACTCAAAGACGGCAGCACCACATTCTAAACAGATTACAAAAGGAATTCACGAACAAAATGAAGTAAAATAATGAAAAAAATAGGAACAGAGGACCTTGTAGTCTGCATTAGAGATTTGCACGGGTCGGGTTCAGACTGATTTCCATTAACGGCATTCCGGTCTAACGTATTTTTTCCGTGCGAAGCCGAGACTGATTTCATTCTTCCTAGTCTTCACGGACCAAAATGATCAGTTCCGGTTGAATCTTCCCGTATGAAAATCCTCTTCTCGACGTGGTCTAGTCTGTTCATAAATCGGTAAAATTTGGCTTGGTCCAAAAATTTTTGCAAAAAAGGCAAACACTTTTAAGTCCTCATTATTCTGTAATTAAACATTAGAATTTATTCTTTTTAAAAAATCGTAGATTACTAGGCTTAAACACATGAAGAAAAAACATGATTATGATGGAATTTTCTTTTAAATGGCAAACTGCAAATTTCTTTTAAATTGTTCATCCATGCAAAATGAATACAACCATACGCGAGAAAAAAATATGTTAAACATTTACATCTGCTAAGAAGGGAAAGTATTTTTTTCTTTCCAATGCGATACCGTCTTAGAAGATTTTACTTTTACCATGTGCCATTTTTTAGATTTTTATGCATCCATTACATGGAATATCGATTAATAATATGAATGATAACTGAAACATTTACAAAGGTTCCCTAAAAGCATAAATATCGCAGTCTACGGCACTTCTGCATAAATGGAGATTTTAAGCATGTAATAAAAAAAAGACTAAGATATATATATATATATATATATATGTATATATATAGATATATATATATATATATATGTATATATATATATATATATTGGTCTGAGCTCTTCCATAAGAGTAAAGATCAATGTTCTGTAGAAATGCACTCGGGCCGGGCCGCGTTTTTAATTTCGGGTCGGGCGAATTTTTAACTTTTTTTTCCGGGTCCGGCCCAAGCTTGGAATTTTAAATTTCAGGCCGGGCCAATATTTTTTTATTCTATAATTTTCTTTTTTTTTTAACTTTCTTTTATTCTAATAATAATTTCTATATCGGGCTTGGAAATTTCGGCCCGTACAGACCTGTAGTCTGCAGTCTGCATCGTAAACTTGGAGAAATTTTTTCGCGCCAAAAAGCCATTTCCGAAAAAAATCGCCAAACTGAAACTGGATGAAAAACCCGTTTTCAAATACAGCGATCAGTTTCAAAACTCATGAAAAATTGCATTTTTGTAAATACAATAATAATAATAATAATAATAAATAATTACGACTATAACAGGAGTGCTCAGCCCTCCTGAATCCTCCGCCTTCCTTTCAGGAGAAACAATTTAAAATTTTTAAGTGATCGCTATAAATATTTTATTTTAATTTATTATTTTCCAAGGTTTCTTAAACAACTACTCTCAATAAATGCATTTTTTATGTATTTTTTCATGTACTTGTTCATATAGTTTTTCTTTTATGTATTTATACATCTTTGTATATTTTAAGACGTACATTACAACAACATTTATAACATAATATTATGTTTTAATTTCAATTGTAAAATAAATATATAAAATTATAAAAATGTCTGTAAGTAAAAAGTATTTACTTATATGATTATGTATCAAAATAATACTTATAAAAAATTAAAAATATATATTTATAAAAATTTAAAAACCATATTTATCTATTATAGATAAAAGAAAAAAAATATTAAGATGCTAAAACAGTCTTTTTGTGCCATTTTGAATTCCTTCGCTGGGCACGCCAACAAGTATAGTATACGAATCTGGTCGCATATTAATTCTTATTTATTATATATATATATATATATATATATATATATATATATACCGGGTGTCCTGAAAAGGACTGAACGATTTTAAAAATCAATAACTTGCAAACTTTTACAGATATTTAAAAAATTCTTGTACTAGAGTCATCTAAAAGGTCAAAAGTTTTTTTCCTGCGATTCTGGATTTTAGTTCGAATTACAAACAATAGATGGCGCTGAGAGCGCTAGGTGCTGTATTGAGACGGATATTGACGTCACTTGGCACTGAAGCAAAATAAGGAGGTTAAAGCTATGGAGTGGATCTTATTCAAAAATGAACTTTTGCTTTTACCGTCCGATTTTGAATGCAATCCATATAATTTTGATATTGCTGGTGTCAGCGCAATAATAGAGAAAAATATTATTTTCATGGGTACGACTCCTTTGAAATCGAAATGCGTGAAACAACAACGTTCAAATTACCGACTTTTTTTTTTTTTTTTTTTTTTTTGTTTGTTTGTTTGTTTGTTTACATTCCAAGAATGTAACTATTTTGAGAACAGGATATCTTATTTATCTATTTATTTATCTGGGTATCTTTTAAACCTTTTTTTATATCACCTAGTCATGTCCTGTATTGTATTTTAAGTATGTGGGATTAACAGTTAGTTTACAGGTATACCCAAAAGATTGCATCACATCATAGTCTATGGGGGAAAATCACTTGCAGTGTATATTAATGAAATACACTATTTCAAATGTATTGAAACTGATATAAATCACTGAATTTCAGTATAAGATGATTATGATAGAATAGAGTATTTGGTATTTATAGCATTTAACGTTTATTTACAGGGACACACAAAAAGAAACCTGTTACTGTACTGTCTTTAAGTAATAACTGCTGGAAATGCGTTTTCAATTTCGGCATGCGCTTTTAAATTTAGCTGTTTTTTAGATACATTAGTAATCATATAAATGCATATCACCTATACTCGTCTCTGGTGCATCCGTCCGTCTGTCTGTCGGCATATATAACAGTGCAAAAATTACTCTGTCGAATCGTTTGAAATTTTAAATACATATTTATTGAAGAATTTTATCCAGTTATTTCAAATTTTATGAATATCGGATGTGTATTTCCAATACAGAGACAGTCAAAAGTATTCCGTTACATAATGACCGACGGGGAAAAAGTTTCAAGTGATTTTTGAAGATATTACACCCGTCCGAACATAATGAAATTAACATGCATTTATGAATTAAACTGAAATAAAATGATGTAGAATATGCTGCACAAAGAATAGTTATTATTCATTTACAGGGCCACACAAAATAATTATGTAACATAACGGTATAGAAGGAAACATACTTTACGGCGTTTTTAATTTTGTTACACATATAATAAAATTGTTATAAGTTACTTAGGTTTACTACGAATTTCTTACTATGTAATAGAAAATATGAAATATTTACAGGGACACACAAAAGATTTCGGAAACTATGCTGCATGAAAAATGCTGTACACTAACGATAATTGCTTGAAGTTTTAAGTTTTGATATGATTTTTTTAAAGTTTCAGTACATTTTTGCATGTTACGCTCTGTATATAATTGGTGCAAATCATATACAGGGCTACACAAAAGAATTCGCACTGCTTACTAAGTGTGTAAGTAAATATATTAGATGGTTTGTAAATGAGTTATGCATATTTTTACGTTGAACAGCTTTAAGTATATTACGATATGTTTAAAGAATATAAATGAAATGATATACAGAGGCACTCAAAAATTGGATTAATAGCCGGCTCTAGATGGTAATCTCTGGAAGTGTGATTTCATTAGTTTAAAGCATGTTTCGGTTTTAAATAGATTTTAGCTAGATAAATGGCGTGTATTTAAAGATAGTAGGAAAAGTACAGGGCTATACAAAAGAGTTCAAATATGCTTCCGTCTATTTGAATAAATTGCTAAATGTCAAATTTCAACTTAGTTAAAAAATTTTATGATTTCTTTTTAGATAGCCGTCTGCCTGTCTGTCTTTCCAAACTCTAACTTGCGTTGAAATAATTGAATTGGTCTGTAAGTGATATATGTTAATAAGATTTATTATGCCGTGATGTTGGGCATTGTAAACAAACTATGCATAATTCATGATTCATTTACACAGACACTCAGAACTATGCCATTACATTATGTTCTGTGAGGATAATTATATATGTAGCTCCTATATTCGTCATCTGGAATGTTCTTTTATCTGTCCGCACATAATAGCGCAGAAAATACCCAACAGAATGCTCTGAATTATAATATATATACTCGTTGCAGAATTTCCGTTACTCATTTAAAGTTTTATGAAAAGCGAATCAAAGCTTAAAAGGACATTAATAAATGTTTTCTTCATTCTATTAAAACCTATTCTGCGTGACTAATTCAATGATATCCAGTGATAGGTGATGATTCTAGGTTGTCATTATGATTATAGATCATTTAAGGTGGAGGTAGTATTATTTCTCTACTACCATGAATTTAATATACATAATCGTAATAAATTTTGTATTTGGGTATTTTTACAAAAGAGTGCAACAGCTATTGCACCAAATTTTCAATGTTTATACTATGAATATTCTTTGTTCTAAAGAATAAACCATTTCCGCAATTTTTTTACAACATACATAAAACTCTACTAAAGAATTTCTTTAAAACAAACTAGCATTTCTTAGAATATCAAAAAATTTTTAAAATAGGAAAATTGATTAATTTTTAACAACAACAACAAAAAAAAAAAACCCTACTAAATCATTTCACATTATTTTAAAATATGATGCACAAAGTATTCTTTAAATTAGATGATAAAAAGTAATTTAATCCGAGAAAATACGGCTTTTTTAAATGTAAAATCGTCTGCAAAACTCGTATGCTGCTCGTTAAACTCATTTTCAGTTTCCAATCGCTGCTATTATATAGAAGGATTTATTTCCATGACAACACATTTCATTGAAATTATACCGACTGAGTACAAAATCAGGCTTTATGTCGAGTGCACAGGTCGAATGTATTTTGTTCAAAAAAACAAATAAACAAAAGTTCAAAATCAGGCCCTAAGAGCAAGATTGCATTGTCAAACGAGACCCACTCCACAGCCTTAAACTCCTTATTTTGCTTCTGTGCCAAGTGACGTCAATATCCATCTCAACACCGCACCTAGCGCTCTCAGCGCCATCTATTGTTTGTAATTCGAACTAAAATCCAGAATCGCAGGAAAAAAACTTTTGACCTTTGAGATGATTCTCGTGCAAGAATTTTTTAAATATCTGTAAAAGTTTGCAAGTTATTGATTTTTAAAATCGTTCAGTCCTTTTCAGGACACCCGGTATATATATATATACAGGGGTTGGACAAAAATATGGAAACACCTTTTGAAATGCACGTTTGAAAAGAAAGATTGATTATTATGAACTATGTTGATGGCACTGGAGTTTTCGCCTACTGACGCCACCTATACAACTTCGTAAAATCGCCGCACCGTTCAGTCGTTGTTAGAGCCCTGTTATGTGAGATTATCATTGCATTATGTCAGAGTTAACAGACTTCGAACGTGGACAAATTGTTGGCGCGCGTATGGTGGGTGCTTCCGTAAGCAAGGTAGCCAAGGTTTTTAGTGTTTCAAGAGGTACTGTGTCGAAGATTTATTCCGCATATTTGAAATGCGGAAAAAACATCATCCACTAAATCACAGCGCGGACGAAAGTGTGTGCTGAGTGATCGTGACAGATGATCATTAAGGAGGATTATCGCGAAAAATAAGCAGTCCACAGCTGCAAAAGTTACCGCTGAAATGAGTGTCGTGTTACCAAATCCTGTGAGTACCAAAACAATTAGAAGGGAGCTTCATAAATAGGAAATTGCTGGCCGTGTTGCAATTGAAAAGCCATCCATCAGTAATGCTAATGCCTGTAACAGGAAAAAGTGGTATTTAAGTCATAAAGCCTGGACTACAGAGCAGTGGAAGAGCGTAATATGGTCTGATGAGTCTTCTTTCACATTGTTCCCCACTTCTGGCCGAGTTTACGTCTGGAGAACGCCATCTCAAGCCTATAATACAGACTGCTTGTTGCCAAGAGTGAAACATGGCGGGGGTTCGGTGATGGTTTGTGCAGCCATATCGTGGTTCTCTTCTGGCCTTATGATAACTCTAAGTGCGCATTACTGCTCAGACTTATGTGAACATTTTGGCCGATCAAATCCATCCAGTGGTACAAGCTTTGTTCCCCAATGATGATGATATCTTCCAAGACGACAACGTCCCCGTTCACACAACTCACATTGTCCAGGACTAGTTTTCTGAGCACGAGGATGAATTTTCGCATTTCTCCAGGCCACTAAAGTCATCAAACTTGAATATTATCGAACCTTTGTGGTCTACATTGGAGCGGAAAGTGCGTTCGCGCTATCCACCGCCAACATCGTTATCTGAACTTGCCACCGTTTTGCAGGAATAATGGTACAATATTCCCTTGGCAAACATACAAAAACTGTATTTATCCATTCCGAGAAGACTGCAAGCTGCTTTGAATAACAACGGGTACCGTACACAATACTAGGCAAGGAAACGTGTTTCTTTTAAGGTGTTTCCATATTTTTGTCCAACCCCTGTATATGTGATTAAACTACAAAGCATGCATTTTTTTAATGCGTGTAAATGTTAATATAATGAAATAATTATTTTATTTGTTTAGACCAGAACCGTAGCTAAGGGGGCGCTATGGGCGGCTGAGCCCCCTAGAATATTTTGCTCCCCCCCCCCCCCCCTCTGTAAAAGATTCTAAGGTCACTCAATGAATTTCTGTTCTGAAAATTCAAATGAAATTATGTTCAAAAATCTAATTTAGTTTTGAGACCCTTTCACAGTTGTGCAGAATTACTAAATTGCATCTAAAATTAGTATTTCAACACTCGCCCATCCTATTTGTACATATGAAGCTAACATGATGTTCAATTTTGCACCAGTTATACTATCAAAATTTTCATCATCCTATACTTTTCTTAGCATAAAATGATATTATTACAACAGTTTAATAAGAAACATAGTACCTACAATGTGAATAGGCACCAATTTATCGCTCTGCGTCAAACTGACGCAGAGCGATAAATTGGACAAATATGAGAAAAAACTCTTATTTTCTCTCTCTCTGACGGTCAGAGAGAGAGAAAATATGAGTTTTCAACCCCCCTAAAATCTCTTGAGTCCCCCCTATTGTTCACTTCTAACTACGGTCCTGGTTTAGACAAGTTTAGTGCTATACGTAGTATTAGACTAGTCAGAGCATATTTTAAGAAATTTTCACTGGGCGACAATAGGGTTGACTTTCCCCCCCAAACAAATGTTGATAAATTTCCTCTTCTCCTGTAGTAACAAAAAACTAAATTATAAGAATACTAGCAGGCTATGCCCGCTGCGCTGGTCCATTTTTCCAAACAAATCTTGACTCAAACAAATTGGTCATTTGAATTTTCTTTTTTAAAGCAGTGTAGGCCTTCACCTGGAATGTCCTTCCGCAATGCTGAAAACGATGCCAGTGCCAATGTCATTGCGATATTGCACTATTGTATGCCTTGGACAAAATTTGGGTAATTAAGTACCATCTCTCTTATTTGATCATTTATAGTAGAGTTTGATATGAAAATGAGACCGTTGTGACACCAGGAATCAAAATGTTCTCTACTCATTACATTATTTTGTCAGAAAGCATTGCAATGATTATCAAACTCTATTAATTTTCAAATAGCACATTATCATTTGTTAGTTCTTAAACTCCCGAATCTAACTTATATATTTATTAGAACAATGAAGCATAAAATGTGTGTTTTAAAGCTGAATTATTTGGGTAAAATTAAAATTACATCAGTTTCACTGCCTCTTCATTTTTTTAAACCAGTTGCAGGGCTGCCACAGGCGACTATTTTTATATTCCGTTCGCACCAGTATTTTTCTAATATAAATTTCAAAAAAAAATTTTCTTGCAAGTGTTGGCAAAGTGTATGTTAAGGATTTCTGTTTAAAGAAAGTGGTGCCAGTTAGAGTTAAAAAAATAGTCGCCTGTGGCAGCCCAGCAGTTGCAAACATGTATCTGTTAAATCGGGAATAATCTTGATGCTAAATTTTGTAGAAAAATAAACCTTCAGCTTGTAATCAATTCCATTATGATTTTTGGCGTCAAACATTAGTATTGCTTATAACGATTTGTTACAAATGTACCAGATTTATTTCGTGTTTATTGTCAAATGAAATTATTACGAAAATATTAATAGAAATACAAATAAAACGTCGAATTAAAAAGTAGTTAATGACGTAACAAACTCATGTAACATGTTTAATTTCAAATGAATGTGACATTTATGATCATCCATTATTGACATTTAATCTTTTATTTTGGCGGCAGTTTTTTGGTAGAAGGGATAATCAAGTAGTACCAAATCCTTCTATAGTAAAAAAAAACTAGCCTTAAAAGGAATGACTCCTGGAATGATGCTGATGTGGAAGATTTCCGGAACTAACGAATCCGGGTTGTCCACTCCTTCCATGAGCCGAATAGACCAATCAGGAAAGGGCTCCGTCTATGCATCGCCGTATGGGTTACCATAAAGAGAGGAAAGGTCACCATCGCCAACAATCGCCAACTTTGTCGCCAACTTGGCGATATATCGCCAAATTTGGCGACCAAAATTAGTTGTCAAAATTGACGCCAACTTGGCGATAACTGTAATATTTCGCCAAATTTTTAATTTCTTTACAACACCAGTCGTTTGATACATCATTTGAGAGGTTTGCAACTGCTTATTCATATAATGGATGTCTTGTGTGTTATCCCCCATTCTGCTCCCCAGGGGGGGCACATTTTTATTTTCTTTACAACACCAGTCGTGTTACACAAGATTTGAAAGGTCTGCAACTGCTTATTCATATTATGGATGTCTTTTGTGTCACCCCCACACTCTGCTCTCCCCAGGGGGGGGGGGCGGTCACATTTTTAATTTCTTTACAACACCAGTTGAGTGACACATCATTTGAAAGGTCTGCAACTGCTTATTCATATTATGGATGTGTTGTGTGTCATCCCCCACTCTGCCCTCCAGGGGGGCACATTTTTAATTTCTTTACAACACCAATTGTGTGACACATCATTTGAGAGGTCTGCAACTGCTTATTCATATTATGGATACCTTGTGTGTAACCCCTCCACCCTCTGCCCTCAGAGGGGGCGCATTTTGTAATTTCTTTACAACACCAATTGTGTGACACATCATTTGAAAGGTCTGCAACTGCTTATTCATACCATGGGTTATTGGCGAGCGCAGCAAGCAGGGGTAGACAATAATTTGGAATTGCGAAGCGATTACCCGGGGGGTTGGTGAGCATAGCGAGCAGGGGGGCGGGGCCCCCCTAGTAATATAAAAAAATATAAATAATAATATAGCCAATAATATTTTGGTCAGGTGTCATGTATGGATCACGTTGGTGCGATTGCAACAAAATTGTGATTTTATGGATTGCGTGGTAATCTGGTTGTTGTTGTTTATTTACTAATAAACTTTGTTTCTTTACTTTTCTTTATTTTTTTCTTTCTTTATTGTTTTGTTCTATAATTATTAATTAAACTTCACTTATTTATTATTGTTTCCTTTTTAAAATAATAGAAAATAATTAAAAATAATATAACATGTAACTGGTATTTGAAAACGCAGTGTTTGCCAAATTGATGTCAGATTTAAAAAAAAACGCGCCAAGGTGATGCGTATATAAAAATGGAAAAATGTTTATAATAATGTAAACAAAAAAAAGTAAACAAATAATTAAAAAATCGCTTTTTCGATTTAAAAAAAAAAATAACGCCAAGCAGTCGTTAATGCTGTAGTTGCATCAATAGTAAATTTTCTTTTCTTCGTTTGTTTCATAATGAAAAACCATAAATTTAATAATCTCAAATAAAATAATCTGACAAATTTTCTATGATCTCGTTGATGATCTAGAAATCTCCTTAATACATAAACAAAAAGGCAAAGATGTCATATGCGCCGAGGTTGGCGCGATAATTTTTTATGCCAATTTGGCGGAAACATTGTTTTCGAATACCAGTTTCATGCATATATTTAAGTTATTTTCTAGTATTTAAATAGTAATAAAAATTTATGAAAAAAGTTTAATTAATAAGTATATAACAAAACAATTTATACAATTTATAAAGTAAATAAGCATTTTATTTATAAATAAATATTAATAGTCGGGTTAATATATCTCAGACAAAATAATGTCAATTTAAAGTCGATTAGTTACCTCGGTGATATATAATATCTGTGCCAATAAAACTTTCAATAATATAGTAAACTAGCAGGCTATGCCCGCTTCGCTGGTCCATATTTCCAAACAAACCTTGACTCAAAAAAAAAAAAAAAAAAAAAAAATGGTGATTTAAAAATTTTATTTTAAAGCAGTATAGACCACCCTGGAATGATCTTCCGTATTGATGAAAATCATGCCAACGCCATTGCGATATTGTACTATTGTAAGTCGGCGAAAATTTGGGCAATAAAGCACCATCTCTTTTATTTTATCATTTATAGTAGAGTTTCGTATGAACATGAGACCGTTATGACAACAGGAATCAAAATATTCTCGAGTCATCACACTATTACATTAGAGGGCATTGCAATGATTAGTGACATTGATTATCAAACTCTATAAACTTTCGGATTGTACATTATCATTTCTTAGTTCTTAAAATCCTGACATCTGAACTTGCACTATGTGTAGTTCTGGTAGCCTACATACAATGTCATTTCATGTTACATTTTTTAATAAACGTCCTCTGCTAGCAGGTCTACTGTAGTTTACTATCTGCCTTAATCTGTTCCAGCAAGAATAATAGAGTAAAAAATGTAAAGAATTATTCACAGATAAAGAAGAGTTTTTGTTTGTTTGTATTTATGACGGCCATTTATCTACACGTGGGATATAGGTCCTAAGGAAAGGGTGCCCTCCGTGAAAGTGGCAGACGAAGAAGGGTGTTTCACTTATACATTTAGTAGAACAATGAAGCATAAAAAGTGTGTTTTAAAGCTTTATTATTTGAATAACATTAAAATTACATCAGTTTCACTACCTCTTCCTTTTATAAAACAGTTGCTAACATGTAGCCGTTAAATCAGAATAATCTTGATGACTAAATTTTGTAGAAAAATAAGTCTTTAGTTTGCATCTAATAAAATCTTTCTACCTTCTGTAATCGATTCCATTATGATTTTTAGTGTCAAACATTAGAAGTGCTAG
The DNA here is from genome assembly GCA_964019185.1 of Maratus speculifer. Classification (NCBI taxonomy): domain Eukaryota; kingdom Metazoa; phylum Arthropoda; class Arachnida; order Araneae; family Salticidae; genus Maratus; species Maratus speculifer. The sequence goes on from OZ025296.1 coordinate 240,391,332, forward strand.
AAACGATATTGTTACAAATGTACCAGACTTATTTCATGTTTGTCCTCAAATAAATGTGAAATTTACGATCATCCATTATTGACATTTGATGTTATAATTTGACGATAGTTTTTTGTTCGACTACTTGATTATTCCGTCGATCAATTTCGCCAAATTATACAAATGGACATAATTTTTATTTTAAATAACCAAAGAATCAATAAATTACTAAAATGTTAATAGAAATACAAATAAACATCGAATTAAAATTGGTTGATGAAGTAACAATTACATATAACAAATTTAATGTGAAATGAATGTGACATTTACAATCATCCATTGACATTTAACCTTATACTTTAGCGATAGTTTTTTGGTCGATGGGATTATCAAGTATTACCAAATTATATAAACAAATTGTATAAACAATAATATTGCCAATAACATGTAGGTGCAGGTGTCATCTACGGATCCCGTTGGCGCGATTGCAGCAAATTGCGATTTTATGCCTCACGTGGTAATCCGGTAATAGTTGATTATTTTTGAGTAAATTATTTCATTATTTTTCTTTTCTCTTTTAAAATTATGTAAATTGTTTTGTTCCATAATTATTTATTGACTTAGTTTACTATTATTATTTCCTTTTTAAAAAAATAGAAAATAAAAATAAGTAATATAAATGTAATTGGTATTTGAAAACGCAGTGTTCTCCAAATTGGCATCATAAAAAAAAAAATCACGCCAAGGTGATGCGTGTATAAAAGTGGAAAAATGTTTGCAATAATATAAACAAAAAAAAAGTAAACAAATAATTAAAAAATCGCTATTTCGATAGTTTTTTAAAATAACATCAAGGTTAATTCTCCAGTCGGGCAGCAATAGTAAATTTTCTTTTCTTCGTCTGTTTCATAATAAAAAAAACATAAATTTAATAACTTCTAATTAAATAATCTGACTAATTTTCTGTAATCGGATGTATGATCTAAAAGTATCCTTAATACATAAACAAAACAGCGCAATAGTCATGTACGCGCCGAGGTCGGCAGGATAATTTTTTACACTAATTTGGCGGAAAAATCGTTTTCGAATACCAGTTTCATATATATATTTAAATTATTTTCTGTTATTTAAAAAATAATAACAATTAGTATTTAAATAATAAGTATATGACAAAACAGTTTACATAATTTTAAAGAAGAGAAAGGAAATAAAAAAACATTTTATTAATAATTAAATAAACAATAGTCGGGTTGCCATGCCAGGCAAAATAACATCAATTTAGTGTCCATTAGGTTACCTCGGTGTGTATATGATATCTGTGCAAACAAAACTTCCGATAATATAACAAATGATGTCATATTTATTTTCCTTTGAAATTTTTTTTATTTTAATTTTTCACGTGGATACTGTTCAACTAAAAATTAATTGCCGAGGAGAAATTATTTTCCATATATTGATTTTTTTGGCAACTGAAAAGAAAATGGTTATTTTTTATCGGAAAAATTTTAATTGATTCTGTATGAAAAATAATGAAATTTTGAATTATTAAGGAAAATATTTGAATAAATCAATTAAAAATTAGCCTATGTTCACCGGAAATTGTATAGCTTTCCAACGGTGAAAGAATTTTTCAAAACCGTCAAGTAGTTTCGGAGCCTATTCAATTCAAACAAACAAAGAAACAAAGAAACAATCAAATCTTTCCTCTTTATAATATTAGTATAGATATGCTATTTGGCGGTGCTCAATTATTGAAGATTAGTCCAATATAATTTTGAATATTATCTAACACAGGAAACATATGAAGAAAATTGAAGAAGAAATGGCTAATTAAAACAAACTTGCAAAATATTTTGGCACAAATGCCTTATGTGCACCACATTTGTGCATTTTTTTCTCTTTTTTACGCCAATTTGGCGAAAACTTCATTTTAAAATATTAGTTACATATAAATATTTTAATTGTTTTCTATTATTTTAAAAAGGAAATAAAAATAAATAAATAATGTTTTGTTAATAATTATAAAATAAAACAATTTACATCATTAAAAAAAATAAATAAGAGTAAATAGTTTATTAATAAATATACAATAGCCGAGCTACCATATGAACATAAAATCGACGTTTTGTTGCAATCGCGCCAATGTGGTGCGTATGACATCTGTGCCATTTTTTTCAGCAGGCAACTTTTATTTCAAAATGTTGAATTTATCGATAGCGCGAAATTGCATAAATTTCATTTAAATTGCATAGATTTCTTTGTTCAGTTTGTAAATTTTAAAACTAATTTTCCCTGGAAGAGAATTTGACAAAATAGCGCAAAAAAAAGTATGTTTGTTGATTACAGTTTTCAAAATTGCGGTGAAAAACTTTTGAAAAAGAATGACATTATTTTACAATATATACAGGGTGAGTCATAAATATCGAAACAATAGGCTATCTCCTTAAATATTACCCCTAGACCCATACTTCCAATTGCAAAGTTTCACCAAAAAAGGTAAATTTTTTGATAAGATAAGTTGCAACTCCATGGGGGGTCTATTTTAAAAAATACAAAAATTAAATTTTTATACGGCCCCCAGACGATAAAACTTCCAATTAGAAAAATTTTCCTTATCCATTCCTGAATTGAACAAAAAAAATTCCATCTTGATATCTCCCAAACTCAGAGAGTTATGACAATTTTAATAAATCGTGAGGTTTCAAGGGATCAGACGCACATTGAAATGCGTGTAATTGAAGAAACAATGTTGCTGTATGTTGTCCAGGAAACATTTATTTTATTTATTTATCTATAGAGTTTGAATTTTGAATGTTTTGTGATGGTTAACCACATAATTTGTAAGCACTATCACATCGTAAGCTTTCTTAATAATTTTTTTTTTCAAAAAATTTAGAGTAAATTAAAATTGTCATAACTCAAAATATTATTTGTCGCGTTGAATTTTTTTCTTTTAATTAAATGAAAATGTTTAATTTTCAATTTGATTCAGCATTTTAAATAATATTTTTAAAAAATAAAAGTATTTAAAATAGCAATTTAAAAAAAGATGCGATTTTTTGTGAATAAATCATATTTTTAAAAGTAAATTTTCTGAGGTAAAAACATCTTTCGGTAATTTTTTTTTTTTTTTTTTTTTTTTTTTTTTTTTTTTTTTAATTGAGGTGTTAAAAAACTATTGAATTGTTACCGTAACCAACGGTTACTGACTTATGATGTAAATTTAAAAATGAGAAATACTGAAATAAAAACATCTGATGAAGAAAAGTGCATTTAGTTTTAAACAAAGATTGGCTCCTAACGTTTAAATACTTTTTTAAAAGTGTCTAGGTGATTAACTCCTTCTTGTGTAGTTTCGATTTCAGATTTTGTTTAAGTTTTGCCATTTTCGCCTTCTTTAATTACTATTTAAATGAGTCAGCTTATTTAAACTTAATTTTTTTATCACGCCGACTTCAATTTTTTTCATTGTTTTATCCCTGTCAACTTCATATTTTTCTTGTTAAAATTGCCACTACACGATACGTAAAAGATGCTTCTAATTACGGGCCTCCAAACTGGTAAACGGTAGGTACTGGGTTCGAACCCAATCGCAACCATCGGCCTAACCGTTCGAAGTTTTCCGTGGTTTTTTCGAACCCTGTATTTCCTATTGCAGATAATTGGCCGGAATAAAAAAAAACAATCCCCAACGTGTTAACCGCTGTAAGCGGATTCAAGGGCCGCTGCGCTTTTTTTTTTTCATTTTTTAGAGTTTAACATACAGTTTTCAGTTCAAATACAAATACATTTTAAATTTTGTTTAACTTGCGAATCAGTTATCTTTTTAAAACAAGAACAGGTGTTTAATGAATCTTCGGCATATTTCATTTAAACGTTTTAAGTTGAAATTATTCAATTGAATTTCTTAAATGATGTTTGGTTCGAACGCATTAAACCTTGATCAATTAAATACACTTAGAATGAAATATTAGTGGGAGCTTAGCATAAAAAAAATACGCAACAGAAACGTTATACTCTTCGACTTTAACATTCGAATAAATATATTTTTTAATGCCGTTTGGAATAAATAAACTACTCGGATGTAGCAATCGGAGGACTCTAAAGATACGAAATTCCGTGCGTTAGTACAAGATATCAGTGAAATCGTGTAAACTATACAAAATTCTTATGAAAACGCCATCCGAAAGATGATTGATACAAAAACGTAAACAAAACCAATTCATGTCACGAAGTAACTGCATCTGACTTTTTATGGAAATTCCTGCATTAGTTCTTAAAGTAGAGCTGTTGCAGAAATCGTAACAAATTCAGTGTTGCAGCGCCTCTCGTGGAGCCATATACAACAAAATATAAATAACATCAATTCATGTCAAAGAATAACTAAATCTGAAGATTGATGATATTCCTTGCATTCTGGAGATACAGCGATCGCGGAAATCGCACAAAAGCCTTTACAGTAGGGTCACCTGTTAAGCGATTCACACCAAAAACTAATCAGCATCAATGTATATCAAGAACTAAGTAAATATAATTTTTTATTAAATTTTGTGTATTAGTTCTTGAGATAGCGCGTTCACAAAATGTATATCATATACAGAGATACAGAAGCAGTGACTCACAGACAGACATTTTGTAAAAACATGTTTTTCGGTATCTCTGAGCCCTAAAACGTGTGAATCCGTCGAAAACCGGAATTCAAAATTTTCATGAATCCAATACTTTTCTCTTGTAAAGATAGAAAAAAGTGAAAATATGTTTAAAACCACATAAATTTTGAAGCTGAATAGTACAAACTAGATTTTTGAAAAAAATTCTAAGTAATTTATTAAAATATATTTCCATTAACATTAAAATGTACAATAACATTAAAATATATTCCATATGATCCAGTTAATAGAAGGATCATTATCGCTATTACTATTTTTACTAAACTTATTGCCTGCGGCAATAAGTTTTAAAGACACGGTTAATGAGAGTTTAATTAATATCACTTAATTTAATAACACTTTTAATAAGTGTTTAATAAGACGGTCCGGCCAATGGGTCGTGCCAATTACGAGCCTGGCGCCAAGCTCGAGATATTGCAGACATCTAGCATATGTCAAGGAAGTTTAAAGCAAAAAGCTATACGCTTTTATTTTATATTTAAAAGTTAAAGTATTGTCTTGGGTCTACATTTAACAATGCGTAAATTAATGGTCGATCCCTAAATTGTATTTCAAATGAACTGATATCGCTGCACTCAGATGTATGCTAAAGTGGTGTAAGTCACGAATTTTGAAAAATTTTGGATTTTAATATCATCCAGGGATTTGCAGATATCGAGATGAATTTTTTTTTGTTCGATTCAGAAGAGGATAAGGAAAAATTTTCTAATTGGAAGTTTTATTCTCTGGGGGTCGTATAAAAATTTAATTTTCGTATTTTTTAAAATAGACCCCCCATGGAGTTGCAACTTATCTTATCAAAAAATTTACCTTTTTTGATGAAACTTTGCAATTGGAAGTATGGGTCTAGGGGCAATATTTAAGGAGATAGCCTATTGTTTCGATATTTATGACTCACCCTGTATATGTGTGTGGCAGAATTTCACACTAAAGCTAAAATTTAAATATTTGATCACAATTTTTAAAATATTAACTTATGTTTATTGAATTTACAATAGAATAATAAAATATACTCCAAAAATTATCTTCTTTTGGAAAAAACAACATTATTCCGACCTAATGTTAGACATATGCATTTTTGGCTTAATTCTTTGCCGACAAAAGTAAAAAAAAATCTCAAAGAAACAAATATATAACTCACAATTACTTTTATAATTAGATCTCCCTTTTTCTGGAGTAAGTTATATCCTGTCAAAAACATGAATGTGAAAGAATGCCAAGTTCGTTAAAGGTTTCGCAAATAAAAGAAGTGAGATCTAACTGCAAACCAAGTTCTTTCGAAGCTGCTTAAATCATAACTCCTGTCATGCATATTATTATTCAATTGCTTAAAATGATTTGTTATGTTACTTGTTATTCAATAGAGCGACTTAGCAAGTTTTCTCTCATTAAATTTTTTCTATTTAGTTGATCAGAAATTAAAGTTGATCCCTTCCTTAACTTATCAGTACCTTAACTTCAATATACCTATTCGAGCACACGATTGACTAGATCTTTGCCAATCAGATTCTAGATTAAATTGTACTCCGACTCAAAGATTAAAGTTGATAGCTGAAAACTTGCCAAGTCGCTCTATTGAATAACAAGTAACATAACAAATCATTTTAAGCAATTGAATAATAATATGCATGACAGGAGTTATGATTTAAGCAGCTTCGAAAGAACTTGGTTTGCAGTTAGATCTCACTTCTTTTATTTGCGAAACCTTTAACGAACTTGGCATTCTTTCACATTCATGTTTTTGACAGGATATCATTATTTTTTGTCAAATCACTTCTTTTATGAGCGAAACCTTTAACAAACTTGGCATTTTTTCACATTCATGTTTTTGATACGATATCATTAATTTTTGTCAAATAAGTAGGTATTTGTTTCTTTTTTGAAATAAATAGGTTAAATTAGTTTTATTTAATATTAATTAAACTTTCAGCTTTTTCCCGCATTTATTCACTGTTTTTTTCAGTCAAATTAAAAAATTTAACACTAGGACTGCTTATGTTCCTATAAATTCCACTAATAAGGATGTTTCTTTTACGTGATTGGGTACTACTTGATTATTTCGTCGACCAAAAACGTTTGTAGCCAACTTGGCGAAATATCGCTATATTGACAACAAAAATTACGCACCAAAATCATGCTAACATGCGCTATTTCTGGTATTTTGCCAAATTCCCATATATTCCCATTGTAATCTGATAATTTATCCAATAATTTTGTTAGAGCAAGGACTGTCGCCATCATTTTGGCATCTTTTTTTTTTCTTTAAATCGGTTCGCTAACTACCCAAGATTGCTTAAATATTGCTATTTAGAAAGTTTTTAGAACGCTTTTCGTGCATTTTTAACCCTTTTAAATTTTGTATTTGTTAACAAATGTTCTTAGTGATCATTTATATCTTATAATTAATGAACAGCCAAATTTTATGTTTTTAGGCCCTTAACATACAGACATCGCATTTTTAGAACGCTTTTTGCTCTTTTACCCCCTTTGGATTAGTGGAATCGACATAAGATATAGCTTATATTGGAGATAGGACTATCACCATCATTTTGATAATGTTACTTTTAAGATCGGTTTGTTGTGTGCTGCAATTGCTTAAAAATTCCAATTTAGAACATTTTTAGAACGCTTTTCGCACATTTTCACCCCTTTTGAATTCCGTATTTTTCATCAAATGCCCTTAGAGATCATTTATATCTTATAAATAATTAACATGCCAAATCTTATAGCTCTAGGTCCTTCAGTAACACAAAAGTTACATTTTAGAATGTTTTTTGCTTCTTCACCCTCTTTTGGTTAATGGTATGCGCATAAAATATAGCCTATGTTTGAACCGGGGTGAATACCATCATTTTGATATGATTAATTTTTAAATCGGTTCGGTGGTTTCAGAGATTAACCCCGATACTCGCCAAAAGTGTCGCCAACTTGGCACTATTTCTGATATTTCGTGAATTTCCCATAAACTCTAAAATGCCAAATTTTATGTTTCCAGTCCAGTCCCTTAATATACAGACATCGCATTTTTAGAATATTTTTTGCTCTTTTACCTCCTTTGGGTTAGTGTAATCGACATAAGATATATCCTATGTTGGAGCAAAGATTGTCATCATCATTTTGATATCATTACTTTTAACATCGGTTTGTTGTTTGCTGAGATTTTTTTAAAATGGGAATTTCGAACTTTTTTAGAACGCTCTTCGCGGATTTTCATCCATTTAAATTTGACATTTTCTAGCAAATGTCATTAGTGACCATTTATATCTTATAAATAATTAATATGCCAAATTTTGTGCTTCTAGGCCCTTCAGTAAAACAAAAATCACATTTTTAGAATGTTTTTCGCTTCTGAACCCTCTTTTGGTTAGTGGCACAGACATAAGATATAGTCTATGTTTATACCGGGGCACCATCATTTTGGTACCATTACTTTTGAAATCGGTTCGGTAGCTTCAGAGATTAGCCCTGATACTCGCCAAAAGTGTCGCCAACTTGGCACTATTTCTAGTATTTTGTGAAACTCTCATAAACTTCCATTGTAATCCAATAATTTATCCTCTAACCAACCATTAATGTTTAATTAATGGTGATTTCTGATTTTTTCCTATTTATATATCAAATAACCTACCTCCACACCAAATTTCAACTTCCTAAGTCACCTGGAAGTAGTCAAACATTTCTATGAGTGAGTGAGTGAATCAGTGGTAAAAACAGTGGTTTTCAGACGTCAATTTCTCGTGAACGGTAAAAGATTTTTAAAAAAAATTTTAGGATTCAGAAATTAGAAGATGGTCTTACACGACACAAAAAATTGCAAGTGTGTAGGTCAAATAGAATTTAAGTTATTGAGGGGTCAAAAGTGGCTCGAAATGGTTCGGGTAATATAACCCACGGCTGGTGTGTCGCCTTTTACTTTGTGAACTTGGCTGACACACTGCCGTGTGTCTAGATACTATCGAAATTTGATAAAAAAGAGAAAGAAAATAATAGAAAGGAAAATAAATATCGTTCAAAATTCATTTAATCAAATTTTCAAGTTTTTTTTTATTCTAACGCAAGGATAAGTCGCCAAATGTTGCATATTTCACGTTAAGTTATTTTTTAAGCGTTACAAATATTTCTTTTATTTTTAAGATAAATTTTTTTTTTTATAATATCATGCCTCATTAAATGGTTTTTCTTTATTATTATTATTATTATTATTATTAGTAGTAGTAGTAGTAGTAGTAGTAGTAGTAGTATCAATAGTTATTTTTTGCTTTTATTTGCAAGATGTTTGTAATATTTCTAAGAGATATATCATTTTTAATTTCCTTAGTAATGATAATTTTCGCCAAAAAATATCTACTGGCAACCCTTTCATCAAAAATAACCGAAAAATACGAAATTTAGTACGAAAAATCAGAGTTATCCCTGTATATTTGTATCATAAACCTCCGCAAAAATATTTTCTATCGAATGATATAATCTGCAAAAAGATCCATCGGGTAGTTTTTGAAAACACCCGTTTGGAAGTTTCAGAACTTCTGCTTTATAATATATATGATTGATTGGCTGACAAACTTCTGTACCTTATTAGTTATATCTATTGTACTTCTGTTGATGGTTAATAAACTGCCTAACTTTCACTGAATCATGTGAATATTTAAATACCGCAATTTAGAGGTAGATAATATTTAAAAAAAAAGGGCTGCATTCTCAGTTCAAATTCTTAATCGTTATGTTAGTAATGGACCAAATATAAGATCGAATCTGCCGAATTTGCATGCCTAATTAAAACATTGTGACAAATTATCGTCTAAATTCATGTTAAAATGTTAGTCTTTATTAGTTCTACATTTGATTATTGTTCATAACCATAATAAGTCAGTCTAAATAGGTAAATAGAGACTCGAATAAATTCTGAAAAGTAAATTCAATTTCAATCATTAAATGTTTTCTAATGAAATAGTACTATAACTATAGCTTTAGATTCAAAGTGGAACTAGTCATGAAAACAGATATTTCTCTTGTTGTTTCAAAACCATGAAAAAAAAAAAATACCATGTTAACATTTTTAATGTTCTCAAAATGCCAAATCAATATCGGTTAAATATCTTTTGACTTTTGCAAGTTATTGCACTTCGCAAAGAATAGAACTGGAGCAGAAAACAGATCTTGCACTTAAGATGCAACAATAGCCACTGAAAAAGATCCGGATGATATTGTAAAATCTATGGAGGCGCTCTTTTCAAATATCTTGCTCAAATTTTAATATTTTTAAATGATTTCTTTTGTATAGGATACCTGAGGATGATTTACAACCGGGCTAGTTTTTACTTTTTCGATTTTGGTTATATATTACTTACCCATCATACACAGTATAGAGCAAGTCTCGCAATCGTTTTGAAAATCGAAAAAAAATTGACGGATTTACACGTTTCAGACAATGGGGATTCCAAAAAACATATTTCTAGAAAAAAAAATATGCTGTCTAAGTTTCTGTCTGTGTGCGTGTCTATCTGTGTGTCAGTAAACGCTCTATATCCCCAACAAATTGAAATAGAGACTTGAAATTTTGTATGTACTTAGTATGTAAGAATGGGACGAAGCCTATTTAATATCAATAACCTCGATTATCCAGAACTATATTTTTCGTACTCTCAAAAAATCCGTTCTGATGAAAGGTAGATAAAAATTTCGAATTCTTTTATTTTAAGGAGTGGACGTAAAAGGTTTAACGTAAAAGACAAACTTATTATAATCGCCATAATGCTCAGCAAAACCATCTACTTGGATATTAAAACAATCAGCATTTTGAAACCGTGCTATTGTGTTTTATTTTACTGCTATGATGAATGTTGTCATTATCATCTCCTAGTCACTGAATCAACTTATGTTATTCCCATGTTTTACATTAAAAAATTGCCGGCACCATGTCCTGTCACTGGGCGACAATATCTTGGTACTGGGCGACACTAGTGTCGCCTACTTTCTATGTTATTTTATGCCCTGAGACTAGTTAATTATTTTATTTATTTAGGCAAGTTACTACAAATAATATTAAACTTACAAGTCTGTCGAATTAAACTTATAAATTCTTATAACTTATAATTTTTAATACTTCAAGTATAAACTTAAAAGCTATAAACTTATAAGTATCTAGTAGTAAAATAAGTTAAGTAAGTAAAACAAAAATTTTTAATAAATTTCTATTTATTCATAATGGTAATTATATTCTTACAGACAGTTTTCAGTTTGGTGCTGCCATCTATAATATTTATGAAGAAACAAAGTTTAGGAGGAAATTTTTATTATCGCTATTCGAAAGCACCATATAAACAGTCCTGTCTTTTCAAGTTCCGGCATCAGAAAATAATAATAACAATAAATAATATAATTAAATAAAAATAAAAGGCAAGATACCCTTGCTGTAAATATATCTTGCTTTATTGTCATTCCTTTTCCACTTTAATTATTGCATTATTTATTTATTCTCTACTCATACATTTATTATTTTGCTTACATGTTTGATCAGTTTTCATTTAATTTTTTTATGTCTAATGATACATACTGTTATAAAATTGCTGTATTAGGATTTTCTTGTGTACTTTTTAATTAAAATTTCACAATTTTAAAGGGAAGAAATATTTTTTCAGAGCTGTTTAAAGAGGTCCAGAACATAAAAATCTTCAAATTTTCGGAGAAAAAAAAATATATATATGTATATATATGTATATAATGCATTAAAAAGTTTTCTATTCTTTTCTGCTAAAAATGACATTTAAAGCATGTTTCTACATTAACTGGAACAAGGAAAAAAATTTTTTTTGTTTGCTTGTTTTAATTTATTTTCAAAATATAACTTTCGAGCTATGGTTGCGTGGAAATGATTTCCTGTGAAAATGTGTTTTTCTTCATGATGAGTTTTTTTCTCCATTTCTTATATTTAAACTTTTAAAACTCAAGAACCATTAAAGATAACTTATTCAAACTTGCTACATGACTTTTTTATTGTTTTACTTTAATTTTGATTCATCAAAAGAAAAAAAAATATATTTACTTTTAAAAATATGATTTTAAAAAAGTGGCACATATATATATATATATATATATATATATATATATATATATATATATTATATATATTTTTTTTTCAAATTCTTATTTTGAATATTTTTAATTTTTATACAATTTAATATATTTAAAAATACTGAATCAAAATTTATTTAATTGAAAACAAAATTCTATAAAAAATATTTCGAATTACAACGATCTGAAATTACTCATCTTTTTTAATAAATTTTAAATTATTATTTTTTAATTATGAGAATTTTGCTTACAAATGATATGTTTCACCGTCGCAAAAAAAAGAAAAAAAAAATCAAAATTTTAACTTAATAAATAAAAATTATTTTAAAATATGCCGTGCCCCCCCCCCCCCCCCCGTAATTAAAGTGGGTACATTTTTAGAGCAGACTCATTATTATAAAATGATTCTCCATTCGCTTTTCTTTTACGACAAGCAGCCAGTACTTTTATTTATTATTATTATTTTAATTTTTAAAAAGTGTTGTTACAAAGTAATAATAACAAAATTGTAATTTAACAAATTACAGTGACTATTTGGAAAATGATATTTTATTTATTTACAAATTTTAAATACAAAATACAAAATTTTAAATACAAATTTTTATTTACAAATTTTAAATATTTAAAAAATAAATTCTTTATTTAAATTAATAAAAATAATAAACATCATTTTTATGATGATCATAACGAGTCATATACAATTTACGCTATGCATTAAATATTAATATTCCTGGACCAATGATTAAAAAAAAAAAAAAAAAAAAGTAGTTTATAGATATACAACTTTAATTGCTTAAAATGTGCATTTTCATTTGATGGAGCGAATCAGACTGACTTCTGAACACCTCATATTACGTACGATAAGGATTAAACATTAAAATTCCTGGATCCATCATAATCAAATTTTAAATGAAATTTCAGTTTTACAATTTTCGGAACTGCAAATTTTTAATTTTTTAAACTTCTAAATATCGCACATTTTATATTTTTACACTTTTGAGTAGAGAAGTTGTTGTTGTTGTTGTATGTATGTCGGCCAATTATCTACACTATGGGATATAGGCCCTTAAGGGGTGGGATGCCCTCCGTGGGGGTCTTTCTAAGGGAACCTAACCCGTATTTACGCAAGGTTCGAAGAAAACCACGGAAAACTCCGAACGGTTAGGCCGACGGTCGCGATTGGGTTCGAACCCAGCACCTACCATCTACCAGTTTGAGGTCAGAACCTCTCGGCCACTGGTGGGGCATGCGTAGAGAAGAAAATGCACTTTTAAATGAAGTTTGTTTGAAACCTTTATCACAATTTGTTTTCAACTAATTATTTTTTAAGGTTGTTATTGCTTTTTTTTGTGTGTGTCATTGTGGCAGCCGAAATATTCCATTTTTGGATATTAAACATAGACCAATCAGAAAAAGAATAAGTTGTGGAATTCAATCAATAAAAAGATTCAGATATACTTCAGATTTCCCAATTTTCTACCGAAGACAACAACTGTTTTCCAAATAGTTAACAATAATAATAACAACAATAATAAAATGTAGACAACGTATTGCTAACAAGACTATTTTAAGCATCTTTACTATGGACAAGTCTCCCTTATGAGCAATTATGGATAATGTTTTTAACTGTGTGCTTATTTATTTATTTATTTATTTGATTTCGAATACTAATGTCTTGAGCTTATTTAATTTGTCATCAAATAAGTGGTACATCACTATTTGAAAATGATAGAATAACGCTAAATATAAGGAGTAAGAAAAATAATGCGTTAATCATAATTATGTAGCATTTTTCAACACTTCCTTTAATCTTCAACAAAACTTCGTTATGTAAGGAGCTGCGTTGTGTAGTGTTACTGTTTATAACAAAACATGCATTCGGATACTTTTTGAAAAACCCTGTATTTGGTCAGTCGGTTGACATGTATACTATATAGTAGGGAAATTTAATTTAGAAAAAAAAGTTTGAATTTTATCTTTAAGTAACTTATACTAATAGTTGGAATTATATTTGAATACTTTTGTTTAACCCTGTACCATTATTACATGCCAGTATTTAGTTTAAATTTAGTTCAAACCAAAACACTCTTAAAACTACTGAAATCACATTCTTAGAAATTCTTCTCCATAGGCTATCATTATCAACTTTTTTATGTGACAATGTATATATTTTTAGCTATATTCTACGCACATTTCTTAGTAAAGTGAATGTAGTTCAGTGCAAAAATGCATAACTTATTTTAAAGCCACCTTTAAGTAATTTATGCTCATATTTAGTAACGTTTGCGAGCTTTTTTTTGCATAGCTCTCTATACAAACTAGCATTTATACACATTGTATAACATGTAAAGATTTATTGAAACATAAGCACATATAATAATTAAAAATGCATTTCATCCTTCCAACAGCCGTCATCCCATGCAATACTTCGAAAAGGACATACTATTTAAAATCCTTTTTGCGCCCTTGTAAATTTTATGCACTTCATATTACGCACGATTATATTGTATAACTTATATTAAGTCTCGACGACATATATCAATTTCATTATTCATAAAATAGTTTAATGTAATTAAAATATGTCCCTCACAATTCACCCCTTTATCCTAATGTAATTTAATTCTTTTATGTGACCCTGTAAATGAATAATAGCTATTTTTTCATCATATATACAGGGTGTTTATAAAGTCCCGGACTCATTTTGATGTTTAATAACTCATAAAATAATAAAGAAAGATTAAAATTAATAACATAAATGGTTAGATAGACTCAAAATGTTTCATGACTCTTGTCAATGAACTTCCAAGAGTGCCCCCTTCGTCGGACGGAGAATATCAAGTCGATAGTCTGTGGATGCCGACATGCTTGCCGCTACCTGGCGTGAAATTGACTATCGACTTGATATTCTCCGTGCGACGAAGGGGACACTCTTGGAAGTTCATTGACAGGGTCATGAAACTTTTTGAGTCTATCTAACCATTTATGTTATTAATTTTAATCTATCTTTATTATTTTATGAGTTATTAAACATGAAAATGGGCCCGGGACTTTATAAACACCCTGTATTATAACATGTTGGAAATGCACGTGAAGAGCAATAAATGAGGTGCGTTCGCATAATATCGAAGTTTTAAAAATATCCAAATATTGCTGTTATAGTAAACAGTACTTCAAATACAGTATAGTGGTCGAAATCTTTTGTGTGTTCCAGTAAATGCAGCCTAATTTCTATGATACAGGAAGGAACTTATATTAAACTTCAAACACGTATATCAATTTCATAAAATGCGAAATAGTTTTACATAAATAAAGCACGCCTCAAACAATGTTTCCCCGTATATCATTATGTAGTGGTATATACTTTTGTATAGCCCTGTAAATTAATAATAAATATTCTTTGCATCACAGATTGCACACAATGTATATTTTAGTATGTAAATACTTCATAGATTCATGACAATTCTGTTATATTCGAAAGAATGTAATTTCATTAGAATGTACTTGAAATTATTTTATCCTATTGACCCTAATGTAATCGAATACTTTTCATTGTCCTTGTAATGAAATTATACATTCGATTTTTATATAATTTGAAATGACTCGACAAAATTATGCAACAATTATATATTTTAAATCTCAAACAATTTGGTTTGGTAGTTTTTGCCCTGCTATATGCGGATAGACAGAACAACGGGCAGATGGGCAGACAGACGGACAGGCAGATAAACAGACAGGCTGAACGTCGATTGTAGGTAATAAGTATTTACATAATTATCAACTTGTATAAAAATTTTCTGATCTTGATATAATTTCGAATACAGTACAGTAGTTAAAATCTTTTGTGTGTCCCTGTAAATACTATCTGCTCTCTATTATACAGGAAATAACTTGTAGTATTCTTCAGCAACGTATATCAATTTCATAAAATGTTAAATAAAATTAAAACGCGTACCAAAAATCTCCCTATACTATTATGTAATGGAATACTTTTGTGTTACCTTGTAAATAGATAACAAACGTCCTTTACGCCGCAGATTGTACAGAATGTATATTAAATGCGTATATTACATTCATGTATACTTCATAGATGCATATCATTTTTATTATGTTCGAAAGAGTGTAATGCCATTAAAATGCACTTGAAACTTTTTCCCCGTTGACCGTAATGTAATAAAGTACTTTTGAGTCTCCTTGTAATTGACGTAGGCGTCCGATTTTCATAAAAAATGAAATGACTCAGCAGATATGTGGGACATTAAGTGATTAACTTATGATTTAAGCAAAACTAATATTCTTGAAAAGATAAAAAGATTTAATAGACATAAAATATATACGTACCATTCAAATATAACAGTAGAACTGAATAATATTCAGCATAAACAAGCTTCCCTGAGCTTTGCATTAAAAATCCATCAAACTCGTCATCGCTGAAAATCTATAGAACACCTCGTTCTCTCCACGCATCATCACATGAGTATCGCTTGGGATATCACGTTCATTAAATCATTGAGTTTATTTTCTTTTATTGCTGAATATTTCATCCTTTATTCCCATATTATCGGTCATCCTGACGTTTTTGACGACCTCGGCAGCTGCTTATAAAAATTTAGACACAAATTCGCACGAACAAAACAGGTAAACATAAAACAAAAAATCTCACGTTATGCAGATGCATTACCCCACGGCTTGACGTATTTTGCAATAGTGGATATCTTGTTGTCCACCATGATCTCTATTTCTCTCTGCATCATAACGATTATGTGACTTTACTTTAACATTTTTATTCGGTCTACAAAATTTTCCCTTTAATTTCTGTACTGTCTCATACTGCGTTTCTTCGATTACCACAAGATCATTTAATTTACATCTGTTAGGTACTTTTCTCATCATGTTAAATTGATTTCTATAATTACCGCTATTCTAGAAATATAGATTTCTACGTGGACCATTAAAATTTGTTTTAAGGCTTGTTTCGCCTTCCAAATTAATACTATCCCTTTCACACGGTTCAACCCTTTCTTTTTCAAAAATTTCATGTTTTCTTTCTGTTTGCTGTACCTCTAAATATTTTCTCCTATTTTCATATGTGTGACATTTTCCATTAAAATTATTTCTCGAATATTTTCTTTTTTCATTTCTGTCATTGTAATCACGTTTCCTGTAATTTCTGATAAATATTTGCTTATTTGCGTTTACTTCTTCAATATTCCTTTTTTCCCTCGCGCTTTTCTGTTTATAATATTTTTCAACTTTCATCGTTTCATTTTTGTTTTCATTGGCGCATGCACAGAATTTGCGTTTTTCTTTTAGGTCATTCATTCGTCCTATTTTTGATACATCATTTCTTTCGTTCATATTTTTCTTATTAATGAAACTTTCTTCTTTCTCATTTATTTTTTTTTCTTATTTTCAAATTTCTCACGTGATTCAAATCAATTTCATTATCCTCTATGACTCTCCCGAAATTAATCAAAAAATTACCTCCTGCATTATTATCATTTGCAACTATAATATTTGCATCACGTGAATTATCTAACGTAGACGTTTTCTTTTCATTATTATTTCTGGCAGCATGATTCAATTTTATATCAGAATTCTTCTGAACCTCAGTGTAACCTACTTGAATGTTGTTGCGTTTGCCAATTATCTTAATTCCGTTCTCATCTATCGCCAAATTTAATTTGCTAATCACATCGTATCCCAATAAAATATCATATGCGAGAGATTCTAACACATACAAATTTGTTCTGATTAGAACCATCAATATTAAATTCATAAGGAAAGTATCCTTTAGAATAAACAACTATTTTTTCTATGCCTGACAATGAGATATTATTTGAAAATAATCTTGGCTAGCCCATCTTCGTGTAACATTCATAACTCACCAAACTGATATCACTTCCAGTGTAGTAGAAGATCTGTGTCTTTTCACAGTTAATATCAATATTTATCATGTAATCTGGTTTGGCGCTGTTGGTTTGTTTGATTACTGAGGCATTCATCTGTTTGTGATTGGATTAATCGCGGGTTTTGGCTCCTATTTTGGCTGTCATTTTTTATTTGTTTATTATTACTATTATTACACTGCGATATTGCGTGGCCAAGACGCTTACTTTTGAAACACATAATTTGTGCCCTGTTCTTTTAATTTAAATAAGAAGATTCATTTACATTATCTGTATTATCTTTAAATTGTTGTTTTCTTAAAGTGTTAAAATGTTGATATGGTAACCATGGTTTTGTGTTGTTGTTTTCGCGCATTTTTGGCTCCCTTTCTTCAAAGTGGTGTGGATTTCTATTCATGATTTTAATATTACGTCTTGCTGTTTCGTAATCATCTAGTTTACAAACTAATGTATCAACACTTTTAATTTTGGGAAGATCATCGATAAAATGTTCTTTCATATCTATCGATAATCTTCTCTTGATTTGATCTACTAACATTAATTGTTTTAAGTCTTCAAAATTGGACACATCAAGACCGGTAATCCATTCTTCTAAATAATTTCTTAACTCAAATGCTAGATCGCGCCAAGTGGCTGAGTTTTCTTTCTTATGCGACATTAATTTTTGCCTAAACTCGTCTGGCGTCAATTTGAATCTTTTGAGTAGCAAGATTTTTAGGTAATCGTAGTTATTTGTTAATGTTTCTGGTTCTCTAGGTATAACTTAGCAATTTCTAGCGGCATTAAACTTAATAAGTGCATTACCCAATCTTCTTTTATTATACTCATCCTAGAAATTTGTCTCTCGAATAAAGCTAAATAGATACTAATATCCCCCTTCCCGTCAAAGTGTGACATTGATTTAGACAAATTTAATTGCTTACCTGAACCAGTTACAGTTGAACCGTCACTTATATTTGTCATATTCCATTGAAGCTCAATTTTTCGTAATTCGTACTCTAGCTCTAATTTCTTTTCCTCTAATCTTCTTTCTGCTTCTAACCGTCTTTCTTCTTTTTCTGCCTCTAGCCTTCTTTCTTCTTTTTCTGCTTCAAGCCTTCTTTCTTCTTTTTCTGCTTCAAGCCTTCTTTCTTCTTTTTCGGCTTCTAGCCTTCTTTCTTCTTTTTCTATTCTCTCTGCAGAAATGACTTCAAGTCGAACTTTTACAAAATTTTCTTCAAAATCCTTTGATTTAGTCACCAACTTTATCAAATCAATAATTCTTGGACTCTGTACGTAACAACTATACTTAAGGTCATCACACAATGTTAACAAGTCCGCCTTCCTAGCTTTATTCAGAACAGACATTGTAATTTTTTTTTACACTTCAACAAAACAAAATATTGCACTATCTTGCAGGCTTGATTACGGATAATTTCTAATCATTAAACATATGAAAAACAGTTCCTATTTTTATATTATACGTTTTAGTTTAAAAACAAAAAAATTTTCTTAGACTTTCTCTTCTTAGTACAAAATAGCTTCCATCGTGAAATTAAAATTCAAATCTAACTTATCGAAATCATCCAAATCATTCAATCTTGGCAACGAGCCCCCAAAACTTGAGGGAAATTAAGTGATTAACTTATGATTTAAGCAAAACTAATATTCTTGAAAAGATAAAAAGATTTAATAGACATGAAAAATATACGTAACATTCAAATATAACAGTAGAACTGAATAATATTCAGCATAAACAAGCTTCCCTGAGCTTTGCATTAAAAATCCATCAAACTCGTCATCGCTGAAAATCTATAGAACACCTCGTTCTTTTCACGCATCATCACATGCGTATCGCTTGGGATATCACGTTCATTAAATCATTGAGTTTATTTTCTTTTATTGCTGAATACTTCATCCTTTATTCCTAAAGATATATCTAATAATCATATATATTTTAAATTTCAAACGATTCAGTTGGGTAATTTTTGCGTTGTTATATGCGCACAGACAGACAGACATATGGGCGGACGGACGGACTGAACGACAACTAAGGTGCTTCGTATTTACATAATTACGAACGCACCTGATAAGCATATTATTGTGTAATTCTAGAATTCATGTAACTTTTAATATGTTTGACATGGTATAACATATCTAAAATTCATTTGAAAAGATTTTTTCTCTTAGGCCAAAATGTAACGGTAATATTTTGACTGTCCCTGTAAATGAACTAATCATGATCATGCTAGAAGCTTCATTTGAAATTTGAAATGGGATTCGTGTTGGGGTAAACGTCAATAATGTCCAAAAATATTAAGAAAATCTGAGTATATTTCCAGGAGTCAGAGCTCGGACGGTTGGACAGACGGACAGCATAAATCGAACAAACCAGACAAACCGAAAGTATAAACACTTATTAACTTTGTTGGAAAATGTTAAGAAACCGCGCTCTTGGAAAATCTGGTAATTAAAAAAAAACAAAAAATAACAATCGATTTTTAGCACTGTTTATGATAAGAGAAAGAAAAAAGTTATCAAAGATTGGGAAAACATAAATACCTTAGCTTTGTAATTTCCACAAATTTTTAATATGTGATCTGAGTTACAATCTTCAATAAAATTCGTATTACACCTTTATAAACATATTGATAAATCAAATTCTGGAAAATTATACACTTGTGTGTAAAAAATAATGACGAGAGGACTTTTCGGATGTATCGTCGCGCAGAAGTTTTCTACATCGATCAAAATCATACCATATGATCTTCACGATGCAAAAATATGGGAAAAGTGATAAAAACCATCTAAACAAAGAATCAAAAGGACAGAAAAGTACTTTATTAAAAAGGTCAGAACAAACGCAGAGAAGAAGAAAACGTCCATCTTACACACACCAAACTCCAATTAGAAAAAAATCACTTTCTAATAGGGGATATGGTCACTCCTAACTGTGATGCTGGATTTACAACGTTTGTCCATGCTGAGGGCGAGGTTGTGTAGGAGCTGATGAGGCACCGAATCCCATTCCTCTTGTAACGCGAATTTTAGCTCCGGAATCGTTGCTGGAATCTGGTTACGTGATGCTAAGCATTTCCCGAGAAAGTCCCACACATGTTCTATAAAATTCAGGTCTGGGGACTTTGGA
Organism: Maratus speculifer; assembly: GCA_964019185.1. NCBI lineage: Eukaryota > Metazoa > Arthropoda > Arachnida > Araneae > Salticidae > Maratus > Maratus speculifer. The sequence continues at coordinate 240,412,085 of OZ025296.1, forward strand.
GGCCAATCCATGCATTGAATATCTTCAATCTCTGAGAGCACTTCGATTGCTGTTGAACGATGAGAGGAAACGTTGTCGTCCACGAAGATGAAGTCTGGACCTACAGGCACCTCTAGACAGACGCACAATAGGCAAGCAAATGTTGGCACAATAGTGGGAACCAGACACTGAACCTCCTCGGAAGATGTGGATATTCTACCGATACCAAGCATGATATCACCCGAAACTAGAACTTCAGCACTTAAAAAACGGTCTTTTTCGATGATGTTGGAGGGGTGATATGTGTTCAATACTCTCTACAGATGTGTATAAGTCCAGAATCCCAGTCATACTTAATCGTTTCTCATTCGTAAAGAGTACACTGTAAAAAAAAAATCTGTGAAGGTACTAAACATTTTCTAGGAAACTGGGATTCCAAGAACGTTTCATGTAACGATAACAGGAAAAATTCATGTAATCGATTCTGAAACTTGAATTTTTGCTGTTACCGTTACAGGAAAAGTTCTTGGAATCCCAGTTTCCAAGAAAAAGTTTAGTACCTTTGCAGATTTTTTTTACAGTGTACTTGAGCCCATTCCTGTTGTGTCCATTTCTTGCGTTCCTGGCACCACAGAAATCGGTGTCTCCGATGAGCAGGTACTAATAGTACACACCGTACTGGTCGTGATATATATATACCACCTTTGTGCAGCCTATTAGGCACAGTAAAGCGCCATATCTTACCGTCCAGTACACTGTAAAAAAAAATCTGTGAAGATACTAAACATTTTCTAGGAAACTGGGATTCCAAGAAATTTTCATGTAACGGTAACAAGAAAAATTCATGTAATCGATTCTGAAACTTGAATTTTTCCTGTTGGCCAGATCACACAAGAATAGCATTAAAAAAAAAAAAAAAAAAAAAAAAAAAAAAAAAAATCTTTGTTGAAATCACTTTACACAGTGCAATAGATTTCACCTAATTTCTGAGCGGCCACAGCCTCTGTGCTTTATAGTCCAGTCAAAATAGACGAAAAATAATGGAAACATTGCCAAAATTGGCGAAGAGCTGGAAATTCATGTAGACCTTTAGAATATCATTTCAAATGAAATGCCAAAAATCTTAGTCGATCTGACTAGAGCAAAAAATTTTATTCAAGGTCAAAAGTCAAAGATAAAATAATTAGTTTTTTATTATCTTTTAGCATTATGAGCTTATAAGAAATGCACAAACTACACTCTTTTTAACCCAGTAATTTCTAAAACATGAATTTATAGTTACGAAAAAATATTTCACTAAAAAATAAAACTTCTTTCGTATTTTAAATAAGGTAGATTGTCCATTACGTGCTGTGATATGTCACACGATTCCTCTTTCAAAGTCCCTTGTAAGCTTTCAGGTAAAAGTGCCGGGTTGACATGCTGGTGCAGCTCAGTCACGTCTGATCCAAGAAGAAAAATCTGTCAAAGAAAACGACTATATCAGTTGTTAAAATACAAAAATACAAAAATTGTTTAAAAACATTATTCTCCCAAAAATAATCCTGAATATTTAAGGAATTCAGTTATTTGAGGCATTAAGTTTTTAAGCACAATCAGACAAATTAAATGAGCTTTTAAAAAGCTAAATTCGCCGCTAAGAACTCTGAAATTGATAGTTACAATTTTCATGACAATACAAAAGAAAAAAAGAGAGAGAGAGAGAGAGAGATTTATTTTATGTTGGTTTTCCAAGTTGTTTATACTGCAAACACAGGCGTCTGAATTTTAGATCCATATGTGATTGAAAAAGAATTTCAGACACTTAAGTATCTTAGTCTAGAAATTAAGACACTATAAATGTTTTAGTTTAAGGTACATTAGTATCATGCTACAATCAAGGTGTAAACGAACTGAAAATAGTGCCTAAAATATTTGTAAACGTCTTATTCTTAAGACACTTCGTTGCTTCAAACATGTCTTAATTTAACACATATTGTTTTTCCATTCTTCCTGCATAATAACCACCATGAAGCACTATCAGCTGCGCATGCGTGTTAGATATATTTCGTTCGAACATGACAAATGTAATTCAAACCGAAAGTTTGTTCTTATGCACGCGTGTATTTCAATTTTTTCGCAGAATGTGAAGTTCTGTGATTTTAATTCGCATTCCCTTCGTTTATGTAGCCGTTCCTTCGGACGTTCTCGACTTGACCCCTTTACGATTCTTCACGGGAGCCGATATCACAGAGATACAGCAAAAGTATTGCTATCATTATCAATTCTTGATATCAAATTGAAATCATTTAATTGACTCTTTGATAAACAAAACAAAATGCGTTCTACCAAATGTTCAAAAAGTTTGGTTACGTTGCAGTAAATATAAATATTTTTCATCAACCTAACCAGATTTACTACTTCGCTCTAGTTATTTGGCTGTAAAATTACATTCTTTATTAAATGATAATGTCAGCAAAAGGTGTATTTCAAAATATTACTAATTAAAAGATTTTGTTATCAGTTATCAAACATAAAAAAATATATATATATCCCGAAAGTGTTTTCACAATTTTAGACACTAATGTTAAAAGAACACACTACCTTAATATTTGTCAAAATATCGATTTTTTTAAAAATATTAACTGAAAATTTCTTTAAACGTGAATATTTTGACACCTAAGTTTTATCTATACGACAATTATATCGGGAGATATTGCAAATTTCGTTAATTTTCTCTCTTTTAATTACTTCATTTCTTTCACTTTTAAAAGAAATAGAGTACTTCTGTTGTCACAATTACAAAGTTGATATTCAAAACTACAAAAAAAAAATTAATATCTCAAAAATAAATTGAGTTACAGCTTTCAAACAAACAGCATTTAAAAGTACATTTTTTCCCCTATACGATGGGGTAACAGTTGAAAATGTGTGATTTTTTACAAGTTTAAAAATTTGCATTAGCGTAAATTTCAAAATTGAAATTTCATTTCTTCTAATTGTTGCAAGCAAATTTAAATAAAATTATCATGTATGCAAGATAAATTAATGGATTAAATAAATCAGTGCTTATTTTTTTTCATCCTATTTATGATCTATTTTAAGACGCAAAGTGAAATATTTTATTTATTTATTAAATTCTTATTCATTTAAATTATTAGCCGCCTCTGATGATCATTTTTTCTCCCTTAAACTTATGCTAAGCTTTTCAATATTTTACTTTTATCCATAATTTTTTTTTACTTGCGTAGCTTCACTGAATCTGCAGATTCTAATAAAGAAATCAAGAAATCAATAGGATCAAGGCAGCATTTAGAGGAAAAATTATATATTCTGTTCTGGTTGGCGCAATTGGCGAATAAAAGCCAAAATAGGCCGGAAAAAAATAATAAACGAAAAAAAAAATAATTTTTCGTTTGTCAATTCAATGGTAAAATGTTTGAAGGAGGTATTAAATGAAACCCTCGGTGCGATCTGCGATTACACTTATCCACTTGTTTGTTAATTAAGGTAAAAGTTTGATTTTTTTTCTTTTTGGTTCTTTATGGGATATTTAGTATTTTTGCGCCAACATTAAAATTTATAGTTATATATATATGTATATAAATTGAGAGCTTGTTGAATTTCCTTCATTTTTCATATACACGAGAGAAAAAAAATCCTATTAAATGTAAAATTCCATTGGCAGTTTTATGTAGTTTATGCTAAAAATATAGTGAAAAAAATCGAAGCCAAGATGTTCATTTTTAAAAAAATAGAAAGGATTTAAAATAGTTGTTATTTTTTTAATTTAGATCTTAATAAAGTTTAGTATTAGTTTAAATCTTAGTCAAACAAACTGTTTTACAATAAATAAATAAATAAATAAACAAAAAAAATATTCCTTAAGTATTAAGCCACTACATTGTATTCCAATATTATTCAAAATTGAAGAGATGGCTTCAAAGGTACTGTTGTTTCCTTAATAAGATAAGATATAAATAAATTAAACCATATTTACTGCTTCTGCTATTTCTCTTTCTATGAAAGGTCTAACCATGTGGTATAAAAGTCGTACCAGTCGATTACTGTTGAATACAATAATTTTCTTTGTCCTATGAGGGTAGCCTCTCTGAAAAAGATAAAGATTACAGTTACATTAGATTTTGAAACTACAAATAACACTTCTTTTTTTTTCCACAAAAAGTCATTTACATATAAGATAAATGCACCAGTAGTGGGCCACTTAAGAGCCCACAATAGTCACAGAAAAATTACTCAAAAAGACCCGGATGACCATGTAAAGCCTATGGGAGCGTTCTTTTCGAATATCTCGCTCCAATTTTAATATTTTTGCATGATTCTTTTGCACAAGATAGCTGAGGGCGATTTACAACCGGGCTAGTTTTTACTTTTTAAATTTTTGTTTCAGATTTTCTTTAAAAAAATACTTTAACTTTCGAAACCGGTTTAAACCGGTTCTGAAACTGAAACTATCGTAATATAAAAAATATATAACCAAAATCGAAAAAGTAAAAACTAGCTCAGTTGTAGATCATCCTAAGCTAGCCTATGCAAAAAAAATCATGTAAAAACATTAAAATTTGAGCGAGATATTAGAAAAGAACGCTCCCATAGACTTTACATAATCATCCGGGTCTTTTTGTGTACTTCTTCTGTGACTATTGTGGGCTCTTAAGGACATTTATCTGATTATTATTAAAGTATTAGTGAATTTAATATATATATATATCTCTTAGCCTAGTCTTTACCTTTATGTATAAGAATAAATATTCAAATTTTTTAAATATATTCTACAGAAAAAAAAAAAAAAAAATGGCACCTTCGTCTATGCTCCAGTAGTGGGCCATAGTAACTTTCTGATGCTCCAGTTGGGCTCCCTAGAAGTGGGCCACTGCATTCTTGAGTTTAATACATCCAGTACAAAAGCCTTTTCTTTTTTTTTTTTTTTTTTTTACATTTCTACATTTAAATATACGCAATAATGAAATCATATTTAGAAGTTTTGATGATTACGTAAAATAATTTTAGCTTCTCTTTAGTTTTTTCGTATGGTCTGTAAAAACACCCAGCTAAAAAACTATGAGAATGCTAAAGTTGTCCCTTTGCCTGATAACAGATAAGGGTTCCAGCCAATCAGCAATTAGTTTGTTATCTGACAGGGGTGGCTAGAAAACTTGTTTTTCAACTTTGAAAACTGGTGGCCCACTACTGGTACACTTACCCTATTAATTCTAAAGTAAATTTAAAATTTTATACACCCGCTGGGTTTCATAAATTATATTTAAATAAAATTCATATATCTTTCAAATAATACAAAACAATAAGAATCCGATTTCTATATGTAACCAAACTTTAACGAATTGTACTTTTAATTTTGTGAATTTTAAGAGTTTTTTGATACTACAAAACATTAAAAGCGCACTTTTAGTGACAAAAAAGTACGAAAATATCAAAAAAGGTAATAAGTTAAGCAATATGTAAATTTTGGTCGCAGAAAGATGTGAAATTTTATTTATTTCTTTTTTTATTTAAATGATGATTTTTGATACGAAGACTACGAAAAAAATTTTGTGCACCTAATGCCCTTTATGAATTAGCTACTCGATAACGCACTCTCTCTTTCTCTTTCTCTGCATATACAGGGTGATTAAAAAAGCGTGGACAAAAATGAAATGACAAATCAAGCATACAACAAGGATAAAAAATCACATAGGAACATAGGGTCGCAAACTACTTATTGAATCACAAATACAAGATGTTTCAGTCTAGCTACACCCTGTTTGAAAGTAATAATTTCGAGGAAAATGAAAATATTGTAATGAAAATACAACAATAAGTACCTAATTTTGTGTGAAATGTGATAACGTTACGAAAAGATCTGGAAATACATGTTGCTCAAGCAATCGATGATACCGTATAAACTGACTGAGAAACAGTCCAAAATGTGAAGTGCCAAGTGCATTTTGCTGGTGCGCATAATGCAATCTTCTACCACTTTTGTTTGGTGTTATCCCATTTCAAACAAAGGTGAGAATATCTGTTAAATGTTTTATTATAATATACTGCAGTTCTCTGAAATTTATCACCATCAATACAGATTGAGTTAGGATGAAACACCATGTATTTGTGACTCAATAAGCGGTTTACGGCCTAGTGTTTCTATGTGATTTTTTATCCTTGTCGTATGTCTGATTTGTCTTATCAATTTGTCCACGTTTTTTCAATCACCCTGTATATACATATTATATATGTATATATATAACTATTAATTGTAAAACAATATAAGGTACCCTGGGGTAATAACGCCACGTTAAGGTTCGACCAATTTTCACAGCTCAGTTTTAGTTTGTATTTTTCAAACAAATATATGATTCGATACAGCAACTCATTGACTATCTATATAAAAAAAATAATTTAACAGATATGTATTCATAAAACGTAATGACATGATTTCTTGACCAATACTATTTGGCGTTATTAACCACCTATATGGGTAATAACGCCATGCAAACAAAACTATGAAATAAGATGGAATAATTGCATGTAGATTGCCCAATTCTAAAAATACAAACTCTACAAACTTAGAAATTGACAAATTACATTCAAAGCTATTGAAAATGTTCAATTTTTTGTGAAAGTGTAAGAAAAATAAAGGTGTGGTGTGGGGGGGGGGGGAGGATGAGGCAAAAGAATATCAGACTGTGAGCTTCTTTTTGTTTAAAAAGGACCGCTTAAATAGAATTATTAGAAACATTGCACAGTTTTAACTGCGTTTATTTGAATTAGTATTTAGGATGTAGCTCGGCCACTGTAGGGAATCAACCGGGATATTAATGCCAAGGATTGGCGTTATTACCCCGTTATAGTTATTGCGCTGTACATTTTAAATTACAAATTATCTCGAGAAGATATCCAAAATCTTCAACAATATTTTGGAAGTCCATGAAATGTACTACAAATTTATGCAATTAACAAAGTATTTCCGGATAAAAAAATAGTATTCACATCACAAAACCTTATCTCGCAAATTTTAGATCAAGCGTTAATTTTAGTTGCTTGTAAAAACAATAAGACCTAAAAATGAAACAAATTAACTTGAAGCTGTTTTTTGCGATTTATATGACTCAAAACCCTTCTGCGCAGAGCACATGGGTGTCATTTACCAGATTATTTCATAATTATGCAAAATATTAGCACTTGGCGTTATTACCCCGCCTGGCGTTATTACCCCTCACCACCTTAATATCAATAAAACATGAAGAAAATTAAAGAAAAGGAACTTTCGAAATATGCAGAATCATAGTGGATTCATCTAACACACACACATATATAAACCATTAATTGTATTACAATATATGAACCATTGAATTTAATAACGTATACCACATTGAACATGGAGGGGAAAAATAAATAATTAAAACGAATACAAATGGAATTTGTAGAACCAAAGCAGAATCTTCGGGCCCCAAATACTTTGGAACTACAAATGAGATGTGTGGTTTCATCGTCGCATTTGCCATGAGAAAGCTAAATAATACGGATTTGGGCCTACCATCACACATAAAACCAAAATTAAGTGAAGAAAAACATCCAAAACAAGGCACATCAGAATAACTAAATTGCATATAAAAATGAAAAGAGAGAAAATAAAAATAATTATCATCAACATGATAATAATAAATTAATTAATTAATTAAAAACGGAGTAATGTGATAACAGAAAAAAATAACCATACATCATATTTTACCCTGTTAAGATTTAAACAAAATCATTTAATTTGACTATGCTAAACTAAATTCAATATCTTAATATAAGATTATTTAAGATTTAAAAATAGATAATTAATATATTTACCCTATACACTTAGAAGTAGTATTATAGGTCTCCAATTTATTAAAAGTTAGCTACAATTTAATCAAGTAAATTAATTAAATTATATTAATAGAATTAAATGATGTAACTATACAATTATCCATACATTAGTGTCAATTAAACATCTATTATAAAGTGTTTTTCAATTACACAAATGCGTTTCCCACTGCCAATTTTTGTTTTATAATATTACTTAACCATTGCGTATTATCCAGACAACACCGTCTCCCTCAATACTCTAACATCTACCCACCCAGCCATCCTATTATATACATTTTATATATTTTTTTACAGTTTTAATTTTAATTTTTGTGTTTTAATATTTTTTATGTATTTTTTTTACGCAATGTGTTAATTATTTTCGAGATCATGTAATAACTAATTGTATATTAAAGAATATATGATTTTTTTTTATAAAAACCATTATTTAGTGCATCATAAACTAGCTTTATAATATTTGCATTGATTAGATGAAAAGAACAAAAGCATTTTATTCTATATAAATGATTAAGGATTATATTACGATATACAGAATTATGATGACAGGATTTAAAATTAGTATATGTATTAACTTTAAAATTAAATTCATTCTGTTTGTCATATATATAAGTTATTAATTTGTTTTCTTTTAATATAATTTTAAGATCTAAAAAGTTAATGGTATTATTAGGAAATAGGTTTTTTGTAGTTTCTAAATTAGCTGGATAATCTACTGGGAATTGAGATATACTGATATTATCAGTGTCAATTAAAATTATATTATCAATATATCGATATAAAAGTATTTTATTATTAAAATATTTACGTTCATAATAAGTGTGATAATATACTAGATGTACAACAACCTTCTTGTATACCGACTTTTTGTATATATACAGTCGAGTCTCTCTATAACGAAACTCCATACATCGAATTTCTCTATATAACGAATTTTTAATAAGAACGGTTCCCTTTTCGCATGATTACATTAAAAACAGTCTCTATATAGCGAAATATCGATCTCCATATAACGAATTTTTTCATAAATTGGCTTATTTTACTCAGTTTTAAAAGGCCTCGAAATCATATGGAATCAATTTTCCATCACTTATTTTTGATTTATCGTCAGTGCTGAGTTTTTTTTTATGTTACTTCTCTCCTTGTTCTTTAAATCCAACGAATTCATCGCATCTCCCACACACCTTTCCACATACTTCTCAAAACAGAGTCAATTGGATTGATGCACATGTAAGAGAGGAATCAATCAGAGGCACATAAGAGAAACTTTCAAATGGAGGAAAATGTTAACTACAATTTTTCATTCCTTGCTAAAATTTGAGCACTTTTTTTTTTATAGCGTAACAATTTTAAAATCAAAACAACAAAAAAATCACAGATTTCTTCGTCTGAAATTAATGCAAGTCTTCTTTATTTGATTTTAATTAAGCTTTCAAATAAAAGTCTCTTCTCTTTTTTAAAACAGCTTAAATAATTAAGAAATAAAATGTTAGGTTAATATTTACTTTTAAACATTTCAAATTATTAATTCAAAAGATCAAAAATAATATTTGTTCAAATTTCACACATTAAATACGATTTTTAACATCATTCTCTATACATCGAATTTCTCTATATAACGAATTTTTTACTGGAACGGTGGATTTCGTTATATAGAGACTCGATTGTATTTGAAAGCTTAATGAAAATCAAATAAGGAAGACTTGCATTAATTTCAGACGAAGAAATCTGTGATTTTTTTGTTGTTTTGATTTTAAAATTGTTATGCTATAAAAAAAAAGTGCTCAAATTTTAGCAAGGAATGAAAAATTGTAGTTAACATTTTCCTCCATTTGAAAGTCTCTCTTATGTGCCTCTCATTGATTCCTCTCTTACATGTGTATCAATCCAATTGACTCTGTTTTGAGAAGGATGTGGAAAGGTGTGTGGGAGGTGGAATGAATTGATTGGATTTAAAGAACAAAGAGAGAAGTAATATAAAAAAAAACTCAGAACTGACGATAAATCAAAAATAAGTGATGGAAAATTGATTCCATATGATTTTGAAGCTTTTTAAAACTGAATAAATTAAGACCAATTTATGAAAAAATTCGTTATATGGAGATAGATATTTCGCTATATAGAGACTGTTTTTAATGTAATCATGCGAAAAGGGGACCGTTCCTACAAAAAAAATTTTGTATAGAGAAATTCTATGTATGGAGTTTCGTTATAGAGAGACTCGACTGTAAATCTGTTTTCTTTTTTGAAACAGCTTAAATAATTAAGAAATAAAATGTTAGGTTAATATTAACTTTTAAACATTTTAAATTCTTAATTCAAAAGATCAAAAATAATATTTTTTCTAATTTCACACATTAAATACGATTTTTAACATCATTCTCTATACATCGAATTTCTCTATATAACGAATTTTTTACTGGAACGGTGGATTTCGTTATATAGAGACTCGACTGTATTTGAAACTGGATAAAGCAAAATCAGTTTAATTTTGTTTTATATAGTAATATTTTCAATAAAAAAATTAATGATTGTTCTATAAAAGAGATTTTGTTTTTCTCTATACAATAAATATTTCACTTGAGAAAGAAGAAAACTGAACTAGTTATACAGAATAATATTGCCAAAATAAGAAAATGTACTGATAAAACCTATTGGGATGTGATATGTTGATGCTTAGGTATGATAAATAAACAAAAATATAAAGTAGATGATCCAGTTTTGGCCACAAAACAAGTTGCTCTTATGAAGATAGTGGTGGCATATCGTCTAAATGGATCGAGTGTGACAGATATGAAAAACAATTCCATTTTGAATGCTCACCCATCATATATGCTAAAAAATTTCAATTGGAAGAACTAGACATAAGTGATAAGGAATATTTTCTTCTATGTGCATGGACTGCACTAATTTTAAGAATGATTCAGATGAATTCAGTGATGAATTTGATTAATGTTGTTAGTATATTCATAATGTATATATTTTACGAACCAAATTAAAAAAAATTCAATTTTAATTTTGGTTTTCTTTTTTTTTTTATTGAAATTTTCAGCTAAAATCAACTTAACTATGCTTCATCTGATTTTTTTTATCAATCCATAAAGGATTTTCCTTTTTTATGTACATATAGCAGATAAATATATGTGAAATGAAATAAATGTTACATAAAAATACTTTATTTTATTTAATAACAATTAAAACATTTATTAAATTGTATGATATTGGAGTGGCCAAAATTGGTACATACATGTGGCCAAAACTGGTACAAAATGGACAAAATTATTTAATGAATTATACCTCATAATCTAAAATATTCTGTAAAAAGTTAATATAATGAACAGAAAGCCAATTAAATTTACTAAATAATGGTGTTATAATGATTTAATATGCTTCAATCAGTTAGGAACTACAAAATGTTTATTTCATCTTTTCTCTAAATATGGCCAAAACCGGGGCATCCACCCTAATCAAATAATTTATAACAACCATTTAGAAAATTAAATTCAAATCAATTTAGTATGTTAGATTCAGATGACGAAAGTTTACATGATTTAAGTTTACGTGATTTAAGTTTGCCGGATTCAGATTCGAATTTATCCAATGCATAGATAATAGTTGAACAGTAATAATATGATTGCCACATAATCAGAATAATCCAATAGTCTGATAATGATTGAATAACAATAAGCTCGACACAGCTGCAGACTTTCGATAGCTGCAGAGAAGCGAACCGACCCTTTCCGCTTTTCGATGTCTTTGATTTAATCTATTTTCCTTCGCCCGGTTTCAATTTTTGATTTGCCTCCTCCCCTAAATCTGGCTTCTGCTAGAAATGTGGCTATTCGAAACGTGGGTCGGTCACACGGCTAAGTTCATTAGAGGCCACAAGGCGGGGCTTAGGACGGAGTTCATGACGTTGGACCACGTGACTTCCGCCGACCCAATCGACCCAGAAAGCTGTCCCAGTGATGGGAGTTATAAACAATAGCTGTCTCTTACGATTGGCTTGGCTTTAAATCGCACAGCATGACGTTATGAACTCCGTCCGAACAACCAAGAGCCTGCTAGGCCTCTGATGTAGCTGGTCGTGGTCGGTATCTCTGAACTGGCTTCAGCTAGTGAGTAAGAGATGAAAATAAGAGAAGAAAAGCTAAAGGATCAGGGACGATAAAAAACGTAAAAAACTAAAATGCGGACACCACAAGGTCCATTCGCGACCGAAAACAACAACAAAATGGTTAAAAAATGCTTTCAAAATGGTTTTAAAAAATACATGTTCTCAATTTATATCTTCAGAGAAAACTACACTACTCATTAATGCATTTTCAATATATATGTATAATTAGGAAATGATAACATCATCTTAATATTTTCTTAATATGTCTATTAATTTTTTCCTTACACACTGAAGTATTTTTCCAGGATATCTGTAAATTGTTCTACAGACATATAAGGCCGATGTTTAGAAGATGTGCACCATTTCAGTCTGCCACCATATTTCACTACCACCTATTTTAAATATCCAGAATTATTAATGAGTGAAGAATTGATCTGAAATAAAAATTGAAAACATTTTTGTCAAATAACAATTGAATGTGCAAACCAAAAAATTTATGTAATCCTATATAACAAGGGAGGACCCGTCGAATTTTGACGAAAGAAAATGTTTAAAATCCCTGCTGCCTTGGCCTATAGGCGGAGGCAGATTTCGAAGGTAAGTGCTCATTTCTACAACAAAAAATAAAGTATGATTAGAGCTAAACCCATTTTAGCAATTTTATTTAGTCGGTTTTGAAGAATTTTTCATTTTATTTTCCTATAAGATCTGGTCTTATCAGAATCATCTTAAGCGAAATTCAGCTCAAAATGCCCACTTTGACTGTATTTTTTTTAATATATTCTGACTTTATGAATAAATCAACCTATATGGCACATTACATAGTTCCTAAATAAAAGAAACTGTCAATTGAATGCGCTTGAGAACAAAATTGAATTTAAAAATAAATCAGAAAATGAGCAATTTGTTATTTAAATAAATCGTCAATTCTTCAACCACTTCGCTTAAGGAAATTCTGTTCAAAATGCCTATTTTGACAGCATTTTAAAAAATATGTTCTGCATTTATCAAAAAAATGGCCAATACTAAATCACATTTATACGGTTATAGGAAGTTATAGGGAGTTTTTTTTCTTTTTTCGCCTCCCTTTATGTTTTTAAGCTATTGCATAGATTTTATCACGGGCTTTGAGCGCGGCGACCGAATCCAAAAATTCCGTAACGCGAAAAATCCTAACACATCCGTAACGAAAAAACCTAACACTCGGCTAACGTCGTTTCAGCTCGACAGACTTCGACATGGTATCCTTCGGTAGACTTCGGTAGATATTGACGCGGTATTTTTCAGATATTTAGAGGATATCAAATCTCAAACTTATGTTTCTTATTTCAGTTACCATAAATCTATAGTTTCAATAAATTTTTGATAGAATGTGTATAGAAAAAAATCGTCTTAGGATAAAACAAGGTAGGATAATGTAGCTTTTGGTGATTGGAGACTCGCCCAACGGTGAGGATCGAAAAATTTAAAATGCTTATAACTCGCGATCTAATTTTTGTAGCGCGGCCAAATTTTGTTTGGTAATTTATTATGAGACAGTGTTAATTTTTCGTTTTTATTTATTTATTTATTTATTTATTTATTTTTTACAGTAAGAGTTGTCCTAACCAAAACTTGTCAATACAAAAATTTCAGATAATATTAAGAACATTTATGAAAAAATAATTTGGATATGATAGCCTGAGAATTGACGAAGTTGTGAATTTTTTTTACACACAGATACGTTAGGCCTTTATGATATAGATAGGTAGATAGACAGATAATAAAGAGAGAAGTTTGTGAGTGTGTCAGCCCTGTTCTGAAGAGATCATTGCACGCAGAGTTACAATTTTTTTGGGAGGGGGAGGAGGGGGAAGGTACTTCTATGTATGAAGTTTTGCACCTCGAAACCCGATTTCCGATTTTTTTTAAATTAGATTTTTTTAATTTATTTTTTAGTCGATTTTTAGCATTCTTCTTATTTTTCGATGCTATTTTTCCACATTAGTGAAAGAAATACGGTTTCATTATTTTAACCCAGCACAGTAAATTTAGTTCTCTTTTCAATGAAGCTTATTCGGAATTTGTGCAGCAATTTTTGAATTTTTAACGAATTTTTAATGCAATTTTTAGCATTTTTTCGCATTTTGTGACTATTTTTTGACATAGATAAAAAGAAAATTGTTTTAATCTTTTAGTCTAATTTACTAAATTTTGCCTGCTTCAATTTTTGAATTTCATCCATTTTCTGTGCGATTTTTGAAGTAATTTTATAAGCATTATAGATATTGAATGTTTATTTTTGTTATATTATATCAATCTATATATATAGCCAATTTCATTTAAATCTCCTCAGTATTTCTGGAGATAATCGACAAAATCTCTAAATTCTCTCCATTTCTAACATGAATACATATACTACGGGATTCTGATTCCAGTATATTTCATAAAACAATCCCAAAAATTTCTTGATCAGTCTGCCTCTGCTTCTCAATCCGATTCACTACTCGTCACCCTATCAACTTGTTTTTCATCCTATCCGTTTGTCTGTAATGATAAGATGATATATAAGGACCCCAGAAGCCAAGGGGTATAAGTGACAAAATTGAAAAAAAAAATGAGTTAAGTGCACAGGGTATCTGGAAATATCCTTTTTACATTTCAGGTAAAGAAATATAGGTCATTTTCTGATTATTTGGGGAGTTATAGAGATAAACCACTTTTTTCGAAAAACAAGCAATATTGATTAATTATACATTTAAAGAAAATTGTACTCTATTTTTTTTTTTTTTTTTTTTTTTTTTTTTTTTTTTACAGTTATTGAAATGAGAGTTCAAAGATTAGAATGCAACAAGCAGATGTTTCCTATTTCAATTTAGTCAATTGTTATTGATGTTCCAATTTAACATCAATTATCTTTAAACTCAATTTACTCCAAATCGACATTTTGTCACTTGTACCCCTTGGCTTCTGGGCTCCTCATTTATTAGGAAATTCAAAATACTGAATAAAACAAAGTAAGTAAACATACTTGGAGAAAGGGAATTATGTCCCTCCAATGACCATTCCACAATACATCCGAGACATGTCTCATAGATATTCCATTTAAGTCAAATACGTCGATGATACCATTTATCTGACTGTGAGGGTTCATAAACACTATATCGCAAACCGAGAAAGCACACTGGATAAATTCTTTAAAAGTCCTTTCAGCCGGATTCCACTTGCCTGAAACATAGTTAATGGTATAGTATATTATAACAAATCAAATGACAAATTTGTTTTTCAGAGACATCTAAATACAAAGTTTATTCGCACCATTCTCTATACAATTTCCATGGTACTTAAGCTGCTGTCAGATTCCACAACTTTACGAGCACGTTTTCAGCCAATACCTGCTTCCAGTCGATTTTCTGCAAGAAATCCTCTCTGCCCCCAATTTGATAGCAAACAGCAATATCCCCAGCATTTTCACCCCTGCTCTAAAAAATCTAAGTTAGCTACGGTTTTTCATCCAATTTCCAACATTTTAGCCAATCAGTGATAAGCGGTTTTCAACGTCATTCGTTTTCCATTTACCAAGACAACCTGTGCTAAGATTAAGCTGATATAGAATGATGATCAAGGAAGAATTTTGATGTAATGCGTAAAAGAAAAGCACATATATGGAATATAAAGCACAGATTATACATAAATAGATTTTTGAATAGGTTTTCATATCAAGAGATAGCTGAAACGCTGATCAAACAGTCTCAGGATGATCGTTTATTTGCGCCAACATAAGAGCAATAAATAGTAACAAATATAACAGTAGAATCGGATTTTCCTCCAACTTTAACAACAGCATTTGCAAAACCCTTTTTCTTGAAAAAAAAAAAAAAAAAAAAAAAAAAAAAAAAAAAAAAACTAAGTACGCTTAAGAGTTGGTGAAAAAATCAACTGAAAAGTTATTCGTTTGAAAAATTGCTGCATCTGACAGCAACTTTACAAAACCGTTTTACATAAAATATATATGCTTTAAATATTAAATTATTCCGAACTTCCTTTCTAAGCTGTAATTTTTCTGGCAATGAATACCTTTTGTGTTTTTTAAACAGTTATTTGGGCATATTCCTCTTGAACAGTATTCCCCCCCCCCGGAAGTCCATGAAGGGCTTTTGGACGATGTTTACACGATGCACGTTTCAAAAGTACAAAAGTTAAAAAATCTACTGATGATGTGTCAGGTTATTTAGTAGGTAAGTTAGTACAGACCTGATTCTGATACACAATTCCACGGTTCTCGAGCCGCTAGCCATTGCACCAAATCGCGACAAAATGCTTCATTTGGTGAGTAAATGAACAACCAGACTCGCTAAATTGCGAGTGCTCAATTTCCGCTCTGTTTGTGTGCGTGCAAATTATAGGCGAGATTCTTATGCCCTTATGCGTGTTTCTGAATGATTGATGTCGCTTTGCGTATTCAATCGCACCGTACCCTTTACATTGTTCCATTTAAAGAAATGTTTACACCGTTTGAGAAAAGCTTTGCTGAAATGTGACGTTGAAATTAGCCATTTATCATTCTGTTTATTAGTTTTATGCGAATTATCATTGATTGGTGCATTTTTTTATCGATTAAAGTTGAAATCTAATAGCAATTTTTCGCGTATATTTTGACACCGATGACTCAAAAGTAGTAATTTTGAATGCAATTATAGTAAAACCCCGATAATTTGGATTAAATGGGACCGGACCCAATCCGGATTATCAAAAATCCGGATTATTCAGAGAATAAGAAAAAAATGAAGTAAAATAAAACATACTTACAGAAAATCACTTTTATGTTAAACTTATTGAATATTTCTAGACAGTAAAAATGTTTGCTTAATTCTTCCGAAAATATTTCAGAAAAAGTTTTTTCTATTCTGAATACGACGATGAAACAAGTTAGTGTTATGGAAATTAGCCAATCGCTCTCAAATTTGGGGAATAAACCGATCCGGATTATCCGGAGATCCGGATTAATGGGGTTCGAATTTGCGGGGTTCTACTGTATTTTTAATAGCTTCTGTACCGGATAGTCAAATGTCTATTTAGTAATTAATTACAGAAAATTAAGTTAGTTTAGAACAAAAAAAAAAAAAAAAAAAAAAAAAATTAATACAATGAGGTGTTAAAGATATATTTTTGGATGTTTCATAACGAATCTATTTTGCTAACGTTTATTTTCATTTGGCTACAGTTTTATATTTCTTATTTGTCAAATCGCTAATGTTAGTCAAAAGCCAGTGTCATTCCTCATTCGATTTTTACAGGAAATAAAAAAAGAATTGTAATATGTGGCTGCTTGCTATCTTCCTGTATTTCTTTAAATTGTTGGCACAGGAAGGTAAAGAATTGGTATTTCATGTTTGAAAACTGGAACTAAATTATATTTCTGGTATAATATGTGTAGTTAATTTTCACATATTCTCCACTATCTTTATTTATAATTTGCAGTCATGTTTACCGTAAAGCTAGCAACAGTCATATATCGTTAGCTAAAACTCCCTTTCCATGCTTTGAACCATTTTTTAAGATTTCTTTTCTTCACTTTAATGATAATAAATGTATATATTTTCATTACACTCATTTAAATAAACTAAAACCGTACAAAAGTCAAAGATTTCTTAATCTAGGAAAATGTAAAATAACCTCTTCTAAGTCACCCAACATTTCAAAAAGCGTTCAGTTATCTTTATTAATCCCAAAAAGAATTTATCTTTGAAATTTCAATCTTTCCGGCACGGGCAAAATTCTGTTAGTAAAATGAGAAATTATCGATTGTCACCGGAATTTACAAACGACTTTTTTAGAAACTAAGAATTCATTAATTTAAGTTTACACTGTAAAAGCAAAATTTTATTAAAATATTATTGGTGCCGTATGCAAATTCGGAATTAAAAATATTTATTCCGGAATGGGCACAGTGTGCCGGAAAGGGTTAAAGAAGATCTTATAAAAATAAATTTTTATTAACTGTCTGTAGTTTTCGAGCAGCTGTTACAGTGCAATAATCAGTTTTCTCTACCCAGAAACCCATTTTTAGGTGTGCTCGTAATTATGCAAATACTTATAACCTATAGTCGTCGTTCAGTCTATTTGTCAGTCCTTCCGTCTTTCCGCCGTTTGTCACGTATAACAGAACAAAAACTACTCAACCAAATCGTTTGAAATTTAAAATATATAATTTTGTCGGGTCATTTCAAATTTTATGAAACTTGGATGCATAGTTTAATTACAGAAACATTCAAAATTATTCTGTTACATTACGCCCAATGAGAAAAAATAGTTTTAAGGGATTTTTAACGATGTTACACTTTTTCGAACATAATAACATTCATATGCATCTCTGAAATATATACAAAATATACATTCTGTACAATTTGTGGTGCAAAGAGTATTTGCTATTAATTGACAGGGACAGCCAAAAGTATATTTTTGGGGGGAAAACTTTATTTGGGGCGCGTTGAAATAACATTAAATTATTTCACATTTTATGAAACTGGTGTATTGCTGAGGTTTACTACAAGTTAACCCTTCTATAATAGGAAGCAGATCGTATTTACAGCGACACACAAAAGATTATGGCTACTATAGTGCATTCGAAGTACTATTTACTATAACACAATGATCTAAATACAGGGTGTTTATAAAGTCCCGGACCCATTTTGATGTTTAATAACTCATAAAATAATAAAGATAGATTAAAATTAATAACATAAATGGTTAGATAGACTCAAAAAGTTTCATGACCCTTGTCAATGAACTTCCACGTGTGCCCCCATTGTCTCACGGAGATTATCAAGTCGATAGTCAATTTCACGCCAGGTAGCGGCAGGCATGTCAGCATCCACACAGGCTATTGGGTTGCAATTCTGGCTTTTAAGTCATCAATGTTCGACACTCTCCACCTGTAAACATTTTCCTTTAGAAATCCCCAAAGGAAAAAGTCCAGCGGTGTTATATCAGGTGATCTGGATGGCCAAGGAATTGGACCTCCTCGCCCAATCCATCTTCCTGGAAAATGGCCATTCAAAGAAGTACGAACGATGGTACCCCAATGAGGTGGTGCACCATCTTGTTGCAAAAAGACATGTGGCTGAAGCTCTTCTAGTTGTGGAAATAACGAAGTTTTCCAACTTGATGACTTAAAAGCCTGAATTACAACCGCAGTGGATGTCCACATGCTTGCCGCTACCTGGCGTGAAATTGAATATCGACCTCATATTCACACTGCGACGAAGGGAGCGCACGTGGAAGTTCATTGACAAGGTTCATGATACTTTCTGAGTCTATCTAACCATTCATGTTATTAATTTTAATTTATCTGTATTATTTTATGAGGTATTAAACATCAAAATGGGTTCGGGACTTTATAAACACCCTGTATTTTTTAAAACTTCGTAATAGTGCAAACGCATCTCATTTACGACTTCATTCTGATGCTATCAGATCACAAGTAAATATTTTCATGTTCAGCGAACATGCTTAACTGCAAAACGTATATTTTTAACAACATTAACATTAATATTAACATTAACACTTTTATGTTACAACTGCATGCACAATTTCATTTATGCAGCTGAAAATGTGTACTTAATGTCTGATATCATCCGAAAAATTGTTTTTCCGGGTAGACAGAACTGATTAATGTCCTGTAAAAGACTTTTGAAAATTGCTGGCAGTTAATAAAAAAAAAATTTATACATTCTTCCAAATTATTTTCTGAGGCTTCTAAAGATAAAGGAATGCTTTTAGGAATATTGGATTACTTGGAAGCGGTTATCAAGCACTTTTGTTCGTGATTAGAGTAAATTTTCGTAGTTTAAGAAAAAATTTGAACCCCTGTATAATGACGATATCACTTTGGGGAGGAAAGTGGTCTGGCACTTGATAGCTTGAGATATCTCAAGGTGAAGGCGGGTTAGTCTTTTGATGTCGTTATAATTTTCAATGCAACCAAAAATTTCCACTTCTATTTATAATATATTCTTTACTTCAAAAAAGTCTTTTAATTTTTTTTCCTTTATCTGTTATCTATTTTTTTTATTTTTTTATTTTTTTTTTTATTTATTTATTTTTTTTTTTTTTGAAATATTACAAAGATATTATCAAAACCATTAAATAATTATAGAATCATTATAACCCAAAATATGGAATATTTCAATATTTGACATTTCTACTCTTCTACCATACTAGCATAAAATGCCTTGCTAGAGATACTAGATTCGACACGATACTTCTTATTTTTGCTAGTATGAAAATAAAGCACACACACACACACAAAAGAAAAGAAAAGAAAAGAAAAGAAAAAACAATGGAAAGAATGTTGCTTACTCCCTCCCGGAATTAGGACCAGTAAAATAAGAAAATATTATTATTGACATTATGTAGCAAAGAAGCTATTACTGAGCTATTCCATCTCAATTCAGGCAGACAGTACTGATATGCGTCAAGTCACCATCACAGATTTTTTTCAAAAAAATTCAGTAGTTAGAACTAAGTGATTTATAAAATTTCCTAAAAGGATTTTTCCCTAAAAAATTTTTTTCTCTGATTACAGCACTTTAAAATTTATGATAAAATTGGCAGTTTTCAGAAAAACTGAAAAACGCTTCATTTTGAAATGTACACAATACCAAACATATTCAACATATTCAGTCAATTTATTTTTTATAAACAGTTATTAAACTGAATTTTACTTTGGCATAGTTTTAAAGAATATAGTGACATTTTTACTTAATTAAAAAAATTAGATTTTAAGTATAAAAAATATAATTATTAGTGAATTTAAGATTTTTTTTCAGAATGAAAAAAAATATTTTAAAGCTAAACATTGATGGCAATCTAAAGACCTTTAATGGGAGTTTTACAGCAAATTTTATTTTAACTCTAAGGTGCTTACAACTTCTGTAATTCAATTTTAAATTTTGCAAAATTTTGTAAAATCACTACTTTTGAAATGCAATTTCTCAAAAACACCATTTTTTAAAAATCTGATAATATGCTCAATTCATACCTTATTAGTCTCTAATAAATACCTTACAAGCAAATCGTGTGTTTTTGCTTAGAAAATTTTATATGATTTTTTGAAAATAACATGTTGTGTGTATTTTTCAACAGACCACAAAGGCAAGTTCTTCCTTACTTAACCGAACTTGTAATGTAATTAATATTTCAAACTAAAAAATACATCACTAGTACATAATTATTACTGTTAAATTATAGCTAATCATTTGCCTAAATTTAAAATTGCGTAAAATACAGCCAATAATAAAATTAGTATTGATGATATGTTATTTCATTCCATGCTCATGAATGTGTTAAATCCATCTACAGTGTGTAAAATTTTTTTTATATAGTATGGATATAATATATTAATGTGCAAATACATACATAACAGAAGAATTAGGTAGTGAAGGTTTCTTAAATTAACTTCAACTCCTTATCGTTGAAGGTATGAAGTCGCTCAGATTGTCCTATTGTAACTGATTTTTCTGTTTCTAGAAGCACATTTTCCAATGGTTGCACATTCATATTTTTTCTTTCCAGATTCTTTTGGCCACTGGAATGCTTTATCTATGGACCATGTTGGGTACATGAATGATACTTTAATGTCATTTAGTTCTTGTGATTGATATACCATTGATTTGTCCTATCCACCAATTATTTTCATAAATGCATCCAATGACATCACCGATTTGGAAACTATGTATTGAATATTGTCTTTTCATTTGGCTGAAGGTTTCAACTTTTGTCAATTCATTTTTACTTGCTCGTTCCATATAATTTTCATTATTTACAATCACCCTATAATGTTTATATCTAATACCAACAATAGATTTTGCATTAGCATATTCTTTCTCATTATTAGTTCTATAGGATTGAGTAATATTTTTGTCTGGATGGACTAGAATGTTATTTTTTAGCAGAGAAGTTAGTTCAGCAACAAATGAGACAGAATTTTGGATAGCTTTTATTGGATCCTTTTGGAGATTAAATTTTGTTGCATAGTGCTTGTCTCAGCATCACATGCACTTTTAACATGGCCAGTACCTGAAAATATCCTCTACTTTAGTACAATTTTATTTTTGTGCAATTCATAAAACTGATACTTGTTTTTAAAATGTGCTCCAGCTCCATCTGATATATACACAGGTGATTCCAGTGTTTGTAATTGGTACAACTTAAATAATTCTTTTTTTTACTTTTTCTATGTCACAAACAGCATGAGCTGTATCATGAGTTAATCATCAGAAACTATGATAAAACTCTTTATTTCTTCTCTAAAGTATGCTGTGCAGGTAACTAACGATATCTGAGTATTCTGCCAGTGGTAGCTTTGTACTTCATTTGGCAGTATTAGTGAGTAATTTTCAGCAAAGTCAAAATGCATCACAAGCGCAGATTTTTTTTAAGGGGTTTGGCTTATTTAATTTTATGAATAGGAATTTTTGAAGATTAGCTTATATTTATCTGCCATAATAATGTGCATATTATTATTTTTTCATTAAAAAATATTATTATAAATATAGAGAAATAAGAAAAAGCTTGATCTTCTGGTTTCCTGAGAAAAAAAAACTAATTGGAAAAAAACTAAACTTGAAAAAAAAAAATCTAATTCAGTTGTAATGTATGTATTTGCATTTTAATATATTATATCCATACTATATAACAAAATATTTAACACACTGTAGATGAATTTAGCACATTTATGAGTATGGAATGAAATGACATATGATCAATACTAATTTTATTATTGGCTGTATTTTACGCAATTTTAAATTTAAGCAAATGATTAGCTATAATTTAACAGTAATAATTATGTACTAGTGATGTATTTTTTAGTTTGAAATATTAATTACATTACAAGTTCGGTTAAATAAGGAAGAACTTGCCTTTGTGGTCTGTTGAAAAATACACACAACATGTTATTTTCAAAAAATCATATAAAATATTCTAAGCAAAAACACACGATTTGCTTATAAGGTATTTATTAGAGACTAATAAGGTATGAATTGAGCATATTATCAGATTTTTAAAAAATGGTGTTTTTGAGAAATTGCATTTCAAAAGTAGTGATTTTACAAAATTTTGCATAATTTAAAATTGAATTACAAAAGTTGTAAGCACCTTAGAGTTAAAATAAAATTTGCTGTAAAACTCCCATTAAAGGTCTTTGGATTGCCATCAATGTTTAGCTTTAGAATATTTTTTTTCATTCTGAAAAAAAATCTTAAATTCACTAATAATTATATATTTTGTACTTAAAATCTAATTTTTTTAATTAAGTAAAAATGCCACTATATTTTTTAAAACTATGCCAAAGTAAAATTCAGTTTAATAACTGTTTATAAAAAATAAATTGACTGAATATGTTGAATATGTTTGGTATTGTGTTCATTTCAAAATGAAGCGTTTTTCAGTTTTTCTGAAAACTGCCAATTTTATCATGAACTTTAAAGTGCTGTAATCAGAGAAATAAATTTTTTAGGGAAAAATCCTTTTAGGAAATTTTATAAATCACTTAGTTCTAACTACTGAATTTTTTTGAAAAAAATCTGTGATGGTGATTTGACATGCCCTGCCTGAGCTGAGATGGATTTGCTTTAAATACTTTTCAAGAATATTTAATTAAAGTGTTAGGTATTATAAAATTACTTCATAAATAATAGGGACATTTTATTGACTTCTCTTCATTCAAATCAATAAAATTTGTGAATAATAAATTCATATAAATATACATTTTTATACATTGCAAATGCATAAAAAATTAAAAAAATAATAATAAAAAGTCACTGATAATGATATTATATTGGGGGGAGGGGATTTTTGATATATGATAAGAGAATATAATTTTAATATATAAAAAAGGGGTGGGATGCCCAAAATCGCCAAAATATAACATTGACATAACATTACTACACTAATTAAAACTCCCTCGAATTACAGAAAAAATTGTTAATTTTGATCCTAGTGGAAAACCTCTTAATTAAAAAAAATATCTGTTTTTTCCCCCACGGAAAACAGCTTTATTTTGGGAAAAGATATAGATTACTATCCTTATCAAATAAATAATTTTTTCTGTAAAAATTACAGGCTTTTTTACGGTGTAAATATGCAGTCTCTACCACCTTTAAACTTACGGAACCCACTCCCCTGCCAAATGTAATAAAGTAGCCTCAATTGTAGAAGCCTAGTTCATCACCAGCCGGTTTCTGTTTTACGAACTACTAAGTTCTTGGGGTATAGCTGTAAGGGATATGAGCACCTTTTGAAAAGCAAATATGTGAAATAAAAAAACAAAATATAATAATTTATGAAATAGGCAAAATCATTTACTTAAATTCAACAAAACATAATCGATTCTTATTCATTTGCGATGTAAGGCATTGCAAATGTAAAAACAAAATCAGTCACTGATAATGATATTGTATGGAGCGATTTTTGAAGGATGATAACATATGATATAGTAAAGGGAAAGAGATCTAAAATTGCAGAAAAAGGTCATAACGCTACCACACTTAAAAAAAAAAAAAAAAAAAAAAAAAAAAAAAAAAAACTTTCTTAAATAACTGAAAAAAAAAAAACTGTTCCTGTTCATTTCGGCGCCTTGTGGAAAACTTTTACTTTTGAGAAGATATCTGTAATTTTTTGCAGAAAAAAGTTTTATTTTGTAAGGAAAAAAATTGATTGTTTACTGTTACAAAATCTATATTGTTTTTTCTGTAAAAATTACAGGGTTTTTTTTTTTTTTTTACTGTATATATATATATATGTGTAATATTCTC
Source organism: Maratus speculifer (assembly GCA_964019185.1). NCBI lineage: Eukaryota > Metazoa > Arthropoda > Arachnida > Araneae > Salticidae > Maratus > Maratus speculifer. Next base: position 240,436,826 of record OZ025296.1, read on the forward strand.
TTCAATATTTAAATTCACGGGGCCTACTTCCTTGCCAAAAGTAAAAAAGTAGCCTACGTTGTATGAGCCTAGTTCATCCCCATACGATTTCTATTATAATAAGTTGTTATTGTACAATTGTAAGAGAAAAGTACATCTTTTGAAAAGCAAATACATGAAAGGAAAATTAAAACAGAAATAATTTATGAAATAAGAATTTTTTTTTACTTAAATTCAACCAAAACATAATCGACCCTTCTTCATTTGCGTAGGGCAGAAGTGTGATGCAATTCAACTGCAGAAAAGATTTCATCTCCTGTGGTAGTGTGAAATAATCTGAAAGCTTCCTTCTATAGTCTAAGAAAAGTTCCACGTTCTCGAAAGCTTTCTTGACGTCGTACTTTCTGACTCGGAGAAAACGTAGTAAGTAAAAGTCATCTTGGCGGTACTTCACATTTGTATTTTCTGCAAATAAAAGAAAAATAGATATAATCTTCAATGCATAGAAATTTTATAACATGATAGTTCCTGATTAAGGGGCTACTTCAGTCAAATGAAAAGACCCATTCGCTAATGTTAATCCTATGGAAGAAATTTATAAAGATATCTCGGTTGCATTTCAATATTTCTAAATGATTTTTTTAATTGCATTGGACAGCTGAGATTGATCTGAATGCAGGCAGTTTTTTACTTTTTCGATTTTGGTTGCAGATATTTTTTTATGAGGGTGCTTCACTTTACAAACTTGTTCCGAAAATGAAAGTGTCCTCATAAAAAATATCTGTAAACAAAATCATAAGAGTAAACAACAGTCTGCATACAGATCAATCTCAGTTCTTCAAAAAAAAAAAAAAAAAAAAAAAATAATAATAATAATAATAATAATAATAATAATAATAATATTTAAAAATATTGAAATGCAACCCAGATATCTTTATAAATTTCTTCCATAGGATTAGCATTGGCGAATAGGTTTTTTCATTTCACTGAAGTAGCCCCTTAAGCATTTTTGGGAAACGGTATAGGTGCAGATTCCCAAAATTTTTAAGGAGCCAGTGGCTCCTAAACCCAAATACTCTAGTCGGCACCAGGGCTTAATTTCTCAGAAAAATCAAGAAACAACATGATTTTTTTTAAAACAGCGATTTGAGTGTAGTTAATAATGCAATCGAAACTATAATGAATGCTTATAGTATAGTAAAATAATAAATAAGTTATAAAAGTAAAAGTAAGATAATTTTTTAAATGATTAAAATATTAAAAGCAAAGATCAAGTTAAAAATCAATAATGTATGATTAAATATTCATTGTAACGATGAAATGTAATTTTCCTAAATTATTCAGTGAAACTTACCACATATAGGTACATAACTAATTCACACTAAAATCATTAAATAAGGAAATTTTATTCAAGGTTTAGCCAGACTTAACCAAAAAAAGCTTGATTAATGCATAAATATATTTGGTAAGAAGATTGCGATTACCAGTAATATCAGCAATATCGTGATTTTTTTTTTTTTTTTTTTTTTTTTCCAGGAATAAATTCATTCTTCCTTCATGAAAAAACATGAATTCAGTAGTATTAATAAAAATTACAAATTAAAATTGTGAGGGAGTGACCTTTGTGATAAAGGCACTCTAGCATTTTTTTAGATCGCGACGTCAATGATTTAACATGTGTAAGCGTGAAAGCGACATCTATCCTCTCTTTTACTTTAACTTTCTAGAGCGTGTGTGTCTTCCTCGTTTTTCTACAGTTAAGTCGTGGTTAGAAGTAATATGTAAATTTGTAGTATCTCAGTTTGCAGCATATAAAAGCTTGGAGTTTGAGTGTGTGAGGGTGTCTAGAGGCGTCAGCCAGTTAGTGGTGTCTAGCGGCGAAAGCCAGCTAAGTGGGTCTAGCGGCGTTAACCAGCTAGTGGTGTAAAGCGGCGCGGCGAAGGCCAGCTAAGTGTGTCGAGCTAAGTGTGTCTGCCAGGAGTTTTATAGGGAGCCGCCAGCAGTTAGTTCATTCAGAGGAGAGCGATTCGAGAAGTTTGCCGTTGGTAAGAGATAGTAATTATTTACGTTGAGTATTACAAAGTTAATAAAGAGTGCCTCACAGCCACGGGCTGTTTAATAAAGTTTTATCTAGCAGCTTGGCTGACGCTTACGTGAGAAGCTGAGTCGAAGTGCCCCGATTGAGGCTAGTGCCGGAGCTGTGAGTATGAGCGCAGTTAACTTATTTTATGGTGTTTAAAGAAGTTTTTTCACTTAAACTGTGAGTATGAGTTTAATCTTTTAGTATCGTTACTAGTTATTAAAATTAAAGAACGGATAGCTCCACTTTCCTTGAGCCCTAACTGTTGAAATAAACTGGTTTTATCTTATATTCTGAGTTATGTCTGCATTTAACCCCCAGTACGAGCACACATCCGTTACAAAATATATATGGAATTGATATAAAAATAAAAAAGTCAAATTTGTCCCTAAACCTGAACTGAATGTTTTATTGTTTACATCCGTAAATTATGAGTGGATTTTAAAGAATTGTAGATTTTAGGGTTGCGGATTTGAGAGAGTCTACTGTATATATTTTATTTTATTTTATTTTATTGAAAAAGATTCGGAAGTTTATAAAACCATTAATAAGGTATTTGTACCCTATATGGACAGGGCTCTCAATATGGACACCCCTAATATTTTTAAAGGTAATAATTTTGATCGAGAGATGGCTCAACATTTTCGCGAAGAAAAGCAGTTGAAAAGATAATTAAGACTGGAAAGTGTAAAAAAGCGCGTTGTTCGCCATTTAGGAAGAAACTTGTTGTTTCGCGATGTGCTGATCTTAATTACTTGTAATCTTAAATTCTTATTAGATATGATAAAATTACATTAAATGTTGAAAAGTGGAGTATTTTAGAAAGCTAATAAAACATATTTTCGATTGCTAGTGCATATTTTGCTTAAAAATATTTTCTTTTTTCATTTGTTACAAGATTTAGTAAAACTACGCCCGGTTCCCAATATGGACAGCTTATGACCCCATCGACTACAACTGTAAGAAAGAAGAAAATTCAACGTTGCCAAGCAATAGATTGAAAAGGCATCAAGTGGTAAAATCTTTGTTCAATAAGATGCCATTTGAACAATCCCCCAAAAACCTTCCTCCAAAAAACCCTTGCAGAAAAATAAAAAGAAGCCCCCCCCCCCCAGTAGGATATCTTTTGGCGAAATCGTAGATACCAATGGTATGACTTCCTCAACAAAGGAGGGCTGGTATTGCTGTTTTTGTAGTATTGATGCTTTTTCAAACATGCGGCCATGCATCACATATAGCAGATATGTTCATGAGGATTATGTGGGACTCACTGCCCATGGTGAAAAAGTTTCTATTTGTCCATACTGTAAGGACTGAGTAATAACAGATGTAAATTCGCAGACAGATGCAATAAAGCTAAACAAAACCAACAATATTATTTCATAATATTTACTAGTAACTGAGAGGCATGGGTATTCGGAGGGTAAAAACCGAGAATGATCCTCCCCTTTCGAAAATGCATGTTCTAAAGATATTTACTGTCCACCCTCCTCTTCCGAATACTTTAAGATACATTTTTTTAATTCCCTCTCCTTTATAATCCCTTAGAAAAGTGGCTCTTCCATACACACTGTCTAGAAAGTGAATAAGGAAATACCTGTCCATAATAGGGACAGGTAGTTCCTTATATGGACACTTGTAAACATTTTTTGTTTTTATGATTTAAATTAAACCAGAATAATTACAAGGTCTCTAATTATTATAATGATAGCCAATAGTCCAAGGATAGTGGTCATACATTTTTGGTTTTTCTTTAAGGTGTCCATATAGGGTACAGGTACTATACTATTACAATATATGAACCATTGAATTTAATAACTTATAACACATTGAACATGGAAGGAAAAAATAAATAATTAATATGAATGTAAATGGAATTTGTAGAACCAAAGCAGAATCTTCAGGTCCCAAATACTTTGGAACTACAAATGAAGTGTGTGGTTTCATCTTCGTATTTGCCATGAAAAAGCAAACCAATACGAATTCGGGACTATCAACACACACAAAAACAAAGCCAAATGAAGATAAAACATCAAAAACATGACACATTAAAACAACCAAATTGGATAGCAAAATGAAAAGGGAAAAATAAAAATAATTATGGTCAATTTGATAACAATATATAAATAAATGAATTAAAAAGAGAGTAATGTGATAATAGAAAAATTAAACCGTACACCATAATTTATCCTATTAAGAACAAAATCATAAAACAAAATCATTTAATTTGACTATTCTAAGCTAAACTCTTTCTTTCTTTCTAACCGATGACCAGGCCCCTACCTGCCGAGTTTTCTCAGCTTAACGGGTTAGATACCTGGTATCGGGGCGGACGACCTTTATAACTTTACCAATAAACTTTGCTTCGCATGCCATCATTTCTGCAGTATTTGCTTGTCGTTGAGCATACTTTGTTTCGCTTGTTAATTGATGGTACAAACTGATGTTTGAACTGCAAATGGCTTCGCAAGATGGTCTCGTAATTTAGAGCCTTGATCAGATGACGAGACCTTCACCTGGCAAGGCACCTCCAGAGGTATAATTCACAGGTAACTTGGAGGACTTTGCACCCATGACGGATTTTACATGCACCAGGCGCCATTAGCGTACATGATGGAATTTTAGCCGGCAAAGTGGGGACGATCTACGCAGACAAGTGCCGAGGTCGGCTGATTGTGGCTAACGGTTGCTGGACTGAGTAGTTTATTGCCTTTGTGAATGTACTGAGTTTGGCGCCACACATCACTCCCACCCGCCGTGCCAGGTAAAATGGGGCTGGAGCTAATTATTATTATTTTTTTTTTTTTTTTTTTGAGCCGAAACGGTGGCATGTTCTTAGCAGACAACAGAGGGGACAATTTTGAGGGATATTTAGAAGAGTAAATAACCAAAACTAAAACGGCCGAAATGCTAAGTAGTGCCAGAGAAGGGAGAATTTTAGGGCCGAAATGCAAGGCAGTCGAATCGCTGCTGAAGCTTGACGAGATCCCTCCTTTCTACCGTACCCAAATAAAGAAAAAGAGAAAAAAAAGAGGCGCTCCATGGGCTGTCCCATTGGAGCGGGTCCGATAGCTCGTGCGGACAGAGTCCAAATTCCAAATGCACCTAATAAAGAGGCGTACTGTCACTAGAAAAAAACAAGGGGGAAAAAACGAAAAAGAAAAACCCCGAACACGTTTCGGACCGCACAGAGTCCGATGAGTCTCCGCGTCGATGAGGTCAATGTGTGCGGTTCGGGGTAAGTGGACTAGTAGGTTGCTTCCCATTGCTCTTCGGACCGCTCAGGGTCCCGTGGGTCCCTGCGTCAATGAGGTCAATTTGAAAGCCTGAGAGGCGTTAGCCCACTAGGGTGGGGTTCCAGAACGTTGTCGGACCGGCCAGAGTCCCTTGAGTCTCTGCGTTTATGAGGTCAACCTGTACGGTTCTGGTGCAGTGGACTTGATTGGTGCTCCCGAATCTCTTCGGACTGCACAGGGTCCCTTGAGTCACTGCGTCGATTAGGTCAACTTGAAATTTTCGGGAGCCAAGTCCTAGGGGAGGGAATCCTGGAAGGTAAATGGGTTAGTAACATTGCTATTGTTTAAAATTAACCAGATAGTTCACTTAACCCAAACACTCCCCGTAAATTCCCTTTTGATTTTTAAGCTATTGCATAGCTTTTATCACGGGCTTTGAGCGCGGCGACCGAATCCAAAAATTCCGTAACGCGAAAAATCCTAACACATCCGTAACGAAAAAACCTAACACTCGGCTAACGTCGTTTCAGCTCGGCAAACTTCGGCACGGTATCCTTCGGTAGACTTCGGCAGACATTGACGCGGTATTTTTCAGATATTAGAATATCAAGTCTCAAACTAATCTAATCTAGTGATCTAATTTTCATAGCGCGGCCAAATTTTGTTTGGTAATTTGTTATGAGACAGTGTTAATTTTTGGTGACAAGAGACCCCCATGGTGAGGGTCGAAAAATCTAAAATGCTTATAATTCGCTATCTAATTTTCGTAGCACGATCAAATTTTGTTTGGTAATTTATTATGAGACATTGTTAATTTTCTGTGACAGGAGACACCCCACGGTGAGGGTCGAAAATTTTAAAATGCTTATAACTCGCGATCTAATTTTGGTAGCTTGGCAAAATTTTGTTTGGTAATTTATTATGAGACAGTGTTAATTTTTTGGTGACAGGAGACCCCCCCCCCCACGGTGAGGGTCGAAAAATTTAAAATGCTTATAACTCGCGATCTAACTTTGTAGTGCGGCCAAATTTTTTTTGGTAATTTAGTATCAGGCAGTGTTAATTTTTGGCGAAAGGAGACCCCCCACGGTGAGGGTCGAAAAATTTAAAATGCTTATAACTCACGATCTAATTTTCGTAGCGCGGCCAAATTTTGTTTGGTAATTTATTATGAGACTGTTAATTTTTGGTGACAGGAGACCCCCCACGGCGAGGGTCGAAAAATTTAAAATGCTTATAACTTGCGATCTAATTTTCGTAGCGCGGCCAAATTTTTGTTTGCTAATTTATAATGAGGCAGCGTTACTTTTTGGTGACGGGACCCCCCCCTCCACATGATGAGGGTCGAAAAATTAAAAATGTTTATAACTCGCGATCTAATTTTCGTAGCGCGGCCAAATTTTGTTTGGTAATTTATTATGAGACAGTGTTAATTCTTGGTGACAGGAGACCCCCACCGTGAGATTCGAAAATTTAAAATGCTTATAACTCGCGATCTACTTTTCATAGCGCGGCCAAATATTGTTTGGTAATTTATTATGAGACATTGTTAATTTTTGGTGACAGGAAACCCCCATGTTGAGGGTCGAAAAATTTAAAATGCTTATAACTCGCGATCTAATTTGCGTAGTGCGGCCAAATATTGTTTGGTAATTTATTATGAGACATTGTTAATTTTTGGTGACAGGAAACCCCCATGGTGAGGGTCGAAAAATTTAAAATGCTTATAACTCGCGATCTAATTTTCGCAGCGCGGCCAAATTTTGTTTGGTAATTTATTATGATAATGTTACTTTTTGGTGACGGGAGCCCCCCACACGGTGAGGATCGAAAAATTAAAAATGCTCATAACTCACGATCTAATTTTCGTAGCGCGGCCAAATTTTGTTTGGTAATTTATTATGAGACATTGTTAATTTTTGGTGATGGGAGACCCCCCCCCACCGTGAGGGTCGAAAAATTTAAAATGCTTATAACTCGCGATCTACTTTTCGTTGCGCGGCCAAATTTTGTTTGGTAATTTATTATGAGACAGTGTTAATTTTTGGTGACAGGAGACCCCCCACCGTGAGGGTCGAAAAATTTAAAATGCTTATAACTCGCGATCTAATTTTCGTAGCGCGGCCAAATTTTGCTTGGTAATTTATTATGAGACAGTGTTAATATTTGGTGACAGGAGACCCCCCCCCCCCAAGATGAGGGTCAAAAAATTTAAAATGCTTATAACTCGCGATCTAATTTTCGTAGCGCGGCCAAATTTTGTTTGGTAATTTATTGTGAGGCAGTGTTAATTTTTGGGGACAGGAGACCCCCCCCCACGGTGAGAGTCGAAAAATTTAAAATGCTTATAACTCACGATCTAATTTTTGTAGAGCGGCCAAATTTTGTTTGTTAATTTATTATGAGGCAGTGTTAATTTTTGGTGACATGAGAACCCCCACGGTGAGGGTCTAAAAATTTAAAATGCTTATAACTCGCCATCTAAGTTTCGTAGCGCGGCCAAATTTTGTTAGGTAATTTATTATGAGACAGCGTTAATTTTTGGTGACAGGAGACCCCCCCACGGTGATTGTCGAAAAATTGAAAATGCTTATAACTCGCGATCTACTTTTCGTAGCGCGGCCAAATTTTGTTTGGCAATTTATTATGAGACAGTGTTAAATTTTGGTGACAGGAGACCCCCCCCCTCCACCGTGAGGGTCGAAAAATTTAAAATGCTTATAACTCGCGATCTAATTTTCGTAGCGCGACCAAATTTTGTTTGGTAATTTTTTAAGCTATTGCATAGCTTTTATCGCGGGCTTTGAGCGAGGCGACCGAATCTAGAAATTCCGTAACGAAAAAAAATCCTAACACTCTGGCTAACGCCGTTTCAGTTCGGCAGACTTCGGCACAGTATCCTTCGGTAGACTTCGGCAGACATTGACGCGGTATTTTTGCATAAGTTGATAAAAAATGCTATGCAATAGCTTTACCGCGGCAGTCCCCGAGTGCCACACGTATTTTTTTTTTTTTTTTTTTTTTTTTTTTTTGTAATATATATTTTATGTTGTTTAGATCTGGACGGACGAACAGTTAGGCGGGGCGGATGAAGCTTTTTGATTTGTCGTAATGTGCAGCTTGCAGATCCGAGATGTCTTTCGACGTGCTTGCAATAGTATTATTGCGGCACGGCGGTAGTTTTTTACTGCTGTTACTGCACGACTAGCGCTTACTGCTGTGATCATAAGACATATCATTATTTTAACATTTTATGATTTTTTATTGTTGACCGTAGGGTTTTAGACCTAGGCCATTTTACCTTTAATAACATATAGGACGGGCAAGCAGTGCCGGAGGCGGGTGAAGCTTTTTACTACGTATGTCATGGTGTGCGACTTGCAGATCCGTGATGTCTTGCGACGTGCATGCAGGAAGGTCCTGCGGGGCACCTGTTTCGGTCCTTGGATGCTGATGATATCGCACGACTACCGCACACTGCTGGGACATAAGACAAAATACACTATTTTATAATTTTTTTTTTTTTTTTTTTTTTTTTTTTTTTTTTTTTTTTTTTTTTTGGCGATAGGAATCCTAGGCCGTTTTATAAGTTTTTTATTTTTTTTTTTAACATATAATAACATATAACACAAAAATTCGCGCGGGTACATGAAGGATTAGCAACTGTAGTAAAGGATTGCGAGGTTTTTTTTGTGTATGTGTGGTCATTTGTCTATGTGTTCTGATGTATATGAGTGACGTGATGTTGTCGCAGTTGTCTTGGAACCACTTGATTATGATTTTTGCCTTTCTCTGTACGTGTTTGTTTTTTGCTAATTGTTTATGCCATAATTTTTCGTTTTCTGTTGTTATGTTTGCTAGATGATCTGCTTGTGTGAGTGGGCAGTGTAGCAGGTAGTGTTTAGGCGTACCCTCCGAACCGCAATCACAGTCCGGTGTGTGCGCCTTCTTGAATCAGTGGAGGTATTCTGGGAATGCTCCATGAGCTGTGTAAAGTTGTGAGAGTAGGTAGTCGCTAACTAATCTATTTTCGTCTACTTTTGGAAAGTACTGGTAAGTTTCCCTGCCTGTGTCCCCATAGTCCCATTCGAACTGCCACTGTTCAGTTGTTAAGTCTTTTAGTGTTCTTTTTAGTTTTGAATTAGGTTTTTCCAGGTAGTATGCACGTTCATTGTTCTGGTTTAGTGCTGCGTGTTTGGCTAACGCATTGGCCTCTTCGTTTCCTTGGATGCCGACATGCGCCTTGAAACCGCTGATTTTAAAATTGTTACGGTTATTGTTCTAAGCTAAACTCAATATCTTACAAGGAAGGTCTCCATGTTGGGCGTACTCAGAATTTTTTGAAAAAATTACTGATTAAACTACTCATGTATGTAATAAAGGATCAGTCAAATTTATCGGCGGAATTACAGAAAAAACTCAGTAAAAAAATAAAATACTTTTGAGTATTTGGCGCGAAAAGATGAAAGCGTCACTCATTTTGGCGAGCAGCATTTTCCCTCACCAAAAGCAAACGATTTTAATGCACCTGAAAATTTCTTGTCAGTTAAATTTTAGACGTGTAAATGGTATTTAATGAAATTAAATTTCAATAATGAGAGAGTTTGACATATAGATGTATTTTATGTTACCTATTTATGTTGCTTCTGCTGCAGTTATTTAATGTTATCACTTTAAAAATAATTTCTTATATAAAAAATACTTTCATATTGAAGAATATTTTTTCATATATTTAAGCATATAACAAAATAAAGGCCAGATGAAGAATGCTGCAATAACGCATTTCAATATTGGAAAAGAGAGATATAGAATAAGAGAGAGAAATATTGAATAGACAGAGCTCAATTAGATTGGAGTGAATTTTGAAATTGAAACAATTTTAATTAATTTAAATTTTGTTTTAATTCATAAAATTTTACAGTTAATTTTATTTTTAAATACATTATGACAAATATGGAAAATATAGTTAAAACAAACTAAAGCTGACAAAACTAACGTTATATAAATAAAATTTCTTTAAACAAGTTCAAGATGAAACACTTTTACCTTAAAAAGAATTTGACATAAAAAAGTGTTTTTTGAAATTTTATTTTGTCGCCAACCGATGATAAATCGCCAAATAAAAGAACTATTCATTATTTTTTTTACGAACGTTCTAACGGGGTTCCGACAAAATTTTTTTTACAAGCATATATATCCAGATGAGAAGAACATTCTGTAATTTTTTCAGAATTTTCTGAGTATGCCCGTATGGAGACCTTCCTTGTTAGTGTAAGATGATTTAAGATTTAAAAATAGATAATTAATATAATTACCCTATACACTTAGAAATAGTATTATAGGTCTCCAATTTATTAAAAGTAATGTACAATTTAATCATGTAAATTAATTAAATTATAGTAATATAATTAATTGATTTAATTGATGTAACTATACAATTATCCATTCATTAGTGTTAATTAAGCATCCATTATAATTGTAAATGATTCGGGTAGGGTTGAAATATGTCAACAGTCGAATAAAAATATTTTACTTTTGATATGCTTCGACCCTGCCCGAGTCATTTTTAAAAGAAACAAACAAACAAAAAAGAATTTGTTTTGAAAATGACTCGGGTAGGGTTGAAACATATCAACAGTCAAATAAAAAATATTTTACTGTTTTTTAGCTCACAGGCTATCATAGCCTGAGAACTTATGTGCTCGTCCGTTCTGTATGTATGTTCGTACGTACGTTCGTGCGTAACGCGATAACTCATGATAAAAATATCGGATCCACTTGAAATTTTGTATATAGGTACATCCTGATAAGGCGCTTCCCTGATTAGTTTTTGGAATTCATTCGATATGTATAAGAGGGGAAACGGGGGGGATCATGCTCCTCCCCTTAATTTTTTCATGCAGAATTAACAGTTTTCGTTCAAAATTTAGATATAGGATCATTCTGATGAGGCGATTCCGTGACTGTTATTAGGTGTTCATTGAATAAGTATAAACAGGGGGAACGGGGGGCTCATGCCCCTCCCCTTAGTTGATATAAACGGGATTTTCATACAGAATTAACAGTTTTCCTTCAAAATTTAGATATGGGATCATTCTGATGAGGCGATACCGTGGCTGTTATTAGGTGTTCATTGAATAAGTATAAACAGGGGGAACGGGGGGCTCATGCCCCTCCCCTTAATTGATATAAACGGGATTTTCATGCAAAATTAACAGTTTTCGTTCAAAATTTAGATATAGGATCATTCTGATGAGGCGAGTACGTGGCTGTTATTAGGTGTTCATTGAATAAGTATAAACAAGGGGAACGGGGATTCTAATGCCCCTCCCCTTAATTGATATAAACGGGATTTTCATGCAAAATTAACAGTTTTCGTTCATAATTTAGATATAGGATCATTCTGATGAGGCGAGTACGTGGCTGTTATTAGGTGTTCACTGAATAAGTATAAACAAGGGGGAACGGGGATTCTAATGCCCCTCCCCTTAACTTGTATAAATGGATTTTTCAAGCAGAATTGTCAGCTTTCGTTCAAATCTCTGAATAGTTTTGGAAGTTTAATGGTTAAGTATAAAAGAGGGGAATAACTCCTCTTAAATTATATAAATGCTAAATGGGTTTTTATTAAGAATTATCCAATTTGCTCTGAATTTTGGATATAGATTTTTTATATGATAAATCATTTCCTTGATAATTTAGGAGGTTAAATGATTAAGTATAAAAAAGGAGAAAGGGGAGGCTGTTTCCCCTTCTTATTTTTTTTTTCGAACGGAATCAACGAAAATGCAAGGTTAAGGTTGTAATGTACAATTAGTATGTGTAGCCTGTGAGCTCAATGCCATCAGTTTAACTGGACAATATTCTTTTTATTAAGTTTTAATTTTACATTTATTTAGTAATTAGCAATACCATATTAATACTTCAATATTCGCTAACACAGTACCAAAATTAAATGGCAATCTACGCTCATCATGAGGATTTTAGAGATATTGGATAGCCGAATTGTGTTCATTTATAAAGGAGATTTAAATATCGCATCTTCCAAACAAATGCACTTTGCATCATTGTCGTCATATTATCATCATGAGGAATTTCAACAGAAGAATTGTTTTCGTCATCAATGATGTTAGGCAGGTCATGTTTGGACTTTTTACACTGTGGATTTTCCCCTTTCCCATTCAGAGTGATAGTCATCAGATTTTTTTTTTCTATTTTTTCATCTTAGCGTTTTTTTCTTCACCTGGGAATTTTTCGTGTTGTTTTTATGCGGAGATCCGGTGGTCAATGTTGCTGAATCTCCTCGGGCGGAAGTTGTTGGTGAGATTAGTGGCCCTTCCTGATCTCTTTTTAGAATGAGCTTATTTACAAAATCTGAAGCGAATCCTCCAAATTAATTCTATACATGCATACATACAAAATTATAGGCACATTATTTAACAGGATTTGACAATGCTGAAAAGCGTTCATAATTTCCTCCCCAGTGTGAAAATAAGAGCTGAAAAGGGGACGAAATTTGAACAATGCTACTTCCCAGTAAGGCAATGCTTCAGTTCTGGTAAAATAAACTGCATATTGTAAAGCTCACTATATAGTACTGTTAACATCTTAATTACGTAGAATACATGCAACGAATAGGGAAAAATACTTACGGTAAAGTAAATATCGTTTTACAAATGATGTAGCAAGAACTTAGATCTTCTAAAAATAGGAAATCCGACATTAATAATATACGGATTAGTCTTGACGAGTGAAATTTTCATTTCTGAAATTTCCGCTTCTGAAATATTTTATGTTCCGTTCGTTTTGCCTTGCGTGATCCGTGGCGCCACTTTCAGAGAAGCGGAGAAGAATGGGGCCGAAATTAGGGAAGGGAACAAAATGTGGGCACTTTACTTAAAATCTATGTATAACTGAATCTCAAGTTTTATCTAATTTCGTGATTTTGTTCTTGAATTTTACAATTCCCAGAACTTTTGTGTCACATGTTGACATACAACATTTTCAAAAAACAGTCAAATCGTGTTCATGAACTATTAAAAAGCATAGTAACTTCAAAAAGAGGAAATCTATTTTTTTTCTGTAATTCCAATACTTTCTTATTATAAAATTAGAAGAAAATAATATATATATATACATTTAATGTATTATTACATTTTATGCCACCCTGTATTTTCAAGACAACAATGTAATATCAAATATTTTATTGAGAACATACTTGAAAGTTTTTCTTTGAGTTTTCGAAGACATGCTTTCTTCTTGTCTTCCGTTTCACCAAGTTCAAGGGCAGCTTTTTCTAAATCTTTATCCGTTAATTCCCAGTCATAGGCAGATCGAAAAACTTTGTCTCCCACTTTTAAGGGTTCCACTTTTCTGGGGCGAATATGGACTACATTCATGCTTTCTTACGTCTGAAATCAAAATATATTTATTAAGGTTTCGATTTTTCTTTTCACTTTTTTTTTTCAAACCATGCAAAGTGCATGGTTTACATGCCAAGTCCCTCATAGCATGCATGGTCACAGTGACGTCACAATGACGTCTCTGTGAGTCACTTTGGTCATATCACATCTGTGGCCAAAATGCCACCAGTCAGTGACGTCACATTGTGACTGAGATGTGACTTTCTTAATAAAAATCTTTAGAAAATTACAAACATTCTTCAAAACATGTTATTCATTTTAAAAAACATATTTTTCGCAATTTAAATATCGTCGCGTTTGTCACAGCTTCGTCACAATGTTAATGTCAAAGTAGTCACAAATGACACATTTTTCACAAATTTGTCGCACCGTGACTTCACAAAGTGGTCACAATGTGACATCACAAACGAGCTCTAAAACAGCCATAACGACTTCACATTTTAGTCACTGTGACGTCATCGACGTCACGTGACGTCACATCGACAATCGATGGTCACAAAGTCACAATGTGACTTCACAACGACGTCGCAGTGACGTCACCAAGCCTTACGGGTTGCAATTGAAAAATACTCAAATTCAAATTAACTGCTTCCCTGATTTGTCTGTATTGAAAAACTGATGATAAAGGATTAAAATTTCTGTAAAAGATATGAAACAAATAGGCATTGTTTGAAAGTTTTTTTTCAAAAATATTGATCAGTTAAGTGGATAACTATTTGAAAATGATAATTGTGAATAGACTATGACGGCAATTCTGATTAGAACAAACATTGAAATCAGCAGACTAATTTCAGTTGCGCGATTGTTATTTCAAATTTATACCAAAAAAGTTTGAATAGAAATTACTTTAAAATATTAATGGAATAATGTATTACAACTTCTCAACTGTTTTTCTTTCGCAAACCCCTTTTTTAAGTTCTTCATTTCGGAGACAGGCGGATCGAAACTGCGAAACCTCCCTATGGAGATTTACTGAGCGTGCTCATTTAGTATCGATTTTATATAACATTTTTAGCTCCGCGTTTTTAAATTTATATAAAATTTTTAGCTCTGGATTTTTCGATTTTTAGCAACATTTTTATCTCTGGACTTTACAATTTATTCAAAATTTTTAGCTTTTGACTTTTCGATTTATTCAAAATTTTTAGTTCCGGATTTTTCGATTTATGGTGAATTTTTTAGCTTCCAATTTTTCGATTTATGAAAAAATTTTTAGCTCCAGATTTTTCGGTTTATTCAAAATTTTTAGTTCCGGATTTTTCGATTTATGCTGAATTTTTTAGCTTCTAATTTTTCAATTTATGAAGAATTTTTTAGCTCCCGATTTTTCGACTTATGCGGAATTTTTTAACTCCCTCGTCAAAAGTTAGCCATCTGAAGTTCTAAACGAAATTGGGATAGCTCATGCGCGGTGATAGTCTTCGTAGGGGGGCATTGCTGTTCTGATCCACCAGTATTTCGAAGTATCCCCATATCCCACAAACACACCCCTTCCACTTAACTAGATAAATACGTTTTTTTTTTTTTAATTAGTAATTTTTTATCACAACCATATAATAAATCGATACAAATTACATTATTAGTTATAAAATTTTTGTGATTTTACTAACCATTTTTATGATTTTTACCATTACCAACGTTCTTTCCATGAACCCCAGATTGGGAACATCTGGAATAGTGAAACAATTAAAAATCTTTTAATGAACTTTATAGTTGCGCCAACTTTAGATCTAAACGACGACCATATGTTAATGACTCGCAGATGGTGGTACCAAATTTATATGGGCCCGTGGGATGCGAGTTCATCCAATAATTTGATATCTCCGCCCATCCAATTTCAGTTGATATTATTCGAAATTTTTTTTAATTATTTAATCGCTGAAATCAAATTTTGTTTTATTAACGTTCTCAAAATAGTTCTGTTTGAAAAATAATAATGACATCTATTATACATTTTTTCTTCGGCGTAGAGTGACCTTCCCCTTCACCTTCGCCACGTGACTCGAAAATCGCATGTATTTCTATCACAGGTTTTGCGGTCAAGAAAAGGCAGCCGCCTCTGTTATTTAAAATAAGTCTAGACTTACAGGAGCACTGAAA
This sequence comes from Maratus speculifer, assembly GCA_964019185.1. Lineage (NCBI taxonomy): Eukaryota > Metazoa > Arthropoda > Arachnida > Araneae > Salticidae > Maratus > Maratus speculifer. The sequence goes on from OZ025296.1 coordinate 240,452,644, forward strand.
ACACTTTTATCGGATGTATTGTTAAATTTCTCAGGAAAATAAATTTCTTGCATGTTTTGTCATCTATTTTGATATCTTAAATTGGTAAAACACTTAGGTGTCTAAAATGTATGCTTTTCTTGATATTTATTATTATTTTTTAAATTTCAATAATTGGCAATTCCATTGTTATTTTTTAAAAATATATTAATGCAATTTGTAAGGAAGAACGTATAATAATATAATTTAATATAATTATTTATAAATTATAAAAATTTTAAAATTTTCTTTGAAAAAATATAATATAATTTTGAATTGATATCTTTAGTCATTTGCTCATCCCCTTTCTGTCCGTCCCAGCACACATTTAACACTGCAGATAAAAAAATCAAAAAAATTTAATCCTTCCAATATTTTTGCAAAGTTTGAAAAGCTTCTGATTACAAAGTGTTAAGAGAAGTCATTAAAGAAGTTTCAGTTTAACTATGGTTAAAACTTTATAATTGAAAGAATAAGTAGAAAAATTTAAAGGTATTTAAAAAAGTAAAACAACTGGAATAAATAAGAATAATAAAAAAAGAAAAAATTATCAGAAAGAGGAAGATAAATAATCCATTAACTCTTAAACTTATGTAAAAATACTACTAAAGACCATCCCTACCCTCTCATAAAAGAAAAAAAAAAACACTTTTCAGTGGCCGTACATTAAAATTTATGAGATATAAACTAGCTATAAAATCAAGGATAAGAGCACTTAGACCCAAATGGATAATTTCCACCGCTAAATTTAATTAGTATTCTTTATTTTTTAACTCTCAGAAATTCTGTCATTAAAATGTAAGATGTCTTGAAATTTAGTCTTGAAAATGTCTTGAAATTTAGAGTGTTAGCAAGCAGACATTTGGATCAGAGCGCTCTCATTCCTGTAAAAATAATCGATTACTAAGGAATTTTTTATAAAACTTAAACACGAGACAAAGCTGAAAGGTAAAAAGAAAAATTAAGTAGAAAGAGGAAGAAACAATTTAGATTTCTTTCTCACTAACCAATGCATGTCTCGAACTTTTTCTTTTGGCAGGGTCGGTGAACTCCTTGTCTGGTAACTCAACAAAACAGTTATTTCGTTAGGTATAGTTTGTATTGAAATGTATGTTTTGAAAATTTACAATGGAACTGGAGCAGTGTACAGAAAAAAAAACACAGGAAGTGTATTAATGTACTGGAAGTTTAACAACAGGTACAGAACAGGTAATCTTCCTTGATGGGCTTCCTAATTTTAGCCGACTTCACACTAATAAGGAAGGTCTACATGCGGGCATACACAGAAATTCTGAAAAAATTATAGAATGTTCTTCTCATATAAATATATATGTTTATAAAAAAAAAAATCGGCGGAACCCCGATAGAACGTTCGTAAAAAAATAATGTACATTTCGTTTATTTGGCAGTTTATCACTAGCTGGCGATGAAATAAAATTTCAAAAAATACTTTTTTGTCAAATACTTTTTAAGGTAAAAACGTTTCATGTTGAACTATTTTTAAAAATATTTATTTAAAAAACTTTAGTTTTGTCAGTTTTAGTTTGTTATAACTATAGTTTTGTCATATATTTATAATGAAAGTTAACTATGAAATTTTCTGAAATAAAACGAAAATTAAATTAATTAAATTTGTTTCAATCTCAAAATTAAATCCAATTGAGCAGTGTCGATTCAATTTTGTTGCTATGGAAACAAAAACTTCTCCGATATGGAAATGTATTACTGCAGCATTGTTCATCTAGCCTTTATTTTAGAATACACTTAAATGTTTGAAAATATATTTTTCAATATGAAAATATTTTTTATACATAAAATTGTTTTTACAGTATTAAAACTTAATAATTGCTGCGACAAGCAGTACATATATGTAAAATAATATAATACATATATTAAACTCTCTCATTGTTTAAGTTTAAATTCATTAAATACCATTTACATGCATTCGAAAAATCTACTAACAAACAATTTTCAGTTACATTAAAATCGTTTGCTTTCGGCGAGGAAAGATGTTGCTCGCCAAATTGCGTGACGCTTTCGTCTTTTCACGCCACATGCTCGAAAGTATTTTATTTTTTTACAAAATTCCTACAGTATTTCCGCCACTAAATTTAACCGATCCTTTATTGCATACAAAAGTAGTTTAATAGTATTTTTTTTTTTCAAATTTTTCTGAATATGCCGAGTATGGAGACATTTCTTGTAAGTATGAACTTAGAATGTCTTGCTGTTGCATAAGCCATTGGGAAATATTTAAAATGCTTTTATTAAATTAGTTTAAATACAATAAGTAAAATAATGATATAAGAAAAAAAGAGAATATTTAAAAAAATCAAAAATTGCCTAAAAATTAAATCTAAAATTTGAGAAATATATGGTTGATTAAAAGAAAGGTTAAATCATGATACAAAATAGTGAGTATGTCTGTAATTGTGAAAACTACTGCGTAAACATATATATATAATTAAATTATATAATTATATAAATAATTATATATTATAATTATATAATTATATATTATATTAATTATATATATTAATATATGTAATAAATATATGTTGAATTCGACGAAAATAAACTATTTGCATAAATTCTAGGAATTCTCAGCTGCACGGGCAGAGTAGACGCTCCGACAGTTGGCGAGCAGTGGAAGAATTTCATTGGGGTATTTCCCAATTATAAAAACAGACACCATCAGTCTTCAAGTTCTTTATTGATGAACTCATAAAATAGATAAAATCTTCCCCGCAATCACCTTAGCACACATCGACACTACAACTTTCGTTATCTAGTCCACATCATCAGATATTCTAATTCAGCGGAGAAATGAAACGTGCGTCTTGATAATTTGAAGGGCAATCGCATTCTAACCTTCCTAAAAAGCCAAATGAATATGGGACATTTCCACTACAAACTAGCTCCCTCCTACTCCGCGTCAATCATTTTAAAAATCCAATTAGGATGAACTCGAGTCTCAACGAAAAAAAATGATCAATTCTGATTGGTCTTAGCAGGCGGTCCTCGGCAGGAACTATATTTTTTCCTCGGAAGTAACAAGCCCTTTAGCAAAGCGTATTAACACCTGTCACGCGATGTTAAATAAAAAATAAAATTAAAATCTCAGGAATGTTCCAGAAAGTAAAAAGGTTACGAAATACCTCCCGCCGTTTTGAGAAGCAAGCAATAATTTATTAATAAATAAAATAAGAAAAAGAATTTTAGCTGTTACACGTTAATACATTACGAAACTAAGATTGAAATATGTTCCACAAATTTAGAATTGAAGCTAAGAGAGAACAAAAATGGCACAATTTTTTTTTATTTTATTACATACATATAATTAAAAAATGAAAAATGGAATAAAATGTGTAAAAAGAAGATAATTTAAAAAATTCGGAAAACTTAAGGTATCGTGGGGTAATAACGCAACGTTAAGGTTCTACCAATTTTCACGGCTTAGTTTTAGATTTTATTTTTCAAACAAATATAGGATTTCATACAGCAACTCATTGACTATCTATACAAAAAAAAAATTAATAATAATAATTTAACAGATATTTATTCATAAAATGCAATGGCATGATTTTTTCACCAATGCTATCTGGCGTTATTATCCACCTATGTGGGTGGGCCATTTTCAAATTTCGCTTACATATGCTGTCCAAGAGTAAAAAGAAGAAATTTCAAACATAAATTAATATTTAAAGTTTGATTTCAGCTGTGCATTAGCTAAAGAAGATTATATTAAACATTTCTAACATGAAAAATAAAAAAAAAATCAACAAAAATTTTGGAGATATAAATCTTTAAAATTGTGATTCTAAGCAAAAATGCCTGCCCCATTCCAAGTTTTATGTAATTAACCGTTATTTTTAAAAATCTAATTTAACTTTTTTAAATAAAAAGGGTTAATTATTTTAAATATGGGCTGTTAGTGATCCATATTAATAAAAAAAAAAATAATTCTAAAAGATATTTTCTTTGAGAAATTCACAGAAATTTTTTGTCTCTCACTTTGCGCCAAGTCCGTTACCTTGTATTTATTTTAGTCAAAATAGGTTTCTAATTCAGCCTAAAGTTAACAGCAAATATTCAGTAGTTAAACTATTCACGTAACTACTACTTGCCATTTTTTTACTCTTCAATTGTAAAGCAATGTAATAGTGGCAAGAATCAGCTTTCTTCAAAAAAAAATTTTTTTTTTTCATTGTCAAGTCTGTTACCATAAATTTTAATATTACAATAATAATTCTTGCACTTTTGTATTTAAATATAGTTTACCAAATAGTTTTAGAAGGCATGTGTATTATTATTTAAGTTAGAAATTATACAAGCTAATTAATATCTGATAGTTTTATTTGAAATGTCATGTCCGTTACTTGTCAAGTCTGTTACCATGTGACTGGTGACGGAATTGATTCAAGGTAACAGATTTGACATTGTTTGTGAACTATAGTTTAAAAAGGGTTTTTTTTTTTTTTTTTTTTTGCGTCAAGAAGTGGCTTTAACAACTGCAGAAATACAAAGGGTCCAATTAACGCAGGAAAAAAATACACATCCAAAACAAAATAGATGGCGATAAAATTATATGGGTCTGAATGTGAATCACTGCTACCACAGAGTATTTCACATCCATTAACAGTATATCATAGGTTCATTTTGAGCAAATACCAATTCTTCCACAACCAAATTTGTCAGTGTGAAGAAACTGAATATTTTCTGAGTTAGCATTTCCACTTAATATTATATGACACATAATATATTATTATATCACGTAATGTTATGACACATAATATTTTTACATAATATTACATCACATTTGAATATGTCAAGCCCTTATTTAGAATATAAATACAACATGTTAATATAAATATAATATAAATATATTGTAAGTACTCTGATACTCCTAGTTCTATTTTAATATTTAGATGGAATTACTTGATAAATTATTGGTTTGATATTCAAGTCAAATATATTAAAGGTTTTGAATATAAAATAAAATGATTTCTCTACATGATATCTGACCGAAAATTACCATTTAAATAAAGTTTTTGTATAAAGTTGCAGTTGCAGATATCATTAAAAACTGTACCGAAATAGACTAGACTAGACATATAACATAGTGTCAAATCTGTTACCAAATGTCAAGTCTGTTACCGCACGGTTTTTTAATGACATTTTAATATTAATATCATTTTTTCACCATCCTACTTTTATTTTTTATTCAACTAAGAAACAAATATGCAATCTCCTTAAAATTTAAATATTTACATGAGATTCTATATTGTAATTATTTGAAAAAGTTCTTGTATAATTTCCTATGTGATCACAATTTTGTGGCTAAAACTGTCTCTCATTTAAATTTAATTTAAGTATTACTGATAAATATCATGTTTTGAAATTTAGGGAAATAAGTCACTTTAAAGTAAGTTGATTTTGGAAAATTTAATAAATTTAAAGCTGAGTATTTTCAGTAATTTTGTATGGCAACAAACTTGACAATTTGCCTTACAAGCCAACATTAAAATAGTATATTCATATTAAATTATATGACAAAGTGCACGAGAAATTACTTTTTCATGTGCCTTAAACATCTACCATAACACCTGTTTCCATTTTTAAAAGAAATGATTAAGTTTGAAAAATAAAAATAAAATTCTGAAATGTAAGCGAATGACGAAAATGGCCTGAGTAATAACACCATGCAAACAAAACTATAAAATAAGATGGAATAATCCCATGTAGATTGCCCAATTCTAAAAGTACAAATTCTACAGCACTAGAAATTGACAAAGTGCATTCAAAGCGAAAAAAAAAGTTCAATGTTTTGTGAAAGTGTATGAAAAAGAAGGAGGGGAGGGGAGGCAAAGGTATATGAGACCCTGAGCTTCTTTTTTTGCTTAAAAAAGATCGCTAAAATTGAATTATTAGGAACATTGCACGGTTTTAACTGTGTTTATATCGGTATGGATGTTTCGATATATGCATTCTATGCGATGGAAAATATTCATTTTTTTATGAAAATGAAAGAAAAAGGAGAGAGGAAGAATTTCAACATAGTACAACACCCTGATCTTCCCCTTGTCTAAAAAGTCTTGCATAAATATAAGAAACATTGCACGATTTTAACCAGTTTTAATGCATGTGAAATTTTTATCATGTGAAATTTATAATAACTAGAATTATGTGTAATAAATATTTTTGTTAACACTATTATAGAAAACAAATAAATACTTTTTAACCCGTAAACTCCACATTAATACGGATTCGCGCAAACCTAAACTTAAATGTCGGCGTTATATAAAAAATTCTTTATTAAATTTGTATTTTTAATTAATTAATGAGATTTTTCATAAAAATCTATATACCTGAGAGATCCCTTATTAAATTTTACACATAATCATGTGGGTATATTTCATTATCTCTATATTAACAACAAAAATAACCTTTAACTGCTGTTAGCAATCTCACTAATCGCTGTTTTTTTACAAAATTTCTGAGTTTAATTTGTAATTTCCCATTTAACTATAGCTATAACTGAAATTCTCTTTCGTTTGGAATGCTCGTACTATTGTTAGAAATATTTAAAGTTATTAAATTTATCCTGACGAAATCCTTTACAAAAAGTTTAGTACAGAAACAGTACTCTATGAGTTTTAATTATTGATCACCTTTACCTTTAACTAAGATTAACGATCTCACAGACCACTGCATTTATCAATTTTCATAATTTAATTTCTAATTTTCAGTTTAACTTCAAACACTACCAAAATTTTGCTTCACTTGGAATATTAGTATTATCACCAGAGGTTTTAAAAGAGATGATGTAAATTATAATAGTCTTGTATAAAAAGTTTAGTACAAAAATACCATTCTATGAATTAATCATGCCTTTTAATCATCTTTCGACCTTGCGGTCTCACAGACCGCTTCACAGAGTTACGTTACAATATTTGCCACATCAGTTAAAGGTTAAATTTATAAAATTTTGAAAAAAAAAAAAAAAAAAAAAAGAGCGCTGAGAAAGTGGACAGTTAAAATTTAGAACTCAGTTGAACAATTAAGTGAGAATTTAATTGAAACCTGATTTTAAAAATATTGGAATTAGAATATCGAAAACGTTTTGATATCGTTTTATTTATAAGAGTTTAAAATTATATTTACATTAGTTTTAAAAAAAGAATTTCGGGTATCGATCCCCCCCCCCTTCCTCCGTTTAATCTCAACCATTTCAACAATGACAATAAATAATGTTTCATACATAAAATAAAAAATAAACCCCCTTCGGATGTACTTTTGCCACTTCAAGGAATCAACATGGGTAATAACGCCAAGGAATAACGTTATTACCTCGGTATACTTATTGCTCAATACATTTTAAACTACAAACTATCTCGCGAACATATCCAAAATTTTCTACAACATTTTGAAAGTACATGAAATGCACTAAAAATTTATGTAACAAACAAAGTACTTCTTGATAAATATATAGTCTTCACATCACAGAACTTACCTCGCGAATTTTAGATCAAGCGTTAATTTTAGTTGCTTCTAAAAACGATAAGGCCTATAAGTGAAACAAATTAACTTTAAACTGTTGTTTGTGTTTTATATGATTCAAAGCCCCTCTGCACAAAGCTATCTACTAATCTGATAAGATATTAGATTATTCTTGTAGTATTCGTAAACTTTCAAATTATAACATGAATTACTCAGAAGATAGTGATATTTTTCTGTGGCCTCTTCAAAGCACAACACAACACACACTCGAGCAGCACATTAGTGCTGCCCGAGTTCCCGAATTCCGTGCTCGAGTTTTATGCTATTCTTCGCATTCGGGCTTAAAGGATAAATTTTATCTATTCACAAACTGAAACACAAGGGGAAATACTTACCGTAAAGTACCAAAAATAAGCCCCCCTTTAGCGAAAAAGAAATTCAAGTGATTTTAAAGGGACTTATAATTGAAACTTTTATGAAAAATGTAGAAATATTTGGACGCAGGGAGGGGGGGCTTGTATTTGTAATTTCTGAAATTTCACTGGATTTTAACAATTTACAAAGTAAAATCAGATTACATTAACCCTCTAATGTATAGTGTTGACATTTGGCAACAAATTAAAATTTCTCTACGTTTTACGTATTCATATTACCAAAGGTTTAGTTCATTAAAATACCATAGCTTGTTTATCAATTACTTATAAAAAGGAACTTTTGAAGCTTTCCATTTTCCTAACCATAGATGGCTTTCTAACAAAAATAAAAAAAAAATATTTAAAATGTAAAATTTTATTTTAAATAAAATCTATTTCAAAAGAAAGTGGTTTTAAACGTTATTTTAAGTAATTTTCAGTAATTTTTTTTGCAACAAATATTGCATGTATGTGATTACTGCATGGTGTTGCAATTTGGTAACCATTGAAAAAAAAAATCCAAATTACTAAAAAATATGAAAGTGATAATTTTTTCAGTATTTTTTCTATAATGTATGCCCATCAACCCTCTCCGGACGGGCAAATTTTGTAAGTAAAGTGAGAAATTATCGATTGCCACCGAAATTTAAAACGAATTTTTTAGAAATCAGGCATTCCTTAATTTAAGCTTTAGTTGTAAAAACAAAATTTTATTAAATATTATTTGTGCCGTTAGCAAGTTTGGAATTAAAATTAGGTATCGCTGACTGGGCACAGTGTGCCGGAAAAGGTTTTAAAGAATCGGTTATATATATATTTTTAAAGAAAAATTTAAAAAAAATCATGTACTAGAGGGTTTTGGTTTTTAAATCTTCTTCCACAGAAGCTAAGTATTTAATAAAAATAATAAATTGCGGAAACAAACTTTAATAAAATAATTAAATTATATATCAAAGAAATATGAAAAAAATTATAAAACTTAAATTCAATATAAATATCTATTAAAGGTGCATTCAGAAAAAACGCTTTTCCACCTTCAACAGCTCGAAATTTTCTGATACAATTTCAAACACATTTTTACAAGTAGATACATGAAACTTGCTGAGGTGATTTTTGAAGAGGTGCATGAGGTATCGTGTGATTTCATTTTTCGCTCAGTTAATTAGAATTTGATTTTTAAACAATTATCTTCTCAGTATGACTTATTTTGGGCTCCTGGTTCGAATCCGGGTACGGGCATGGATGGTGTTTTGTCCCTTTGAAGTGTAATGAAATATATGTAATGGATATGTGTAATAAAAATTGTTCTGTATTGTCTCTGTTTCTGTGAATAATGGATCAATCGAGGTGACAGCCATAGCAGCTATAGGCCTCAAAACACTGTCAATTCAAATTCAAATTCCAAATGACTTACTTTTTCGTTCCTAGACCTTCCGCTTTGGAAAAATCGGTTCAAAATGCCGTTTTTGATTACTTATTTCGCAATATTTAAGGCATTTATTAAATAATCGACAATCACGGCACCTTGTGTACTTTCTAAATAAGACAATTTGTCAGTTTCATGCATTTGAGAACAAAAATGAATTTCAAAATAAATCGGAAAACAAGCAATTTGAATCGAAATACACTTTTAAATCCTAGTGAATAAAAATCAAAGAAAACATTAATAGTAATCTTCGAAAGAACATTCCTTTCAAAGATTTCATAATGCACATAGCTAAGGGGCTGTGCAAATATAACGTTATCAACTTTTTGGTACTTTTGAACCTCCACCACCCTTTTACGATATCATAACTATCAGTCCTCGAACATCCCCCTACACCCCGGTAATGATATCGTTATCAAAGTGGTTTTTTATTTTTTTTAAATGTTTTGAATTTTTTTTTTTTAATTCAAAGTGATATTTATAACTGCTTACATTTATTTTTCGCATATTTTAATGATTCAAATGAAGAGAAATTAATAAAATATCCTTTTACATATGCAAAAAAAAAAATTATATCAAAAACACTCAAAAGAAACAGTTACTGTTTTAAAGTATTTTATAATAGCTTTTTGTAACATAATGCATTCAACAGAAATAAAGTCCTGATGTACTTGCCCCGAACGGAGAAGGGGTGAGGGGTAGATAGAAATTCTTATCAGCAAAACAAGTGGTCAACATTCCTTCTCTCTCTCTCTCTCTCTTTTTTTTTTTTTTTTTACTTATAAGTAAACGCAAGCTCCATTTCAAATATACTTCTCCTAGGATTTTTCGAACCATGATTTTATATGAAGAAAAATAGGAATGTCAAACATTCAGGTATTCTAAATTTTAGAAATAAAAGAATTTCTAATAATTTTATGATTTTAATAACGTTATATTTTAATAAAAATGATAACAGGTTAAAAAGTACATATAGATAAAACATGCTATTTTGTACCAAAAAATATGGTACAAATAAAAAGAGAAAATTTCGAGTGGATCAAAAATGATATCGATATCAAACGATATCAAACTCCCTCCTCCTAGAGATATCTTACGATATCATATGCCAGACCCCTTCTCCCCTAAAATGATAACGTTATATTTTCACAGCCCCTAAGTATGCTATTCTATAACACCATGATGTCCAAAGAAGATAAAAGTAAATTGCATAAGACATATTCACTTTGGAGATACAGAAACAAAGCAAATTACGCAATTTCCAGAAAAAAAACAGAGAGTTTAAAAAGCGCCTGGAAATAAAATTTAAGGGGACAAAGTAGCTTAATATTGATAAAAATATCGATTTTTCGATTTAAATACTTCTGTTTTTTTATTTTATTTGTTTTCTGATTGGTCCATGTTTAATATCCAGAAATGGAATACTTCTGTTGCCACAATGACAAAAAAAAGTAATAAAAACTTTTAAAAAAATTACAATTTGAAAACAAATTGTGATAAAGATTTCAAACAAATTTCATTTAAAAGTGCATTTTTTTTTTTTTTTTTTTTTTTTTTTTTTTTTTGTTTACGCAACGGTGTAAAAATTTAAAATGTGTAATATTTAGCAGTTAAAAAAATTGCAATACCGAAAATTGTAAAACAGAAATTTCATTTAAAATTTGTTTATGATGGGTCCAGGATTATTAATGTTTAATCCATGTCATACGTTATATAAGGCGTTCAGAAGTCAGTCTGATTAACTCCATCAAATAAAAATGCATCAGTACATTTTGAACAGTTGAAGTTGTATATCTATAAACTACCGATATTATTTTTATTATTGGTATAGGAATATTAATGTTTAATGCATGGCATATGTAATATATGACACATTATGATCATCATAAAAGTAATGTTTGTTATTATTATTAATTTAAATATAGAATTTATTTGTAAGTCTTTAGATCTTTAGTCTTTAAAATATAATTTTTGAAATAATCGTTATAATTTGTTAAATTACAATTTTGTTCTTTTAATTATTTATATATATATATTTTTTTTTTTTTTAATTAACTTTGTCTACCCTCAAATCTAGTTAATGATGTAACCCTCTAGTGCATGTTTTTTTTTAAATTTTATTTTAAAAAATACATATTTGTTTCTTTAATTGGTGTACATTAAAAAGATACTGAAAAAATATCACTTTTATATTTTTTAGTATTTTGGATTTTTTAAAATGGTTTCCAAATCGCAACATTAATCGTTTGCATACAGTATTTTTTGCAGAAAACATCGCTGAAAATTATTTAAAATAAAGTTTAAAAACATAATCTTCTGAAAAATATTTTTTAAATAAAATTTTACTATTTCAAATAATTTTTTTTTTTTTTTTTTTTTTTTTTTTTTTTTTATTTATCGCTAGAAAAATGGAAGGCTTCGAAAGAGTTCGAACTAGAAAGTTTTTTTCTAATTTCTAGTACGAATTCGGAATTTCTGAATTAAGAAAAGAACAAAACTGGTTGGAGATAGTGATTTTCAGACATGTCTTAAGATGCACAGATATCGCACAGTGTAAGGTGCATAACCAGGCAAATAAACACCCCTGCTATGCAGGACTTGGTATGAAAAATAATTGCAGAAAAAATATATGGTAAATTTACATTTATTTTTAGAAAAAAAAAAAAGGGAGAAGGCAGATATGTAATCAAAGCCATGCATGAAAATGCAATGAAAATGCATGTCGAAGTAGTAATGTTATTAACCCTTTCGGGTCTTGTACTATTAATAGTACATGTATTTTAATGGAATATTATTTTGTTTTAAAAAATACTTTTGCTACTATTTAAAAATAATAATGTTAGTATTATGTCTATGCATTTACTACATGACTTCATTTATGTTTAGGTATTTAATAATAACAATAATAATAATTATCTGTTTATTTCTCTTCGCGCCGTTTGCGATTCTTTTATTTTAAACATACATTTCACACTTTAAATTTAAAGTTAAAATTACTTTCGTTAAAGAATAGTGTATAATAAAGAACAAAGACTATTAGAAATTTATAATATAAGTTAAATCTTGTTGTAATACCATATTTTCTAAACGTCTCCAAAAATTCTTCCTTAGCCTATTGTCATATGATTATAAATTGTATGGTACGCAAAACGATAGCATTCGTTATCGTTCAGATTGTCAAATATTCGTTAAACACTAATTAACACAAATTAGCACTAATTAACACAAATAAACACTGTAGCTTGCGTTAATGTTATTAACGTAAAAGTAATTTTTTCCTAAAACTGAAAAAAAAAAAAAATTCAGACCCGAAAGGGTTAAAGAAGCATTTTTAAAGATTGAATTTTACTTTTAAACGCTTCTACTAAAAAGAACCTTCAGAAGGACGACAAGAAAAGCTTCAAAGGGCGCCGCGTTTGACAACCCTGATATAGACGATAGACAGATATACAAACAAACGCATTCATACTTTAAAAAAAAATACCGAATTACCAATCATTAAACATATGTTCTAACTCAAACATTTAACCAAAAATATTAAAAACTTACCTTCGATAAAGAATGGAAAGCAATTCGGTGCCAAAATGTATTTTTTAAACAGTCATTTTTTTCCAAAATACTATTTTTTCTAAACTAAAAAATGAATTTTAAACAACAAATAGAAATAGAGATTTCGGTGTAACATATTTTCATCTTTAAACTGAATGTTATCGGCCTCTTGATTTTTAAAAAAATGTTAGCTTGCAAGATTATTTCATGCTTAGTTTGCAAGGTTACTTGATGAATTAGATATACGCTAATATAATTCTGAAAGTAGTGTTGTGTCAAGAATTTCGTCTGTTATAAAACTCGGTAAACTTTCGTTTCATTTATAAAACTACATTTATGCTTAAAAAATATATAAAAAATAGTTTAGTATATGTCTCAGTTAATAGCATAGAGACTTCAAATTTTGCATTAAAATGATTTCAAAATGATTAAATACCGATTTTTTTTTAAGTGGATACAGATATAGAAGGTGCATATCTAAATTTTGATACGGTGAATTTTGTCCGGTTTAGATTTCACGGGGAAAAAACTATATGATTGAATCAAAGTGGAATAAATTCTGATTTTTTTCATCTTGGAATACTAACATAAGAGCTTTAATTGATAACTTTATCATACTAACACATTTTTATTGTTTTTTACTATTTACATGTACGATAAAAGTTTAATTTTAACAATTTCTACAACTGAGTCTTATAGTATTTTGTTAACTTTAGGTTAAGTATAATTTTTTTAAGAGTTAGACTTACCAATTATAAGGTGCGTTTTTTTATTGTAACTAATCTTTTAGATTTATTATAAATCATTGAAACAGTTATTTTTTAGACATTTTCTTCCGTCGAAATTTGACTGGTTTAACCTTGAGTTTTTAATGGGGAAAAAGTGCCACCCCCCAAAAAAAAGAATCTATAATGTGCTCCGGAAAACAACTATTTTTTTTTTTTTTATCATTGGTCTACGAATATTAATGCTTAATGCATGTCGTACGTAATATATGGTTTGTTATGATTATCATAAAAATTATGTTTATCATTATTATTAAGTATAAAATCTATTTATAAGTCTTTTAAATTTTAGCCTTTGTAAATATCATTTTGCAAGCAGCCGTTGTAAATTGTTAAATTACATTTTTTTTTTTTCAAATTGCAAAAACACACTCGAAAGTTAATTCTAACGTAGATCCTGTAAAATCTTACCATGAATTTCCCTGTTAAAAAAAATTGGTATTCAGTTCGTGGTTCTTGTGGGAGCTCTGTTATCTTCGTTACAATTGATACCAAAACGTTAAAAGATGTCGAGAAAGAAGAAAAACAAGTTCGAAATTGCACTTGAAGCGTAGCAAATGAGGTGCGTTCGTACGATAACGAAGTTTTAAAAATATCACTTTCATATATCAATCTCATAAAATTTTAAATAGTTAAATTAAAATGCGCATCTAACACTGTTCTCCCTATACTATTATGTAATGGAATACTTTTGCGTGGTCATGTAAACCAATAACAAATGTTCTTTGCACCACAGATTATGCAAAATGTATATTATAATAAGTACTCTTTAGTCAATTAGAGTTTTAGTATCAATTTTATTATGTTAGAATGAGTGTAACACCATTAAAATGCATTTGTAACATTTTTTCCATTGACCGCAATGTAACGAAATACTTTTGATTGTCCCTGTAATTGAGCCATGCATCCGATTTTGATAAATTTTGAAATGACTCAGCAAAATTATGTAATAATTATGTATTTTAAATTTCAAACGATTAAAATGCATTTGAAACTTTTTTCCTCATTGACTATAATGTAATGGACTACTTTTAATTGTTCCTGTAATTGATCTATGCATCCGGTTTTCATAAAATTTGAAATGACTCGACAAAATAATGCAACAATTATATACGTTTAATTTCAAACGATTCGGTTGAGTAGTTTTTGCGTTGTTATATGCGGACGGACGGACTGAACGACAACTATAGGTATTTACATAATTACGAATGCACCAAAAAAAGTGTTCAAAATTTATCTATCAATACGTGAATTGCTGGAAAAAAAATCTTCACAAATCTTGGATTTAACATCCTTCTATCTTTAGTTTACGTCTCATAATCAAAACTTTACATTAAATATATGCATCTACATAAGCATTATAAATTGCGTCTCTCTTGCATCTTTATCATTCTATTTTTTTTTTTTTTTTTTTTTTTTTTTGGGGGGGGGGGGGGGTCTCGAATTCCGATGATTTACACGTTTTAGATACTGGAGATTCCGAAAAACATATTTTTAGAAGAAACTAGTCGTTGGGGGCCACCGTAACACTTACCCATCATGGATATGTATATGAAAATAAAACATGTGAAAACTATTTATACAATGCATTGCAATTCATAAACAAAATTTAAATATTGTTAATATACATAGTAATGCTACATTAAAGAACTGCTGATGTACCAATTTCGACAAATTATATAAAACGCCAAACTACTCAAGTAGTACCGAACTGCGTAAAAGAAACATCCTTATAACTCCAAAAATAATAACTCTATTAACTAACAATTAACTGCGTCGGATTAAGCGTCTCATTTCCAATTAAAAATTTGGATTGAAATTTGAATGAAACTCAGGCTCATGAAAAATCGAAGAATGTGGAAAACAGGATTACAAATATCTCGGCAACTAATAATCCGATCGACTTCGTTTTATATGCAAAATGTGTGTTATTTTATAGCCTTTTACGTCCATTCCTTAGAACAAAAAAATTCGAAAATTTTTATATACCTTTCATCAGAACGAATTTTTCAAGAGTCCGAAAAAAATAGTTCCGGATAATCGAGGTTGCTGATATTAAATAGGGTTCGTCCCATTCTTACATACTAACTACATACAAAATTTCAAGTCTCTATCTCAATTTGTTGGGGAGATAGAGCGGTTACAGACAGACAGACAGACAGACAGACGGACGGATGGCAAAATATTTTTTTCTAAAAATATGTTTTTCGGAATCTCCACTATCTAAAACGTGTAAATCCGTCAAAAAAAATTTTTTTTTCGATTTTCAGAACGATTGCAAGACTTACCCTATACTACGTATGATGGGTAAGTAAAAAAAAATTGCTGACCGTCCGTCTGTGTTTGTGTGTATCTGTCTGTAAACGCTCTATCTCCCGAATAAATTGAGATAGAGACTTGAAATTTTGTATGTACGTAATATGTAAGAATGGGACGAAGCCTATTTAATATCAGTAACCTCGATTACACATAACTGGTTTTTTTTTTATTTCGGACTCTCGAAAAATTCGTTCTGATGAAATATATATAGAAATATTCGATTTTTTTTATTATTTTAAGGATTGGACGTAAAAGGCAAAACAATAACAAAAATTTTGCATAAAGAGCGAAGTCGATCAGATTATTAGTTGCCGAGATATTTGTAATCCTGTTTTCCACATTCTCGGTTTCTCATGACCCTGTATTTCATTCAAATTTCAATTCAGAGATACATATTAATTGAAAATGAGACTCTTAATCCGACGGAGTAAACTGTTATTTAATATGATTATTATTTTTAGAGTTATAAGGATGTTTCTTTTACGCAGTTCGGTACTACTTGAGTAGTTTGGCGTTTTATATAATTTCTCGATATTGTTTCATCAGCAATTCATGAATATTGCATTACTATGCATATTAAAAATATTTAAACATACGTTTAAATTTAGTTTTGGAATTGCAATGCATTGCATAAGTAGTTTCCACATGTTTTATTTTCATATGTTGTATTATGCATATCCATGATGGATAAGTATTACGGGGGCCCCCATCGACTAGATTTCAACGTTTATGTTAAGGGAGCCCGGGTACAATTTTAAAATACTTTTTATTTATTGAGTTAGAATTCTGAATGCACCTTTTATATCTGTATTCACTTAAAAAAAATCGGCGTTTAATATGATCATTTTGAAATCATTTTAATTCAAAACTTGAAGTCTCTATGCTATTAACTGAAACAGATACTAAACTATTTACATTTTTTTAAGTATAAATGCAGTTTTGTAAATAAAACTAAAATTCACCGAGTTTTATAGCTGACGAAATTCTTGCCACTACACGTACTTTAATTTATTTTATTTTTTCACTTTTAAAGAGAAAATGGCAACATAAAGATACAATAATTTGCTTTTTTCGGAATTTTTCCCCTTGCTTTTAATAGACATGGAGTTCATCTGTTGCCACGGTATTAAAACTGCAAAAAAATTTATATTTCAAAAATAAATTAAGATACTTTTTCAAATAAATTGCATTTTAAAGTGCATTTTTTTTTCTTATACGAAGGTGTAAAAATTGAAATTGTGCGATGTTTAGAAGTCTAAAAATTTGCAATAGCAAAAATTGAAAGATCGAAATTAGATTTCAAATTTCAAAGTGTTGCTATTTGCAAAATGACGTTTGCGTTACGCTCAGATCATTTGGCCTTTATAATATCGATAGAATCGCAAATTTTCCGAAGGGGTCATTTCAATGTTCTGGAGGAGGGGGGGAAGGTGTCCACACTGGTCCATCCCATGAATTTAACACTGCTAGAAATCCAAACGAATGAATACAGGAGTAGGGTGTCCGAAAAGTCTGGAAACGGTCGAATAACTCGAGAAATACATATGAGATTGAAAAACGTAAATATACGTGTTAAATATTTTTAAATAAGCTACTCAGTGATACCAAATTTGACCTTCGTAACCGACCCCCTGGGGGTCAGAGGGGGTCCAACTTTGAAATCTTAAATTATAACCCCCATTTTTTATTGCAGATTCGGATTCTACGGACAAAAATACGTAACTTTTGTATTTGATGTTTATTTCGAATCCTCGTTTATCACGGTGTAATCGAGCATATTAAATCGATACATATTTCGGCTTTTCCAACGGGATTTTCCCTAACCGAAACTAATTGGGGAGAATTTATGACATCAAATTCCTCGTCTTTTACAATAATAGCGTTTCCTGAAAATCACCCGTGCCGATTATTTCGGTAGTGCTACACAGTTAAAAATTTGATCCATTTGCTGTAGCGTCACTCCACAACTTTTATAGAATATCTCTTTCATGACCAATGAGAATGTTCCATAACACAGTAAAGTACACTGTAAAAAATTGACACTTTTGCTGCATCGTCACTCCACCGCTTTTATAGAAAACGATTACTTTACTGTGTTATGGAGCATTCTCATTGGTCACAAAAGAGATATTCTATAATAGCTGTGGAGTGACGCTGCAGCAAATGGGTCAAATTTTTAACAGTGTAGCACTATTGAAATAATCGCCACGGGTGATTTTCAGGAAACGCTATTCCTACAAAAGACGAGGAATTTGACGTCAAAAATTCTGCCCAATCAGTTTCGATTAGGGAAAATCCCGTTGGAAAAGCGGGAATATGTATCGATTTAATATGCTCGATTACACCGTGATAAACGAAGATTTGAAATAAACATCAAATACAAAAGTTACGTATTTTTGTCCGTAGAATCCGAATCTGCAATAAAAAATGGGGGTTATAATTTAAAATTTCAAAGTTGGACCCCCTCTGACCTCCAGGGGGTCGGTTTCGAAGGTCAAATTTGGTATCACAGAGTAGCTTATTTAAAAATATTTAACACGTATATTTACGTTTTTCAATCTCATATGTATTTCTCGAGTTATTCGGCCGTTTCCAGACTTTTCGGACACCCTGTATAATATATTTTTAAAAAATTCACCTTTTCTTAATTTTTATAGAAATGTTATTTTAAATTTAGAATCCAATTTTTTAGGCAATACCGTTTTCAAGTACTGGAAAGTTATAAATTTCTCGTTAATTATGCATATTTTCAAAAGTTTGTGTCTCAATCAATTTAAGAATCGCATGGAAATATGGATAAAATTGATCCCTTTTCTCAAGTAACCTTGCAAGTTAAGCTTGAAATAATCTTGTAAGCTAAATACTTTTTTTTTTAAATCAAGAGACCGATAACATCTAGTTCAAAGGTGAAAAATATGTTATACCAAAATCTCTATTTAATTTGTTGTTTAGTTTAAAATTCATTTTTCAGTTTTGAAAAAAATAGTAGTTAGGAAAAAAAATGACTGTTTAAAAAATACATTTTGTCACTGAATTTCTTTCCATTCCTTATCAAAGGTAAGTTTTTAATATTTTTGGTTGAATGTTTGAGTTAGAACATATTACTTACCTATCATACGTAGTATAGGGTAAGTTAGAGATCTGCACGGGCCCCCTGACCCGTGGCCCATACACGGCCCGGCGGAATGGTTCCGAATCTTCTAACGGGCCGGGCCTACAAACAAAAAGCGGGCCTGCCGTCCCGTTATAAAGATTTACGCAGAAACGTTAAAATATTAGTTATTTTTAATGAATATGGCTGTAACGAAAATAAAAAGTGCGTCATGAGCCGATACTTAATATGACAACATCAATGCAGAAATGTAAATTCTACATTGTAGATCAGCATCGGATAGTTACGTTGTGTATAACTCGGGATTAATATTTTTTTAGCAGTCTCGTACCGGGCCGAGATCAGGCTTGCATTGTTTTTCTACATAGAAACGAGCCGGGCCGGAACTAGACTTAATTGTTCTCAAGAAGTGTAGAGTAGACAACATGATTTGTAAAATTATTAATTGCGATAAAGAACTTATGTTAACGTAATTTTTGGATATATACTTCTTGGTGATTCTTAATTCACTTCTCAACAACGCGAAAGTTTGACACATTTTCTGACTAATTTTTTACTTTAAAAATAGGACTGACTATTGAAAAGATTTAAAACTGAATAGTGTTTTTTTTTTTTTTTTAGTAAAGAAGATACTTGTATAACCTTGTTGAAAAATAAGATATTCTTGTTAAATGGCTGTAAAATATACACCCTTCGCATGCTGTCACTTCCGGAAATTCTATTCAAAACACTAATTTTGTTAGTATTTTCTTAAATTGCTTGTACCAAAAAATGGATAAATCCGATCGATTACATAGTTTCTGTATAAAAACACCTGCTAATCTATTGAGTTTTTGAAGAAAAAAAATGAATTCAGAAATGTATCAGAAAGTAGATTTTTTGGGTTTGGAAACTTTAATAAAACGATATAGAAATATTTCCATGCATCTATTTTTACTATACAGTTTCAAAAGTTACGATGCTTTTAATTTTCTTTTTTTTTCTTTTGTTCTAAACCATATTAATTTTTTAAGGAATCTTTATTTTAATACTGAAAGTCTAAAAATCTAAGTAATCCTTAATGTTGCTAATGTGTATTTCCTGTAAAATGTACTGTAAAAATCATCTCATAGGCATGTATGCAGTATTCTTTAAAAGAATTTTAATTATATGATATAAATCTGAATTTTTTAGAAACAGTAGAAATTGTGACGAGCCGGGCCCGGGCTTGGATATTCCGGCCGGTGCAGACCTCAAGGGTAAGTCTTACAATCGTTTTGAAAATCGAAAAAAAAATTTGGCTGATGTATACGTTTCAGATACTGGAGATTCCGAAAAACATATTTTTAGAAAAAAAAATTGCCTTTCGCTTGTCTGTCTGTGTGTCTGTAAACGCTCTATATCCCGAACAAATTGAGATAGAGACTTGTAATTTTGAATGAGCTTAGTATGTAATAATGAGACAAAGTTTATTTAATACCAGTAAACTCGATTATCCGAAACTACTTCTTCGGACTCTCGAAAAATTCGCTCTGATGAAAGGTACATAAAATTTTTCAAACCTTTTTGTTCTAAGGGGTGGATGCAAAAGAAAGTTATATAAAAAATATTGTTGAATAAAGAACGAAGTCGATCGGATAATTAATTGCGGAATAGTTTCCAAATATTATTAATATTACAAATATTATTAATATTTGTAATCCTGTTTTCACATTATTCGATTTTTGATGACCCTGTATTTCATTCAAATTTCAATTCAGAGATATATTTTCATTGGAACTGAGACGCTTAATCCGACGCACTAAACTGTTACTTAATATTATCATTATTTTTGGAGTTATAAGGATGTTTCTTTTACGCAATTCGGTACTACTTAAGTAATTTGGCGTTTTATAAAATCTGTCGAAATTGGTTCATCAGCAATTCATTAATAGAGCGTTATTATGTATATTAAAAATATTTTAGTGTACATTAAATTTTGTTTTGGAATTGCAATGCATTTTATAAATAAATTCTAAATTTTATTTTCATATGTTATAGTATGCATATTCATGATGGGTGAGTATTACGGTGGCCTCAACGATCAGTATTTAATGATTGCTAATTCGATATTTTTTTTAAATAAAAAATTCGAATTAATGAATTCGAAATATGAATGTTTGGAACAAAATAAAGTAATATATCTGTAACTCATTCTGAACAATATTACAACTAATCGACTTATTAAAAGGATTTTATTATAAGTAATTTTAATGGTACTTATAAGTACCGTCGGTAGATAAAGTTTTAAAATGAGTGATAGAATATATCTAAAAATCCATAAATATATCTATAATAAACGAGTTTTCTGGAAAATACCTTTTTAGATCAGATGAGCCATTTTATTTTTGTTGTTGTTGTTGTTTTTGTTTATTAAAAACTTCTTCTTATCCATCTTACGTAGTATAGTGTAAATCTTGCAATCATTTTGAAAAAAAAAAAAAAAAAAAAAAAAAAAAAAAAAAATATTTCGCGGATGTACCTTTTATCAAAACGAATTTTTCTTGAGTCCGAAAAAAATAGTTTCGGATAATCGAAGTTTTTTATATTAAATAGGCATAGTCCCACTTTTATATACTAAGTACATACAAAATTTCAAGTCTCTATCTCAATTTGTTTTAGACACTGGAAATTCCAAAAAACATATTTGTAAAGGGGGGAAATTTTCCGTCCATCTATCTGTCTGTAAACTCTCTATCTCCCGAACAAATTGAGGTAGCGACTTGAAATTTGGTATATACTTAGTATGTAAGAATAGAAAGAAGCTTATTTAATACCAGTAACCTCGATTATTCTGAACTATTTTTTTCGGGCTCTCAAAATATCCGTTCTGATGACAGGATTACAAATATCTAGGCAACTAAAAATTCGATCGACTTCGTTCTTGAGGCAAAATTCGTATTATTTCATTGCCTTTTGCATCTACCACTTAAAAAAAATTCGAAAATTTTATGTACCTTTTATCAAAACGAATTTTTCTTGAGTCCGAAAAAAATAGTTTCATATAATCGAAGTTTTTTTTTTATATTAAATAGGAATAGTCCCAATTTTATATACTAAGTACATACAAAATTTCAAGTCTCTATCTCAATTTGCTCGGGAGATAAAGCGTTTACAGACATACAGACAGACACACAGACGGCAATTTTTTTTTCTAAAAATATGTTTTTCGAAATCTCAAGTATTTGAAACGTGTAAATCCGTCAAAAAAGGTTTTCCGTTTTCAAAACGATTGCAAGACTTATCCTATTCTACGTATGATGCGTATGTAAAATATATGTTTGATTCCTCAATGGGCATACATTAAAGAAAAAATACTAAAAAAAATATCACTCATATTTTTGAATATTTCGGATTTTTTTATTTTTAATTTTAATTTTAATTTTAGTTTTTTTAAATAATTGCCAAATTGCAACACCATGCATTAATCGCATGCTTACAATATTTGTTACTAAAAATCTATCTGAAAATTATTTAAAATAACGTTTAAAACACTTTCTTTTGAAAAAAACTTTATTTTAAATGAAATTTTGCATTTTATTTATTTATTTTATTATTATTATTATTATTACTATTATTATTATTAGAAATTCAACTATGATGAAAAAAATGGAAGGCTTCAAAAGCTCTTTTTATTTGTAACTGATAAACAACCTATGGTATTTTAATGAATTAAACCAAAACACATGGTCAATATGAATACGGAAAGCATAGAGTTATTAATAGGCCACGGTAAATAAATGACCAGGAGAGAAATTTTAATTTGTTGCCAAATGGCAACACTATGCACTAGAGGGTTAATTTGATCTGTTTTTACTTTGTAAATTGTTAAAATCCCGTAAAATATCATAAATTCCAAATACAAACAACACCCACCCCAATTATTTTTTATTTATTTTATTTTATTTTATTTTATTTTATTTAGTTTTATTTATTTTATATATTTATTTATTTATTTATTTATTTTGTTAAAAATTAATCTATGGCTAAGAAAATAAAAGGTTTCAAAAATTCCTTTTTATTTGTAACTGATAAACAACCTATGGTATTTTAATGAACCAAACCTAAACATATGATCAATATGAACACGTAAAGCATAGAGTTATTAATAAGCAACGGCAAATAAACGATAAAGAGAGTTTTTACTTTTGAGTTTTTAGAAAGTTTGTAGCCAAATGGCAACTCTATGCACTAGAGAGTTAATTTTGTCTGATTTTACTTAGTAAATTGTTAAAATCCAGTGAAATTTCATAAGTTCCAAATACAAACCCCTCCCCTCGTCCAAATATTTCAACATTTTTCACAAAAGCTCCAGTTATAAGTCCCTTTAAAATCTTTTGAATTTCTTTTTTGCTGAAAGGGGGCTTACTCTCGGTACTTCACGGTAAATATTCTCCACTTTGTTATAGTTTGTAAATAAATAAATTTATCTTTCGAGCCGGAATATGAAGAATAGCGAAAAACTCGAGCCCGAAATTCGCGAACTCGGGCAGTACTAAAGTGCGTGTGTGTGTTGTGTTATACTTTGAGGAGGCCAAGGAAAAATGTCACTATCTTCTGAGTAATTCATGCTATAATTTGAAAGTTTACGAATACTACAAGAATATTCTGATAGCTTATCAGATTAGTAGATAGCTCTGTGCAGAAGGGCTTTGAATCATATAAAACACAAAACAGCCTAAAGTTAATTTGTTTCACTTATAGGCCTCATCGCTTTTAGAAGCGACTGAAATTAACGCTTGATCTAAAATTTGCGAGGTAAGTTCTTTGATGCGAAGTCTATATAATTATCAGGAAGTACTTTCTTTGTTACATAAATTTGTAGTGCATTTCATGTACTTTCAAAATGCTGTCGAAAATTTTGGATATGTTCGCGAGAAAGTTTGTAGTTTAAAATGTACTGAGCGATAAGTATACCGGGGTAATAACGTTATTCCTTGGCCTTATTACCCTTGTTGATTCCTTAAAGTGGCAAAAGTACATTCGAAGGGGGGTTATTTTTTATTTTATGTATGAGACATCATTATAGTTATTGTTGAAAGGGTTGAAATTAAACGGGGGGGGGGGGGTCCGATACCCGAAACTTTTCTTTTTTCTATACTAGTTTAACAACAATTTTAAACTATAATAAATAAAACTATATCAAAGCATTTTCAATATTCTAATTCCATTTTTTTAATCAGGATTCAGTTGAATTATTCACTTGATTGTTCAATTGAGTTCTAAATTTTAACTGACCACTTTCTCAGAGTTCTTTTTTTTTCAAAATTTTAGAAATTTAACGTTTAACTGATGTGACAGAAATTGTAACATAACTATGTGAAGCGGTCTGTGAGACTGCAAGATCGAAGGATGAATAAAAGGCATGATTAACTCATACAATAGTGTTTTTGTACTAAACGTTTTGTACAAGACTATTATAATATACATTCATCTATTTAAAAATCTCTGGTGATACTACTAATGTCCCAAGTGAAGCAAAATTTCGGTAGTGTTTGTAGTGAAACTGAAAATTAAAAATTAAATTATGAAAAGTGGAAAATGCAGTGGTCTGTGAGACCGTTAACATGAGTTACAGGTTAAAGGCGAGCAATGATTCAAACTCATAGAGTACTGTTTCTGTTCTAAACTTTTTATAAAAGATTTTTTCAGGATAAATTTAATCACTTCAAATATTTCAAGCAATAGTACGAGGACTCCAAACAAAGGAGAATTTCAGTTGTAGCTATAGTTAAACGAGAAATTAAAAAATTAAAAAAAAGCAGTTAAAGGTTAATTTTGTTGTTAATATAGAGATAATGAAATATACAGGGTGTCCACTCTCAACGGTGGCCAATGGCTAATTTCTAAACCGTTAGTCATAGACATATAGTTCCAATTGCAAAAATGCTTTAAAAAAGGTAAAAAATTGTTTTTCAAACGATTTAGGTCAAGAAAAATTATTAAAAAATTAGGAAAATTAACTTTTTATACGGTCCCCCCGATCCTATTAGTGATATTTAGTAAAAATTTTCCATTATCCTATCAAGCAATACAAAAAAAGTCCCATTCATCTAACATTAAAATTGACCGAGTTATGAAATTTTAAATTTCATGACTTAAACCACTTTTCTGTAGCTGAAAACGAATGAGTTGGACTAAGTTTTCAGGGAACGTATGCTAAGTGCTTAAATTATTATAAGGGCGTTTTTAACGCTGTCCAATAGCTAATTCCTAAACCATTTGCCACAGACATATAGTTCCAATTACAAAAATGTTTTAAATGAGATAAAGAAATATTTTTAAAACAATTTAACTGAAGATGCTACCATCGTATAAGTTTTACGGTAGTGTTAATTTTTATTAATTAACTTCTAGATTGCTTAAACTACTGGATTGGTTTATTTTTGTCGTCCGATTATCTACGCTAGGGATATAGGACCAGGGGGGGAGTGCCCTTCGTGGGGGTCTTTCTAAGGGAACCTAACCCGTATTTACGCAAGGTTCGAAGAAAACCACGAAAACTCCGAACGGTTAGGCCGACAGCCGCGATTGGGTTCGAACCCAGCACCTGCCGTCTACCAGTTGAGAGGTCCGTACCTCTCGGCCACTGGTGGGGCCTTAAACTACTGGAAGACATGAGTTTTAAAATTGTCTTTATCGAGAAAATCAAATTTTTGGAAATCGCGATTTTATTATAAAAAGGTGTGTTATTTGAAAAGTTTTTATTTCGCTTAAAACGTTCGTACGTATTCCAAGTTCAAAATTTCTATTCAAATTTTAACTCGCTTCCAAATATCCGATCGAGGTTCAATTTGCACACTTATTTATATTCAATGACAATGTAATATTAATGCAATTTTAGGTGCGTACCATTTATTTATTTTATACGACTCACTAAATTCTGTTATGTTAAGTAATCTAATAGAATTTTAAATATGTGTCATTTCGTAACGAATTGTGACTGTTGCTTTTCAGAATTTAAATTAACAAACTTTCTGTTTTTTTTTTTTTTTTTTTTTTTTTTTTTTTTTTTTTTTTTTAGTACAAATTTTATTTTAATATGTAATCCTCAACATAAATTTAAAAATAATATTGTAAAAATCATTTTACTCTCAATGTTAAATGTTAAATTTTATATCTTGCGTTTATTTTTATTTCCAGTAAATTTGTGGCTGACCTCTAATTTGCAGCAAAAAAGATGCTTCAACTTTAAACAACTATTACTCAGTTAGTTTTAATCGCAGAGCAATGGGACTTTTTTTGTATGTCTTGTTAGAGTAGTGGCAAAGGTTTACTAAATATCACTTATAGGACTGGGAGACCATATAAAAATTTTATTTTCGTAATTTTTTAATAAAAAATTTTTTGACCTAAATCGCTTGAAATTTTTTTTTTTTTTACCTTTTTTAAAGCATTTTTGCAATTGCAACTATATGTCTATGACTAACAGTTTAGAAATTAGCCATTGGCCACCGTTGAGAGTGGACACCCTATATAACCATATGAATCATGCATAAAATTTAATAAGATATATCACAACGTATTTTATTGTAATTATTGTAATTTTATTATAAGGTATCTCACAGTGATTTTTATGAAAATTCTTATTTAATTAATTAAAAGTACAAATTTATTAAAGAATTTTTTATATAACGCAAACATTCAAAGTTTGGGTTTGCGCGAATCCGCATTAATGTAGAGTTTATGGGTTAAAAAGTATTTGCCAAACTTTTATAATAGTGTTAATAAAACTATTTGTTACACATAACTCTAGTTATTATAAATTTTACATGATAAAAATATTACATTAAAACTGGTTAAAACCGTGCAATGTTTCCTATATCTATGCAAGATATTTGAAAAAAAGTGACAATCAGGGTTTTATATTCTGTTGAAACTCTCCCTCTCTCCTTTTTCTTCCATTTTCACAAAAAATTGAATATTTTCTATCGCATAGAATGCATACATTGAAGCATACATCCTGATATAAACACAGTTAAAACTATGCAATGTTTCTAATAATCCAATTTTAGCGGCTCTTTTTAAGCAAAAAGAAGCTCAGGATCTGATATACTTTTGCCTCCCCCCTCCCCCTCCTACTTTTTCTTACACTTTCACAAAACATTGAACATTTTTTATCGCTCTGAATAGAATTTGTCAATTTCTAGTACTGTAGAATTTGTACTTTTAGAATTGGGGAATCTACATGGGATTATTCCATCTTGTTTTATAGCTTTGTTTGCATGGCGGTATTGCCCACATATGTGGCTAATAATGTGAAATAGATTATTTTTTTATATAGATAGCACTGTTTTACACGCTTTATATACTTTCACCGAAAAAGAGCATTTTTTCACAGATATCAGCACTCTGAATAAGGGAAAATTGTTGTAGAAAATCAGTCACGTCTAATTTTAAAATTATTTATTAAATACTTTAAAGTGTTAATATGAAAAAAAAAAAAAAAAGATTAATTTTACTCTTCTTCTTATAATTTTCTTGACCCTTTTCTCTTAAAATAGAACAGCAGTAGTCTCCTAACGCACTTTTGTCCCAAAAACCTTTCTGTCTGTCTTCAAAAAATTAAAGGTCTTGGGGAAAACGCTCATCCTGCTCTCGTCACTCACGGGGCCCAAACTTCAGGGGAAAATCCACGTGTAAATGGAGAAAATGTATCTTTAGAGATATGTTCACGTCTATTCCATGATAGTTTTTATAATAAAGCAGCAATAATTCTCATCATTTTCATCTTTATAGAATCCCAAGAATCAATGAACTTTTTCTTCCATGGATAATATGTGACAAAGGCTTTGACTCAATCTGCACCCTTCTCCCGCAGCAGATTTTTGCTGTTTTAGATAGCTTTTATTACAAAAAATAAAAAGCTACCTATTGCAGCCGTCCGGAGGAAAGCACTTCCAGAAAATTTTGGTATATTTTCACCGATCATGACCCCCAGGCCCCAAACCACCTTCCGTTCAAATGTTGACATATATATATATAGAACCATTAGATAATACTACAAATCAACATCAATTACTGTAAAAATTTGTTAATGCCAAACCATATCACACAGAGGAGCTATCTGATTTTGTCATGCGATAACTAACGTATTTATAAATCGATTTGAATGAAACTTAGTATATACATAGTACATACAAATATCTCGACCGAGTTCGTTGGCCAGCATTATCCGCCATCTTGTTTCAAAATGGCGGCCATTTAAAATTTTTGAAAAATTTTAAAATTAAATGCGAAAAAATTAAAAGTTGAAAAATATTTTTATTTAATGTTTTAGATCTTAAAACATCAATTCTAAAACACTTTTTATTTTGTCTATATCTTAAAAAATGATTGAGTTATAGCACTTTGAATTTTTCTTATGGCTGACATTTTAAAACGATTCGATTTTTGTCATGCTATAACTAACGAAATTATGAACCGATTTGAATGAAACTTGGTACGTACATAGTACATACAAATATTTCGACTGAGTTCGTTGGCCAGTATTATCCACAATCTTGTTTCAAAATGGTGGCCATTTAGAATTTTAAAAAAATTTAAAATTTAAAATTAAATGCGAAAAAAATAAAAGTTGAAAAATATTTTTCTTTTATGTGTTAGATTTTAAAACACCATATCCAGAACACTTTGTGCTTTGTCTATATCTTAAAAAATGATTAAGTTATAGCACTTTGAATTTTTCTTATGGCTGACATTTTGAAACGATCTTGTCATGCTATAACTAACGTATTTATGAATCGATTTGAATGAAACTTGGCATGTACATAGTACATACAAATATCTCGACTGAGTTCGTTGGCCAGCATCATCCGCCATCTTGTTTCAAAATGGCAGCCATTTAAAAAAAATTTAAATTTAAATTTTAAAAATAAATGCGAAAAAAAATAAAAATTGAAAAATATTTTTATTTTATGTGTTAGATTTTAAAACACCGATTCTAGAACACTTTTTACTTTGTCTATACCTTAAAAAATGATTTAGTTATAGCACTTTGAATTTTTCTTATGGCTGACATTTTGAAATGATCTGATTTTTGTCACGTGATAGTACTCCTATTTATAAGTCGATATGGATGTAATTTGGTGTGTAGATAGTACTTAATAAAGCCTAGACCGAGTTCGTTAACCAGTTCCATCCGCCATCTTGTTTAAAAATGGCAGCCAGTTATTTTTTTTAATTTAAAATTTGAAATTAGGTACAAAAACGTGAGAAATTGAAAAAGATTTTTCTTCTATGCATTTGACCTTGATACAAAGATTCCACTTTTGACACTTTTTGTTTTGTCTGCATCTTAAAAAATGTCTGAGTTATAGTACTTTTAATTTCTAGTGTTGCTCACATTTTAAAATGATCTGGTTTTCGTCACGTGATAACACGCGTATTAATACACCGATTTGAATGAAACTTGGTGCGTAGATAGGACATAATGATGTCTGGACCGAGTTCGTTGGCCAGTTCCAACCGCCTTCTTGTTTCAAAATGGCGGAATATTATTTTTTAAATTAAAATTTTAAAATTAGGGGCAAAAAAATAAGAAATTGAAAAACACTTTTCTTTTGTGTTTTGACCTTGATACAAAGATTCCAGAGCATTTTTTGTTTCATCTATACCTTGAAAAATGGCTGAATTTTAGCGCTTTCAATTTCCAGTGAGATTGACATTTTGAAACGGTCTGAAATCTGTCACGCGTTACGCATATTTATAAACTGATTTCGATATAACTCCGTGTGTTCATGGTACATACCAATGTCTTGACCGAGTTCACGGGCCAACATTATCCGCCATCTTGTTTCAAAATGGCGGCCATTTAAATTTTTCAAACATCTTTTAAATGTATAATGATGTATAAACAAAAAATTAGAATTTGAAAAAAAGGTTCTTTCTGAACTATTTATCTTAATAATGAATTCCGGAGTATTTTTTGCTTTGTCTTTACCTTGAAAAACGCCTGGGATATTTGAATTTCTAATGTGGGTGACCTTTTTTTTTTTAAGTCAATTTGCCCGCGACAGCATTCGTATATATTAATCGATTTCGATGTGAGTGGGGATGTTCACGTGAATTAAGATTTCGATCAAGCTCATTGGGGGCTTTTTATCCATCATGCTGCTTTAAAATGGATATCGTGAAATTTGGCGACCCTATAAATCGCTTAAAATAAAACCTGGTCGAATAAAAGATGACTAATTTCTAAAAATTCCTATTAATATTCAGTATTGACAAAAACTAGTATTCAATCTTACATAATCGTGTTCCACTATTTTGAGCTTCGTATATTTGATTTATATAACTGAATTTAAAATAAATAAATGAGTATATGAAAGCTACCTCTTCCTCCCGGCATTGCCGGAAGGACTTTTTTTTTTTTTTTTTTTTTTTTTTACTTTGAAATTTACGATTTGCAAAAATTGTTTACGCGTTGGTTAAAAAAAAGTTTTTCGATTTCGCATTCAGCGATACAGAATACATAAAAATCAATTACTAAAAACTATAAAACATGACATGACCTAATTTTTGCAGGCTAGTGTAATCTAATAACATTTTCAAAACTGTATCATTTTCTAAAGAATTGAAACTGTTAATTTTCATCATTTTCTTCTAACAGAAATTTTGTTTTTGTTTCCTATATGTTTATTGCAAATTGCACATTTTGCATTAAAATGTCAAAATGATTAGAGATTTCAAATTTATACTGCAATATTACTTTTATCCTCAACCACTTCTTAATATGTATGACAAAATTATTTTTCTATTAAATTTGTGAATGACGCCTTTTTTTGCAGCAAAAATTATGCGCCAACATTAAATAGCTATTATTCGGTCAATTTTAATCGTAGAATAACGGGACTTTTTTTTGGTCTTACTTGTCAGTGTAACAGGAAAAATTTACCAGATACAATTTATAGGATCGCGGTACAGTATAAAAAATTTTAATTTCGGAATTTTTAATGAAAATTTTTATTGATCCAAATCGATTGTAAAACATTTCTTTACCACAATTAAAACATTTTTGCAGCTGAAACTATATATTTATGACTACGGTTAAAGAATTAGCCATTGGATACCATTGAGCGTGAACACCCTGTATCGAAGTAAGTTAAATTTGTGATAATTGTAATAATGTGACGTGATAGATTTTTTTCAAATACTGTTTTTCAGTAGTAAGAAGTTGTATAATAAGAAAGTAGGTGTTTCATCAAAAGTATATAAAAAATGTCTACATTTGTAAACCAGTGTAGTCAACGAGTTACTGCATCAAATCCTATATTTGTTTGAAAAATACTATCTAAAACTAAGCCGTGAAAATTCGTAGAGACTTCACGTGGCGTTATTACCCCAGGATACCTTAAGTTTTCTGATTTTTTTAAATTATCTTCTTTTTACACATTTTTTCATTTTTTTTATGTTTTTTATATTTACACAGTAGTTTTCACAATTACAGCTATACTCACTATTTTGTATCATAACTTAACCTTTCTTTTAATCAACCATATACTTCTTTAATTTTAAATTTAATTTTAAGCAATTTTTGAATTCTTTTAAATACCCTCGTTTTTCTTACTTTTTCTTAAATCACTAGGGGGGCTCCGACCCCCTGCTCGCTACGCTCGCCAACCCCCTGAGTATTTGCTTCGCATTTCCAAGTTGTAGGCTACCCCTGCTTGCTGCGCTCGTCTATACCCCATGGTATGAATAAGCAGTTGCAGACCTTTCAAATGATGTGTCACACGACTGGTGTTGCAAAGAAATTAAAAATGTGCTCCCCCTGGGGGGGCAGAGTGACGGTGACGCACAAGACATCCATAATATGAATAAGCAGTTGCAGACCTTTCAAATGACGTGTCACACGACTGGTGTTGTAAATAAATTAAAAATGAGCCCACCCTGGGGGGGTAGAGTGGGGGGGTGACACACAAGACATCCATAATATGAATAAGCAGTTGCACACCTTTAAAATGATGTGTCACACGACTGGTGTTCTAAAGAAATTAAAAATGTGCCCCCGGGGGGCAGAGGAGGGGGTGACACACAAGACATCCATAATATGAATAAGCAGTTGCAGACCTTTCAAATGATGTGTCACACGACTGGTGTTAAGAAACTGAAAATGTGCCCCCCCCCGAGGGGGGCAGAGCGGAGGGGGACACACAAGATCATCCATAATAGGAAAGGGCAGTTTCAGACCTTTCTAAAGATATGCAACACGAGTGCTTGGGATAAAAATTTAAAAAGTTCCCCTTTGGGGGGGGGGGGGGCAAAGTGAAGTGCGGCGCCCCAAATATGCATAATTGGAATGAGCAGTTACAGTTGTTTTAAACTATAGGGGGCTCCTCATACAGTTGTTTTAAACTATAGGGGGGCTCGCTACGCTCGCTAACCCCCCGCATGATCGCTTCGCGATTCCGTTCGGTATTGCTTGCAATCCCGGTTGGAATCGCTTCGCGATGCATAGACGGAATGGAAGACTAATGGAAGGAGTGGTCCAACCGGATTCGATTTTTCCGGAAATCTTACACATCAGCATCATTCAGGAGTCATTCATTTTTAGGCTAGTTTTTTTTTTACTATAGAAAGATTATTTTTTCTATTATTTTTAAAGTAGTTTTTAAATACATTTTAGCTATTTCCCAGTGGCTTATGCAATATCAAGACATTCTAAGTTCATACTTACAAGAAATGGCTCCATACTGGGCATACTCAGAAAATTTTGAAAAAAAAAAAAAAAAACTAAATAAACTACTTATGTATGTAATAAAGGATCAGTCAAATTTAGTGGCGGAAATACTGTTGAAAGTTTGTAAAAAAATAAAATACTTTCGAGTATGTAGCGTGAAAAGACAAAAGCGTCACGCGATTTGGTGCGCAGTATCTTTTCTCGCCAAAAGCAAAACGATTTTAATGTAACTGAAAATTGTTTGTTAGTAGATTTTTAGAATGCGTTTAAATGGTATTTAATGAGTTTAAATTTAAACAATGCGAGAGTTTAGTACATATGTTATAATATATTACACATACCTATATACTGCTTGTCGTAACAGTTATTTAATTTTAATACTGTAAAAATAATTTGATATATAAAAAGTATTTTCATATTGAAAAATATATTTTCATACATTTAAGCGTATTCCAAAATAAAGGCTAGATGAACAATGCTGCAATAATACATTTCAATATCGGAGAAGTTTTTGTTTCCATAGCAACAAAATTGAATAGACATTTCTCAATTAGACTAACTTTTGAAATTGAAACAAATTTAATTAATTTAATTTTAGTTTTGATTCATAGAATTTTACAGTTAACTTTCATTATAAATATATATATATGATAAAACTACAGTTATAGCAAACTAAAACCGACAAAACGGAAGTTATTTCAATAAGTATTTTAAAAAATAGTTCAACATAAAACATTTTTACCTTAAAAAGTATTTGACAAAAAAGTATTTTTTGAAACTTCATTTCCTCGCCAATCGGTGATAAATTGTCATATATATATATATATATATGTGTATATATATATATATATAAACATATATATCTACATGAGAGGAACATTCTACAATTTTTTCAGAATTTTCTGAGTATGCCCGCATGGAGACTTTCCTTGTAAATGTGAAGTCGGCTAAAATTAGGAAGCCCATCAAGAAAGATTACCTGTTCTGCACCCGTTTAATTTCAAGTGCATTAATATACTTCCTTTCGTTTTTTATTCAAAAATTTTAATTCTTTTTTTCGACATAGTTTACCAACCACATCTGATATATATATAAATCGCAATTAATGTGTCTATTTAGCATTGCCATTTATAACGAGCTAAATACCACATTTCCAATATTGTTCCAATTTTCGCCAATTCCTATGTTTTATATAGTTTGTTATCAAGTTTGTTATTCCATATTTTGATGTTGATTAGTAGTATTAGCTAATTGTTCTCTCTCTCTCTCTCTCTCTCTCTCTATACATATATACCGTAATTTCGGGTGTATAAGCCGCGGATCAAACAATTCTTTTCCGACCCAGAATTTTTTAAGAAACAAATGTAACTACTTAAATCGACATAAATATTTGTCTTAAATCACTAAATAAGATTTCTGGGTCCATAAAGAATTGTTTGATCCGCGGCTTATACACCCGAAATTACGGTATATATATACATATTATGCTTCCCTAACGAAGCTGCTAATCGAACTAACTCTACATTAGATGTAAAGTTTCTATGGGGACTAGGTAGTCCATGCAAACACTTACATTGTTCCATTGTGAATTAACGACTTCTCTCAATAAAATAATTATTGAATCGACCAAAAATTTCAATACATACTATACTTAACGAAATAACTGCTGTGCTGAGTTACCAGACTAGGAATTCACCGACCCTGCCAAAAGAAAAAGTTCCAGACGTGGATTGGTTAGTGAAAAAGAAACCAGAGTTGTTTCTTCCTCTTTCTACTTAATCTTCCTTTTTACATTTGAGCTTTGTGTCGTGCTTAAGTATCATAAAAAAAAAAAAAAAAAAAAATTCTTAATAATCGGTTACTTTTACAGGAATGAGAGCTCTCAGACCCAAATGACTGCTTGCTAGCACTATAAATTTTAATAGTAATTCTTGCCTTTTAATGACAGAATTTCTGAGAATTAAAAAATGAAGAATACTACTATAATTTAGCGGTGAAAATTAACCATTTGGGTGGGAGCGCTCTTATCCCTGATTTTGTTAAGACTGTAAACAGAAGCAGCAACTTTTTAAAAATACTGGAAGGATTAAAAAAATTTTAATTTTTTTTTCTCTGCAGTGTTAATGTGTGCTGGGACAGAGAAGGAAGGAATTGATTAAAGTTATCAATTCGGAATTAAATTATATTTTTTCAAAGAAAATTTTAAAATTTAAAACCATTGGTACGTGAAAAGAACGTCGGTAATGGTGTAAATCATAAAAATAATTGGTATAATCACAAAACTTTTAAAACTAATGTGATTTGTATCGATTTATTAAATGGTTGTGATAAAAAATGTTACTAATGAAAAAAAAAGTATTTATATAGTTAAGTGGCAGGGCCGTATTCGTGGAAAATGGGGATACTTCAAAATGAAAAGCTTGATAAAGGAGTTCGCGTAAGAAAAAAAGTTAATATTTTAAAGCAATTTCTATTCAAACTTTTCTGATATAAATTTGAAATAATAATCGCGCAATTGAAGTTAAACTGCTGTTTTTATCGTTTGTTCTAATCAGAATTGTCTTCACAGTCTACTCATAATTGTCATCTGCAAAGAGTTATCCATTTAACTGATGTTTAATGTTTTTGAAAAAAAAATCAAATAATGCCTATTTGTTTCATATCTTTTACAGAAATTTTAATCTTTTATCATCGGTTTTCCAAAACCGAAATTGAATCAGAATAACGTTCGGATTAAATAATACAAAATTTGCAGTAAATATTTATTGGTGAGAATAATAAATCCTGATTGGAGTATTAATGCTCGTACGTGTTACGGGCAAATCATGATTTTCGAAAACACGTTACTCGTATGACATCGTACAGGTAAATCAGGGATGCAGTTAATTTGAATTTGAGTATTTTTCAGTTGCATTTGGCATGCCCATTTGGTTTGGAAAAAAAAGTGAAAATGAAAATCCAAATCTTAATGAATACATTTTGATTTCAGATATAAGAAAATATGAATGCAGTCCATATTCGACCTAGAAAAGCGGAACCTTTAAAAGTGGGAGACAAAGTTTTTAAGTCTGCCTATGACTGGGAATTAACGGACAAAGATTTAGAAAAAGCTGCCCTTGAACTTGGTGAAATGGAAGACAAGAAGAAAGCATGTCTTCGAAAACTCAAAGAAAAACTTTCAAGTACAATCGTCCCCGCTTAAACGAATATTGATGGTTCCAGAAAAAATATTCGATTAAGCGGGGTATTTGATTAAACGGGGAACATAGAAATGTAATATTTAAAGCGTAATAAAAAGGTAACACACCATCTGCAGCATAATTAATTAATAGCATAATAAAATCGTTAACATAGCAGCGCAAATTAATAAAATAAATACAAATACTAATATAAAGTAAGTATGTAATAATTTAATATCAGTACATATAGCTGTATGATTGACATTGTATTTCATGTATTTCATTGGAATTTAGTTAAAACTTTGCTATTTGTAATTTATGTTATTTACCCAGGCTTAAAAACGTCGTTTAATGTGGTTTGTTTGCGTGGAAATGTTTTCGTGCATTAGCACACGCTTTCTGCATAATCATAGCACCATTTATTAACGAAAATTTCACTTTTTTTCCAAACACATTCCAGCGCATATTGACCAATGCTATCAAAATTGGGATTATGTATCTTCTTTTGATCCAAATTTCCATTTTATCTCTGTTCTTTTTGGATTATTTTGGCATTGTGTTTCATGTTAGAAACTTACGTCTGCGATATTTTAAGGCTGTTTTCAACTGCTTTGCTCAACAAGCGGAAAACGTTTTGACACACTTACGAATTAATTTTTTAACGGAAAAATATCAAATTGCAAAGCCTGACCATGGAAGAGATCTGAAATCTAACTCAGTTTTCTATTTTTTGATCGATCCATTACCTATTAAGTTATAAGCTTTTTTGATCACATGACAAGGCGATTTTCACTCCATTTTGGATTGGTTTTTCTTCGCTTCCGCGAAAAGTTAGTTTAAAACGCCCACTTTGACACTATTTTCTGAAAAATCTGCTGTGTTATAAAAAAACGGAAAACTGAGTGCGATTTGATAGTTTCTGAACAACAATATCTGCTAGTTTCGAACAATTCCGAGCAAAAATAAATTGAAACTTATGTCATAAAGTTGCCCCTTTTGATTTAAGAACAGACTTAAAACCTTTTCCTACCTGGACTTCTGTTTCCTTATTTAACGTTTTAAAAACTGTCGCTTATCAGAAAGGTTTAAAACTTTCCATTTAAAATTCATAGCAACGCCTTTTTCTTAACAAAAACGCGACTAAACTTACAAAGCGCAAAAATAATCCACATTGGCCAACTTATTTCACCCATTCGCAGAAAAAGGAGGGGAAATCATTTGACCTATCCATTACACACCTGCTGGCTGAAATCATTGCAGGAAGAACTGAAAATTTGTCTTCACTGTAAATGAGCCGAAAATGACAAAAGATGAAGAAAAATTCAATATTAAAAGTGTTTTTTGCGCCTGATTTCAAACATAGGTTATCCAGATGGTATTCGAATAAGCGGAGAGGTTCGTGAAATTTTTTCGATTTAAGCGGGGAAAATTAACATAGATCCAATGGCGATAAATTCGGTTCCGGAGAGTTCTATTCGAATAAGCGGGGTATTCGATTATCCGTTACCCGATTAAGTGGGGAGGACTGTATGTCCTCAATGAAATATTTGATATTACATTGTTGCCGTAAAAATACAGGGTGGCATAAAATGTAATAATACATTTAAAAAAAAACAATTTTTAAATGCTATTATTTTCTTCTAATTTTATAATAAGAAAGTATTGGAATTACAGAAAAATTAAGCTTCCGGTTTTTGACGGTGTTATACTTTTTACAAGTTCCAGAAAACGATTTGATTGTTTTTACAAAATGTTTGTTTGCCTGTATATGACACAAAAGTTCTTGGAATTGTAAAATTCAAGAAATTAGATAAGACTTTAGATTGAATTATATATAGATAGATTTTTATTGCCGATATATTGTTGGTGTAAATCGTCTAATAGGTGGCGTTGTTATGGCGTATTTTTTATGATTTCCGTATAGCTCTATCTCAAGAGCTACAACACGGATTTTCATAAACTTAAGATTTCGTTAGACGCTGTCATAAAGCTATTGCTAATTGGTTTTGGTGTTCATTTTAAAGTTGGCGTTGCTATGGTGCATCTTTTACAATTTCTGTATAGCTCAAAGAACTAAAGCATGGATTGTTATGAAACTTCATATTCCGTTAGATGGTGTCTTAAGTTGTTGCAGATTATGTTTTAGTGTAAATATCACAATAGGTGGCGCTGCTATACTTCAAATTTCAGGATTTACACGATTTTAGTGATCTCAAAAACTAAGGTAAGGAAGATTTAATCAAACTCTGTCTCACAAATAGATCTTTATTGGCTTGGGTGTAAACTGCTCGAAGTTGTCGCTTTTATGCTCTTTGATTTCGGAATTTTGGCTCCAATCATCTAAGAGGCTGGGTGCCAAAATTCACAGATTTGTTTGGAAGATGCGATGTTTAAATCTCCTTTTTAAATGAACACAATTCAGCTAACCAATACCTTTAGAATCCTCATGATGGTCATAGATTGTCATTTAATTTTGGCACTGTGTTATGTTGTCATAAGTTTTTGCTAATTAGGTTTTTGTGTAAATCGTTTCACAGTTGGCGTTGCTATGGATGTATCTTTTGCGATTTCCGTATAGCTCTATTCCATGAACTAAAGCATGGATTTTCATGAAACTTCATATTCTCTTAGATAGTGTTTTAAGTTGTTGCTGATTAGGTTTTCGTGTAAATATCACAATAGATGGCGCTGCTTTTATTTATTTATACACTTCGAATTTCAGGATTTACACGATTTTAGCGATCTTAAAAAGGAAGGTAGGGGTTTTAATCAAACCCTTTGTCACAAATCTATCTTTATTGTCTTCGGTGTAAACTGCTCGAAGTTGTCGTTATTATGCTCTTTGATTTCGCAATTTTGTGTCCAATCATCTAAGAGAGTGGGTGCCGAAATTCACTCATTTGTTTGGAAGATGCGATGTTTAAATCTCTTTTTAAATGAACACAGTTCAGCTAACCACTCTAAAATCATCATGATGAGCATAGGTTGTCATTTAATTATGGCACTGTGTTAGCGAATATTGAAGTATTTACATTGTACTGCTAATTACTAAATAAATGTAAAATTAAAACTTAAAAAAAAGTAAAATAGTTTTATTTGACTGCTAATATATTTCGACCCTACCTAATTCCTTTTCAAAACATTTTTTTTTTTTTTTTTTTTTTTTTTTTTTTTTTTTTTTATGACTCGTGCAGGGGCGAAAGTAAAATATTTTTAATTGACTGTTGATGTGTTTCAACATTACCCGAATAATTTTCAATAAAATAAAATAAAATAAAATAAAATAAAATACATGCAGTAGACTCCCTCAAATCTGTAAACATAAAATCAGCAACTCTTTAAAGTCCACTCATAATTTACGGATGCAAACAAGGAAACATTCAGTTCAGATATAGAGATAAAATTTGACTTTTTTAGTTTTATATCAATTCCATACATATTTTAATTTGTAATTTTTATTAATATTACTGAATTCATGTTTTTTCATGGTGGAAGAATGAATTTATTCCTGAAAAAAAATTTCAAAATATTGCTGATATTACTGGTAATCACAATCTTCTTACCAAATATATTTATGTAATTATCAAGCTTTTATGGTGCGTTCGTATTTATGTAAATGCGTAGCACCTATAGGAGTCGTTCAGTCCGTCCGCATATAACAACGCAAAAACTATTCAACCGAATCGTTTAAAATCTAAAATTTTGTCGAGTCATTTCAAATTTTATGAAAATCGGATGCATAGATCAATTACAGGGACAATCAAAAGTATTCCATTACATTACGGTCAATGAAGAAAAAAGTTACAAATCCATTTTAATCGTTTTAAATTTAAAATACATAATTATTAGATAATTATCATAATTACATATTAATTAGTGCAAAGAACATTTGTTATTGATTATTGTTAATACATATTAATTAGTGCAAAGAACATTTGTTATTGATTTACATATTTATTACATAATTGTGTCGAGTGATTTCAATTTTTTTTTTTTTTTTTCAAAATCGGCTGCATAGTTCAGTTACAGGGACAATCAAAAGTATTCCGTTACATTACGGTCAATAAGGAAAAATGTTTCAATGTTTCAATGTTTCAATTCATTTTAATGGTGTTACACTCATTCGAACATAATAAAATTTATATGCATCTGCTGATATGCACAAAGTACATATTATAATGTACATTTTGAATAATCTGCGGTGCAAAGAACATTTGTTATTGATTTACAAGGCCACTCAAAAGTATTCCATTACATAATGGTATAGGGAGAACATTGTTTGGTGCTCATTTTAATTGTAATTAACTGTTTACAATTTTATGAGATTGATATATGAAAGTGATATTTTTAAAACTTCGTTATCGTACGAACGCACCTCATTTGCTACGCTTCACGTGCAATTTCCAAATGTTGGTTATTAAGTTTGGCTAAACCTGAAATAAAATTTCCTTATTTTATGATTTTGATGTGAATTAGTTATGTACATATATATGGTAAGTTTCACTGGGTAATTTAGGAAAAATACATTTCATCTTTACAATGAATATTTAATCATACATTATTGATTTCTAACTTGACATTTGCTTTTAATATTTTAATCATTTAAAAAATTATTTTAATTTTATTTTAATTCATTACTCTTCATAATATTTTATGATGCTGTAAGCATTCGTTATAGTTTCGATTGACTTATTAATTGCACTGTTTAAAAAAATTCACATTGTTTCTTAATTTTTCTGAGAAATTATAGGCCCTGCTGCCGACTGGAATATTTAAGATTAGGAGCCTCTGGTTGCTTAAAAATTTTGGGAATCTACACCTATACCGTTTCAGAAAAATTCTTCATCAGGAACCATCATGTATAAAATTTTCATGCATTGAAGAATACAGTAAAACCCCGATAATTCGGATTAATTGGGGCCAGACCCAATCCAGATTATCATAAATCCGTATTATCCGGAGAATTAGAAAAAAAAATGAAATAAAATAAAACGTACTTACAGAAAATCACCTTTGCGTTAAACTTACTGAATATTTACCAGGCCCCACCAGTGGCCGAGAGGTTCTGACCTCAAAACTGGTAGACGGTAGGTGCTGGGTTCGAACCCAATCGCGACCGTCCGCCTAACCGTTCGGAGTTTTCCGTGGTTTTCTTCGAACCTTGCGTAAATACGGGTTAGGTTCCCTTAGAAAGACCCCTTACGGAGGGCACCCCACCCCTTAGGGCCTGTATCCCACAGCGTAGATAATTGGCCGACATACATACACACCCCTGAATATTTACCGACAGTAAAAATGTTACTTTTTAATAAAATAGTTTGTAATTTTCTACTGTGCCAGTTTTCTATACATTCCGTTCAGTTTTCTTACCCTTCCGCTTGAGCATTAGGAGTTCTTTGGGTATAGTCTCCACCTGACGTTCAAAATAAACCATTATAGGGACTGTTTTACCTTATTTTCTTGCAAAGCGCTAAGTAAAAATTTATTGTGTAGTGATTTTTTAATGACATTTCTAAGTGGTTTAAATAGAAAATTGGGAAAATTGGAATTGCCATTGTTGTTTCTTTGAAAGGTAACATCAAAGAGTTTGAATAAGAAAGCTTAAGATATTCTTCCGAAAAAGTTTCAGAAAAAGTTTTTTTTATTCAGAATACGACGATGAAACAAGTTAATGTTATGGAAATTAGCCAATCGCTTCTCAAACTTAATAAAAAAATTGACCAAACCAATCCTGATTATCCTGAGATTCGGATTAAGGGGGTCCGAATTAGCGGGGTTCTACTGTATATCTATTTCTCTTTTATTTACAGAAAATACAAATATCAAATACCGCCAAGATGACTTTTACTTATTGCGTTTTCTTCGAGTCAGAAAGTACGACGTCAAGAAAGCTTGCGAGAACGTGGAACTTTTCTTCGAATATAGAAAGAAGCTTTCAGATTATTTCACACTACCACAGGAACTGAAATCTTCTCTGGAGTTGAATTGCATCACAATTCTGCCCTACGCAGATGAAGAAGGATCGATTATGTTTTGGTTGAATTTAAGTAAAAAAAATGTCCTTATTTCATAAATTATTTCTGTTTTAATTTTCATTTCATATATGGGTAATTCCATGAGCACATGTCGTGTAAGTCACATACTACGATTTTGGCTACCAATACTTTAGAACGGAAAAATGTGACTTATTTTATCAGAGATATTTCACTAATTCAATAAGACCATGCAAACCTTTCGAAAATAAAGGTGGCCAATAATTTAGCAGTTACTAGAAATGTGACTTACACGACAAATGCTTATGGAAATACCCATATTTGCTTTTTAAAAAATGCACTTTTCTCTTACAACTGTACAACAAGAAGTTACTATAATAGAAATCGGGGGGTGATGAGCTAGGCTCATACAACTTAACAAGACTCTAGCGGGAGTCCTAACTACCGTGCAGGCTACTCTCGTAACCAGAAATTAAACAGCTCCGGTTAAGAAAAATAAAACCATATGAGAAATGACGTAACAGGAATGTCACATGCGAGAAATATTTATTTTTATTTTTATTTTTCGTTTGTTTATTTATTTGTTTATTTTGTTAAAAAAATTTTTTAACATATAATTTTGATACTTTATTATTTTTTAACACTTTTTAAGAAATTTTACCGAAATAAACAACCTACACTTCTGTTTACTATTATAACGACAGCTGACTAGCGCAAGGCACGCTGGGAAAATAAAATATCGCTGATGTTGACAAACCCTGGTAACGAGAGTGTCTTGCACGATAGTTAGGACTCTTGCTAGAGTCTATATACAACAGAGGCTACTTTTTTACTCTTGGCAAGGGAGTGGGCCCCGTAAATTTAAAGATCGAGGAGAATGCATATATGTATATAGTTTTAAAAAAAACTGTAGTTTTAGAAAAAAGAAATATAGATTTTGAAATAGTAAACAACCTAGTTTTTTTTTTTTTTTATTATTATTAATACAAAATAAAACTTTTTTCTGTAAAAAGTTAAAGATATCTTCTCAAAATTAAAAGTTTTCCACCAGCAACAAGATTAACAATTTTTCAGTTTTTTAGGAAAGTTTATTTTATTTATTTATTTACTTATTTATTTATTTATTTATTTATTTTAATGTAGTAGCGTTATGACCCTTTTCTTTAATTTTGGATCTCTCTCCTTTTACTACAACATATGTTATCATCCTTCAAAAATCACCCCATACAATATCATTATCAGTGACTGATTTTGTTTTTATATTTGCAAAGCCTTACATCACAAATGAAGAAGGATCGATTATGTTTTGGTTGAATTTAAGTAAACCATTTTACCAATTTCATAAATTATTATATTTTTTTCTTATTTCACATATTTCCTTTTCAAACGATGCTGATGTCCCTTACAGCTATACTCCAAGAAGTCAATAGTTAGTGTAGTTGAAACCGTCTGGTGATGAACTAGGCGCATACAAATGCATTGCAAAAACTCAAACACAAAAATAAAACACATTTCGGAACACTTTTTGCCCTCAAATTCACAACACATTATTGTGTTGTGAAACGTTTTTTTGTGTTGTGATAGTTTTCTTAATATGTTACAAAAGTGTTGCTTTTAAAAAAAATTCTTCTTAATATGTTGCAAAAGTATAGCTATCTAGGAATGTGTTCTAAAAATAATGTTGTTAATTGTGTTGAAAATTGGTGACTTGGTGCCTTTAAAATTACACAATTTTAAAATTGAATGTTTTGAAAACACATTTTCTCCTCTTGTAATTTTTAACAATATTTTTTGCACGGTCTCTTTATTTCGAACACAAAATATTTGCAACATATTCACAACACAATCGAAAACGACTTTAGTTGGAAGTGCTGATTTTTATGTTCAGTTAGTGTTGCAAAATGTTTGAAGTGTGAGGCTACTTTGTTACTCTTGGCAGGGGAGTGGGTTCTGTAAGTTTAAAGATGGCAGAGACTGTACATGTTTACACCGTAAAAAGGCCTTTATTTTTTTCAGAAAAAAAATAATTTTTTGGTTTTAATAGCAATGTATATATACATATATATACCGGGTGTCCCAAAAATGACTGATGGATTTTAAAATTCAATGACTTGCAAACGGTGACAGCTATTTAAAAAATTTTTGCAGCAGGGTTATGTACAATGTCAGGAGTTTTTTTACCGTAATTTCTTATTAGTTCGTATATCAAACAATAGGTGGCGCTGACGGCGATTGAAGGTCAGGTCGACGCTTCATTCAGCACTGATCACCTGGCCTTCAATCGCCATCAGCGCCATCTATTTTTTGATATGCGAACTAAAATAAAAAATTACAGTAAAAAAACTCCTGACATTAAACATAACCCTCCTGCAAAAATTTTTTAAATAGCTGTCACCGTTTGCAAGTTATTGAATTTTAAAATCCATCAGTCATTTTTGGGACACCCGGTACATATATATGTGATGTGATATTTTTAAGGATTCCCGCAAAAACACAAGATATGACGAAGCGAACAGGATGGCACGAACGAAGTCGGAGTTCGATCAGTCATCAGGAATCGCCTTCCATCAAATGGATTGGCAGTCGAAGTCCTTTGACATATG
This sequence comes from Maratus speculifer, assembly GCA_964019185.1. Classification (NCBI taxonomy): domain Eukaryota; kingdom Metazoa; phylum Arthropoda; class Arachnida; order Araneae; family Salticidae; genus Maratus; species Maratus speculifer. The sequence continues at coordinate 240,497,240 of OZ025296.1, forward strand.
GAAATAGATTAAATGTCTAGTAATTCAAATAATGAAAATTTCTATGAAAAATCAAAAAAGCATCGTTTATTATAGTTCCATTCCAAAGTTACTCCATAATCAACCACTAAACTTCCCAACTTTTCTAAGCCCATGTCACAAAATCACAAAGAATAAAAGGTATTCAGTGCAGAGGCATTTTTCGTGAAATTACGACCACTCAGGCAACAGTTCCACATTACGAGAAGAGGCACGCACCTGCTTAGCATTTGGTAGGTCAGTGAATTCTGAACTCTCTCCCAGTTAAAACTAACTTCCAGAAAATTTTCAGAGAAATTGGCCCCGCCTCCCTGTATGACGCACGTACTAAAACCCAATAAGATTTATTCGAAGGTAGTTGCATAACACTTTTAGCTTTTCTATTGGAACAGGAGCGGAGTTAGTTGTAAGAACTCTTTCCTAAACGGCGTAATATGCAAGAGTAAACAGTCCCATGCAGATGATTCAAACCCGCCAGCAGACGATAATTAAATAAATAAAACAAAATTAAAGCTTTTGATAAATGTTTTTTAATCTAAAAAGGGGAAATGGATTAATGGAATGATTTTATTATTTCGCAATAAAATATTGACATTTAAGTAATTCACTTTAGTTCTAGAATGGAAAATATAAGAAATAGAAAGGAAAATAAATAATATATTATGCTGAATGAAAGAAAAGAAAAAAAAAACAGACTTTAGCCGTTAAAAACATTAATATATTACGGAAACTAAGAATGAAAGTATGTTCTTATAAGACTTTAGAACGAAATCGAAACGAGAAAATGTTTATCTTTACATGCATATATATATATATGTAATAAAATAAAAAAATAAAAAATTTGCGCCATTTTTTTTTTATTCTCTCTTAGCTTCAATTCTAAATTTGTGGAACATATTTCAATCTTAGTTTCGTAACTTGTAACAGCTAAAATTCTTTTTCTTACTTTAGTTATTAATAAATTATTTCTTGCTTCTCAAAAAGGCGGGAAGTATTTCGTAAGCTTTTTACTTTCTGGCATATTCCTGCGATTTTAATTTTATTTTTTATTTTTAACATCGCGTGACAGGTGTTACTACGCGTTGCTAAAGGGCTTAGTGTTCCGAGGAAAAAATATAGTTCTTGCCAATAGACCGCCTATTACGGCCAATTAGAATTGATCATTTTGTCCGTTAGAGGCTCGAGTCCATCCTGATTGGATTTTTAAAATGATTGACGCGGAGTAGGAGGGCGCTAGTTTTGTCGTGAAAATGATTTTTTTCATTTGGCTTTTCAGGAGAGGAGAATGCACCTTTTCTTTAAACTATCAAGACGCGCGTTTTATTGCTCCGCTGAATTAGAATGCATTTTTTCTTAAAAAACTACTCGGAAGCCATGTCATGTTTCCCGAGAATGCGATTGACTTTCAAAAATTATTAGGATGCTGTTTCTTCTTTCTCCCCAAAATTCTAATATTGTGGAATGTAGCTTAATCACGGAGTTGGTGAAGTGGAAGCTATTCGATGAGAGTGCCAAGGTGATTGCGTGAAAGAACTTAACTTATTTATGAGTTCTAATAAAATTAATTTAAAGACTGCTTGATTGAACTTTCTTATGGGGAAATAGCCCAATAAACTCATCCACTGCTGGTCAAATTGCCGGAGCGACTGCTCAGCTCGTCCCACTGTTGATTCTTGGTAGTAGTAATCGGTTCTGCCTCATAGATGGTGTGCCACTGGAACTTGTACATTGTTATGGAACATCGATCTCGTCGAATCATTACATATTAGCCGGCAGGATTTCTTAAATGAACCTGCATACGTCTCTAGAGAATTCTTCGCAACGCTGTGTGTGCACGTGCCATTTTCGCCGAGCTTGAAACTAATTGCTGGAACTTCGGCCTTTGTTTATTACTCATCTTGAACCGACATGAATCAATCTGTGAAAAAAGATCGTCTTATAAAGTTTTGTTTGTAATTATGTGTGGTATCTACATCTACAAATATTTTAATTGTGAAATATACCTCGCATTCTAGTGAGAAACTTTTCAACTGTGAGATATGCAACCAAACTGTGAGATATGCAAAATAAAAATTACAAAAGATCACCTGCATGAAATCAATTCAACATCATTTTCTTTTATTTATTTATTTACTGTATTTTCTAGGTAAAAGTGCATAAATATTTTGATAAATTTTCATTTCATAATAAATGAACACCTGCTGTATGGTTGCGAAACTACGGTAGATTCCATCAGTAATACAAGATAATTGAAATTTACACCTGTGAGTCGTATCTACGAAGTTCTTTATTTTTGTTTAGTTTAATAAAAAATTAGGTATTTGAACAAGACCACATCGAACATGTCTGTAAGTTATTATTTATTATTTTATTGTTTTATTGATTAAGAAATTTAATGATAATTTCTTTGTTTAAATTCTTGATTTTTTTTCTCTCTTTTATTACAGATATTAAAAAATAAATTTGTTCTTAATTTATAATTAATTAAAATTTTCTGCTCATAGAAATTTTATTTAGTTTTAAAGGTGTTATTTTTTTTTTTTTTTTTTTAATCGAAAGATGGATTAATTTGTTGTTAAAAAAATACTCTGTTGCAAAATTTATTTTCCATACGTAAAGAAAAGTATTTTTGTTTTTAAAATTATTTGTTATTTCCCATGTATGGAAACCCGATATTTATTATTTTATTACTTATTTATTTATTATTTATTTATTTTTATTATTATTTATTGAGGTATTTGAAGTATAGTAATTGAATTTTAATAATTGAAGTTAAGTATGTTCGATTACAAAATAGAGTACTTAAAGGGATCTACAAATGTCGAAGCCGACATGTTGTCCCGAAACCCTATTTCTCATTTTTGTAAGCCCCTTACTTTTCTTCTTGACGTTAAAGAGATTATTGAGATGCAAGAAAAAGAAAATGTGTGTGGATCAAATTATATTAATGACAATGGACTGATTATAGTTAAAAGAAAAGGTTTTCGTAAAGTGGTAGTTCCCATGTCCCTAAGAAAAAAATTGCTTAATGTTGCTCATGAACAGTTTGGTCACCCTGGTGTTCAAAAAATGCAAAATTTAATTTCTCCTAACTATTATTGGCCAGATATGACCCAAGACATTACTAACTTTGTTAAATACTGTGATATTTGCCAGAAAAATAAAAAACCTAGACAGAAAAAATTTGGCTTATTACAAGCTATGCCCACTACAGATCAACCTTTTGACTGTCTGTCTGTTGATACTGTAGGAGGGTTCAATTATTATAATTCTACAAAAAAATATCTCCATATTATAATAGACCATGCCACAAGATATGTTTGGGCATTTCCTTCCAAAAGTGTCACTACAGAAACTTATACAAATTGTCTGAAACAAATCTTCAATATCAAAATCCCTCAACAATTATTCTGTTTTAGTAAGATTTCAAGTGTACAGTCCCCTCAAAAAATACTTAGTGACAGGAATGCTGCTTTTACTTCTTCAAGATTCAAAAAATTCCTGCGAAATCATAATATTAAACAACGTTTGACCACTGCCCATCATCCACAAACGAATGGGAAATGTGAAAGAGTAAATCAGACAATAGTAACTAGATTAAAATGTAAAGTAAACTCCACTACCTCTAAAATTCCCTGGACTAAGCTTTTAACTGAGGTAATTAATGAATATAATAATACACCCCATTCTATTACCAAATTTCCACCTGCGTACTTGCTTTTTGGCCAATTACCCTATGACTCCCCCTTACAACAAAATTATTATCCCCCTGTTCATGAAGCACTTAAAATTGCTAAAACAAGAACTGATGAATTTCATTTAAAAAATAAAAGATATTATGATAAAGATTATATCGAACCAAAATTTAAAATAGGAGATCTAGTTATCTATGAAGAATTTCAGTACCCTAATACTAGAAAGTTATCACAAGTATTTAGTGGCCCTTATAAAATCCTTAACAAATTATCCGAAGTAAATTTTGAAATTGATAGGCAAAACCAGTTCAAAAGTTCAGAAATAGTACATGTATCTAAATTAAGGCCTTATTATTCCCCTGATAAATTTAAATTAAGTCATGAGCAACAACCCCCTAATCAACAACAACAAACTCAGGTAAAAACTGTAGCTTAAACTATATCTCTAGTTTATCATTTTATAATTTTTTCTCTTAAACAGTAAATTTCTTTTCATATTTTAATTCAGATAATATCCTGTAATTCTCACAGAATGGCAATGATATCTCTTGACTGCAGCGAGAGTGTCACTTGTCTGGAAATTTTTATATTTGTTTATTTATGCCGGCGTAGACGAACAAAGTGGAAATTTCTTATTCTGTACTGAATTATTCTACTTAGAATATTTTTTTTTTCTTTCAACTGAACCTATTTGTAATATTAAATTTAATCTATCAATTATTAAATTAATTATTTGCCAAGTAACAAAATTTTTATCACTTTATTTTAATATATTTTTTTTTCTTTCTCTCTTTCTTTGCTTCTGCATTCCAGTCCAAGTACATGTCAATTATAATATAATTTTGTTTCTTTTTCTCTTTCCTACTTGCATCTTGCAATGTTTTATCACACCGAGAGAATATTTATTGCGTAATTATTTGACATGAATAGATCTTGTTTTTTATTTTTATCATTTATTAATATTTCTTTTTAAGAATCTTAGTAGTTTAAAGGTCTCGTGCATTCTCAAACATGAACAAAATTTTTATTTATCTTTATTTTATTTTAATTTATCATATTATATTTTAATTTTTTTTTGTACATATTCCTACTTAATCCTGTACTCGGATTACCAGATTAAGTAAATGATTTCATAGTTGATTGCATTTTTTATTTTATTCCACTTCTCTCTATATTTCATCCCAAAAATATGAGATGAGATAAACGAGATTAAGTATTTAAAGAATGTCTTTTGTGATATTTATTATTACTTATTAAGAGATTTACTTATACCCATTATGAGATTTACTTACACTTATGATATTTATTATTATTGATATTTTTCCTTATTATGTTTCTTAATTATATTGTTTATTATTTACATTGTTAAATTTTATTATTACTATATTATAAAATGTGTTATTAATTAAAAATACAATTATAAAAGTATTTTCACAAAGATTCCAAAATGGAACTGTTATGAATGTTCAAGGACTTACTCACACAAAAACTGAACTAATATTATAATGTTAGCTGACGAATTTGGACAGTTAAATGAATTAGACATCCTTGAAATGAGGTAATGAACTATGCCATTCCAAATATGACTTTAAGAGGATTTTTGAAACAAACTTTTAAAAATTGATTTCTAGATTTGACATTGTTAAAAAAGAATTTAACATTATTGTTTTTCATTTTTATGTTTCATTTTTATGTTATTACTATGGGTAATTGCTAATATTTTCAAATTACTTTATGATGTGTACTTTAAACAAGATTATATCTTGTATTTGTATTGAAGCCTATTTTATTGTATTTAAATTTGAAGTTATTCCACGCATCACCTTGGTGTTTTTAAATTTGAATTCTATATTTATATAAAAAAGAGAAATTAATTTAAATTTTTTTATTCAGTATCTAATTATTATTACTTATATCAACAGCTTCGTGAGCTAAGTCTGCATCATCTCCCTTTCTGTGAAATTGCAGGTCTCAGACCTACTTTTTCACCCGTCTTTCTGGGAGGGGGGATTTGTAATAAAATAAAAAAAAAAAATTTGCGCCATTTTTTTTATTCTCTCTTAGCTTCAATTCTAAATTTGTGGAACATATTTCAATCTTAGTTTCGTAACTTGTAACAGCTAAAATTCTTTTTCTTACTTTAGTTATTAATAAATTATTTCTTGCTTCTCAAAAAGGCGGGAAGTATTTCGTAAGCTTTTTACTTTCTGGCATATTCCTGCGATTTTAATTTTATTTTTTATTTTTAACATCGCGTGACAGGTGTTACTACGCGTTGCTAAAGGGCTTAGTGTTCCGAGGAAAAAATATAGTTCTTGCCAATAGACCGCCTATTACGGCCAATTAGAATTGATCATTTTGTCCGTTAGAGGCTCGAGTCCATCCTGATTGGATTTTTAAAATGATTGACGCGGAGTAGGAGGGCGCTAGTTTTGTCGGGAAAATGATTTTTTTCATTTGGCTTTTCAGGAGAGGAGAATGCACCTTTTCTTTAAACTATCAAGACGCGCGTTTTATTGCTCCGCTGAATTAGAATGCATTTTTTCTTAAAAAACTACTCGGAAGCCATGTCATGTTTCCCGAGAATGCGATTGACTTTCAAAAATTATTAGGATGCTGTTTCTTCTTTCTCCCCAAAATTCTAATATTGTGGAATGTAGCTTAATCACGGAGTTGGTGAAGTGGAAGTTATTCGATGAGAGTGCCAAGGTGATTGCGTGAAAGAACTTAACTTATTTATGAGTTCTAATAAAATTAATTTAAAGACTGCTTGATTGAACTTTCTTATGGGGAAATAGCCCAATAAACTCATCCACTGCTGGTCAAATTGCCGGAGCGACTGCTCAGCTCGTCCCACTGTTGATTCTTGGTAATAGTAATCGGTTCTGCCTCATACATGGTGTGCCACTGGAACTTGTACATTGTTATGGAACATCGATCTCGTCGAATCATTACATATTTATATATATATATATATACATAAAAAACAAAGCAGTTATCCGGGGAAAAAAACAGTTATTCTTTTTAATTAAAAGGTTTTTTACAGGTATCAAAATTAACAATTTTTTCTGTAATTCGAGGGAGTTTGTTATTAGTGTAGTAACGTTATGTCAATGTTATATTCTCGCAATTTTGGGCATCCCGCCGCTTTTTACGTTATCATATTTCAACCCCTCCCCCATATGATATCATCATCTGTGAACTTTTTTAAAACTTTTTTTATACGTTTGTAGTGTATAAAAATATAGATTTATGTGCACTTATTATTCGCAAATTTTATTGTAGAAGTCTTTTATCTCTTAACTTGAACTTAATTAGCTTCCCTTCATAAATAACAGTCAACAATAAAATATATAAAGTCTGTCCTACCTTGGTTGATTTATCCGAACGGCGTGATTTATCCAATGTAATAAATATCAGGCAGAAAATAATAAAATCCACTGAAGCTGAGCACAGTCCTTTTGAAAAACTATAATTTTTCTTTTCACTCTACATTAAAAGGATATTAAACAAAAGTTAGAAAAATACAGTTAAATTTTACAGAGAACAATTTTTTTACGTGTTTACATTTACAAATAAAATAGAAGACTGACAAAGAATTGAACTTTAGCACTGACGAAACATCGATTGCATCACAACCTTGAAATACATAATTGTAGGAAAAACAGTCATTATTATTGCGAAATATCTCGATTACAAATTGAAAATGAAAGTACTTGATTAAAATAAATAAGATAAATGTTTATAGTTTCAGGAAATCATCATAAATCTATCACCCCTGCTTGATTTCTGAAGCTAATATAGTCATTAAGTTTAATTGGCTTCGATGTTTAAGGAAATCAGCCTTAGGTAAGGGCTTAGTAAAGATGTCAGCAGTCATGTCCTTGCTTGGGCAATATTCCACGTCTATAATTCCTTTATTTCGAAGATCCCTTATACTGTGAAATTTTACATCCACGTGTTTGGTTTTCGAATGATATCTTTCATTTTGTGTCATCTTAATGCAGGATTGATTGTCTTCGAAAATCGTTATTGGCAAAGTTTGATTTAACTCTAGATCCTTTAAAAGATTAATTATCCACGTTGTTTCTTGGGCAGCACTGGCAACTGATACATACTCAGCTTCGGCTGAGGATACAGCAACTGAATTTTGTTTCTTTGTTTTCCAAGAAATAGCTGTATTTCCTAGCTTACATAAATTTCCGCTAGTTGATTTTCTATCATATTTATCTCCTGCCCAGTCTGAATCCGCATATGTTGTTAGGATTGGTTTATTTTTATTGCAAATAATTAATTTTATGTCTTTTGTAGTTTTTAAATATTTTATAACCTTTTTTACTGCATTCCAATCTTTTTCTCTCGGTTTTTCATTTCGTCGACTAAGAATACTAACGGCTGCTGAAATATCTGGCCTACTGATAGTAGCTATATATAACAATGCCCCAATTGCCTGCCTATATTTGCTGTTGTTTGGAAGTAATTTTTCTTCATCAATTGTGTTTAAATAACCTGGTTCCATCGGAGTATCACAGGGTTTTGCCTCACTTAGATCGAATTTTTCAACTAGTTCTTTGATTTTGTTTCTTTGATCGAGAAAAAAATTTCCTTCTTTATTTCTGCTTATATTTATACCCAAATAATAATTTACAGTTCCTAAATTCTTTACTTCAAATTCTTTTCTAAGTTGAGTTATGGTCTCGTCTATTTCTTTAGTATCCCCTGAAATTAACATGTCATCCACATAAATGATGATATAAGTAGTACCGTTTTGTGTTTTTCGCATGAAAAGACATGGATCGGCAGTGCTTTGCACAAAACCTATTTTTTCCAAACTTTCACTTATTTTAATATTCCATGCCCTTGCGGCTTGTATTAAGCCATAAATTGCTTTTCTTAGTTTACAAACTTTATTTTCTTCTCCCGGTACAACGTACCCTTCTGGCTGAGACATGTAGACGTCTTCTTCTAAATTTCCGTGAAGAAATGCTGTTTTTATATCAAGATGGTTTACAACTAAATTTTTGTATGCCGCACAGGCTAAAAATGCCCTCAATGTTGTATATGATACTACTGGTGCAAAAGTTTCGTAGTAATCGGTTCCAAATTTTTGAGAAAAGCCCTTAGCGACTAAACGTGCTTTGTATTTATCAATTTCACCATTTGAATTATATTTTAATGAAAATACCCATTTGCAATTTATCACTTTTACGCCAGGTGGAGGATTAACTAAATCCCATGTTTTGTTTTTTCTTAAAGAAGCAATTTCTTCCTTAGTTGCTTCATACCAATTGTTTTTATCATAGGGATTATCAATTAATTCAATATCCTTCCATTCTGATGGTTCTAATATTTTATTTTCTGTTGAAAAATATGCAAATCGATCAGGTGGAACACCCCTATTTGTTCTTTGTGATCTTCTAGGTTGATTTATTTCAATATCTTCATTACTTGTTTCATTGTTTTCCTGCATATTTATAACAATTTCAGAAGATTCCCCCCCCCCCTGCTATTTCGGGTTGTTTTTGAACGTTGATGTCGCTTGTTATCTCAAAGCTTTGTACCCTTTGGTTTGAATTAGAGTTTTCAATAAATTTTACTGTTCGTGCGCGTATTACTTTATTATTTCCAATATAAATTCTATAACCTTTTGATCTATTGTCGTAACCGACAAAGGTTCCTTCTATTGCTTTGTTATCGAACTTGTTTCTTTGGGATTTATCAAGATAAGCATAAGCTTTGCAGCCAAATGTTTTTATATTTCTCAAATCCGGGATTTTATTTGTCCACAACTGGTATGGTGTTAAGTTGTGTGATTTTGTTGGTAGTCTATTTAGCAAATACACCGCTGTATTTAAAGCTTCGCCCCAAAATTTCTGAGGTAGATTAGCTTCCGATAATAGGCAACGTGTCATTTCAACTAATGTCCTGTTCTTCCTCTCAGAAACACCGTTTTGAGATGGAGAATATGGTACTGTTAATTGATGATGAATACCTGTTTCGGATAGAAAATTTTCTACTTCATCGCTAATGTATTCTCCGCCGTTATCTGTGCGGAATTCTTTGATCGTGTACCCGAATTTGTTTTTAGTAAAGGCTACATAATCCTTTAATTTCTCAATTACTTCGCTTTTCTTTGATAAAAGATATATCATCGTAAATCTACTGAAGTCATCGGTAAATGTGAGAAAAAATTTCTTTCCTCCTATGCTTTCTGTTGGCATCGGCCCACAGATATCTGAATGTACCAGGTCTAGGACCTTCTGAGCTCTGTTTGTTGCTTGTTTTGAATACGGTGCATCTGTTAATTTACAGTTTATGCAACTTTCGCAAATTATATCGTGTTTACACTCTTTTATTTCTATTCCTGTTGCTAAATTTTTAGATGTTAGTTGCTTAATGGAATTTATGTTCCTGTGTCCAAGTCTTTTATGCCAAAGCTCAATGCAGTTTTTATTCTTGCATTGATGAGCTAGATTTGCATAGTTATCTTGTTTAGGTTTATACAGATCTATTTCATACAAATTATTTTCAATTTTTCCTTCTAAGAATGTTTTGCCATTTTGGGTTAATTTACATGTTTTGTTTTCAAATGTGAGCTTACAACCATGTTTAACAGCTTTGCTAACGGACATTAGATTTGATTGTAAGTCCGGCACATACAAAACATCCTTCAAAGTTATGTCGTTATTTTTTGTTTGTAATTTTATAGTCCCTGTACCTTGAGACTCGAGAGTTTTCCCGTTCGCTATCGTGACAGTATTTTTATTATTTGTGTTAATGTCAACGAATAAATTTATATCATTACACAAGTGTGAGCTGCTCCCTGAGTCAATAATCCAGGTAGATTTATAATCATTTTGTGCGAGAAAAGATATTTCTTTTTCTTCGCTATTATTTTTCAGAGTCTGTGTATTTCTTTCTATTTTTGTTTCCGGAGTAACTTTATTTACTTCAAAACATAACGACGAATTTTGTTTATTTTTATCATTTGTTTGGTTTTTAGAATTTTTATTCTTAAGAAACCAACAATTTTGTTTCACATGGTTTTTTCGTTTACAGTACGTACAAAAAAGATTTTTGTTCGCGCTTTGGAAATGGTTTTTGATTAAATTTTATAGCTTTGTATGCATTTTCATTCGACGAATTGGAGCTATCTTGTCTCCTTTGAAATTCGTCAGTTAATTTCCCTTTAATAAAATTAGAATTTAATTCCTCCTCAGATTTAGATTCTAACGCAGTAATAAGAGTGTCGTAACTCGGTGGGAGAGAGCATAACATGAGTGCTGATAGATGAGAATATTTTATCTCTTCACCTATTGCCTTCAATTTATCAGCGGTTTCTAAGATCTTTACAATATGATCATTCATGTTGCCGTTTTCGGCAAGTTTTATGCTGTATAATTTACGCAATAAATATAATTTACTTGATAAATTAGTGCGTTCATGTATTCCTTTTAAAACTAACCAAGTAGCTTTAGCTGTTGTTTCATTTTTTACGTAAATCAATTGCGAGTCTTCTAATGTTAAATTAATCGTAGCTCTAGCTTTATTATCTTTCCTAGTCCACTCATTATTTAATGGAGTTGGTGGATCGTCAGTTATATGACTAAATAAATCTTCCTTCATAAGAAGCATTTGCAGTTTAAAACTCCATATTGCATAGTTATTTGAGTTTAGTTTTTCTATACTAAAACTTTCTTTTGAAGAAGAAGCCATATTCTTTATTTTTATTTCTGCCTTAATTCAACTTTTATAACTTTTACTTTTACTAATTTTCAACTTTATTTTAATTATTTTCAACTATAGTTTAATGTAATTCAATTTTGTTGTTGTTCCTTAGAAGAGAGCAATTTTGCTAAAAGTTCAATTTTTGTCTTTCTCATAATCTTTTATCTCTTAACTTGAACTTAATTAGCTTCCCTTCATAAATAACAGTCAACAATAAAATATATAAAGTCTGTCCTACCTTGGTTGATTTATCCGAACGGCGTGATTTATCCAATGTAATAAATATCAGGCAGAAAATAATAAAATCCACTGAAGCTGAGCACAGTCCTTTTGAAAAACTATAATTTTTCTTTTCACTCTACATTAAAAGGATATTAAACAAAAGTTAGAAAAATACAGTTAAATTTTACAGAGAACAATTTTTTTACGTGTTTACATTTACAAATAAAATAGAAGACTGACAAAGAATTGAATTTTAGCACTGACGAAACATCGATTGCATCACAACCTTGAAATACATAATTATAGGAAAAACAGTCATTATTATTGCGAAATATCTCGATTACAAATTGAAAATGAAAGTACTTGATTAAAATAAATAAGATAAATGTTTATAGTTTCAGGAAATCATCATAAATCTATCACCCCTGCTTGATTTCTGAAGCTAATATAGTCATTAAGTTTAATTGGCTTCGATGTTTAAGGAAATCAGCCTTAGGTAAGGGCTTAGTAAAGATGTCAGCAGTCATGTCCTTGCTTGGGCAATATTCCACGTCTATAATTCCTTTATTTCGAAGATCCCTTATACTGTGAAATTTTACATCCACGTGTTTGGTTTTCGAATGATATCTTTCATTTTGTGTCATCTTAATGCAGGATTGATTGTCTTCGAAAATCGTTATTGGCAAAGTTTGATTTAACTCTAGATCCTTTAAAAGATTAATTATCCACGTTGTTTCTTGGTCAGCACTGGCAACTGATACATACTCAGCTTCGGCTGAGGATACAGCAACTGAATTTTGTTTCTTTGTTTTCCAAGAAATAGCTGTATTTCCTAGCTTACATAAATTTCCGCTAGTTGATTTTCTATCATATTTATCTCCTGCCCAGTCTGAATCCGCATATGTTGTTAGGATTGGTTTATTTTTATTGCAAATAATTAATTTTATGTCTTTTGTAGTTTTTAAATATTTTATAACCTTTTTTTACTGCATTCCAATCTTTTTCTCTCGGTTTTTCATTTCGTCGACTAAGAATACTAACGGCTGCTGAAATATCTGGCCTACTGATAGTAGCTATATATAACAATGCCCCAATTGCCTGCCTATATTTGCTGTTGTTTGGAAGTAATTTTTCTTCATCAATTGTGTTTAAATAACCCTGTTCCATCGGAGTATCACAGGGTTTTGCCTCACTTAGATCGAATTTTTCAACTAGTTCTTTGATTTTGTTTCTTTGATCGAGAAAAAAATTTCCTTCTTTATTTCTGCTTATATTTATACCCAAATAATAATTTACAGTTCCTAAATTCTTTACTTCAAATTCTTTTCTAAGTTGAGTTATGGTCTCGTCTATTTCTTTAGTATCCCCTGAAATTAACATGTCATCCACATAAATGATGATATAAGTAGTACCGTTTTGTGTTTTTCGCATGAAAAGACATGGATCGGCAGTGCTTTGCACAAAACCTATTTTTTCCAAACTTTCACTTATTTTAATATTCCATGCCCTTGCGGCTTGTATTAAGCCATAAATTGCTTTTCTTAGTTTACAAACTTTATTTTCTTCTCCCGGTACAACGTACCCTTCTGGCTGAGACATGTAGACGTCTTCTTCTAAATTTCCGTGAAGAAATGCTGTTTTTATATCAAGATGGTTTACAACTAAATTTTTGTATGCCGCACAGGCTAAAAATGCCCTCAATGTTGTATATGTTGTATAATGTTTATAGTTTCACGAAATCATCATAAATCTATCAAAGTCAACAAAATGTCCCTATTATTTATGAAGCAGTTTTATATTAAATAACACTTTAAAGAAATATTCTTTAAAAGTATTTAGTAATAGCTTTTTTGCTATATAATGCATTCAACAACAATACTCGCTTGTTTCACTATTTTTTCTTTCTAACCGATGACCAGGCCCTTACCTGCCGAGTTATCTCAGCTTAACGAGTTAGATACCTGGTATCGGGGTGGGACTCAAAGATATATTTTAATTAGATGTGAGATGCTTAATCCAACGCAGTAAACTGTTAGTTAATATGATAATTATTTTTGGAGTTATAAGAATGTTTCTTTTACGCAATTAGATATTATTTGGCGTTTTATATAAGTTGTCGAAATTCGTTCGTCAGCAATCCATTAATAGAGCATTATTATGTATTAAAAATATTGAAATATACGTTTAAATTTTATTTTGGAATTGCGATGCATTTTATAAATAGTTTACACATGTTTTATTTTCATATTTTATATTATGCATATCCATGATGAGTAAGTATTACGTGAACTCCAATTACTAGTTAACTTTTGTACTTTTAAAACGTGCATCATGTAAACGTCAACCAAAAGCCCTTTATGATCTTCAGAATGCTGTTTAAGAGGATTGGGCCAAATTAACTGTTTGAAAACCACAAAAGGTATTCATTGTGAAAAACATTACGGCTTAGGAAGGAAGTTCAGAATAAGGGATATCAAATTAAACATATTTTTTAAACATATAAATTAAACATATATTTTATGCAAAACAGTTCGGTAAAGCTGCTATCAGATTCAACAATTTTTCAAGCAATTAACTTTTCAGTTGATTTTCTCTCCAACTTTTTAACAAAAGAAGGTTTTTTTTTTTTTAAGTTACAATTGTTGTTGCTATAGTTGGAGTAAAATACGGTTCTACTATTACCTGTTGTTGCAATTTATTACTCTTTTGTTGACTCAAATAAAGTATTCTAAAACAGTTTGATCAGTGTTTCAGCTATCTCTTGATACGAACACCTATTCAAAATTCTATTTATATATAATCTGTGTTTTATATCATCCCATATATGTGCTTTTCTTTTACGCTTTACATCAAAATTCTTCCTTGGTCGTCATTCTATATCAGCTTAAAAGTAGCGTCGGCCGTCTTGGTAGATGGGAAACGAATGACGTTGAAAACTGCTTATCACTGACTGGCTAAAGTATTGCAACTTGGGTGAAAAATCGTAGCTAACTGAGACTTTTTTAGAGCAAGGGTAAAATGTTGGAGAGATTGCTGTTTGACATCACATGAAGGGCTGAATGGATTTCTTGCAGAAAATTGGCTCAAAACTTGCTCGTAAAGTTGTTGAATCTGACAGCAGCTCAAGTACCTTGAAAATTGTGTAAAAAATGGCGCGAATAAACTTTGTATTTAGATGCTTCTAAAAACAAATTTGCCACTTCATTTGTTATAATATACTACACCATTAACTATGTTTCAGGCAAGTGGAATCCGGCTGAAAGGACTTTTAAAGAGTTTCTGCAGTGTTCTTTCTTTGTTTGCGATATAGTGTCGATGAACCCTCACTGTCAGATAAATGGTATCATCGATGTGTGGGATTTAAATGGAATATCTATGAGACATGTCTCGGACGTATTGTGGAATGGTCATTGGAGGGACATAATTCCCTTTCTCCAAGTATGTTTACTTACTTGTTTTATTCAGTATTTTGAATTCAATATTATATATCATCTTATCATCACAGACAGACGGATAGGATGAGAAATAGGTGGGTAAGGTGACGAGTAGTGAATCGGGTTGAGAGATAGGAAGAGACCAAACATGAATGAAATATGAAATGAAAGGAATGAGGGGTTTTACCCAAATATAGTAGTACGCGCCATATTGTGTATTCTATATTGACACTAATCAATGGATATATGGATACAACCCCTCATCTTTTTCTTTCATTTTGGGAATAATGTATTTTGAGCTTATTCTATAGACGATCACTTTCAGAATTTTCAAGCTATGTTTTTGAGACTTAGCTGTGCTACACATTTAGCTAACACAATATGCACATTATATTTTGATTGCTTTTGCACATTCGCAGTAAAAAATTATTTAATAAACCTGCTCATTTTGCATTTAATTTTTATTATTTTTTAATTCTGATTACAGGGTATTCTGTACAATGTTGTTTCTCATATTTTCAGAAAATAACATTATTTTATATTAGGAACTCTGTAAATTATAAGCAAAAAAAACTTGGAAAGATTTTGGACTGTTTTTATATAAATCTTGGTTTCTATACGAGTGCACATACTATCCATATAAAAATGAACACAATTTATTACAATAAGCCACTTAATCATAATCTAAATTTTGAGCTCTTTAACTACATTCATTTTCACAGGGTTATCCAAAAGATATTTATTCTTTTTCAATTTGTTGAAAGTGCCCTATGAAGTTTCGGGAAAAAATCTTCACTTAAATTTATGACCTGTACTATTATGCTTACACACTAAGATTTTCAGGATAATTCATCATGTATTTTTCTAGATATTTAACAAAATGTCTGAAATCGCAAATGGCCGGTCACCTTTGGCCATATAGTGTATGTAGTATGCATGGTTCTCTTGAATCTACTATGGTCCTACACAGTATGTTACAATAAGCCACTTAATCATAATCTACAATTATAGTGCTTTTACTACATTGGTTTTGACAGGGTTATCCAAAAGTTATTCTTTCTTTTTCAATTTGTTTACGGTCCCCTATAGAGTTTCGGGGGAAAATCTTCGCGAAAACGCATGACCTGTACTATTATATTTACACGCTTAGAGTTTTAGGATAATTCCTCATGTATTTTTCTATATATTTAACAAAATGTCTAAAATCGCACTGGCCGGTGATATTTGGCCATATAGTGTATATATATATACATATATATATATAGAGAGAGAGAGAGAGAGTTATCAAGTAGCTAATTCATAAAGAGCATTAAATACGCAAAAGTTTTTGAGGAATCATCATATCAAAAATAATCATTTAAGTATGAAAAGAAATAGTAAAATAAATAAATAAAAATTTCATTTTTCTACGACCAAAAGTTAGAAATTGATTACCTTTTTTGACAATTTTTTACTTTTTTGTCACTGAAAGTGCACTTTTAATGTTTTTACTACCAGAAAACTCTTAAAATTCACAAAATTAAAAGTACAATTCGTTAAGGTTTGTCACACAGAAATCAAATTTTTGTTATTTTGTATTATTTGAAGGATATATGAATTTTCACTTGAATGTAATTTATAAAATTCAGGGGACTTGTAAAATTTTAAATTTACTTTAGAATTAATATATGTAAGTGATTTTTTTGAGAAAAAAAAGCGTCATTTGTAGTTACAAAATTTAATATAGCTTTGTAACCTTTATCTTTTTCAGAGAGGCTACCCTTTTAGGATAAAGAAAGTTATGGTATTCAACACTAATCGACTGGTACGACTCTTATACAACATGGTTAGACCTTTCATAGAAAAAGAAATAGCAGAAGCAGTAAATATGGTTCAATTTATTTCTATTTTGTCTGATTAAGAGGACACAGTATCTTTGAAGCCATTTTTTCAATTTTGAATATTGTAATATAACGTGGTAGCTTAATACTTAATACTATTTTTTTCTAAAACAGCTTGTTTTACTAGGATTTAAATTAAAATATATATATAACAACTTTTTTAAAAATTCATATTTTTAAACTATTTTTAAAAATATGAATATTTTGGCTTCGATTTTTTTCTATATTATTTAGTAGATACTACATAAAACTGTGTATGGATTTATAGATGTAGTGGATTTTACATTTAATATGAGTTTTTTTCAACTGTTTTTTTCAAATATGAATTTTTATGTATATGAAAAAAATGAAGGAAATTTAAAAAACCCTTATAATTTATACATATATAGTTTCCACATATCAAGAAAAAAGATATTTCGGCCAATCAGATGCTTTGAAACCGTCGTTCTGCCACCGCCCCTTCAATATTAGGTATGAGCGCTGACACTAAAATGGCGGCTGCCGAAAATGTGTACGGTCCCCTAAAATTTGACTACAATATTTTATAATAGATTTCTTAGACTTCTTTAATGTCAGAGAAATAAAGCAAAAAACTTTAAAAAAATTATTGGTACCAAAACTGAAGAAACCGTACACACACCGAAAAAAAAATTGTTTCGAATTTAGTATTAATTTTACAGAAGAGGAGGGGCTAACTTACCTTATAGCAATTACGATAGACAAAAACAGACACAAGAGGGAGATCTTAGAATGGTTCCGTTTAATTTTTTAAATACGGAACTCTAAAAAGTGCTTATTACAGTTTCCCTTTCATGCTTATGTTTTTCATTTAAAAAAAGGGGGTCATGGGCTGCGTAAATAGGCACATTTATTCCAAAGTATTGGTCTTTCCATATTTATTTCTGTATATCCCATTGTAAACTAAATTGATTTTAAAATGAGTCCTTAACTGTATCTAAATATCTGAAATATTAATAACATTAACACATTTCCACGGATTGGAGGATTAAAAACATAAAAATTTCTATACTAGTGAATCTTAAAAAAAAAAAAAAAAAAAAAAAAAAAAAAAAAAAAAAAAACACTTAGAAAAATTCATTGTAGACAGATTCTTTATTAAGAAATTCGCCGTCTTTTACAAATGTGTTATGACTTTTTTTACACGGATTATTCTATCCATTTTGCACCGATCTAGAAATTGTTTCGTTTAAGACAGGATTTCGTCATATACAGATTTTTGTAGCACCTTTTATAATACTGTTTCCCCCATCCCCTAGCATTGTATATGAACTATTCTTTAAAGAAAAGTTTAATTGTTGAATCATGGTAATTTAAAATTAGAATAAACTATGGCTATAGCGGAATCGATCGGTATCTTGAAAATTTTCCGTAGAAGACAATATTCCGTCTGAGACAAATTCTACTCTGTCTGCGGATTCGCAGGAACTTGAAAATCTTTCCGATTTAGACATATTTCCGCCTTACACAGTCCACCTTGTACAGAGAATTTACTGTATATATCTATTTTCGGCGAAATTGTATAAAGCCCAGGTCCGGTTCGGCGCGACCCGAGTCTGCAGAAGAAGTAAGACTAGGATACTACCCAGAGAAGTGATATCCAGACTTAACCCGTCCTGAGGCTCGTGCAGGCCTCTAAATGGCATTTGAAAGAGGGAAAAAGTGTACTAAGGTCTGGAAAATTTTTAAATAAATTATGAAAAAACTGAACGTAAATTTGAACGTAAATTTCGTTCAAACTCGTCTATTTTTTGAGTTTCCGTTCAGTTCAAACTCGTTTATAAAATAGTGAGCGAAGTTCAGTTCAAAATTCACAAATAGTGAGCGAAACTCGTGAGTTTTCGTTCAGTGAGCGCGTTCATACCCAATACTGATATATATATATACACTATATTGCCATTGATTATTGGACATTTGCGATTTTAGACATTTTACTAAATATCTAGAAAAATACATGAGGAATCATCTCGAAACTCTTAGTGTATAAATATAATAGTATACGTCATACATCTCCGTGAAGATTTTTTACCGAAACTCCATCGGGGACCGTCAACAAATTAAAAGAGAATGAATATCTTTTGAATAACCCTTTCAAAACTAATGTAGCAAAAGCGCTCAAACTCTAGATTATGATTGAATACCTTATTGTAATACACTGTGTTCATTTTTATGCAAATAGCATGCATACTCGCAGAGTAATTAAGGATTTTATAAAAATGGTCCCAAATTTTTCCAAGTTTTTCCCTTATAATATTCAGAGTTCTTAATATAAAATAATATTTTTATCAGAAAATATGACAAACAATATTGCACACAGTACCCTGTAATCAGAATTAAAAATAATGAAAATTGTATACAAAATGAGTTGGTTTACTAAATAATTTTTTACTGCGCATGCGTCAACGATATCAAAATTTCATTTGCATATTATGTTAGCTAAATGTATAGAGCAACTTTTGTGAAAGTCACAAAATCATAACTTGAAAATTCTTAAAATAATCGTCAATTGAATAAGTTGAAAATCCGTTATTCTCAAAATGAAGCAAAAACAAGAGGGGTTGTATCCATATATTCATTGATTAGTGTCAATATAGAATACACAATACGGGATGTTACGACTACTTTTGGATAAAATCCCTCATTTTTTTGCTTCATTTTGGAAACAACGGATTTTGTCCTTTTTCTATAGACGATTACTTTCAGAATTTTCAAGCCATAATTTTGAGACTTTTACACAAGTTGCTCTATACATTTAGCTAACATAATATGCAAATGAAATTTTGATATCTTTGACGCATGCGCAGTAAAAAATTATTTAGTAAACCTACTCATTTTTCATACAATTTTTATTATTTTTTAATTCTGATTACAGGGTACTGTGTGCAATATTGTTTGTCATATTTTCTGAAAAAAATATTATTTTATATTAAGAACTCTGAAAATTATAAGGAAAAAACTTGGAAAAATTTGGGACCATTTTTATAAAAACCTTAATTACTCTGCGAGTATGCATGCTATTTGCATAAAAATGAACACAGTGTATTACAATAAGGCATTCAATCATAATCTAGAGTTTGAGCGCTTTTGCTACATTAGTTTTGACAGGGTTATTCAAAAGATATTCATTCTCTTTTAATTTGTTGACGGTCCCCTATAGAGTTTCGGTAAAAAATCTTAACGGAGATGTATGATGTATACTATTATATTTATACACTAAGAGTTTGGAGATGATTCCTCATGTATTTTTCTAGATATTTAGTAAAATGTCTAAAATCGCAAGTGTCCCATAATCAATGGCAATATAGTGTATATTAAATAACTATAAATTTAAACGTTAAATCCATATGCAAAAATACTAAATACCCCATGGAGAACAAGTAAAATAAATTCAAACACTCTAAAAAATAAATGTGTAAATTAGTCAAATTTACACACATTTATGTGTAAATTTGTAAATTTACACACTTGCCATGTACTTTACACATTTTTTTTTGCAGAATTTTACCTGTTTTTATGTGTTTTTAGCTTTTGAAACTAAATGTGTAATTTGTTATCTCTCGAAAAACATAAATAAGTGTGTAAAAGTAGAAAAATACCTAAATTGACACCGATTGGTGTGTTATTGTAATTTACGCATAGTTCTTATATACACTGATAAGTGTGTATATATCTAAAATCACACACTTGTCATGAAAATTACACATTTTGTAAAAAGAATTACTTGTTTTTATGTGCATTTATTTTGTGATATTAAGACTGCAAGTTGTTGTCGGTTGGTTACCCAGACAAATGTGTAAAATTAGAAAAATACCTGGATTTACATGTACTGGTGTGTTATTTTAAATGTTCGTCTGCATTTTGTATAATAGCAAGTACGCAGGTGAAAAATGAAAATTGAAAACATCTGCTGTATCGTCGTTTCGCCATTTTTAGAATGGAACATGTCAAAAGAGGAAAGTTTGTTCTCCTCTGTTAACTCAAAAAATAAGAATAAATCATAATACAATTACAAATAATCGAGGAATGTTAATTATCACTGCATGTTTGTCTTCATATTTAGAAAAAAATGAACTATGTTTTCTTTTCTATTGTGATTTTACCGGCGTGAAAAAGTTGGATATTCTATAACAAAGGTATGTAAATGTTTGTTCTAATGAAAATAAAGCTTTTCAATTGACAACTAATTTAATAGATTTTCATGGTTCAGTTTTTCATATTTAAACTGTAAGTTTTTTGACATACAACCAAAAATTAAGGAATTTAAATGTCATTAAAAGTATTAGCAGCATTATTATATTTAAGAAAATGATAAAATTTCGGTGCTTTATTTTCTAATATTGTTCGCTTCTTTTCTATTTGAATATATCTAATCTTTTTCTAGCTTAGATTCCTTTTATTATGTGAAAAGGAAAAATAATGTTTGTGATTTCTGTGTGTTATGAAAGTTTTATCATAAAAAGTGCTATCATATTTCAACTAAATTATGATTATTTTATTGAATTAGTAAAATTTACATTAGAAAATCTTAATCGTTGTCCGAGTTCCAAAGGTGTCGCAAATGCGTTCCTTCATATTAAGCATACTTATGACTATTCTATGAAAGCTATAATTATGAAGAAAGAGAAGTATACATAGGGGGAACTGGGGGACATTGATACAGCTTTTTTCAAAAAACTTTTTTGGTGTCTAGAAAGCAAAAATTTCAAGTTATTTTTCTATGTGATGTCAGAAAAACCTGTGTACTGTGTTATAAAAATGTACAATCGCTGTTATATATATTATTTTTGCATGTAATTTTTAAAAAATCAAAAAAAGTAATTTGTATCAATGTGCCCCACCCCCGGGGTAGATTGATACACTTTGACACGTCTGGGGAAAATGCAGACAAAATAACACCAATGCATATTTTTTAAAGAAAAATGGTTGGCAAACCCTTTTATATATATTTATAGACATTAAAATCGCACACAATTTATTTGTAAGCGATATTAAAGCAATCAAAAAGAAATGTATAATGATCTGATGTTCTGGCTGTTCCTTGTCTGTCTGTTGACTGTGGTAACTTTGTCATATATGGCACTTTAACCCCAGAATTATCTTCTTTCTTAGGAAAGGTGAAAGAATTACCAGGTTTTCTGTTTATAAATAGGTTTACAAACAGAAAATAAAGGATAATTACATTAAAAATTATGTTTATGATATAATTATCCTGTACTGTTCTGCAGCTTCTTTCTCTTACTTAACATTTCTCATGTCGATAATACTTTTTTCTCTGGAGAATCGATATAAATTTGAGATTTGCCAGGCTGCCGTCTATTTCTTTTGTTAATTATACTAGCACTAGATATTGTGTAAGTTTGTACGTCTATTTTTTGCAAAAATACTATAAAATGTTCTAATATAAGGAAATTAGAGCTATTTCACTTCAATAAAAACTAATAGCAGAAATTTTTGACGAAAAATGGTTGAATTAAGGAGTGTATGGTTAAAAAAATAAATAAAAGGTAATGAAAATATGAACTAGAAAAGAATTTAGGTCGTATCAATGTGCCCCGACAAAGACTGTATCAATGTGCCCCATACAGCCATTTTGAATAAAATGAGTCGCAAATCCAACACTTCATAATTTATTTAACAATAAAGAATGAGGAACTGATAAAGAGTAGCTTTACTTGCCAGGGAGGGTATTCTTTTCGGTTGAAAATACTGGAACAGTTATATAATACCATTTCAATTGTACAACTCAAATTTACTTTTGACCTACAAAAACAATTAATCACCCATCCCATTTCATCAAACTATTGAATCATTCCAAAACTTTCTGTATGTAGTTAATTTCACTAGTATCACCTTTTGGAGCTACTGTGAAACTTCCTGTAATGACCCTGTGTGCTGTACAGGGGGTGTATCAATGTGCCCCAAGTATCAATGTGCCCCAGTTCCCCCTATATGTATTAGTTATTGAATTGACTTTTGAATTTAAACACTAATTTAACACATTTAGTGAAATTCTTTGTGCACTTATTCTAAAAAAAATTATATACATGAAATGTATATGTATATATATATATGTATTTGTAAAATGTCTCATTTTTGACAAAATGAGATTATTTGTAAAATGATACATTTTTGCAAGAATGGGATTATTTTTGGTTAGAAATTGAATTAACCTTATAAATGAACTTTCTTAAAACTGAACCCAATATTTTTATTAAATTAGTTAGTGTTTTTAATTTCAGTATTTGTGAATTTATTATCATAAAAAGGTAATTAATTTGTGTACATCAATATAATAATAATAAAATTAAATAGATTGCATTTTTTAGTTCATTTATGCTTTTTTGTATGTTTCTGTATTTATAAACAAATTTTGATACTTCTTAAGATGTATTATGTAAACCTGTAATAAATAAATATATATATAGAAATGTAAAAAAAAAAAAAAAAAAAAAAAAAAAAAAAAAAAAAAACTCATGCGCGCATTATTATTATTATTTTTTTTTGGGGGGGGGGAGGGCGTTTTTTGAAGCAAGCTATTTTAAAGTATTACATATTATACTTCAGTATAGGTAGATGTGCCAGTAATGGACACCCTTCTAGTAATGTATCAACAATAAATCACAATAATGTAATCACAATAAATAAATAAATAAATGCAAACTAAACTTTTATTATTTTTTCTTAGGGAGCGAACGATTTTAATAAGCTGACTTAAACCAGTAATTAAATCGTGATTTAAATCAACTTTTTTTTAATCATCGACTAAAATCATAAATTTTATAAAGATTTAAAAGGACAGAAAAAAGTATTAAAATCTAAGGTTACCATAATTTGGCAAGTTTCTACAGGTACTGACTTTTGAATGCACAAAAAAGCTTTAAATAATTATTTCTAAGCTTAATTTCTGAGTATTGTCAAAGACTTAAGATGATAATTTTGTAAAAAGCATAGTTTTTATCTTATAAGTATAAAAATCATTTAATTTAAAAATGATATTCAAATCTGGTATAAATCTGGTATAAAAGTTTTAATTTCCTTTTAATAATCAAATTATTGATTTTTTTATATAATATAGGCTAGCAAGTATAATAATTTTCTGCAAATAAACGAATAAAGTAGCCAAATCTTATTTTCTCATTCTGCTTTTGCAATAATAAATTTATAGCAAATATTGGAACTAAAAATAGAATGAAATAATGACATCCGCTGAATCGCTATTGTAAAAGAAGGCATGAGAAAAAAAATTATAAAATATTAAGCATAGCAAGAGCTTATTCAGTAAAAGTTGAATGTGTTTACTTCTCTACAAGTCATATACACCCAAATAAAAATTTTCATGATTAATTAAGGCAGCAAAACTGTCTGAAACACTAAATGCTGAGAACTTCCACTAAGTACTAATAATGGTGCTGTTTAATGTTTTGAGGATTTCATATATAATTGGCTATTCCTTATATTTACTTTGTATGTGTGTTTGAATGTGCTGACATATTTTGGGGGGTTAATATATGTAAACGTGGATGTAAATTTAGATTCAGGCTTGACAGATTGCAAAATGAGATGCAAATAAATTTGTTAATTTTGTTATTTGTGTTACTAATTGATGAAATTACTTATTTGCAGTTGTTATTAATTCTGTAACTACTTGCTGTTTCCTCTAAGCACTTTTTTAGGGTGGAAAAACTTTCTTCTTATAAAATTGGCAAAATACTACCTTATTAAAATATAATTAAATTCACTTACAGTAAACACAGCTTTCTTGTAATACAACTTCCAAATTACATATTATTTCTTAATCTAAGTTCCCAAGATCTTATAAAAGTGACAGAGAATTATTTCTTTAGAAAAAAAATTAAAACATGTTATTACTTAATTGTATTTTTTAATTTGTAATTCATAAAATTATTAAAATTAATGGCACTTTGTTTATCATAATGAGAAATTGAATGCTTTTTATAATTACTAAACACATTACTCAGCATATTTCCCCATGAAATAATGTATTTTTTGGAACTAGCATCTTCCCTTTTTTTCTTTCTAGAATGAGCACTAAATTGTTAACATAAATTGATTGCTAACATAATCTGTGTCTTTATCCTTTAACTAACATAACTAATAGTTTATTAAAATATGTAATTAGACATACAGATTACATATTTTATTAAAATATGTAATAGTTTATTAAATTTTAGTAATTAAAATATGTTATATACTAATTAAAAATTATATTATTACTAATTTTATGCTAATTAAAAATGTATATATGTTCCTAAATACAGAGATTGTTGTTTAATAATTATTAATTTTAAATAGTGTTAATAGTTTATGTTAAATGCAGTTATTAATAATTGGAAAAAATGTAAATATCACTAGTATTTAATATAGTTTTGCATAATATTATCGCAAAATATTAATGTATATGATGTTATCATATGCTACAAAGGAAACTACTACTAAAAATAGTTCATAGTTACAGACATTATAAAACTACTCTGTAGTTTTTATAATGTCTAAACTATTAGTTATGTAGTACAATTAGTTAGTAGTACAATAAACTAATAGTTATGTTAGTTAAAGGATAAAGACACAGATTATGTTAGCAATTAGAGGTTTTTTTTTTTTTTTTTTTTTTTTTTGTAGACTAAAATTTTTGGTAGTCTTTCAGTATTTGAACATTGGGGACAAAAATCATAAAATTCCAATTTATATCAAAATAATCTGATTTAGTTCTTTCAGGTATGATGTCCTACTCATAGTACGTGTCTTTTAATGGGGTATTATTTTGTTTTAAGAAATATTTTTGCTGATATTTACATGCATTAATGTTAGTATATGCCTATGCATTTACCATATGACTTCATTTTATGCTTAAGCATTTAATAATAATTATTATTATTATTATTATTTGGTTAATTTTCTCTGCGCTGTTTGCGATTCTTTTATTTCTAACATCATATTTCCCTCTTTAAATTTAAAATAAAAGTTACTTTCTTGAAAGAATCATGTCTAATAATGCGCAGAGATTAGGAGAAAGTTCTAATATCAATTAAATCTTATTACAATGCAATATTTTCTAAACATTTCCCAAAATTCTTTTTTAGCCTATGGCCATATGTATATTGAATAATACGCAAAATAACAACATTCGTTATCTTTCAGATTATGAAATATTGGTGAAACACTAATTAATGCACTTGGATAGCTAGTATTAATATTATTAATGTATAAGTGTGTATTATTAATACTATTAATGTTACTAATATTAAAATGTATTATTAATATTATTAATAATAAATATTTCTGAAAAAACTGCTCTTTAAAATATTAAAAACAACATGAGTTGTTATAGCAGTAGATATGAGCGAGAGAATTTCTTTTTAACTTTAATTTAAAAGATAGAAATCGTAAGGAATTGAAATTATGCACAGTCTGCGCATAAATTGTGATCTCACGATTGTAGAACTATAAACCAACTCTAAAAGAAATTACAAACTGGTAATTAAAATTTCAGTTTATCATGCTTTATATAAAAACGGGTATATCAGTGATACGAAAATGATTTGTCTTTTATTTAGTGTGGTGTGAAAATTTCCAAAATACATTGCTGGTACACTATTTTCTGGGCATCAAACAGAGCTACCAGAAAATATAATCTCAATCAGTAAACGATATTGTTCTTTGTACAATTTTTTTAATCATTAAAATTATCATTATTAATCATTGGGAATTAATTCCCAATTTAAACATACTAAAACATATAATGTTAACGCTAAATACATAAAAATATGTCTGCTGGAATATTACACAAATATCTATAAGTATTTTGATTATTACACACAAATCTGTGTTTTGCATGTTCAGAAGAAATATTTATATGAAGAGAATGCTACATAAAAATCTGTGTATTTTGCATATTATACAAAAACCTGTGTAATTTACATACTACACAAAAAATTGAGTATTTTACATAAAACACAAAAGTATGTGTTTCTTGTATTATACACAAAAATACATTTAATCACAGAAAATTACACATATGAATGTGTGAGAATATTACACATAAATCTGTGTATTCTTCTGTAATTTACACATTAAAGTGTGTATTTCAAGACTTATCAGATAACATTTACACATTTGGACTTATCATCAAATTACACTTTAAAATGTGTATTTTCAAATTTACACATTAGGCGTGTATTTTGGCAATTTACACACCAATTTACACACATAGACATGTCGTTTTTGTATCATCGATATACCTGTTTTTATGTGTAAATTTACACATTTTTTTTAGAGTGAACCTATATCTAAATTAGCAAAAAGGCCATAGTGTTTATCGAAAAAGAAATAGTCCAAGAGCCGACCGCACAAAACGCTATGTCATCGAGCACAAGAAAAAAAATCCTTTACTTCATGGAAGAGTAGTAATATAGGAATCTAATAATCCATGTCTGCCGGAAGCGAAGTGGTGCATACGCCAAAAAATGATACCACTAGTGGTTGACTCGTAGTCTTAGCATTGTGACACAGTTTTCGAACTTTTGATTGTAGGACAAACACAATGCTAAACTTTCGAGTCAACCACTAGTGGTATCAATTTTTGGCTTATACACCACTTCACTTCCGGCAGACATGGATTATTAGATTCCTATATTACTACTCTTCCATGAAGTAAAGGATTTTTTCTTGTGCTCGATGACATAGGGTTTTGTGCGGTCGGCTCTTGGGCTAAAAGTAATAAAAATATGAACACGATGAAAAATCAGTTTAAACTTTTTATTTGTATGGATAATTGTGTTGGATCTATTAAAAAATTTTACAATATCTCGCGATATAATTGTCGTATAGATAAAAATGAGGTGTCAAAATATTCAGGTTTAAAGAAGCTTTCAGTTAATATTAAAAAAAGAAAATTGATGTTTTGACAAATTTCAAGGTAGTGTGTCCCTTTAACACTTAGTGTCTAAAATTGTGAAAACATTTTTGGGAAATAATATTTTATGTTTGATGACTCATAACAGAATATTTTGAAATCCACGTATTACTGACATTATTATTCAATAAAGAATGTAATTTTACAGCCAAATAATTAGAACGAAGTAGTAAATCTGGTTAGGTTGATGAGAAGTATTTTATTTTTACTGCAACGTAACCTATCTTTATGAGCATTTGAAAGAATGCATTTTATTTTGTTTATCAAAGAGTCAATTATTTGATGTCAAGCATTGATAATCATAGCGATAGTTGTATCTTTGTGGTCTCGGCTCCCGTGAAGCATCGTATACGACGAGCGCAGCTCTCGAGATCATCAAGAGGAGCGGCCACATAAACGAAAGGAATACAAATTAAAATCACGGAACTTCACATCCGAAAAAAAAAAAATAACACACGCGTACTTAAGAACAAACTTTCGGTTGGAATTACATGTGTTATGTTCGAACGAAAGATATCTAAGACGCAAGCGCAAGTGAGAGTGCCCCATGTTGATTATTATGTAAGAAGAATAGAAGAAACAAAATGTCTTAAATTAAAACACGTTTGAAGCAACGAAGTACCTCAAAATAAGACGTTTGCAAAGGTTTTAGACACTATTTTCAGTTCGTTACACCATGATTATAGTAAGACACTAATGTGTCGTAAATTAAAATATTTATAATGGCTTACTTTTCAGACTAAGACATTTAAGTGTCTGATATTCTTCTTCAGTCGCATATGGATCTAAATTTCAGACGCTTGTATTTGCAGTGTACGTAACTCGGAAAGCCGTTGTAAAATAAATCTGTCTCTCCCCCTGTTTTTTGTTTTATTATTATTATTATTTGCATTGTCATGAAAGTTATAACTATCAAGTTCGGAGTTCTTAGCAGAGAATTTAGATTTTTAAAAGCTCATTCAATTTGTCTGATTATACATAAAAACTTGATGTCTCAAATAACTGAATATTTTATATATTCAAGAATATTTCCGAGAGAACATTTTTTTTAATTTTAACAATTTTTGTATTTTTATATTTTAACCACCTGACATATTTCTTTTTTCTTTGACAGATTTTTCTTCTTGGATCAGACGTGACTGAGCTGCACCAGCATGTCAATCCGGCACTTTTACCGGAGAGCTCGCAAGGGACTTTGAAAGAGGAAGCGTGGGGTATATCGCAGCACGTAATGGACAATCTACCGTATTTGAAATACGAAAGAACTTTTATTTTTTAGTGAAATATTTTCCTGTAAATAGTAATTCATGTTTTAGAAATTACTGGGTGTAACATAGTATACTTTGTGCATTTCATATATGTTCATAGTGCACCGTATAACCCGGTGCCACGCCAATGTCGTATAACACACACCACTAATTTCAATGCATACAATTTTTATTTCAAGCATATAGTGCTGTATAACACGCATCTAGTTTTCTCTACGAAAAACATGCCAGAAATACTAGTTTTCCCAACTTTAGAAAACGTATCTTTTCCATACGACATGCGAACACACACCCAAAGAAAAGTTTTGTTGAATCAGCAAAAATTTGTTTGGTCCAACAAAGTTTCTCGTTTAAATATGGGTCAATGGAAATTTTGTTTGAATAAACAAAAAGAATAATTGTCGATTTTTTTTTCAATGTCTGTCCACAATTTTCATTCGAAATGCATAATAACGTAATAATAACGTCATTAAGCCGTCTCAATTTGAAAAGTTTTTATTATCCAAAAATTATGTAAATCTTTTATAGCTACATAAGTCAATTAAACAAAATTACATGAAAGAGTTATGGCTACTGCACACAATTTAAATTTTTCAAAAACAACAAAATTTTGTTAGAATTACAAATTGAAAATACAAGACTTTAATAAGACTAAAATAAAATGGATGAAATTTTTTTGTCTGAGCAACAAAACCGATTTTTTACTTTAACTAAAAAATTCGCTTAAAACAACCAAAATGTACTCAACAAAACATGTTTTGTAGTTCTAATCAATTCCTTTTTAAGGATGCAATCATTTCCGATGTGCTCTATTCCTATCATTTAGAATCTAAATAACCCATCCCCAAAATATCTTAATGGTAGAGACGATGACTATTTGTGGCTAGATGAAAGCAACAGTTGGGATAGTGTACATTAATGCGAGTGGAAAAGAAGATGGCATACCTGAAAATAAGGATGATTATTACGAATTTTGGTACTACTCTGTTATCCCGTTGACCAATTTCGCCAAATTATAAAAATCGCCAAACTAATAGCCAAATTATACATATTGACATAATGTTTATTTTAAATAATTAAAAAACAAATAATTAGTAGAACATTAATAAAAATACAAATAAAAAGTCGAAATAAAAATCACTTAATGACATTTTAAATACGTGAATCGTATTTTATGTCATTGAATGTGACATTCACGACCATCCATTATTGGCATTTAATCTTATAGTTTGGCGATAATTTTTTGGTCGACGGGATAACCTAGTAGTACCCGAATTTTTAATGCTATATGATAATAAAAATTAAGTTTATTACAAACTATATATTTTAAGTTTTTTTTTATTAATGTGATATATAAACAAAGTTAAATATGCCTCTAAAAATTTGGAATATTTTCCTAATGCTTTGCATTAACCATTTTATATTCGGTATATAACACGCAGACGACGGGAAAATGAAGTTATTTTTTCGCGTTAAAAGTGCATGTTATACGCCGAATTATTCGGTAACATAAATTTTACCAATTTGAAATATTATATATATATATATATATATATATATATTTTTTTTTTTTTTTTTTTTTTTTTTTTTTTTTTTTTTGCCGGATTACCAAAATTATCGGGAAGGCTGCTAAAAAAAATGAGAAAAAAAGGCATTCGCTATTAAACAGAATCTATATTACGATGTAATCAAAAACTAACCTTTGAAATCAGGCTATAATAAAATTTTAAACTTGAAAATATGAAATATTGCATCTTTTAAAACCTTATACAAAAACGGCAAACTACTGAATTAGCCTAGAATACATGATTTAGAAAATTTGGGATTTTAGCTATAGATGTTATCGTGAACACACCTGATCTTAGACATTCTATTTACTGAACTGATCAATATATAATATTTCATCCAAGAAAGTTCTGATAAATAAAATAAAGAAGCTATAGTATAGGGGAAGATGGGGATACTTGAGCCATTTTTTGAATTTTAATTTTTTAAAATTTTTTATATTTTTTTAGAATAAAATAAAATATTGAAAATGAAAATTTGATATTTTTTCTTCAACTAAAAACCACTTTCAATTAATTTTGAACTATTTTTCTGTGTATAATAAATGTTTATTTTTTATTTTACATCGTGGCACAAGTATCCCCATGGCGGGGATACTTGAGCCATGCTGAAGGGATACTTGAGCCACTAAGGAAAAATACCTACAAAAATAATTTTTTCGCTTTATTTTTGCACAAACATTTTACATAATGATAAATTATGAAACGTAAAGTCCTTCAAAACCAATTGAGAAAACAAAGCTAGTATACGATCATTTTTTGTCGTTAAAACTGGTTGTCGGAAGATAATTTCAACTTGAGTTATAACAACGGTAGAAACATCCTCAGTTCAGAGCCATTTAAATTTGGAATCTGCAATTCTTCGTGCAAATTTCATTTTCAAAATATTAAGCACTTATCCAACAAATATTTTTACAGTTTTCTTTCTGGCATATTTTATTAGTAACCAACCATCAATAGAAGATTTTCTTTTCACATCATCACCATCATTGACAGAATTTTCCTCTAATGATATTGTCGAACTCATGCTTTTAATATAGTAGATGTCGGAATTTAAGCCAGATGTATCATTCTACTATTTGAAACACTTTTTTGATTTCACAGGAAAAGATTTTGTCTTCCTCTTTGGCTCCATGCAGGTAAGTTTGAACTGGGATTTTTGTTGCTTTTCTTGTTTTTTGTGCGCTCCTTTTACCAATTTTTCTTCAATTTTCTTAGTTAAAAAAAAGTTACAGCAACAGAGGTTACGATTTCAATATAAAATATTAATCTTAATACGTTATATTAAAAAATAAATATTTTAATATGTTGGACCTAACTAATTAAAGTATTAGAGATTATAGCCTGTAAAACCGTTTTAAAAATTTATTTTAATTTAATGAAAGTTAAATTGAAAACTATGTTTACATTTATCTAGACAGGCTATTTTGTTAGTCAAAATGAAAAATAAAATAGATATTTTCATTTAAAAAATATACATTTTAAAACATTTTTAGGTCGTTATTTTTTTAAGAAAAAAAAATAAAATGAAAAATTATTCTCCCTTTTATCCAGAAAAATATCTATTAGTGAATATAAGGATGTAAATTTATTTTTTGTTTGTTTCACCCATGTTTAATTTCTAGTGGGGATGGTTGAGGCATGGCTCAAGTATCCCCACTCTTATTGGCTCAAGTATCCCCACTATCACTATTTTTGTTTCCCAGAGTTTTACTAAATAAAGCATGCAGCTATTAGAACTATTTTAGACTCAAAATACAATTTAAATTATGCTTATTGAATGTATGTATATAGTTGCAACTTTGAACAAAACTTTGATTACAAAAAATCAAAAAAGCCATGCACCCAAATATTTACTTCAGATAGGGAAAAGACAACTATTAATCACTATACTTTCAAAATAGTACCAAGATGTGTGATTTCTTTTTTACGTGTTCAGAACTATAAATATGTTATCATACTGGCAGTTTTAGAAAGAAAAATTAACCAACTGTAGAGATAATAGGGGTGGCTCAAGTATCCCCTATGCTCAAGTATCCCCACTCTCCCCTACCGGGTGTCCCAAAAATGACTGATGGATTTTAAAATTCAATAACTTGCAAACGGTGACAGCTATTTAAATTTTTTTTTTTTGCAGGAGGGTTATATGTAATGTCAGGAGTTTTTTTTACCGTAACTTTTGATTTTAGTTCAAATTTCAAACAATAGATGGCGCTGACGGCGACTGAAGGCCAGGTGATCAATGCTGAGTGAGTTCAGTTTCGGCGTCAACCTGGCCTTCAATTGCCGTCAGCGACATCTTCTGTTTGAAATCCGAACTAAAATAAAAAAATACGGTAAAAAGCTCCTGACATTATACATAACCCTCCTGCAAAAATTTTTTAAATAGCTGTCACCGTTTGTAAGTTATTGAATTTTAAAATCCATCAGTCATTTTTGGGACACCCGGTATATTCATACATAATAAACGCTTCGTAAATTGATCCCTTGAGGCGCAAGCAATAATGTCTTTGTAATATTGAATTCTCACTGGAAAAATCCAAAAATTGTACCTTAAAATAAGAAAAGGCAATTATTCAACATTTTGCGCCAAAGTTAAAAATATAAAAATTCGTTCAAAGTTTCTGATGAGAATCTCGTTTAAATTAGGTGGGATAAAATATGTGTCACTGCCCTTCAAGGGGTTAATATATATCAAATCTCAATGAAACTAATCAAAAACTGGCAACATTTCTCTTTTATCTAACAAGAAAATTATTTCTTTAAACCAATAATCTGAGCAAACTTAAATTTTATAAATGTTACACGGGGCAACTAGGCCATGATTTTTCAGTGTCTCCCTTTAGATTCTGACAATTCAGTTTCGAAAAGCTTAAGTACAACATATAATAAATTCGGCTCATCAGTGTATACTAGATGTTACAAATTTAAATTAAAAATTATGTACTACTTACAATATAAAGTAGAATTGATTTCCTACAATTTCGAACAATACAACTTGTTCATCATCAGGGAAACATTAAAAGACAAAACTAACACGTTACAAAGGTATCATGTAAACTTTGTAACGTGTTAGTTTTGTCTTTTAATGTTTCCCTGATGATGAACAAGTTTTATTGTTCGAAACTATAGGAAATCAATCCTACTTTATATTGTAAGTAGTACATAATTTTTAATTAAATTTGTAACATCTGGTATACACTGATGAGCAGAATTTATTATATGTTGTACTATCAAACAGTGTAATTGGTCCTTCTATAATAGCTTAAGTACATTTGAATGTAAAGTCTGTATTTTTAACCGATTTCAAGGAGGAGGTTATGATTTCGGCCTGTATGTATTTGTTGTTCACCCATAACTTCCCTAAATATGAACCGATTTTGATAATTCTTTTTTTGTTTGAAAGTGTAAGATGCCCTTGTGGTCCCATTTCAATTTCATTAAATTCTGGTGATTAGAACTTTTTAAAAAATAAAAACATTAAAAATTCACATTCTTTTTGAAGTAGTCGTCCAATTAGAAGCGTTCATTTTCAGGCTATTACTCTTATACCGATACGCTATCTTTTTATTTCAAAGTGCGAAGTTTTGACTAGACAATGATCGGGATCCAAATAGATTCTGTGCTCTTAGAGAAAAGAGTTTGATCAATGTGAAAATTTACACTGTTAGAAATCTGCAGCTGTAGCTACACTGTTAAAAATTTGAAACTTTGCTGCGTCGTCACTCCACTGCTTTTATAGAAAAATATTACTTCACTGTATTATAAAGCATTCTCATTGGCCAAAATAGAGATATTCTACAAAAGCGATGGAGTGACGATGCAGCAAAAGTTTCAAATTTTTAACAGAGTACGTAATCACTCCACCATTTGTATAGTCCTCTATTTTGACCAATGACAATGCTCCATCCGTCTGTTGATTAGAACTTTTTAAAAATAAAACTTAAAAATTCAGATTTTTTTCCCCAACAGTCGTCCAATTAGAAGTGTTCCTTTTTCATGCTGTTACTCTTACGCAGATACATGATCTTGCGAAATTTTGACAGGACTGGATTCACATAGATTTTGCTCTATTGCGAAATGAGATTGACCAATAAGAAAATTTACTTACTTTGAGCAACGACAATTTCGCAAAAAATGCAGACTTCTAATTGGTTAATCTGTTTTCTTTAATAGCACGAAATCTACTGGATCCCACCCAAGTTCTCTTTCGCTGTTAGCAAAATGATATTGGCCAATTAGTAGCCTGCATTTTTGCGAACTTTACGCTGTTTACTTCAAACAGTGAAAAGTTTGCAAAATAAAGGCTACTGATTGCTCAATCTCGTTTCGCTAAATAGTGAAAAAAAAATATGGATCATAGCCACTGTTGCAGAGATGCCAGTTCTTTCCAAAGTGCGAAATCTTAACTGGATCAATTCGCGTATACACCAAAATGGAAAATCTACATCGATGCTTATCGACATCGGAAATAGGTGCCAAAAAGCTAAAAATCCACATTTAAAGTACCTATATACGACAGAGTGCAAGTGCCTGTGTATCAGGGTCCTTTCTATGCCGGATGCTCAAAGAAATTAAAGTGCATTGCTATGTATATCGACACTGTCTTGAGATTCAGACTCAGTTATCGAGTTAAATATGGGAATGCTTCCAGATTTTCTTCTGACGGAATTCCTCGATATCAATATGGTAATATACGGGGATATTTGATAGGTTAAGTCGAATCTAGAGAAAATAAAATGGCGAAATATTTTGATGAGCTTGCCATTAAAGTGAAGCTAGTTAACTTCTTGCCCTCTTATAATAGTACTCGTTCAGGCAACTATTGTCAAGTTTTGGAATGGTAAATTTTCACATTTTGTGTAGTGTGAAAAACCGTGTCTGTCGAATCATAGTCTGAACATGCACTGTTAAAAATATGAAACTTTTACTGCATCGTCACTCCACCATTTTTATGAAAAACGATTACTTCACTGTATTATGGAGCATTCTCAATGGTCAAAATAGATATAATTTATAAAAACTGTGGAATGACGATGAAGCAAAAGTTTAAAATTTTTTGACAGTATAGAATGTTGCCACTCTCATATGGAGGTAGTCAAGTTCGTGTTATTAGATTCGAACTCAAAATACAAGCACCAGTGCTCATTTCCGATGTCGTTATTGATGAATTAGATGACTGCAGATTATTTATTAATAGTGCGCTTTTGGTAGCATCTTAATTTTTAGTTTTTATGACTGAAAGAAGAGTATTTTAATATGTACTAACGTATGGAAATACTTTACTCTGCATTAACTCGTGGAAGCACTTTGACGCACTCTGATTGTGTAAGGACACTTTACTGATGGATTTTCAGCTTTTCGACGCTTTCCTTCGATGTTCGTAGATTTCAATGTGGACCTTAAGATTTGTTGGATGTCGTAAATTTCCGACGTGCGAGATCATTCCAAAGTGCTAAATCTTAACTGGACAAGTTCTCACATCCAATAAACCGGAAAGCCACTTCGATATCAACTGACATTGGAAGTACGTGCCTAAAATATAAAAATCCACTACTATACATATTGTTCCGGATGAAAAAGTATTTCCATAAGTCAACGCACAATAATGCGCATTGGCATGTGATGCGAAATTGTTTTCAGATTTAGATATGGTTACCGGATTAGAAATTAGAATGATTTTAAATTTTATTCAGGTAGGATTCCTTGATATGCAAATGACGATACACGGGATATATTGTTTAAGTGAAATGATTCTGTTCAAAAGCGACTCGCCAAGCATCTTATTGAGTCGACCATAATCGTCAATCTTGATAATTTTTAAAACGCATACAATCTAATTCTTTCAGGCAATTATAATTAAGATATGTAATAGAAAATGCCTAGCATTGCTATACTTTGGACAAAAACATCTGTCGAAGAAGTGTCTGGGCATCGAATGTTTTCTCTCTCAGATAGAGGCAGCTAAGTTTCGGTTATCAGTTTGAGATTCCTCATACATCATCACTGTTCCTTTCCCATGCCTTTATGGGAATTAGATTGTACTGTTTGTCTGATGAAGAATGGTGCGAATGTTCATAAGATATTTTTTTACTTTTTCTGGCTGAATGTTGAATAATTTTGATTATACTCTGAAAACACTTTACTATACATTGATATATGGAATCATTTTGCGGTGCTTATATATGTAAGAAAGCTCTTTGCTTCTCTGTGATGCGTAAGATCACTTTACTTGATAGATTGTCAGCTTTTCCAAACCTATTTCCGAGATCCGTAAGAATCGATGTGGACTTTAAAGTTTGATGAATGCAGTAACTTTTCGAAGAGCGAGATCTTATCAAAATAAGTTACCACATCCTAAAAACATAAAGATCCAAAAAGATACCAGCCGACATTGTAAGTTGCTCTCGAATAGCTGAAAATGAAATAGGAAATTGACCAGAAAATTGAATACATCAAAGTCCAGGAAAGTTCATCAATTAGTCATCGCATTTCAAAGATGCATCATACGTCTGCACACATAATTGACTATTACAGTATGAATAACTAAAAAGTAGGAAATAAAATAAGCTTTTTTCAAAAAAATATCAACCGACTTCAAAAAAGCGCTAAAAAGAACTACATAATTCTTTAAATTCTCTAATGACAAAACGTTGTCCAATAAGCACACATCGGATATCAGTTACCGGCATGAAAACGGTTAAATTTAATATATATAATTTAATATCCACTAAACATAGATTTTAGAGAGAATATTTTTTACAAAAGATGAATTTACATATTTATGATTTAATTTATGAATATATACATATAAAAAGTAATGAATTACTTTTTGAAGTTAGTGCCAAACTGACTTAAATATAATAAGAATTGTGAATATATTGTGCCTAGTAACATAACGAAAAGTGTTATCAATTGTGACTATTTGGCACCGACTTCAAAAAGTAATTCATTACTTTTTATATGTATATATTCATAAATTAAATCATAAATATGTAAATTCATCTTTTGTAAAAAATATTCTCTCTAAAATCTATGTTTAGTGGATATTAAATTATATATATTAAATTTAACCGTTTTCATGCCGGTACCTGATATCCGATGTGTGCTTATTGGACAACGTTTTGTCATTAGAGAATTTTAAAGAATTATTTAGTTCTTTTTAGAGCTTTTTTGAAGTCGGTTGATATTTTTTTGAAAAAAGCTTATTTTATTGTAAATGTATTCAATTAGGATTACTCTATCGGATAGAAATTTAATGTCTAAAAATATATATTACAGCTGTCTTTCCCGTGGGTCTAAGTTGCTCCATTTTTATGGTACCAGTTGACCAGGTAAGAGTGCGCACGCATTAGGGGTTTTTTTTTTTTTTTTTTTTTTTTTTTTTTTTTTTTTAAATATAGGATATCAGATTCTGTTTGGAAAAGCATAAACAACTTGAAAAAGCTTATACCAGATGATCATGTAAATTACAGATCAACTAAAGAACGTTGTAAGGGAAACCTTTAATGTCAAAGTGCTAAAAATAAAACACCAAATGTGTAATTATTAAGTTTACTTAAGCAAAACAGATAAGAATTGAGAAAGTACTTATGTGCTTTAGCGTAGATAATAAGTATAAAACTTACACAGGTATTTTAGGAAAAAATAAACAAGATAAATCTATGAATAAACAACGACATAAAGTATTTAAATAAATATCTCATTAATTTTTTTTCCTCAGTGGAAGTTCGATATGTCCAATAAACCTGTGAAGAAAGTAACTATGTTTTTATATCGAACAGAACTATTTTTTATTGGTTTACATAATTAGGGTTTCGTACTTGAAAAAGGAAAACTTAATTATTATTAGATCACTCCCGTGTCTGTCTGTCTATCTGTCTGTCAATCACAACCATTTTACTCGTAAACTATGAAACGTGGAAAGTTCAAATTGGGAGAAGTAATTAAGACTATTGACCCACATATTTACAGATTATTAAGCATTTGCAATATATTTAGGAAGGGGGGTAAAGATGCTAATTAAGTTAAATGAAGGAAAAAAAAATCTTTTCTTTGTATAGTGCCTTGTGAAAGCTTTCCTTATGCTGAACATAAAAATACATGCCTTTTAATTTAAGGTATTATATTTTCAGAGATATCGTCGAAAATACAGTTCAAAAATATGCTCCCTCCATCTAATACCGAATCTACTGAAACTAAATTTGTGAAAAAATTAGAGGTAGTAAATGTTACTTTAAACCTTACAGGAAAAACTATAGGGATTTATTTAGGTCTTACAGGTTTTGGAAAAAGCACATTATTACACACAAATTTCGATTTGTGGACATTGAGAGAACTTGTTGAGGAGCGTGGAAGGTATTTATAATATCAAAAGTATAAAAGCATTGTTGAAAATGATTTTTGAAAAAAATTGTCGGTAGTTAGCCGAGATATTAGCCCTTAAAGACACGGACGATTTGGACATAAATAATGATAGGGGCAGCGTACTCTGCATATCTTCGGCTTTTAAAGCCTAGATAAAAACTTTTAATAATATATCTTTGTAATGAAAGGCGTAATAGCAGTATAAAAGCAATAAACTTCATATTGTTGCAAGCAGACTAAACTAATTAGAGTTAATCACATAAATCAGGGCTCGTACGCATAAGAAATTAAAAATAAATTTGGCCATTTTAGTACCAAGATTTCTTTTTTTTTAAAGTATTATTTGCTTTATTTAATGCAAAGCATTCCTTACTTCGGATATAGCGGCTACTACTTTCGAAATTTTTAGTACTAAAATGTCTATTTTTTTTTTTATTTCTTATGCATGCAAACCCTACATAAATACTATGGGGTTCGCGACTAGTTTGCATTGAGTGGGTCTCTCATTACGACTCTTGTGTCTTTAAAAGTTGATTTAAAAAATATGTGCAAAAACGCGTCATGGACCAAAGTGGCTTTGCAAATTTGAGAGCTTCTTTTGACATGAGCTCCTTAAGCACAATGCCAAGTTTAAACTTTGAACAAGGGTTTTCTGTTAGTTACACTGTTAAAAGAAAAGATTATTACTACGCCGAATTTAATTTTTTGAAATGCCAAATGAAGCTTAAATATGAACTACCTTCTATTCTCAGTACCGAATTAAGTTCCTTATAAATAGATAAGGATAAGTTTTAAAAAACTAGTTTTACAGAATAGAAATATTTTATATTAGTTAAGTTGCATATCTCTTGGAATTTTTTGGTACAACTATTTATATTTTTTTATTATATACAGCTATAATCGATCCTATGTTGTCTAGGTTTTTTTAAAAGTCTTATTGTTCTTTCAGCAACAACTTTCTTTTATTATACAGTTAACTCTGTCGCGACGAGAGCACTTTGATTAATTTTTAATTTTTAACCACTAATTTTTCAAAACAAAAAATTTTCTGTAGTTGAATCCCGAAAATGTTTCATTTAACTCCTTAACTGGTTTCCCCGAACGACGTTTGGGCAAGACGAATTTGCTTATTTCATCATTTAAAGCTTTTTGACACCACTATTATTTTTAAGAAAATGTTCATACTATTGAAAAGCGGAAATGTTTACAATAAATGTTAAGAATATTTTATTTAAATAATAGTGGTGTGACCCGCTATTTTCAATTTATTGAACGGAAGAGAATTAACCATTTAAGGGGTTTAAATAAAGTAAACTTTACAATAAAAAATAACTGGTGGGAATAATGAAGGGTTCTGAGAATTTTTAGGGGCACATATACAAGTTGGTCGAACCCAGGGAGTTAATTATTCATATGTTTATTGCACGGAACCCTCTGAGCACGAGTACTACTCGCTCTGGACCGTTTATTTTCTAATAATGTCACTTTGTCTTATGTACGCCTCTTCATCAGCATCGAAAAATTTGGAAGCCAAAATGCTCTTTTAAATTTTTATTATGTAAATTTTGTAAGGTATTGTGTAATTTTCTTTACTGCAAGCAATAGAACAATTTAGAAATTAATATCTTATAGTAAGATAATCGCAAAATAATTATTTATAACCAGGGGCTTGTGAAGAGAAAACTGCACCCGGGGCAAAGTCACAATTTGCGCCCCCTAAATTTCCGCATCTGGGGCGACTGCCCCCTTTACCCCACCTTTCGCACAGCGCTGTTTATAACGGTTGCGATAACTCGATCCCTCATGATCCAGTTACCCTTGATATATGCCCCAGTTACTCAATTTTTGAAAAAAAAAATATGTGGTAACTGGGACACCGGCCTTACACTGAAAAAATGAACTAAATATGTATCGATACCTAATAATATTAATGCATTTTTAATCCTAATCTTTAAATATAAAAATTGCTTGATAAAAATACTTAGTATATTTTAACCCTTTCAAAGACGATGTCCTTAAAAAAAAAGACACCTAATTTTTATTTTACTGGCACTCGTAATATTTAATTAAAATTTTCATTTTGTAACATACTTGAAAATAAGCTACTAGTTCATATTTTCTAATCAATTTGTTTATAAATTCTAATATAAGTTAATTATTTTAAAGAGATTTATTCCGTGATAATAAAAAGCCGAGAAAGTTCAATCAAATCGACATTGTTTTTTAACCCCTAGCTAACTAATTCTTTTCCGTTCAATAAATTGAAAATAGCGAATTCACACCACTATTATTTAAATAAAATATTCGTAAAATTTAGTCTAAACGTTTCCGCCTTTCAATAATATGAAAATTTTCTTAAAAGTAATAGTGGTGTCAGAAAGCTTTAAATGATGTAGTAAGCAAATT
Source organism: Maratus speculifer (assembly GCA_964019185.1). Classification (NCBI taxonomy): domain Eukaryota; kingdom Metazoa; phylum Arthropoda; class Arachnida; order Araneae; family Salticidae; genus Maratus; species Maratus speculifer. The sequence goes on from OZ025296.1 coordinate 240,538,774, forward strand.
CGTCTTGCCCGAACGGCGTTCGGCAAACCAATCAAGGGGTTAAAAAAAGAAATCTAGATTTTTAGCAACCTATTAAGGCAAAGTCAGAGTTATGATTCAGTTGACGAATTTTCACAAGAAACCATTTCAATGACAATCATTGCTTGATAGATAGATTTTGAAAGCAAATCAAAATGAATAATATATTTCCTCTTCTAATGAAGAAATAAATATTATTTAAGCGTCATTATAAATACAAAAAAAAAAATGCAATAATTTTTTTTTTTTTTTTTTTTTTTTTTTTTTTTTTTTTTTTTTTAAGAAAATTTGATGATTTTTATGTCTTTTAAAAGAGGGCACAAGAAAATACGACTACAGCAATTGTATAGACAATATGTATCATTAGATATTAAAAATTGGTACTACATGGTTATCCTGTCGACCAAAAAACTGTCGCTAAATTATAAGATTAAATGCCAATAATGATGACCGTGAATGTCACATTCAATGAAATTAAAAAGGATTCACGCGTTTAAAACGTCATTAAGTGATTTTTATTTCGACTTTTTATTTGTATTTTTATTAAAATTCCACTAATTATTTGTTTTTTGGCTATTCAAAATAAAAATTATGGCAATATGTATAATTTGGCTATTAGATTGGCGATTTGCATAATTTGGCGAAATTGGTCGACGGGATAACCAAATAGCACCTAAAGATTTGATGAAAACGGATTAAACATGTAAGCAAAATAATAAATGTATAAGTATTGAATAAATAAAGAATGTAATAATAAAAAAGGCAAAGGTATGACAAAAAAGCAAGATTATTGGATATTTTGTCTTTTCTTTTAAATTTAATAATATTATTAATTGTTATTATTATTCTCTGATGCCACAACTTGGTAAAGATTGGGCTGTTAATCTGGTGCCTTTGAAATGCGAAAATAAAGGTTCCCCAAGATAGCCTAAATCTTTGTTTCTTCATAAAACTCACAGATGACAGCACCAATCTACAAACTGTGAAGATCTACAGCTGTGAGTTTAAGAAAAGATTCCCATAAGGAATAAACGGAAATTTATTTTTAAAAAAATTGTTTTACTTAACTTATTATACTTAAAAGTTTATAACTTTTAAGTTAATACTTGAAGTATTAAACCTGTAAGTTATAACAATTTTTAAATTCAATGCAACAGACTTGTAAGTTTAATACTACTTGTAGTATTAAACTTGCCTAAGTAAATAAAGTTAATTAACTTATAAATTTAATACTACTTGAAACATCAAACTTCTCTAAACAAATAACATAATAATTATTTCATAATATTAAAATTTATACATAGTTAAAAAATGCATCCTTTGTTATTTAATCACGTAAAAAAAAAAAAAAAATCATTTAAACGTTGATTTGGTTGAATGTTCAACATTCTAAACACAGTCATTTATCTAGATTAAAAAAAAAAAAAAAAAAAAAAAAAAAGTTCAATGGATTGTTTTAGTTTTAATTATAATTGCTTCCTAATCACTAAATAATAAATCTGGGAAGAAATCCGTATTCTATTCTGGTTGGCGCGATTAACGAAGGAATTCAAAATGGTACTAAAAGACCATTTTAACACCTTACCTCTTTTATTTTAAGAAAAAGAAAAAAAGATGGCATATAAAAATGATTTTTAATTTTTATAAAGATATATATTCATATTATAAACGTTATATAAGTATTATTTATATACATAATCATAAAAAAAATACTTTTTACTTTTACATATTATTATAATACTTACATATTAACATATACTTACAATTGAAATTAAAACATAACATTTTATTATAAACGTTGTTGTAATATACGTCTTAATATACACAAAAATGTATAAAAGTACATAAAAAATTCATCTACAACAAAATATCATTTAAAAAACCAGGGAAAAATTGCAAATTAAAATAAAATATTTATGAAAAATATGGATTTAAAATTATTACTTACCCTCAAGGCTTCAAGCAGCATTCAAGTTATTAGAAAAATACTGAAGGTCTTCAAGGTTAAAATATTTATCGCTAAAAGAAGCTCCTTCACACCCTCCCCCTCTCTCCAAAAAAGGGTGAGGGGGATATGGAATAAATAAAAAAATTTTAACTGTGGAGATTTTTATCTTTTCAAAATTATTAATGAATAAAATTATATTATCAAATATAGTTTCTCTAAATAACACAAAGATGGCAGCACCACATTCTAAACTGATTACAAACGGAATTCATGAGCAAAATGAAGTTTCTTAGCCAGGTGCAACATTTTAAAATAATGAAAAAAAAATGGAACAGATCAGGGATATATGGAGGTATACGCCGTAAACCTTCTTGATTTTACTTACCCATCATACGTAGTATAGGGTAAGTCTTGCAATCGTTTTGAAAATCGAATTTATTTTTCGCCGGATTTACACGTTTCAGATACTGGAGATTCCGAAAAACATATTTTTAGAAAAAAAATTTGCCGTCCGTCCGTGTGTGTGTCTGTCCGTAAACGCTCTATCTCACGAACAAATTGAGATAGATACTTGAAATTTTGCATGTACTTAGTATGTAAAAATGGGACGAAGCCTATTTAATATCAATAATCTCGATTATCCAGAACTATTTTTTTCGGACTTTCGAAAAGTTCGTTCTGATGAAAGGTATATAAAAATTTTCGATTTTTTATTTTATTTTATGGAGTGGACGTAAAAGGCAATAAAATAACACAAATTTTGCATAAAGAACGAAGTCGATCGGGTTATTAGTTGCGGAGATATTTATAATCCTATTTTTCAGATTCTTCGGTTTTTCATGACCCTGTATTTCATTCAAATTTCAATTCAAAGATATATTTTAACTAAAAATGAGACGCTTCATCCTGCGCAATAAATTTTTAATTAATGTGTTTATTATTTTTGGAGTTATAAGGATGTATCTTTAATGTCATTCGATACTGCTTGAGTAATTTGGCATTTTATATAATTTCTCGAAATTGGTTCATCAGAAATTCATTAATAGAGCATTATTACGTGTTAAAAATATTTAAATATACGTTTACATTTATTTTGGATTTCCGATGCATTTTGTTAATAGTTCACACATGTTTTATTTTCATATTTTATATTATGCATATCCATGATGGATAAGTATTACGGTGGCGCCCCAACGACTAGTTTTAAAGGAACATCGTATATCCTATGTTTCTTAAAAAAGCTATGGTATACACACTTTAGGGTATACTCTTTGTCTTGAACGCATACACTCTGCTTAGAGCGTATATTCTCTGTTATTTTAACGACTACATCCCTGGAACAGAGGACCCTGTGGTCTGCACCGTAAACTTGACGAAATTTCTCCGTGCCAAAAAAGCGATTCCCGAAAATGATAGCGAAACTAAAACTACATGAAAAACCCGTTTACAAATACAGAGATCAGTTTCAAAACTTATGAAAAATTGCATTTTATGTAGATTTCGTATGAAATACTACTTATTGCAATCGCACCAGTTTATCTATCTATCTATATATCTCACTTTTTTATGGACACGATAACTTCTATAATTCTTCACCAATCTCCACAAAACTGGTACATAAAATCAAAGGGGATAAAATCTCGGCTAAGTTCGTTAATGGGCAAAATCGGACCAAGGGGGTCGGAATAGGGGGCGTTTTTGTGAAAACCGAAAAAACGCCATGACTTCTTAATTAAAGTAGATATCGAATCGGTTTAAAGTTTATAATACTTTTTAAAAATGGGCCAAAAATTTATGCATGACAGAGTTTTGATAAATTTAGAAGTGGGCTCAAGGGGCGAAAAAAACAGGGGTTTTGAGAGAAAAATATTCATAACTTCGCCAATTTTCAAGATATCAAGACCAACTAAATTTTTTGTAAATGTTCTTAAAATTATCTAAAACTTTTGTATTTACAAGTTTTTGATAGAATCAACTTTTACCGATGAAAAAAATTAAAAACGAAAAGAAAAATCCCTGTCGGCTTGGCCTATAGGCGGAGGTAGATTTCGAAGAGTGCTCATTTCAACATAAAAAAATAAAATTTGATTACAGAGAAATCCAGTTTAATAACTTGATTCGGTCGCTTTTGAAAAAATTTTAATAAATTTTTTTTTTGTAGAAACAAGTTTTATCAAAATCATCTTAAGCTAAATTCGACACAAATGCCCATTTTGACAAACTATTTAAAAATATATTCTGACTTTATTAAAAAATCGACCAATACGGCACATTATATAGTTCATAAATAACAAAAAAAAAAAAAAAAAAAAAAAAAAAACTGTCAATTGAATGCCTTTGAGAGCAAAATTGAAATTAAAAATGAGTTATAAAATAACCAAATTGTTATTTGAATACAACCTCAATTCTTTATCATGATCGCTTCGGGAAGTTTTGTGCGAAGTGTCCACTTTGACAGCATTTTAAAAAATACATTCAGCCTTTATCAAAAAAATGACCAATGCGTCACATTATATAGTTTCTAAATAAGAGGACCTGTAAACTGGATGCGTTTGAAAGCAAAAAACGAATTTAAAAATGAGTCAGAAAAAACGCAATTTGTTATACTTCCTCAATTTTTCAATCACCATAATGTCGGGAAATTCTGTTCAAAATACCTTTTTTGGCAGCCTTTTTTGAAATATATTCTGACTTTATTAAAAAATCGACCAATACGGCACATTATACAGTTCCTAAATAACAGAAAAACTGACAATTGAATGCGTTTGAGAACAAAATTGAAATTAAAAATGAGTTATAAAATAGCCAAATTATTATTTGAATACAACCTCAATTCTTTATCATGATCGCTTCGGGAAATTTTGTGCGAAGTGTGCACTTTGACAGCATTTTAAAAAATATATTCAGCCTCTATCAAAAAACTGACCAATGCGTCATATTATATAGTTTATAAATATAAGGACCTGTAAACTGGATGCGTTTGAGAGCAAAAAACGAATTTAAAAATGAGTCTGAAAAAACGCCATTTGTTATGCTTCTTCAATCTTTCAATCACCATAACGTCGGAAAATTCTGTTCAAAATACCTTTTTAGGCAGCCTTTTTTGAAATATATTCTGACTTTATTAAAAAGTCGACCAATGCGTCATTTTATACAGTTCCTAAATAAGAGAATCTGCCATTTGGATGCGTTTAAAATCAAAAATGAATTTAAAAATGAGTCTGAATATAAGCAGTTTGGATTTGAGGTTTTTTCTCCAACTCCTATATTTGTTTAATTTATTTTTGCTAGAAGAATTGTTCCTATGAAAAACTTATTAATATAAAAGTTGTAGATATTATTGGGAAGATGTAAAATAAATTTAATTATATTTGATTGCTTAAGAATTGAGTAAGTTATGGATTTTTTTCTTTTTCCTCCCCCCTTTTTCTTTTCGTTTTTAATTTTTTTCGTCGGTAAAAGTTGGTCCTATCAAAAACTTGTAAATACAAAAGTTTTAGATAATGTTGAGTACATTTATAAAAAATTTAGTTGGATTTGATATCTTGAGAATTGACGAAGTTATAATTTTTTTTCTCCCAAAAACCCTGTTTTTTTCGCCCCTTGAGCCAATTTTTAACTTTACCAAAAATCTGTCATGCATATACTTTTAGCCCATGTTTGAGAAGTAATATAAACTTTAAACTGATTCGATATCTATTTAATTTAGGAAGTTATCGCGTTTTTTCGTTTTTCACAAAAACCCTCCCAATTTCCACCCCCTTGGTCCGATTTTGCCCATTAACGAACTCAACCGAGATTTTATGCTCCTTGATTTTATGTAAAAGTTTGAAGAAGATCTGAGGATAATTATAGAAGTTTTCGTGTCCAGAAGAAAGTGATATACACCGATAGATAGATAGATAGATAGATAGATAGATAAACTTTTTTACTGATGGTTGTTTTGGGGTCTAGGAGTCATGATCGGTGTAGATCTGCAAAAATTTTTCAGAAATTCCAACATGGGAGACAATGCAATAGGTAGTATTTCATACGAAATCTACCTAAAAGGACGCTGAAAAAAGAGAAAAACCCATAACTCCGTCAATTTTTAAGATATCAAATCTGATTAAATTTATTTTACATCTTCTCAAAAATATCTACAACTTTTATATTGACAAGCAGGGCCGGCGCCAGACATTTCGCCGCCTGAGGCGAACCTTTTTTTGCCGCCCCTATGACGTCATCTTTTTTTTTTTTTTTTTTTTTTTTTTACTATTATTCAAACTTTTTAAAAAAATAAGTAAATTAATATAATAATTCTAATTTATTTGCATAAATATAACATAAAACGTGTTCTAAAATGATTTTCATTTAAGGAATTTAAAATAATCATATTTATTTATTCATTTTGCATCTTAATAAAAAACATTAGCTGACTTGGAATTCCATTAATAAATCATGTTCTACTAGAATTTTAAAAAGGGGGGAGAAATTCTCCTTTAAAGAATAACAGCAACATTACAAAATCTCTTTCGTCTTGTGTTTCCTTTCAAAAATCACGCACGTTATGAATATTAGAAAAAAATCCTGTTTCAGCAAGTTAAAAATGCTTTTAAAATAAATATTACATTAATTATATTACATACAGTATAATCATATGTATTACATATATATATATGTGTGACGTTTTGAAGTTAGGGGAGCAGAAACATCATCGCCAGGTTTCCCTTGCTCCGCACAAAAGTCATGGCCAGCGAGAAAAAAAAAATAAATAAATAAATGTAGAAGGTCAAAATAATCACTCCTTGGCTGCTGCAAGTTCATTTTATTAAACTGTAGCTATAATAAAGGGAAAAGCTCCTGTTGCAGACGATATTTTACCGAAACATCCAAAAAATATTCCATGCTTTACTACATCAAGTCGTATTCATGCAAGAGCGCACCCAAGAATCTTTCTTTTCATCTCCCTTACCACCTCGCGAGCTTCCTCTTTTAAATCTAAAAAGAAAATTCTAGAACATTCTCTAACCGTCTAACCTCAAACCATCATTATGTAAACAGAATTCTTGACCAGCTATGAGACTATTTTCCACAGACGATAATTTTATTTAAAAAAAAATATAATTTAACCAATTTATAATCGACTCAGAATTTCTTAGGCAGACGATTTTTATAGATGATTAATTTTAAGAGAAAAAGAAAAGAAATGAATTTATTGATATGCACACTATCAAAGGTTGACGGAGGGAAAATAAATAAATCGATAAAATAAAATAATATTTTTTGAAAGGTATGGTTTTGGAATAAATTTAATAAGACTTTCTTAAAAAGGGTTGATAAAAACATAGAAGAAATGAGTTTTATTTGGAATATTAAGAAATAAAGTTTAATTAAGAATATTTTTAATTTAGAGCCATCTTTTTAAATTTACGCATACTGGAATAATATTTTTTAAGGCAAATTAAGAATTTATATCGTCTGCATAAAGATTAACAGATTAGATCTAGAAACAAGATTTTAATTTGATAATACGGAAAAGTACGGAATATTATTATAAGAAAATTAAGATAGTATTATAAAGGTTAGTTTTGGCGAAAAAAATTTAAAATTTGTAATATATATATACATATATATTATACACATACTTAATTATTATATATAAAATTAAATAAAAAACAGCTAACTAGGAATTAAATTAATAAATCATATTCTACTAGTACTAAAAAAAGGCAGAATTGAAAAAAAAAAACCATACGAAACGATACCCCATTTGATCTTCCTAAAAAATGCCTCCTCCCCCCGTACTAGGGTTTAAAAAAACCTCATTTTACTTTTTAAAACATGGTAAACTTTTTTGGGAGGGGAGAAGGATTTCTCGTATTTTCATTAATAGTGCCAAAATAAAGTTCTTTCCAAATTTTGGTAAATTTGTACCCCCCCCCCCTCCAAAAAAAACTATTTTACTTGTAATGTATATTTAATATATAATCCATTGTATGTAATTTCATTGTATGTAATTTGTTAATTAAGAATTAGGTTTTAAACTTTAAAACTCGTATAGCAAAAATTGTCTTCCACATTTAAAAAAACAAAAAAAAAAAAAAAAATTGCCGATTTTTAGAGAGGTTTTTAGTGTCCCATTCTTTGTGGGTTTTTCCATTCTGCAGCAGTCTTTTTTTTTTTTCGTAATTCGTAAAAAATGTTTTAAACTTTCAGTCTAATGTAGTATATTTTGTATATAACGATTTTTAAAAAAAATCAGTTTTTAGCCTGATTTTACATTTTGCGGTGATATTTTCACATCCACTAAGGGATTCTCTTTTATGACTAACATATTAAATTTTGTCTCCTGTGATTTTCAATGGAATTTTTTGTATTATTTCGCTTTTCGTGCCGATTGTTTTTTATATAAGGTACCCTGGGGTAATAACGCCAGGCGGGGTAATAACGCCAAGTGCTTATATTTTGCATAATTATGAAATAATCAAGTAAATGACACCCATGTGCTCTGCGCAGAAGGGTTTTGAGTCATATAAATCGCAAAAAACAGCTTCAAGTTAATTTGTTTCATTTTTAGGTCTTATTGTTTTTACAAACAACTAAAATTAACGCTTGATCTAAAATTTGCGAGATACGTTTTGTGATGTGAAGACTATGTTTTTATCCGGAAATACTTTGTTAATTACATAAATCTGTAGTGCATTTCATGTACTTTTAAAATGTTATTGAAGATTTTGGATATCTTCTCGAGATAATTTGTAATTTAAAATGTACTGCGCAATAAGTATAACGGGGTAATAACGCCAATCCTTGACATTAATACCCCAGTTGATTCCCTACAGTGGCCAAGCTACATCCTAAATACTGATTCAAATAAACACAGTTAAAACTGTGCAATGTTTCTCATATTTCTATTTAAACGGTCCTTTTTAAGCAAAAAGAAGCTCACGGTCTGATATTCTTTTGCCTCATCCCCCCCTCCCACACCACACCTTTATTTTTCTTACACTTTCACAAAAAATTGAACATTTTCAATAGCTAAGAATGCAATTTTTCAATTTCTAAGTTTGTAGAGTTTGTACTTTTAGAATTGGGCTATCTACATGCAATTATTCCATCTTATTTCATAGTTTTGTTTGCATGGCGTTATTACTCATATAGGTGGGTAATAACGCCAAATAGCATGGGTCAAGAAAAAACGCCATTACATTTTATGAATACATATCTGTTAAATTATTTTATTTTATATAGATAGTCAATGAGTTGCTGTATCAGATCCTATATTTGTTTGAAAAATACAATTTAAAACTAAGCCGTGAAAATTGGTAGAACCTTAACGTGGCGTTTTTACCCCATGTTACCTTATATTCGGAGGTGAATTCCTGCGAAAAATGCTTTAGCTCTCGTAATGGTAAATTTTGTCCAGTAGCGATTTTTAAAAGATTTTTAATCCCTTTTCTCGATTTTTCGACATTAGTGAAAGGAAATGTATTTTAATGTTTAAGATTAATATAAAAAATTCTTTCCAATGAAGGTTACTTACATAGAGTGATTTTTAAAGATTTTCTGTAATTTCAAATATTTTTTTTAATTTTTTATAATATTAGTTCGTTTTCAAATTTTTAACCTAATAGAATGAATTTTATCAGCTGCAATTAAAAAAAATAGTAACTTTTTTTAGCATTTTTTTCGCGTTCTTTTCGGCACATATTTTTTGACATTTGGGAAGGAGCTCCGGTTACTGTCTTCTAGGAAAATATATTCAATTTTGTTCTGTAATATTTTAAAAACTACTTTTAAATCATTTTAATCTTTTTGCCGAGTTTTGTGGCGATTTTTTGGCTTTCTTGGAAGTAATTCTAAGAAAAAAATTGAAATAAATTAAATATATTAAAATTTCGCCTCTGCGCTTTTTGAATATTTAGTTATTTTAAAATTCATTTTCAATGCGATTATTAGAGATTATTATTATTATTATTTTATCTATTTATTTATTTATTGTGCGTTCTGCTAAGAGTTTTTGACAGTCGTTACACAAATTTCTTTTTCAAAATTTAATCCTACATCTAGGAAATTTCCGATTTTTGAAATGTTTACGACTTTCAATGCAATGCCTGGGTATTTTTTTGCGGTGCGTGATCCTTTGTCATTCATAAGGGGCTATTTTTCAAACATTTAGCCTAATATTATAAGATGGTCTGAAGTAATACCACAACGTTAAAGTTTTACCAATTTTCGCAGCTTAATTTAAGATTTTTTTTTTCAAACAAATATGTGATTTGATACAACAACTTATTGACTATGTATACAAAAGAGAATATTTTAGCAGAAATGTATGAAAAAATGCATTGGCGTGATTTCTTGACCAATGCTATTTGGAATTATTACATACAAACGAACTATAAAATACGATTAATAATGACATGTAAATTATCGAATTCTAAAAATACAAACTCTACAGCCTTAAAAATTGACAAATTTCTCTTACTTAATATTAATTGCGATATTAGGATACAGTAATAAACATTTGATAATTCTGACATGAAAAATTTAGCAGCATTTATGGACAGACGAATTTCTCTTTATCCTTTTTGATTTTCAATAATGACAATTATACTTTCTCGTAAGTGCCATTTCCAGGATTCCTTCATAATTACGCGTAATATTAGAACTTCATCTTATTACTCCAGGACACTTTACATTTTATCTTCCGCAATTTGTAATATATATATATATATAGATATAGATATAGATATAGATATATGTTTGGCATTTTTGGGGTTTCGCGCCAATTTTTTGACTTCAGTAAATAATTCCTGTAGGAATATTTTATCCCACTGTAGTAAACTTGATCCTCTGCGATACTTGATGATTTTTGTGTTTCCGGCGATTTTTCCATATATTAATAAAAAAATTAATCAGCTTTTAATATTTTATCCCAATGTAGTTAATTTTATCCTTTTTTTAATAAACTTTATTCGGTATCCACAAACTATTTTCGAATTCTTCTGGTGATTTTTGGATTTTCTCCTGTTTCGTGGCGATTTATTTTCTTAGATTTGTAAATTCTTTTTCAAACTGTTTAGCATAATTCAACAAATTTTGCCCTCATTTTTTTAAAATTTTAGATAATTTGGATTACAAATGTTTTAACCCACTAGAGTAAATTTTGCCCTTTGAAATTTTTTTTTCCTTATTTCGCAGCGTTTTTTGGACACCTGTATTCATAAAAGATATTCGGTTTCAAAATTTTTACTAATGTTTTGCTCAGTGAGTCCCACCCCCCTTTTTTTTAATAATTTTTATGGATTTTTAAAGTTATTTTCAACGTTTTTGTGCGTACTGCCTTTTTTTGCATTTGTAAAAAATAAATTATTATTACTTATTAACTTATTATTGTATTAAATATTTCATTGTTGATAGTTGTGGTTTTGAAACTAATATATTTACTGTAAAATTAAATTTTCATGTTAAATGTGTCAAATTAAATTTGAAATCATAATGTAATTTTCTCTGAATGTCATATTTTTTCTATTTAATATCAATCATATATTGGAAAGTTGGCTCTAATAAGTTTATTTATTTATTTTTATTTATTTTTCCGCTTTATAATATTGATTTCTATATTATAATGTATGACTTCTGCAAAGTTACATCAAGAGAAAATACTCACTTCATGAACTTTTGTCTTATTTTTTAATTGCTGTTTTCTTATTAACATTAGCAATATGCGATTTTGTTTTGTACATACAATTTTAAAAAGATAAATAACTTGTTATGCTATTTTATTATTTTTCTGTTTGAAATTCATATACAAATTTTATACGCAGTGTGACTGATTTTAAATGTTTGACATATTTTGTCTGGGTAATATTTACTTTAAAAACATTTTTCACCTGCTGTAACAGGATTTTTTTCTAATATTCATAATGTGCGTGATTTTTCAAAAGGATACACAAGGCAAAAGAAATTTTGAAGTGTTTCTGTTATTCTTTATAAGAGACATCTACAAGTCGATACCATCATTTTTTTTTCAAAGTTCGGCATGATTTGCGAATAAAATAGCAAAAATTATACTTTAGGCAGATAAAATAGGATTTTACATTAACAAATGATGGCTTTTTTTGTCTCTGGACATGAAAGCCCAATGCGTTCTCGAAAAATAAAGTTTTACCTTGCTGCTTTTTTTCCGGGGGAGGGGGAGGTACATCGAGGAATGGAGATACTTTAACTTTTTAAAATTAGGTGAAGTGGGTATCATTTGTTATGTATTTTCAAATTCTGGATTAAATAACATCATTCGCAAGTCCATACAATCATTCTTTATAAAAGTTATGGTAGGTTTTATAAATATATAAGGTTAAAAGTTACATTTTATTATTGAGCATAACTTTGTCATATTTATTTTACATTCAAAACTTGCCTTTTATATCATATCAAAAAATATCAAGTTTTTTTAAACGTCCTCAAAACTGCAATAATCAAAATCATGATGATCAAATTTCTTCAAGTTTAGTAAAGTTATCAAAATATACGTGTATTCATAATTTTTTATTGATAAAACCATCCTGACTTAGTATTCATACGACCTGCCGAACTTTGTAATGCATAACAGAATCGACTTGCGTAAGTGTCATTTGATTCCAAATTAAAAAATTACTACATTATACACAAAGAAAAAAGTTGAATTCTCTAACAGAATAAAAAATGTGTCCTCTCCCCCTCCTCCCCAAACATCTTAAAACATATTTTTTCAAGGTGGGGGAGGGGGATCCATCGGATCTCCATTTTTAAAGTCAAAACAAAACTTTTTCAAATTTTAATGGCCATCAGTTGGTCTATTTTACCTATATAAATATGGGAGACAAATGCCGCCCTTTAACGGTGCGCCCTGAGGCGGCTACCTCACTTGCCTCACCCCTGGCGCCGGCCCTGTTGACAAGTTTTTCATAGGACCAATTCGCATAGCAAAAAGAAATTAAACAAAAATAAGAAAAGGAGAAAAAAACCTCAAATCCAAATTGCTTATATTCTGGCTCATTTTTAAAATCATTTTTGATTTTAAACGCATCCAAATGGTAGATCCTCTTATTTAGAAACTATGTATAAAGTGAGGCATTGGTCAAATTTCTGATAAAGACAGAATATATTTCAAAAAAGGCTACCAAAAAGGGTATTTTGAACAGAATTTCCCAAACTCATTGGGACTGAAAATTTAAAGTATTCAAATAAGAAATTGCGTTTTTTTCTGACTCGTTTTTAAATCCATTTTTGTTCTCAAACGCATCCAATTTACAGATCCTCTTATTTAGGAACTATATAATGTGATGCATTGGTCAGTATTTTGATAAGGATGGAATACATTTCAAAAAAGGCTACCAAAAAGGGTATTTTGAACAGAATTTTCCGAAATCATCGTGACTAAAAATTTAAGGAAGTGTTCAAATAAGAAATTGCGTTTTTTTCTGACTCGTTTTTAAATCCATTTTTGCTCTCAAACGCATCCAATTTACAGATCCTCTTATTTAAGAACTATATAATGTGATGCATTGATCAGTTTTTTGATAAAGACAGAATATATTTCGAAAAAGGCTACCGAAAAGTGTATTTTGAACAGAATTTCCCGAAGTCTTCGTGATTTGAAAATTTATGGAAGTTTTCACATAGCAAATTGCGTTTTTTATGACTCGTTTTAAAATCCATTTTCGCTCTCAAACGCATCCAATTTACAGATCCTCTTATTTAGGAACTATATATTGTGACGCACTGGCCAGTCTTTTGATAAAGATAGAATATATTTTTAAAAATGCTGTCAAAGTGAGTATTTCGCACAAAATTTTCCGAAGCAATCTTGATTAAAGAATTAAGGATGTATTCAAACAACAAATTGGTTATTTTATATGAATCATTTTTAAATTCAATTTTTTTCTCAAATGCATTCAACTGACAGTTTTTTTGTTATTTACGAACTGTATAATGTACTTTTTGGTCGATTTTTTAATAAATTTAGAATTTATTTCAAAATATGTTGTCAAAATGGACATTTTAGCTGAATTTTTCTTAAGATGATTCTGATAAAACCAGTTTTTGCAGAAAAATGAAATTAAAATTTTTTCATAAACGGCCAAATGAAGTTATTAAACTGGGTTTATCTCTAATCATATATATATATATATATATATATATATTTGTTGAAATGAGCACTCTTCGAAATCTACCTCCGCCTATAGGCCCAGTCAACAGGGATTTTTTGTAAATACAAAAAACTAAATAATTATGACTATTTCAGGGGGGCGACAACAGGGGGACATTCAGACGGTCGTGAGTCTTGTTAACTTGATCTTGCACTTAAAAGCGGGGATGTAGGGGAGGGTATACGCAGGTATACGGCGTATACCTACGAAAAAAATCCAGAAGGTATACGGCGGATACCTCCTGTATTTTTTAAGAAACACTGTATACCCTCTGTTTCTCAAGTAAGCTATCGTATATCCACTCAATGGTATACCCTCTGCAGCACATACCACCTTTAAAAGTGAAAATTAGGCAAGAAAAATCAAAATAACATTTAATTTCGCAGAATGTATTTGCACTAAGACCATAACTTTCATACCGGCTATAAATTGAAGCATTATAATTTAAAATATATTTTTTACATTCTTATTAGGAAAAAAAAAGTTTATTTTTTGTAAAGGTTTAAACAATAAATAAATAAAAAAAAAAAAAAAAAAAAAAAAACTGATACAAATATTTGTGCGCATGATTTCAAACAAAATATCCAATGTAACACAAAAAATCAACTGTAATAACATATTACAATATTTTCTCTTTAATCTGAACCTAAATTTGTACAAATTTAGTCTAAAAACATATTTTTTAAAAAAAAAAGTTTATATTTTAATAAAATCTGAAGTATGACCTGCATGAAAAATGGGGAGGAAGGGTGGAGGATGTAAAAATTTAGGTTCAGTTTGAAGGATCTGATAAGTTACACAATCTGTGAAAATTTCAAGAAAAAATATTAAATAGTTTAAGAGATATCCTGCGCGCAAGGTGAAAAAACACATTTTGAGATAAATGGCTTTAAAGTTAAATTATTAAATAATTCATCATAGGAGTGACTTTTATGTTTTGTATCATAGCTCTGGAAATAATTGGAATAATTGCATGATTCTTTTTTAAATGCGCAGAAACGTTCTGACTTTCACATATGTTTTTTGTGAAAAATCGATTTTTTAAACTTAAGGGTCGTTTGTCCCCTTAAGCGTATACCTTCTACTTAGAGCGTATACCCTCTGTTTCTTTTAAGACTACACCACTGCTTGAGAGTACTTGATTCGTGAATTGTGCGTGTTTCGAATGTTTTTGGAAACAAGATCTGCTTAGTCAGGCACAATCGAACCTGTATTGATATTATGTTTGATTCGCTTGCATAAAAAACTGCTGAGCGCCTGCATAATGTTAAACTAAGCGCTCAAGTGCCTCTATAGGTAAATAAAGGGTATACATAGTGAGCGTTTTGGCTTCACAAATCAGTCTGCCATTATTACTTTAAATGAAAATGATCTACTTATAGTTAAGCATTCTAAAGTAGAATTTCATTATTTTATGAATTAAATATTGTATCAATAAAAATTTTCATCTTTTTTTGCGAAAGTACTTAGTTATGTTTGGGTTTAATGTTATTGTTGTTATTTGTGAAAGTTTATTATCTGCGGGGTGTGACCTCCATTGGAGTCTTTCGAAGGGAACGTAACCCGTATTTACGCAAGGTTCGAAGAAAACCATGGAAAACTCCGAACGGTTAGACTGACAGGCGTGATTGGGTGTGAGCTCAACACTTCTCTACTAGTTTCGAGAGCAGAATCTCTCCAGTCACAGTGGGGCTTAAGGCCCCACAATAGTCACTGAAATAGACCCGGATGATAATGTCAAGTCTATGGGAGCGTTCTTTTCAAATATCTCGCTCAAATTTTAATATTTTTACATGATTTTTTTTCATAGAATAGCTGAGGACGATCTACAACTGCCTAGTTTTGACTTTTACGATTTTGCTTATATATTTTTATATTATGATAGTTTAAATTTTAGAACCGGTTTAAACCGGTTTTGATAGTTAAAGTATATATATTAGGCTGGAGTGAAAAAGACCAAAAAAAATTTTTTTGGAATTTTTTCTTTGGATAGGTCTAAAAAGTTGCCTTTTGGCAGACTGAATAAAAGGTTAAAACTTCATTTCGTTGGGAATTCATCTTTAGTCCCCTACCAGCGCTTAAAGATTATGCTCTTTATATGTGAAAAACAAGGTTTCACTATCTAGTGTAAATGACCAAAAAAAAATTTTTTTCGGAATTTTTTCTTTGGATAGGTCTAAAATGTTGCTTTTTGGCACACTGAATATGTGGTTAAAATTTCATTTCATTTGGCATTTTAGTTCCGTACCAGCTCTTAAAAATTTTACCCTTTTTATGTGAAAATCAAGAATTCAAATGTAGTGTAAATTAATAAACTTCTTTTTTAAAACTAAATTTCTGATTTCAGTAAAATAACCCACAAAAATGACTTCTTAAAGTATTGCTTGTGAACAATCTAAGTATCGCTGTGTTTTAATTCTTTGAATAGCGAATAAAACCCTAAAATGTGAATCGTATTGTTGCAGAGAAGAGAAAACACAATAATTAGACATGCATTTCACTTTTATTCTTTGAATGCACATGAAAGATAGTTCTTTAAATATAAAAGAAATGAAGTTTTCTGAATATATAGTAATGAAATGAAAAGAATATATACAGTGTATTGTAAAACGATCTTTCAATTCACTCTAATTTATATTGGTCTTTGTTGTCAAAATTAGGTATTACCTTTCGTGATTTGATTTTTGCTCATATATATCCGGTTCTTGCTTGTACTACTACAGTCGCTAATGGCGCTTCAACAACTAAGTTTACGCATCTTTCGAATACTTGAATCTAACAGGGAAATTTTTCAATTAAAAAGATGGGACTTTCGATTTTTTTCTGAGAATTTCCAGTTTCTCTTTTGGTACTCTTTTAAGAATTTGGGGTGATTTCACATTCTTGCCAGTTAATAATGTTTATATAGTTTGTAACACTGAATTTCAGTGTAGGAATATGAAGCCGTCTTATTGTAGAACACATAATATCCTTCATCTTCAATATTCTTCGGAATCCAAATTCTCCAACATGATTTTTTTTTTATCAGTTATCATTCCTGTAAATTTTCATCTCAATGACATAATTATATGTTTTGTTGAATAACAAGTTTGAGAATTTTCTTTAAATATTCCCTCAAATAACGAACTTAATTGTTTATATATATATATAATATAAAATAAATAAAAAAACATTTTGAGTTCTTTATTTGCAAGAAGAATCTTTCTTGAAGTGAAACAACATAGATGAATGTATTTTCATTACAAATTCAGCCATAATCTTTAGATTTTCGGATGAATTCTGACTTCCAATCTGCAAACCAAATAATCAACTGGCAGTTGTCAATCATTTAGAGTACGACATTCTTGCAAGATTATGTTTTACCAGATTTGAGGATCATTAACCAGATGCAAATGTTTGACACGTGTCATAAAAATAATTTTGGTCTACACTTAACTCTCCAGAGTTCATTTCTCTTTGATAGGAGCAGATATTTTTTAATTTCCATAACTGTCTATTGCTCACAATGATCCAGCGACTTTCCAATTAGAACAGGAAAAGCTCGTGAGCCTTTATTTTGTTTACCAAGTTCAATGACTTAGTGGCAATTCGTTTGCAGAGAGCTGACATATTAACCACTACAACGGATGACTAAATCTTAGTTTCAAAAATCTATTAGTATGTTTTTTTTTTCTTTATGTCTACAGTTGTTCCGTCACAATCTATTACCATAAATTTATCAAGGTTTAAATGTTTTTCAGTGCAATATTTTAATACTTCCTTCAATGATCTTTCCTGGTCCAAGAGATGGTGTAATGTGTCCCAAATACAATTTATTGCACTCTTAAAATCAAAGATTGTGTTTTTTACTTATAGTTCTTCCATATATCTCCAATTTTCCTTAATTTTCTTTGATTTTGGGAAATTGAATAAGCTTCTGATATTCCAAAAAATTGTTGTCTATCATTTGATCAATACGTCTTTGGGAAACTACAATAATTGATGCCTTTGATTTTTTCTCTTAGGATTTTTTAACCTCTGATTTTGGAGAACTTTACAATTATTGCTGTGTTTTATTTATTGTTTTGTATAATAATAATGTTTTATAGCATTTTGCTATTGTTGGCAAAACAGCTTTATTTAGTTTTGAATTAACACCAACTTCTAGTAATGGTAAACTTCGATTTTCTTACACATGTACTCATTCCGATAGTAAAAATGACAACATAAATTTTTTTAAACTCAATAAACCGTTTCAAATATTTAAAAATAAAGACTTAAAGTTTAAAAATGATGAAAGGAATTACACTAAACATTTTAAATATAAAAATATCAAACGAGATTACCAAAAAATCCTGTTAATGTACAATTTATGGTAAGAATCTATCATATAAATCAATGAAAATATAAATGTCCTGGTAGGCGACTCAAGAAGTTTTTCAAAATTCATGAAATTTTGCACGTGTACTAGAGGAATTAAAAGGTAACTTTTGACTGCTATCCAAAATCAAAATTCAAACTTTTGGTTTTTCACTCCACCCTAATATATATATATTTAAATCTGAAACCAAAATTGAAAAAGACATGACTCACAACATCGGTAGTTTTTAACCCAGGTTGTGAGTCATCCTCAGCTACACTCTGCAAAAAAAAAAAAAAAAAAAAAAAAAAAAAAAAATATGTAAAAATATTAATATTTGAGCGAGATATTTGAAAAGAACGCCCTCAAAGACTTTACATTAGCATCCGGTTCTTTTTTGTGACTAGTTTAGCGCCTTGGGCATGTTTACAAACAAATGCTTCCTTCAACCAATCTACCAGTTACATTTTTGCTTTAGAGATCATTACAGGAATCATCATGGCGACGTTGACCAACCATACGATAGAGCTTTAAATCGCAGACAAATCAGACCAATCAGATCGCCATGACTTCTTCTGTACGGTAGGAGTCTTAAAGACGGACAGTAAATTACTGTGTATCCACAGTAATTTTGCCCACAGTGACGTCAGCTGCCCTTTCCTTATTAGGGTTAAGTTTTTGGCTCCACCTCTAGCCACTACACTTCACCTTTGTTCTTTCTTTTTACTCCATGTAAATGTGCGCGTTTTAATTGTATTCAACCATTTAACATTGTATGAAATTCATATGCATTGCTGAGAATTACTGCAAATTATTTTCTGTATAATAGAAATCAGATAGTATTTACAGGGACACACAAAAGATTTCGGCTAATATACTGTATCTCAAATACTGTATACTGTTACACCAAGATCTGAATATTTTTAGGTGCGTTTTTAAGCATATAAATACGTAGCACCTATAATCATATTTCAATCTGTCTGTCCGTCCGCCTATAATATCCGCATATAACGGAGCAAAAATTACCCGACCAAATCGTTTGAGATTTAAAAAATGTAATTTTTGCATAATTTTGTCAAATTTTATGAAAATCGGATGTATAGTTTAATTGCAATGACAGGCAAAAGTATTCCATCAAATTACGGCCAATCGGAAAAAATTATTTCAAATACATTTTTATGATGTTACACTCTTTCGAATATAATAGAATTGTCGTGAATCTATGAAATAGATACCTTTTTTTTATGATTTTTATTGCGTACAATGTCCAAACTATCATTAGCCGGTCAATAACAGGAGTAAAAGAATGTCGGAAACATTTATATATTTAGAACTATTTTAGTTTGTACTTAATTGTATTTGTAGCAGATTGTCAAATAGAGTGTTGTTGTTTATAAGTAGTGAAAAAATAATAGGTTATTTAGTAACATATTTTTAAAAAGTGATGCAATAAACAGTTAAAGATAGACTTTTTTTCAATGTTTCAAGCCGAATCTATCTAACTTTTTGTTTCATTTGGCTAATGTCTTTATCTTTTACTCGCCAAATCGCTAATGTTGATCAAAAACGAGTGAGAACCCTGTTTCACGATCACCTGACATAACCTCTCTATTTTTTTATTTTTTATTTTTTTTGGGGGGGGGGAGGTTGTCAAAGACCGGATGTATGCAGCAAATATTCGCGATATTGATGAACTAAAATAGTGATTTATTGAAATTATTGGAGGAATAACGGCTGAGATGCTTCGCAACGTTTGCCATGAAATTGAATACAGACTCTTAGAGCTCATGTGCAACTTCTTGAATGTGTAAAATAAAACTGCTTGAAATATGCTTGTAAATGAAATGTTAGACAAATTAATACAATAATTTATTTTTGTTTTACACTGTTAAAAATAAATCTGTGAATTCCTGGTGAAACTACCGGCAGCAATGTAGCCGAACTTTTACCGTTCCGTTAGTAGATTTTCCGTTGTGTGAAATACAAGAAGGGAAAACTCCGGTGTAAGAATCAGTAACTTTCCGTTACAAAGTTTGATTTATAATAGTAATAATTTAATATAGTTTTTAAAAATGATTTATCGATTAATCTTCAAAGAATTCGAAATCACCGAGGGATTCTAAGCTGCTAGGTTATTTTACTTAATTGTTATTTTGGATAATTTAGTTCTCGCCGTCCTCAGGATCGAACTCGGGACCTTCAGGTTGCGGAACCAATTCTTACGAACTGAGCCAAAGTTGCTGATGCTAAACGCTACAAAGTATGTCTTTTATGAGTTAGTGGGAAAATCTGTTGTGCTTTTTAAAGATTTCCTTTCAAATATATTCGGGTCAATCCATTTCAAGTGGTCCAGCACTGGTCGCTCGACTATTTTTAAAAAATCTGAACTTTTTTGTACAACAACCCTAACATGATGGAAGTTCAAAATGACCGTTATTTTAATTCTACTATTTTTTGTTTGTGCATGGCGGCCATCTTTGTTACACCGTGTGCAGCGATTTTCTCAGAAACTAGGATACACAAAATTGTAAATATCTCGTCTTCTATTTTCCCAATTGAAATGGGTTTTCCAGCATTTTGTTCAGAATAAAATAGGCTAAATATACAGTGGAAGAAAAATTTTAAAAAATAAATTTTTATAGGTGAAATTTTAGCACAAAATGTACGCTTTTTTCCAAAATCTATCCGTTTGCAAGAGGAAAATTTTCATGCAAGGGAAACTGTCAACCTTACACAATTTTTTCTACAAATAGGTCAAAAGTATGTGTACTCATACACCAAGTCCCAGATCTGGGAGTTGATTTCTCTTTGTGAAAAAAATTCCGAAATTCGTCAAAAATTTCAAAAATCGCACTTTTTAGGCTTTGATATCTCTGGTGGGGCACGAGATAAAAATCTGAAATTTTGGCCTATGATAGTATTGTGTAGTAGCGTTGTGTACAAAAAATTTCAAGAAGGAGATTGGACTACAAGCTGAGATATGACATGCAAAATATGCGAAAACAATACTGTCAAACTATTGTAAACCTACTATGTAATTGTTCAACAAGACTGTTAACCTTGCACATTTTTTTCTACAAATAGGTCAAAAGTGCGTGTACTCATACACCAAGTCCCAGATCTGGGAAATGATTTCTCTTTGCGGAAAAGATTCCGAAATTCGTCGAAAATTTCAAAAATCGCACTTTTTAGGCTTTGATATCTCTGGTGGAGCACGAGATAAAAATTTGAAATTCTGGCCTTTGATAGTATTGTGTAGTAGTGTTATGTACAAAAAATTTCAAGAAGGAGATTTGACTACAAACTGAGATATGACATGGACAATACGTGAAAACAATAGTGCCAAATTATTGTAACTTACTATGTAATTGTTCATACCTCCAAAATTTTAAAATAGTTATTTATGGTATAAAGTTAAATGTTAATTACAAATATCTTTTTCAAATGCTTCTGTGTGATTTAAACAATTCAGAATGTATGCTAAGCTAATACACTATTTGTACAGATGAACAAATCTACTAGAAATGCTATTGCAACAATTTTACTTGGAACACATTTCAGGAAAAGTAAATTACAGACAATGAATTACAACTGATCGAGTTGACATGGCTTCAATTATTAAACCTAGAGAATTTCATTCAAGTTAACAAGGGATGATAAGACTTGGGGGGCTTCAAATAAAATTTTTAGAAAGAACAGCCTGATGGACTGACAACAGTAACTGGTCGAACTCATAACATCTCTCGTAAATATTGTTAAGCTCTTTGTTGAGCAGATATAGTATTTTGTAAATTAAATGTTTATTATTTAACTGTTTTCAACAAACGATATTTTCTGTGTAAATATTGCAATAAAAGAGACTAATCTCATTTCTCCTAATGTACTCGTAATAGCATTTTTTAACATTTTTTTAAATCACCGTATCTCAGCTTGTAGTCAAATCTCCTTCTTGAAATTTTTTGTACATAATACTACTACACAATATTATCAAAGGCCAGAATTTCAGATTTTTATCTCGTGCTCCACGAGAGATATCAAAGCCTAAAAAGTGCGATTTTTGAAATTTTCAACGAATTTCGGAATTTTTTTCGGAAAGAGAAATCATTTCCCAGATATTGGACTTGGCGTAGGAGTACACACACTTCTGAACTATTTGTAGAAAAAATTGTGCAATGTTGACAGTCTTGTTGAACAATTACATAGTAGGTTTACAATAGTTTGACAGTATTGTTTTCACATATTTTGCATGTCATATCTCAGCTTGTAGTCAAATCTCCTTCTTGAAATTTTTTGTACATAACTCTACTACACAATACTATCATAGGCCAAAATTTCAGATTTTTATCTCGTGCCCCACCAGAGATATCAAAGCCTAAAAAGTGCGATTTTTGAAATTTTTGACGAATTTCGGATTTTTTTTAGCAAAGAGAAATTAACTCCCAGATCTGGGATTCGGTGTATGAGTACACATACGTTTCACCTATTTGTAGAAAAAATTGTGTAAGGTTGACAGTTTCCCTTGCATGAAAATTTTCCTCTTGCAAACGGATAGATTTTGGAAAAAATCATACATTTTGTGCTAAAATTTCACCTGTAAAAATTTATTTTTCAAAATTTTTCTAGCACTGTATATTTAGCCTATTTTATTCTGAACAAAATGCTGCAAACCCTATTTCAATTGGGAAAATAGAAGATGAGATATTTACAATTTTGTGTATCCTAGTATCTGAGAAAATCGCTGCACACTATGAAACAAAGATGGTCGCCATGCACAAACAAAAAATAGTAAAATCAAAGAACGGTCATTTTGAACTTTCGTCATGTTAGGGTTGTTGTACAAAAATTTTCAGATTTTTTAAAAATGATCGAGCGACCATTTTTATATTTTCTGGACCACTTGAAATGGATTGACCCATTCCTTAGAATGTTTGTAAACGGATTATTTTAGACTGATGCATAATACTTATTATTTTTTTAAATCATTTTTAATTTTTTAAATAGTTTAAATTAAAAAAATCACTGTTTAAAACCACTGTTTTTTTTTAATAAAAATTTTTTTTAATTAAAATGTTTTTACAAATGTGTATATATATATACATTTTTTTTTTTTTTTTTTTTTTTTTTTTTTTTTTTTTTTTTTTTTTTTTTGAAATTGTCGTACATTATTTATTTCTTTCTTTGTTTATTTTTCGGCTAATAAATTAAAAGATTTTTAAATAAGAAAAAAAGATAAAAATAAACAGAAAAAATGTAATTTAAAAGGAATTTTTTATGTTTCATTATTCCATGGCGCCAATTGGACTCGAACCCACAATCTGCGCTCGCAGGCGATTAGCGGTGTGGTGCCTTGACCACTCGGCCATGGAGTTCCCTACACAACGGAGTGTCTCCGTTTTTTTTTTTTTTTTTTTTTTTTTTTCCATCCGTTTCGTTATTTTCAGGAAATATGATGGAATTTTGTGATTTGTAACGGTTGTTGTATGTATGTCGGCCAATTATCTACACTATGGGATATAGGCCCTAAGGGGTGGGATGCCCTCCGTGGGGGTCTTTCTAAGGGAACCTAACCCGTATTTACGCAAGGTTCGAAGAAAACCACAGAAAACTCCGAACGATTAGGCCGACGGTCGCGATTGGGTTCGAACCCAGCACCTACCGTCTACCAGTTTGAGGTCAGAACCTTTCGGCCACTGGTGGGGCTCGTGATTTGTAACGGAAAATACCCTTTTGTTGTTAAAAGAGAGTTTTTCTGTGAAATTCAGGAAAAAAATGTTCTTAAATTTCAGAATTTTTTTAACAGTGTACAGAGCTTTGAAACGCGCTTAATAATTTATACTCATCCTGTATATTGATCATGTCACAGCAATCTAGTAAATGAAATTTATAAGGTCAGGTATGTTCAAACTAACATCTATAACCAGGGTCTCAAATTTTCTAAATAGTATTCTAGGCCAATTCAGCAATTTAAAATTTCTATATAAGATTTTAAAAGATGGAATATTTCATATGTTTATATTTAAAGATTTTATTATAGCCTGATTTCATATGTTAGTTTATGATTACATAGTAATACTATATGTGCTATTTAAATGTCCCCCTTTTTTACATTTTTTTAGTAGCTTTCCCGATGATTTCGATGATCCAGCATAACTATAGTATTTCAAATTAGTAAATTTATTTTTCATTAAGAACTTATAAGAAATACACAAAGTACACTCTATTATACCCAGTACTTTCTAAAACATGAATTGATATTTACAGGAAAATATTTCACTAAAAAATAAAAGTTCTTTCGTATTTTAAATACGGTAGATTGTCCATTACGTGCTGCGATATGCCACACGCTTGCTCTTTCAAAGTCCCTTGCAAGCTCTCCGGTAAAAGTGCCGGATTGACATGCTGGTGCAGCTCAGTCACGTCTGATCCAAGAAGGAAAATCTGTTAAAGAAAACAGCTATATCAGTTGTTAGAATATAAAAACACAAAAGTTGTTAAAATATAAAAATTGTTAAATTATAAAAATTGCTCTCTCGGAAATGACCCTGAATATATAATAGTTCAAGATACAACAGTACAAAAATCTAAATTATAAAGCACAAGGAAAAAAATCTTTATTTTGTAGCAAAGTAGAAATTGGGGAATCCATGTCTGCCGGGGTTAAAGGGTGCACTGTTAAAAAAATTCTGAAATTCACGAATATTTTTTTTCCTGAATTTCATAGAAAAAGTCCTTTTTCACAACAAAAGGACATTTTCCGTTTAAAATCAGAAAACTCCACCATATTCCCTGAAAATAACGAAACGGATGGAAATAGAAACAGAAAAAGGAGATACTCCGTTGTGTGGCCGTGTAGTCAAGACATCACACTGCAAATCGCCTGGAAGCGCAGATTGTGGGTTCGAATCCCACTGGCAGAATGAAAACATTAAAAAATCCCTTTTAAATTATATTTTTCAGTTTATTTTTTTCTTAATTCTTACTAAAAAAAATCCTTTAACTAATTAGGCAATAAATAAATAAATAAATAAATAGTATACGACAATTTCAAAAAATCTCTATAATATTATTTTTATAAAAAATGAATAATTTTTCTCATTCATTTATTCATTAAAAAATAAATAAATAAATAAATAAAAAATAAAAATAAAAAATAATAATAAACCGAAAAAAATATTCATTTTTAACAATGATTTTTTTAATTTAAACTAGTTAAAAATTAAAATTGATTTTTAAAAATAATAAGTATTATGCATCAGTCTAAAATAAAATAAAATAAACCGTTTACAAATACTCTAATGAATATATTTGAAAGTAAATCTTTAACACTAGAACTACCGCGTTTCTTGTATACCTAGAAATACCGGAGTGGGTCACATCTGACCCATGGCTTTTAAAGACGCTATTCTTGTCTTATACGGAATATAAAGGCACACAATAATTATTGACGATTAATACAATGATTATCAATTAATAAATAATACAATCTAGCATTTAGATTATTGCATAATATGGAATTTTCAAATTAATGCCACAAAGGAAATTTCTTATTTCTAATTTTAAAAATAAATTGCTTTGAGATTTTGATGTCGTTTTAATATAATATATACACATATGATTTATCGATTTAAATTGTGTAATAATGTTCCTATAGATCAATTAGATATTCAAACTCAATAAATTTAAATATCTATATACATATTCGCGTTTTTTTTTTTTTTTTTTTTTTTTTTTTTACTTACACTTTTACGTTTTATACAGTTTACTAACCAATCAATTCATACAAAATGCCATGTTTTTTTTTCTTTTTTTCTGTGCATAATGCACACACAAGTTATAAGCAGTTTCCGCAAACAGTGTTAGGTTTTTTTTTTTTTTTTTTTTTTTTTTTTTTTTTTTTTTTTAGCATTGCTTTATGTGACAACATTTTTTATTTGTTTGAAATTTCAGTGCTGGTGGGTGGACGGATATCTTCACGTTCATTTGCAATGCTTTTATTTATAATTTTAGCAAGAAGACTTTTATACATATATTAGAATCTGTTGTATCTTTAAAAACTACCGAAACATTTACGACCACTAGATCTTGAATCAGATTTTGCATAAGTCAGTAGATATTGAACACTGCGGCTCTACCGTCAATATAGTTCGATGGTCCACATAGCTTCGAAGAGTGATTTATTTTGTCTCTTTCTCACTTTTTAGAATTATTTCTAAAAAGTGAATTCCTTTATTTTTGATTTTCTGCAAAATACTTACAATTTATTTGTGTTTCTTAATTTTTCCCACAACATTTATTTGGTTACTTACATTCAGCTTGCTACTACATGTATTGGATTTGAACAATGCATTTTTATTGTCATTTTTAACAAAAATTGTTTCGTCATTTATGTCAAGATTGTCAGCGTCATCAGATGATGACAATATCAACTTCGTCGTTAATATAACTAAAGTCTTTTAAAGACAATTCACGTTACAATTTTAAAAATTTCGCATTCAAGAAACCTTCGTAGAGATGCCATTACTATAAATATGTGAAAGTAAAAAACCACAAACATTTTTTTTTCTCCATGTGATTTATGAGAAGCAAAGTATTCTTTTCATTTACTTTCTAAGGTATAACATAAAAAACAATTATTTTTATCATCCTTACAGTAGTTTGAAATACCATAAAAACTCACACATTTACTTTCCAAATACATAACAGATGTGTGATCATGACCCGCCCATCCCCCTCCCCTGCGCTGTACATAGGCACATTCTTTTCCCTTTTTTGTGAAAAGTAAGTGTGGAACATATCCATGCGCTATTCTTAATTTATTGAAAAATATAGAGTTGAAATTCTTATTGAAATAAATGAATAATTGAATTGTTTTGTTCGGGTCAGCGATGACCCAGCATGGTAGTTCTAGGTATAAAGATGTGTATATAAAAAAGTTTTCGTCAGATCTCAACTAAATTCGTGCTAAGACATTACACTAAGTATTTAGGAAAGGTCACGCAGTTTCAAGGTTTTACTTTAAAAATAAATTGTGATAAGAGCGAAAGACCCCGTCTTGGGTCACGGATGACCCGCCTCGGTAATTCTAGTGTTAAAAAACACAACAGATTTTCCCACTAAAGCATAAAAGACATATTTTGTACATGAAGGCATTAGCAGCTTTGGCACAGTCAGTAAGGGTTTGTTCCGCTATCAAAGGTCTCGAGTTCGATCCTTAGAGTGGCTTGATGTAAATTATACAAAAATAAATGAAGTAATGTAATTCAGCATCTTAAAGTCACTCAGGAATTTCGTAATCTTTGTCGATTCATTAATTTAAAAAGTTATATTAAATTATTATCATTAAAAATCAAACTTTGTAACAGAAAGTTACCGCTTCTTCAAACAGTTTTCATTTCTTTTATTTTTCACAACGGAAAACCTACTAACGGAACGGTGAACGTTCGACTACTTTGCTACCGGTAGTTTCACCGTGAATTCACAGATTTATTTTTAACAGTGTGAGGGGGTGCACAAGTCAAAAATTAATACCATCAGTGGTTGACATATAGGTTTAGCATTCTGTTTTCCTGCAATCAAAGTTATGAAAGCATAGAGGACTAGGAGTAGGGAGACACAATGATAAACTAATGACAACTATGGGTGCCACGTATTTACTTAAATACGAACGCACCTAAAAATCAATGTACTTTAAAATGCAAGTCAAAACCGAAATAAATTTCGAAACCGAATCTCAATTGACTCATATTGTATGGTTTTAAAAATAGTTTTTCAGAAGAATTGCTTTTAAATCAATCACTATCATAAGAAGATCCATTATTGAAAATGAACCCATTTGCAATGAAGGTGATATAAAAATTACAGCATCTGTTTCCGGCTAATATTCAATAACATTTTAAAATTTCATCAATCAATAAATAAAATACTCGTAATATAAATAAAGCATACAAATTTCTCATGCACAATAAAATCTCCTTAAAGCGACCATGTTCCGTTTCAATAAAAATTAGTGGTTCTCTTAATGGAGATTATGTTTGAATCTAAATTTTAAAATGTTGAAAAAAGGAGCTAACAATTGATGTTAGAAAAGTTTATTTTTCACACAAGGAAAAAATATAAAAATTTAATTATCAAAACATAAGTTTTTTTAAAAAAAAAAAACAAATTTTTGAGTCAAAATGGATGCTCTCGTTGACATATGCCTTTATAAGTATCACATTTTGATATAACTTAATATGAAAGTAGCTAAATATATTTTTTATTTCTTTAAATAAACTAGAAACTTTAATTAATACTTATTATGATAGTTTTTTGAGTAATTGCCATTTTGCGGATGATTTTCTTTTTAATGCGTACCCCTGATATTTGACTATTCTATAACAACAAAAATAATCATCACGAATTTTTTATGAGATAATTTTTAGTTTATTGGGAGCATTATCAACCCCCTGACCACCGAACTAAAGTGCAAAATTGAAATGTTGTTTTCTCTGTAATTTTTTTAAATGCTGAAAAAAGATGTTTTCACCAACATGATATAACATTTTATTATTACTGTGCTTAGGTATGTAAGCCTCCATAGTATTAATCATAACTTAAAACCGGATTATATCTGTATGATTATATTAATTTAAATAATGCTATTATAGCGTTGAATCCTGCAGCTTAATGAACTGCAGCTTTTTTATTATTATTATTTTAATTTTTAATTTTTTTTTATGTCAGTCAGGAAAAGATTAATTTTCTTATGCTTTACAAGCTGAAAAAAATAACACACAGACATTTAAATGCTTGATAGCAGTTATAAAACACAGTGAAAAGTATTACAACCTTTATCAATAAATGACCTCAAAATGAAATCACTTAATTGACTCTTTGATAAGCAAGATAATATCTGTCACTCCAAATGTTCATACACTTTGATTACGTTCAAGTAAAAATATAATACTTTGGATCAACCTAACCAAATTTACTACTTCGTTCTAATTATTTGACTGTAAAATTACATTCTTGATTAAATAATTATTTAATAATTTCATCAAACGTGGCTATAGTAATATTACTAATAAAAATATTTTGCTATGAATCTTCAAACATAAAAAAAAAATATTTTTCCAAAAATGTTTTCACAACTTTAGCCAGTAGTGTTAAGGGGATGCATTACCTTGAAATTAGTTATAATATCGATTTTCTTTTTTAGGGTTTTGTTCATCTGAAGAAACCCTATTCGTCTCTGTCCTCTGTCTGCCTGTCCGTCATAGAGTACATACTCAAAAACTATATAAGTCAGAGATTTAAAATTTTGTGTACTTACAGTTAAATACCTCTTGTTTAATATTAACTGAAAGCTTCTTTAATTGTGAATATTTTGACACCACATTTTTATCTATACGACAATTATATTGCTAGATATTGTAAATTTTGTTAATAGACCCAGAGCAATTATAAGTCATCGTCGATATACAGGGACGGGATAGGACAACGAAATTTTGCAGCACAGAAGGTATACAACCGGAGACTCCACACCAGGAGTCCTGCAATGGGGTCAGTGGAAGCATAGAAATAAGATATAAAGAACCGATACAACCTCCTACGGTTGTAAGCGATTAGCGATATGGTGCCATAACCAGGCTGCCACAGAGGTCCGGTCCATTTTCATCCTTTTAATACACGAGGGAAAAAAATTCATATTAAATATAAAATCCCAAGCATCTAAAAATTCATACATAGTTTTATTTAAAAATTCTAAAGAATGTGGGGAAAATATCGTCATATAAGTCAAAACATGCGTAGTTATAAAAGTAATAAGAATTTTTTAAAAGTTTTTTTTAGTTAAATTTTTGTAAAATAGTCTATTTTACAAAAGAGAACAAAAAAATTAATTTTTAGTGTTAAGTATTGAGCCGTTACATATATCACAGTGTTATTCAAAATTGAAGATATGTTTGAAAGGTACTGTGTTCCGTTAATCAGACAAATTATAAATAAATTGAACCCTACTTACTCTTTCTGCTACTTTCCTTTGTACACAAGGTCTGACCATGTTATATAAGAATCGTACCAGTCGATTAGTGTTGAACAAAATAACTTTCTTTATTCTCCAAGGATAACCGCTCTGAAAAAGTAAAATGTTAAAAAACTACATTGAAAGTACAAATAACACTCCTTTTTTTCACAAAAAAGGTTTTACATATATCATTTCTAAAGCAAAATTAGCAAAATTAAAATTCTATGCAGCTCCTGAATTTTATAAATTGTTTTCAAATGAAAATTCACATGCTTTTTCAAATAATACAAAATAATAAAAATTCGATTTCTGTGAGTTCAAAACTTACCGATTTGTATTTTAAATTTTGTGAATTTTAAGAGTTTTAAGGTACAGTGACGTAGCAACATATTTCGGCGCAAAAAAAAAAAAAAAAAAAAAAAAATGTGTGTGGCACTTGGGGACTGCCGCGGTAAAGCTATTGCATAGCATTTTTTTATCAACTTATGCAAAAATACCGCGTCAGTGTCTGCCGAAGTCTATCGAAGGATACCGTGCCGAAGTCTGCCGGAGTGTTAGGATTTTTTCTCGTTACGGAATTCCTAGATTCGGTTGCCGCGCTCAAAGCACGGGATAAAAGCTATGCAATAGCTTAATAAATTACGAAACAAAATTTGGTCGCGCTACGAAAATTAGATCGCGAGTTATAAGCATTTTAAATTTTTCGACCATCACGGTGGGGGGTCTCCTGTCACCAAAAATTAACACTGTCTCATAATAAATTACCAAACAAAATTTGGCGGCGCTACGAAAAGTAGATCGCGAGTTATAAGCATTTTAAATTTTTCGACCCTCACCGTGGGGGGTCTCTCGTCACCAAAAAGTAACACTGCCTCATTATAAATTACCAAACAGAATTTGGCCGCGCTACGAAAATTAGATCGCGAGTTATAAGCATTTGAAATTTTTCGACCCTCACCTTGGGGGGGGGGGGGTCTCCTGTCACCAAAAATTAACACTGTCTCATAATAAATTACCAAACAAAATCTGTCCGAGCTACGAAAATTAGATCGCGAGTTATAAGCATTTTAAATTTTTTGACCCTCACCTTGGGGGTCTCCTGTCACCAAAAAATAACAATGTCTCATAATAAATCACCAAACAAAATTTGGCCGAGCTACGAAAATTAGATCGCGAGTTATAAGCATTTTAAATTTTTCGACCCTCCCCATGGGGGATCTCCTGTCACCAAAAATTAACACTGGCTCATAATAAAATACCAAACAAAATTTGGCCGCGCTACGAAAATTAGATCGCGAGTTATAAGCATTTGAAATTTTCCGACCCTCACCGTGGGGGGTCTCTCGTCACTAAAAAGTAACACTGCCTCATTATAAATTGCCAAACAGAATTTGGCCGCGCTTCGAAAATTAGATCGCGAGTTATAAGCATTTGAAATTTTTCGACCCTCACCTTGGGGGGGGGGGGGTCTCCTGTCACCAAAAATTAACAGTGTCTCATAATAAATTACCATGCAAAATCTGGCCGAGCTACGAAAATTAAATCGCGAGTTATAAGCATTTTAAATTTTTCGACCCTCCCCATGGGGGATCTCCTGTCACCAAAAGTTAACACTGTCTCATAATAAATTACCAAACGAAATTTGGCCGCGCTACGAAAATTGATCGCGAGTTATAAGCATTTTAAATTTTTTGACCCTCACCGTGGGGGGGGGGTCTCCTGTCACCTAAAATTAACAGTCTCATAATAAATTACCAAACAAAATTTCGCCGCGCTACGAAAATTAGATCGTGAGTTATAAGCATTTTAAATTTTTTGACTCTCACCGTGGGGTGTCTCCTGTAACCAAAAATTAGCACTGTCTCATAACAAATTACGAAACAAAATTTGGCCGCGCTACGAAAATTAGATCGCGAGATATAAGCATTTTAAATTTTTCGACCCTCATAGTGGGGGGTCTCCTGTCACCAAAAATTAACACTGTCTCATAATAAATTAACAAACAAAATCTGGCCGCGCTATGAAAATTAGATCATAAGAAACATAAGTTTGAGACTTGATATCCTAATTTCTGAAAAATACCTCATCAATGTCTGCCGAAGTCTACCGAAGGATACCGTGCCGAAGTTTGCCGAACTGAAACGACGTTAGCAGAAGTGTTAGGTTTTTTTCGTTACGGAAGTGTTAGGTTTTCTCGTTACATAATCTCTACATTCGGTCGCTGCGCTCAAAGCCCGCGATAAAAGCTATGCAATAGCTTAAAAAAAAAAAAAAAAAAAAAAAAAAAAAAAAAAAAAAAAAAAAACGCCCAATTAAAAAATATTTTTGTTATTTTTTCTGAAGACGAAAAAATATATTTTTGGTTTGTACAGGGAAGAAAAGGCAATCCACTCTTCCTTGTATTTTAAAGATTCAGCTTATTTTACTCACATACGAAATTACAATGCAGGGAACCCAATTATAGAAAATTTCTAGTTTTCATCAATACTGATTCTTTGTGGGAATTTCAAAAACTTAGAAGAATGTTCATGGATATGACTGTTGTTTTAAACATATCGCAGTAGCAAGATTTAAAAAAAAATATTTCGAAACGGCAGCAACCTGAGAATTTCAAATTGCTAACAACTCAATGACTACGTCATCGAGTTATGGTATGAAATCATGATGTAGGACAAGATTATTAAGGGTGTAATTTCGATTCAAACTGCTTATTTTCCGATTTATTTTTGACTTCATTATTGCTCTCAAATACACGAAACTTTCAATATCTCTTATTTGGAAAGTACACAAGGTGCCGTAATTGTCAATCCTTATATCCTTATATATATTATAAATGTGAAAGTGTGTCCGAAAATTGGAATGAACTTGGCTTCAAAACGGATGGATTAATGTCTTTGAATTTTTGTATATAGGTAAATTATTGGCCTGAAATGAACATAGGCTAATTTTTATTTATTTTATTCAAATATTTTTCTTAATAATTCAATATTTCACTATTTTTCATACAGAATAAATTGAAAAATTTTCCATAATATTTAATTATCTTTCTTTTTTTGTTGCCAAAAAATAAAAAAAACGGAATAATTATTTCTCTTCTGTAATTAATTTTCAACTGAAAGATTTTCACGTGATAAAATAAAATGAAATAAATAAATGGACCCTATTCTGTTTTTCGGTTCGAGATTAAAAACCGCAATTTCACCAATTGTGACGTCAGAGGAATGCTGTTTTTCTTCTTATATTACGCAAACGATTATATAAAATTTCTTTTACACTTAGAAGACTTTACAAGAATATAACTTCACACTTTACAAGAATATAAATATTTTAGTAGTTTTTCCGGATATTAATCCGTAATCAAAATGAACCTTTTTCTTTCTTTCGGTTCGAGGCTATTAAATTCAACTTTTTACCAATTGTGACGTCAGAGGAATACTTTCCATTAAGAATTTTTAAAATATCAATGTAACGTCATATATGAAACAAAGTATAAATTTTCAAGTTTTCATTTTTAATAACACAATGTAATTTTGAGTAAGTGCTACAAAGAGACGACTGTGACGTCACATATTGAAAATAAAATATCTCTGATGTTGAAATGAAATGAGATTGAATTATGATATCAAAAGTTATTATTTAAAGAAAATTAAGTTTGTCGTCTGAGCGTGGCTAATATTTAATTTTAAAATGAAATAAGTTTTTTTAAAGGTTAAATATTAAACGATTAGAAAATATTAATAATTTATACATATCGTAAATGACGTAATGATCAATGAAAAACTTTTTATCATTTTTAGAAAGTAAGAAAAGCTCAACTAATCAAAAAAAAATATTTTTGTGTGTTAATTCTGAAAATTGTTCAATTCTGAAAATATAAATAAATATCACTTTAAAAATGCACTTTCGGGCTTAAAATCTAAAGATTTAATGTAATTGTGAGAAAATACATTCCCTCAGTCAATATCTCAATTTGGCATAATGTTCTCAAAGTGTACTGGAAACAGGTTTGTAAATGGATATTAATTGCACATTTTTTTTAGCTCTTAAAAAGTAAAAATATGTTGTGACTTTTAAGAATGCTTTTTATAATAAATTTCTATACATTTTTATGGTATGCAGAGCATATATGTACAAATTATACAAAAATGCCACCTAAAAC
Source organism: Maratus speculifer (assembly GCA_964019185.1). Classification (NCBI taxonomy): domain Eukaryota; kingdom Metazoa; phylum Arthropoda; class Arachnida; order Araneae; family Salticidae; genus Maratus; species Maratus speculifer. The sequence continues at coordinate 240,573,418 of OZ025296.1, forward strand.
ACAGTTTTGTAGTATATTTTTCCTAACACTGTTTTTTTTTTCATTTTACGGAAACTACCCGCTTTTTGACACTTTCTAACATGGTCTAAAAGTGTTTACGACTTCAACCTGTCTGTATACCGGATGCCGAGTGCCTGGGGTCTGCCGTCTGTCTGTCCGTTTTTCAACTTGGGTAAATATAGTAGAATTCATACGAAAATAACATACGTTATTGAGATTTACCAGTGAGCAATTACAGCATATGCGGCATTAAAAATGGACCAGGTAGCAATTATAGCTGAATCACAGGAGCACTCAAAAGGAAAATTTACATTATGGTCTAAGGCGAAAAAATCATTTGTGGTGTATTTTGATAATGTTACATAATTTTAAATGTAATGAAATTTACATGCATTTTTAAGGTTCAGAAGAACATGGTTACTATCGAATATGTTAAATGTAGTACTTATAGTGTGCGTACAGGGAGCTCAAAAGTATTTCAATATATTATGGTCTGTGAAGAAAAACCATTTGCAACGTATTTTAATAATGTTATTTTATTAAGGTTATTTTAATAGTATTGAAATTGATATCAGGTTCTGAAGTGCATTAAAATAGGATTTCTGTAGAAAATGGGGTGAAAAGATTTAACATTCACTTACAAGATTACAGAAAAATGTTCGGTAATATAATAGTCTACGGAGAAAAAAATATTCCCAGCGTATTTTAATTGCGTTGCGCTATTTCAAACATGATGAAATTAATATACTGAGATAATCAATACAATGATAAATACTGAAATTTACTACAATAAGCTTGCAGTTAAGTATCATTTGCATCACATTTGTTGTTCATTTACACAGACGCATAAAAGATTTTGGACCTGTGTCCAGATCTTAGATATTGTATCCAAAGTGTGGTCTATTAGACAAGATTGCTGAAGAGGTTTTTCAATTTTCGTATGTATTTGGAAAACTAATGCATCCTGAAGTTCAGCTACATTTGATATAATAAGAGATGTTTGTAGAATTTAAATAAATCATGTATCAAACTATACAATAAACTGGATTACTCATCAGTGCAATAGCGATTCCCGGAAATATGAATTCAATAATTTGAATCGGGTTTTTTGCTTGAATAATTTAAGCTAAATTTGCGATCGTATACAAATTTGCACGTAATATACAGGACTGTAAAAAATAATTCAAGTAAGTTTCTGTCTATAATTAGAAATTGCTAAAGGTGAATTTTAATATTCGTTATACTTTTTCTCACTAAGCAAAATTTTAACATTGTATTTAGAATATTTACAAACACATAGATCATATACACAGCTGCAGAAAAGAATGTCCCGGTGAAGTTATGCATTATGGAAATGTTGGATATTTTTTTTATTTATTACCTAGGTTTAACACATGATTTTTCTTTCTTTGATATGGAATTCTAAAATGCACTACAACATGATTTCTGTACAATTGGGGTGCGTTACAGTTGTTCTGCAGTATAAGTGGTTACAATTTCATTTTCGCGATTGTTCATATTATCTAACACATTTTCCTTTTATTTGACTGAGTTCTTTAAGTCCCCTATAAAAAAACTACTGCATAGCCTTCTATAAGATAAATGTTATATATTTTTTAAATTATTGTTAATGAACCGTTTTGTTTAATTAAAGCGTTTATCATTTTTTTTAATGCTACGTGAACGACGTCACGGGTAACAGCTAGTCCTTATATATATTATAAATGTGAAAGTGTGTCCGAAAATTGGAATGAACTTGGCTTCAAAACGGATGGATTAATGTCTTTGAATTTTTGTATATAGGTAAATTATTGGCCTGAAATGAACATAGGCTAATTTTTATTTATTTTATTCAAATATTTTTCTTAATAATTCAATATTTCACTATTTCTCATACAGAATAAATTGAAAAATTTTCCATAATATTTAATTATCTTTCTTTTTTCGTTGCCAAAAAATAAAAAACCGGAATAATAATTTCTCTTCTGTAATTAATTTTCAACTGAAAGATTTTCACGTGATAAAATAAAATGAAATAAATAAATGGACCCTATTCTGTTTTTCGGTTCGAGATTAAAAACCGCAATTTCACCAATTGTGACGTCAGAGGAATACTATTTTTCTTCTTATATCACGCAAACGATTATATAAAATTTCTTTTACACTTAGAAGACATTAAAATAATATAACTTCACAGTTTACAAGAATATAAATATTTTAGTATTTTTTCCAGATATTAATCCGTAATCAAAATGAACCCTTTTCTTTCTTTCGGTTCGAGGCTATAAAATTCAACTTTTTACCAATTGTGACGTCAGAGGAATACTTTCCATTAAGAATTTTAAAAATATCAATGTAACGTCATATATGAAACAAAGTATAAGTTTTCAAGTTTTCATTTTTAATAACACAATGTAATTTTGAGTAAGTGCTAAAAAGAGACGACTGTGACGTCACATATTGAAAATAAAATTAATATCTCTGATGTTGCAATGAAATGATATTGAATTATGATATCAAAAGTTATTATATAAAGAAAATTAAGTTTATTGTCTGAGCGTGGTTAATATTTAATTTTAAAATGAAATAAGTTTTTTTTAAAGGTTAAATAATTAATGCCTAGAAAATATTAATAATTTATACTTATCGTAAATGACGTAATGATCAATGAAAAAACTTTTTATCATTTTTAGAAAGTAAGAAAAGCTCAACTAATCAAAAAAAATATTCTTGTGTGTTAATTCTGAAAATTGTTCAATTCTGAAAATTGTTCAATTCTGAAAATATAAAAAATATCACTTTAAAAATGCACTTTCGGGCTTAAAATCTAAAGATTTAATGTAATTGTGAGAAAATACATTCCCTCAGTCAATATATCAATTTGGCATAATGTGCTCAATTTGGCATATTGGCATATGTTGTCACTTTTAAGAATGTTTTTTATAATAAATTTCTATAAATTTTTATGGTATGTAGAGCATATATGTACAAATTATACAAAAATGCCACCTAAAACACCGTTTTGTAGTATATTTTTCCTAACACTGTTTTTTTTTTCGTTTTACGGAAACTACCCGATTTTTGACACTTTCTAACATGGTCTAAAAGTGTTTACGACTTCAACCTGTCTGTATACCGGATGCCGAGTGCCTGAGGTCTGCCGTCTGTCTGTCCGTTTTTCAACTTGGGTAAATATAGTGGAATTCATACGAAAATAACATACGTTATTGAGATTTACCATAGCATATGCATCATTGAAAATGGACCAGGTAGCAATTATAGCTGAATCACAGGAGCACTCAAAAGGAAACTTTACATTATGGTCTAAGGCGAAAAAATCATTTGTGGTGTATTTTGATAATGTTACATAATTTTAAATGTAATGAAATTTACATGCATTTTTAAGGTTTAGAAGAACATGGTTACTATAGAATATATTAAATGTAGTACTTATAGTGTGCGTACAGGGAGCTCAAAAGTATTTCAATATATTGGTCTGTGAAGAAAAACCATTTGCACCGTATTTTAATAATGTTATTTTATTAAAGTTATTTTAATAATATTGAAATTGATATTAGGTTCTGAAGTGCACTAAAATAGGATTTCTGTAGAAAATGGGGTGAAAAGATTTAACATTCACTTACAAGATTACAGAAAAATGTTCGGTAATATAATAGTCTACGGAGAAAAAAATATTCCCGGCGTATTTTAATTGCGTTGCGCTATTTCAAACATGATGAAATTAATATACTGAGATAATCAATACAATGATAAATACTGAAATTTATTACAATAAGTATCATTTGCATCACATTTGTTGTTCATTTACAGAAACGCATAAAAGATTTTGGACCTGTGTCCAGATCTCTGATATTGTATCCAAAGTATGGTTTATTAGAAAAGATTGCTGAAGAGCTTTTTCAATTATCGTATGTATTTGGAAAACTAATGCATCCTGAAGTTCAGCTACATTTGATATAATAAGAGATGTTTGTAGAATTTAAATAAATCATGTATCGGACTATACAGTAAACTGGATTGGTCACCAGTGCAATAGCGATTCCCGGAAATATGAATTCAATAATTTGAATCGGGTTTTTTGCTTGAATAATTTAAGCTAAATATGCGATCGTATACATATTTGCACGTAATATACAGGACTGTAAAAAAGAATTCAAGTAAGTTTCTGTCTATAATTAGAAATTGCTAAAGGTGAATTTTAATCTTCGTTATACTTTTTCTCACTAAGAAAATTTTAACATTGTATTTAGAATATTTGGAAACACACAGATCATAATGCACAGCTGCAGAAAAGAATGTCCCAGTGAAGTTATGCATTATGGAAATGTTGGATATTTTTTTTATTACCTAGGTTTAACACATGATTTTTCTTTCTTTGATATGGAATTCTGAAATGCACTACAACATGATTTCTGTACAATTGGGGTGCGTTACAGTTGTTCTACAGTATAAGTGGTTACAATTTCATTTTCGCGACTGTTCATATTATCTAACACATTTTCCTTTTATTTGACTGAGTTCTTTAAGTCCCCTATAAAAAAACTACTGCATAGCCTTCTATAAGATAAATGTTATATATTTTTTAAATTATTGTTAATGAACCGTTTTGTTTAATTAAAACGTTTATCTTTTTTTTTAATGCTACGTGAACGACGTCACGGGTAACAGCTAGTATATTATAAATGTGAAAGTGTGTCCGAAAAATTGGAATGAACTTGGCTTTAAAACGGATGGATTAATGTCTTTGAATCTTTGCATATAGATAGATTATAGGAGTGGAATGAACATAGGCTAATTTTTATTTATTTTATTCAAATATTTTCTTTAATAATTTAAAATTTAATTATTTTTCATACAAAATCAATAGGCATTTTTCAGATAAAATTTAACCATTTTCCTCTCCTATTGCCAAGAAAATAAAAAATTGGAATAATAATTTTTCAGAGGCAATGAATTTTTAATAAAAAACTTCCACGCGAAAAATTATAATAAAATAATTTAAAAGAAAATAAATATGACGTCATGTTTGAAATAAAAATAAAAGGTGTATTTTTTATAATATATTTAACAAGGATATTTGTTTAGTTAATGGGAATTTTTGTGTAAAATATGGTGACATAAATTAAAAGTAAAAAAAAAAATGAAAAAGAATTATATTTTTAATAAAATGGTTCATTTATGAAAATGTGACGTCATAGTTGAAATAAAACAGGTACTTTATAGCAGTCGTTAAAAATACAAGGGGTATGAATATCAGTAGCTAATGGAGCGAGATAAATAATGACGTCATATTTAAAATGAATCAGAAATATTTTTTACTTATACTAATTAATAAGTTATAAGTTACATACAAATGAATATTTTTATTCAAAACTCATAATTATCAATGGAAGAAATTTTTTGTGGGGAAAAGGCGGAAAATAAAATCACTGATTAATATACTTTTGGCTCGATTTTTTAACACTTTCCAATAAAGTTGAAAAGTTATTATGCTTTCGGTTTGTCTGTCTGTCTGGTCGCTTTCCAACTTTCGTAAATATACTCCGATTTCCATGAAATTTTTGGACGTTATTAACGTTTACCTAGCACGAATACCTATTGAAAATGAAGTTTCTACCATGATTAGTTTATTTACAGGGATAGTCAAAAAATTTCCTTACAGGCAACATTATGGGGAAAAATCGTTGTAATTAAATTTAACGATGTTATAGCCTGTGGAACAAATTGAAATTTATATGCATTTACAAAGTGCACTAAAATATGCATTTTGTGAGGTATCTAGTGAAAAAGGCACTTACTATTAATTTACAGGGTCACACAGAAGAATTCCATTGCATAAGAATAAAGAGAGGAACAGTTTCCGACATATTTTAATTATGGTAAACGATTTCATGTATAATCAAATTGATGTACGTTGCTGAGGCTTAATGTAAGTTATTTCATGCATAATACGAAGTGCATAGCATTTACAGGGACACACAAAAGATTTCAAATATTATGTATTCTATCCGAAATACTGTATATCATGGATGATGACTGTTGCATGGATGAAATGCATTTTGAATTATGATATGTGCTTTTAAGTTTTGCTAAATGTAAGCATATTAAATAGAGAGTATAAATGGTAATAGTATAAATAGTTAAATTTAGATATACAAGGTTACACAAAAGATCTCGGAAAGGTTATTGAATATGAGCGTAATTTACTTAAAGGTGGTTTTTAAATAAAATATGCATTTTCATTTTGAACTGCATTCAGTAAACTAAGAAATGTTTGTAGTATATATGTTACAGGCCAAACCCGATTTTAGGCCAAACTAGATTGGCCTAGGCCAGACTAGTCTATCCTAACGTCCATCGGATAAACTAGTTTTTCCTAGGCCAAACTAGTCTATCCTAACGCCCATCGGATAAACTAGTTTTTCCTAGGCCAAACTAGTCTATCCAAACGCCCATCGGATAGACTAGTTTTTCCTAGGCCAAACTAGTCTATCCGAACGCCCATCGGATAGACTAGATTTTCCTAGGCCAAACTAGTTCGGCCGAACGGTCATTAGGATAAACTAGTTTAGCCTGCTATTCATTGGTTTAAACTAGTTTATCCTAGGCCGATCTAGATTGTCCTAGGCCAATTCAATTTGGCGTGATTTTATTGAATCTAAAGAACGCCACGGCACCAATTTTCTGGTTTTGATCTAATTTATCCTACGCCGATGCAATTTGATGCGATTTTATCTTACAGACTATCAAAGCCTGAGAGCTAATGTGCTCGCATATTCTGTTAGTGTGTATGTAACCATGTACGTATGTACGTACGTATGTACGTATGTATGTACTTAATGCAGTAATTCCTGATAGAAATATCCCATTTGCTTCAAATTTCGGACATAGATTTATCCTGATAACGAACTTCCCTGATTAGTTTCAGGAGTTCATTGGATAAGAATAAAGGGACGGGAACAAAAGGCTAATCTGCACCCTTTCACCTCCTTAATTTAAATAAGTCAGTTTTTCATGCGAAAGTATCAGATTTTATTAAAATGTTAGGCATAAGATCATTTTGATTAGGCACCTCAATGATTAGTTGTGGGTATTCATTGTTTACGTATAAAGAAAGAAGGAATGGGGGCTAACCCCCTTAATTCGTAACAGACATTGGTTTTTCCACACATCACTTCACTCGAAATTTTTCATATTAAAAAACTAAATATCCGACCCCTTTTAAAAATAAGAAAAAGCTTAAATAAAGCATGACACCTAAAATATAGGATGGGGGGGGGGGGGGTAGAGTAAGGGGACGCTTGAATTTTTTTTTAAAAAGCTCAGCTTTTTTTAACGTTTTATCTGCTAATTAAATATTACCCTTATTTGAAACTTTTAGAAATATAGTAAAACATGATGCTAAATATTTAAGAAAAAGGATGCCGCATCAAATTTCGTGCATTATTTCTTCAATTACAACTCCTACAAAATGTATGGCAAAGACAGTCAGACAGAGTCATAGATTCACAATTTGAGGAACATGTTTTTTGGAATCTTGGACCACTCCACTAAAACGTGTAAATGCGTCAAAAACCGAAATTAAAAAAAATTCACGAATCAAACACTTATTGTAAAGATAGAAGAAAGTAAAATAAATAAAAGAATGAATTTTAAATGAACTTCGCTTATTTCAATAGATGTGTTTGAGCTGAGCGGATTCGTTTGAAATATTTTGAATTTGAGCTTAAACTTGATTAATTTTTGAGAAATTAAATTTGAGTTTGAAATAATTATTTTCTTTGTGAGCGTGCCAAACAATGGTTGGCATTAATTACAGCACGTCAAATTGAATTGGCCTAGGATAAACTAGATTGGACTAGGCTAAACCAGAAGATTGGCGCCGAAGCGGTCTTTGGGATCAATAAAAACACGCCAAATTCAACTGGCCTAGGACAATCTAGATCGGCCTAGGATAAACTAGTTTAAACCAATGAATAACAGGCTAAACTAGTTTATCCTAATGACCGTTCGGCCAAACTAGTTTGGCCTAGGAAGATCTAGTCTATCCGATGGGCGTTCGGATAGACTAGTTTGGCCTAGGAAAAACTAGTCTATCCAATGGGCGTTAGGATAGACTAGTTTGGCCTAGGAAAAACTAGTTTATCCGATGGGCGTTAGGATAGACTAGTTTGGCCTAGGAAAAACTAGTTTATCCGATGGGCGTTAGGATAGACTAGTCTGGCCTAGGCCAATCTAGTTTGGCCTAAAATCGGGTTTGTCCTGTAACATATATATAAAATGATATACAGGGTCCCGCAAAGAACTGGATACAAAGTTGTCTTAAAGTGCTATTACATGTAAAAATTGCAAGCGACAAAAATCGCCTGCGTTTTTTCGTGTTCTTAGCATTTCATTGGCTGTTTGAGAAGAGTCTTTACCATCATTTGGATTTCCAAGCAATTGATTGGCTCTTACTGGCGACTCGCTTCGTTCCAGGCGTCAAAGACGCTCCGACAAAAGAGAATCGCGCGCTACCAAGCGACTCCCCTGGTCCCATAGGATAACCATAGATATAGGAATAACTAGATTACGCATTCAATGTTATTCTCCCAGTACCTTTTGATTCTGTTGAGGCTCGGTGGCAACATCCATTAGAGTGGCAGAAAGCAAGTGGAACTTGCGAGATTCTACCATAGTGATGCATAGCAGATATACGTAATTGTGATTTTGTTTAATGCGTTATTAAGTAATTCAAAGAATTGCATTTTGTTTTTCGTTCTTGTTATATCTTAAAATTGAAATGGACAAAAATGATAATTTTTTAAAAAAACTAATTCACTCATTCACACTTTTTATAAAATGTAAATGAACAGATTTATTTATCCCTTCAATTAAGTTGTATTCTAAAAGCACCAAATATTCATTAAGAATCTTGGTAAAATATGCCATGCTTTGTCTACCTTTGTTGAGCAATGTTTGGCTAAAAAATAATCTAAAAATGTGCATTATTAATGCTTATTTATTTATTTATTTATTGACACACTCACAAGTAAAAAAAAAGCATAACTAGAATAAGTTTTTTTTTTTTTTTTTTTTTTTTTTTTTTTTATTTACCGTATTACATTTTTTTTGGGGGGGGGCGGGGGGGGAGATATGAACGATTAACAACTATGATTGAAAAAGAAATGTTTTAAGTTTAGTGGGTAAGGAAAATTTGACACAATAATTTATTGCCATTGCAAAGAAACATGGGCAGAAAGTAAGGAGAAAAATATCTTAAACGTCTGGAAATTTTGAAATACTGCGTGAAGAACAAAGCAGAAGTCATTGAATGTAATGGGGGAGGTTAAAAGTTGCAAACTAAGGAAGAATTTTACTTTAAATATTATTATAAACTTCCTAGAAAAAGAAAAGAAAATCATTTAAAATTGTACATAAATTTAAAAAAATTCTATTTTGCCTAAAGAAAAAAAATAAAACCAAGTTGGAAATTGAACATAAAGCGTAACAAATGACGTTCGTTTGTACGATAACACAGTTTTAAAAATATTCATAATTTGGAGCTATAGTAAACAATACTTCGGATACAGTATAGTGGTCGAAATCTTTTTTGTGTTCTAGTAAATATACAGAAAGCAACTTTTATTACACCTCAGCAACGTATATCATTTTCATAAAATGTGAAATAGTTTAATACAATTATAACACGCCTCAAAGAATGTTTCCCCGTATAGCATTAGGTAGTGGAATACTTTTGTGTGGTCCTGTAATTTAATAATAAACATTCTTTGCATCACAGATTGTACAGAATGTATATTTTAGTATATATATACTTCATAGGTTCATGTCAATTCTATTATATTCGAAAGAGTTTAACATCATTAAAATGTCTTGAAACTATTTTTTCCTATTGATCATAAAGTAATGGAATATTGTCCCTCTAATTAAACTATTCATCCGATTTTCATAAAATTTGAAATGATTCAACAAAACTATGAAATAATCATGTATTTTAAATTTCAAGCGATTAAAATACATTTCAAACTTTTTTACCCATTGACCGTAAAGTAACGGAATACTTTTGATTGTCCCTGTAATTGATTTATGCATCCGATTTTCATAAAATTTGAAATGACTCGTCAAAATTAAGTTGTAATTACATAATTTAGATTTCAAACGATTCAGTTGGGTAGTTTTTGCGTTGTTATATGCGGACGGACGGTCAGACCGAACGACAACTATAGGAGCTACGTATTTACATAATTACAAACGCACCTAAAAAAGATGCCAGTTACTGCTTTTGATGCGCATACTTTTTGTTTAACTTCCAGGTTAAATGGTATTTAAAGATAGTTGTTAAAAAAAAATCCATTATTCTTATTTATTTCATTCATAAAAATTAACTTAGCGATAAAAAAAAAAAAAAAAAAAAAAAAAAAAAAAAAACTAATCGGTGGTTCAAAATTAGATATAAACTTTGAAATATTCACGAAAGCTTAAAATATGCATGTGTATATAGATATAAATGCATTTTAAGAATGCGCATTTCCAATACATTGACCACTGGATCGCCGGCCATTTGCCACTCTAGTGGAGAAGAATCGTTCGCGCGCGGAGAATCAACTTTTCTCCCCGTGTGCATAATCTAGTTATTCCTACATCTATGAGGATAACATGGAGACGCCTGGAATTTGACGCCTGCAACTGAGCACGTGTAATAGCACTGTAAGGGTGATAATTTCTGAAAATGTAATTTAGGTAGTAATAAGGAATATTTTTGTTTGAACTAAATTTTAGAAAGATACTTTCGTGTATTAAAGGCACTTGGAAAACTACAGGGCTGAACAAAAGTATTCAAGAATGTTTCTATCTATTAGTATTAATCGCTGAAAGGAAAATTTTTACCAGCAAAAAATTAGCAAATAAGGATTATCAGAAGTTTTTTACCATAAATTCGCGATAAAAAGTTAATTACACGTACTTTTCATCATCGAAATTTTTTGCTTGATTGATCAATTATTTCTTCTTTAAATGTTATGTGAACGAAATCACGGGTAACTGCTAGTTCTTTGATAAATGCAGAAAATATTGCAAAAAAAGCAATCAAAAACGGCATTTTGAACAGATTTTCCCCTAGCGGGAGATCTGTGAACGAAAAAAAGAGTCATACTGAGAAGATAATTGTTTATAAATCAAATTCTAATGAATTGAGAGTAAAAATACATCACATGGCACCTTGTACATCTCTTCAAAAATACCCTCAACAAGTTTCATGATTCTACTTTTAAAAATGTGTTTGAAATAAGGTAGTAAAAACATTAAAAGCGCACTTTTAGAGATAAAAACTGCAGAAAACGGTCAAATTGAAAAAAATGAGAGTTTGATAATCGCTATGCATCTTTAAATCGTAGAAAAATGCAATTTTTAGGTGCGTTCGTAATTATGTAAATACGTAGCACCTATAGTGGTCGTTCAGTCCGTCCGTCTGTCCGTCCGTCCGCATATAACAACGCCAGAACTACCCAACCGAATCGTTTGAAATTTAAAATACATTATTATTACATAATTTTGTCGAGTCATTTCAAATGTTATGAAAATCGGATGCATAGATCAATTACAGAGGCAATCAAAAGTATTCCATTACATTACGGTCAATGGGGAAAAAAGTTTCAAACGCTTTTTAATCGTTTGAAATTTAAAATACATAATTATTACATAATTTTGTCGAGTTATTTCAAATTTTTTGATAATCGGGTGCGTAGATCAATTACAGGGGTAATCGAAAGTATTCAATTGCATTATGGTCAATGGGGGAAAAGTTTCAAATCTATTTTATATGTTTCAAATTTAAAATACATAATTATTACATAATTTTGTCTAGTTATTTCAAATTACATGAAAATCGGATGCATATATCAATTACAAAGACAATCAAAAGTATTCCATTACATTACGGTCAGTAAGGAAAAATGTTTCAAATGCATTTTAATGGTTTTACACTCATTCGAACTTAGTAAAATTTATATGCAACTATAAAGTACATATTATTATATACATTTTGCATAATTTGTGGAGCAAAGAATAATTGTTATTGATTTACAAGGCCACACAAAAGTATTCCATTACATAATGGTATAGGGAGAACATTGTTTGATGAGCGTTTTAATTGTAATTCACTATTTACAATTTTATGAGATTGATGTATGAGAGTAATATTTTTAAAACTTCGTTATCGTACGAACGCACCTCATTTGCTACGCTTCACGTGCAATTTCCAACTTCTTATTTATTCACTAGCTTCGGTGGGATAGGCAAAAATGCATGCCTTTGCCAAATATTTTAGTTTATGTTGTTATTATTACGATTAATTATTTATTTACGTTTTATTTCACTACAGTTGCCTTGGCATTTTTTAAAAAGTTTTGAGCAATTCGAATTTAAAAAAATATGAAACAGTTGCCAAAATATGTGAATAGTTATTAAAACAAACCTGGTTTGGTTTTTGTTTTATTTCTATGTATTTGTATGTATATAAACATATACAATATACATATTTGTTTATATCTAAATTACTTTTGTTTCGATATACACATAGATTAATTACCTCTTTAAATTAAATAAATTTATTATTAAAAATTGCTTATGTATATGAAAAAGGATATAAATTTCCGGAAAATACGATGCTATTTTTTTTCTCGCCTAGGACATAACATAAAAAAAAACGAAATAGCCGTTTAGCATATACAGAGTGAAGTAGGTAAGCCCGGAAGTGTTGATGACAGTCACATGACTTAGGCTTTTATTATATGGATGATTTTATGTATTTATTTAAATGATTTTTGGCATGATGATAATTCAGAACACTTTGTGCATTTACAACCATAAGTCTTAATACCCTTTTACCCTTTTTTAAATAAACTATTCGATAACATCTCTCTCTCTCTCTGTATATATATATATCTACCAAAAAACACTTTTCAAAAGCAAATAAAAAACAAGCAAGATAAAAAAAAGGATGAAAGTTGTGTTTAAAAAATGATCTGATATTAAATTTCGAAGCTTATGTTATGATATTTATATAACATTTTCCATTAAAAAAATTACTATTTGTAAGTCAATGCCTTTGCATATGTTGATATAAATTCTTTTTTCTTGTACTAAATACATCGTAACGTGTTTTGAAAATTCAAATGTTTTAAAATTATGCATGTTGGGCTTGACGGCCATCTTTCAATATTTTACACTAATTTCTATGTATCCAAATGAGCAGTTAAAATTTAAAACTCAAAATTGTTACTCAAGCAGACATTTCCGTACTTAAATATTGATGTTGAAATTTAAAAGTTTTGTTTAGTTGTAGGTAATCTATAAATAGATCACTAACTTGTAATGAGTTAAATATATCTGTCCGTAGTTAAAATTAGAAGTTCTAAATTGTACTTAATACAAACGTACTACGCTTTTCTTTACAAACTTGGGTGTTTAGAAATTTATGTAAAATACGAAAAGATGGCCGCCAAGCCCATCATGCATAATTTTAAAACATTTGAATTTTCAAAACACGTTATGATGTATTTAGTACAAGAGAAAAGGATTTATAACAACATATGCAAAGGCATTGACTTATAAATAGTAATTTTTTAATAGAAAATGTTAAATAAATAAGTAAATAAATAAATATATATATATATATAGGTGACATTTTAAAGTTAGGAACCAGAAACATCATCGTCGGGGTCCCCGTTCTACCGCACAGAAGTCATGACAAGCGAGAAAAAGAAAAGTAGATAAATGTAGAGGATCCAATAAATTACTCATTGGATGCTGCAAGTTTCTTTATTAAACTGTAGTCATGAGAGAGGAAAAGGCTCCTTTTGCAAACTATCTTTAACCGAAATATCCAAAAGAATATTCCAACATTTACTTATTCATCGAAGAAAAAACCAAGAATCTTTCTTAAAATCTAAAAAGAAAGTTCTAGAAAAATCTCTATTCTCGAACCACCATTTCTCCATGCAAACATAACTCATGCCCAGAGTCGAGACTTTATTCCACATACGATATTTTATTTTTTAAAAAATATTATTTAACTAATTTATAATCGACTCAGAATTTCAAATATCCTGCGCAAACGATCTTTTTGCAGATGATTAATTTTAAGAGAAAAAGAAAAGAAATGAATTTATTGTTATGCGCACATATCGAATGTTGAAAGAGGGAAAATAGATAAATGGATAAATAAAAAGAATGATATTTTTTGAAAGGTATGGTTTTGAAGTAAATTTAATAAGACTTTCTTAAAAAGGGTTGATAAAAACATAGAAAAAATGAGTTTTTATTTGGAATATTAAGAAATAAAGTTTAATTAAGAATATTTTTAATTTAGAGCCATCTTTTAAATTTACGAGTATTGGAATAAATGTTTTTTAAGGCGAATTAAGAATATCGTTTCCATAAAGATTAATAGATTATATCTAGAAACAAGATTCTAATTTAATAAGTTGAAGTAAGTACGGAATATTGTTATAAGGAAATTAACATAGTATAAAGGTTAATTTTGGCGAAAAAAATTTAAAATTTGTAATAATATATGTATATATACACTATATTGCCATTGATTAAGGGACACTTGCGATTTTAGACATTTTACTAAATATCTAGAAAAATACATGAGGAATCATCTCGAAACTCTTAGTTTATAAATATAATAGTATAAGTCATACATCTCCGTGAAGATTTTTTTCCGAAACTCCAAAGGGGGCCGTCAACAAATTAAAAAAGAATGAATATCTTTTGAATAACCCTGTCAAAACTAATGTAGCAAAAGAGCTCAAACTCTAGATTGTAATTGAATGCCTTATTGTAATAAGTCTTGTTCATTTTTATGCAAATAGCATGCATATTCGCAGAGTAATTAAGGTTTTTATAAAAATGATCCCAAATTTTTCCAAGTTTTTTCCTTATAATTTTCAGAGTTCTTAATATAAAATATTATTTTTTTCAGAAAATATGACAAACAACATTGCACACAGTACCCTGTAATCAGAATTAAAAAATAATGAAAATTGTATAAAAAATGAGTTAGTTTACTAAATAATTTTTTACTGCGCAT
Source organism: Maratus speculifer (assembly GCA_964019185.1). Classification (NCBI taxonomy): domain Eukaryota; kingdom Metazoa; phylum Arthropoda; class Arachnida; order Araneae; family Salticidae; genus Maratus; species Maratus speculifer. Next base: position 240,588,533 of record OZ025296.1, read on the forward strand.
GCGTCAAGGATATCAAAATTTCATTTGCATATTATGTTAGCTAAATGTATAGAGCAACTTTTGTGAAAGTCACAAAATCATAACTTGAAAATTCTGACAATAATCTTCAATTGAATAAGTCGAAAATCCGTTATTCTCAAAATGAAGCAAAAACAAGAGGGGTTGTATCCATATATTCATTGATTAGTGTCAATATAGAATACACAATATGGGATGTACTACTGCATTTGGATAAAATCCCTCATTTTTTTGCTTCATTTTGGAAACAACGGATTTTGTCCTTTTTCTATAGACGATTACTTTCAGAATTTTCAAGCTGTGATTTTGAGACTTTTACAAAAGTTGCTCTATACATTTAGCTAGCATAATATGCAAATGAAATTTTGATATCTTTGACGCATGCGCAGTAAATATTATATAGTAAACCTACTCATTTTTCATACAATTTTTATTATTTTTTAATTCTGATTACAGGGTACTGTGTGCAATGTTGTTTGTCATATTTTCTGAAAAAAATATTATTTTTTATTAAGAACTCTGAAAATTATAATGGAAAAACTTGGAAAAATTTGGGACCATTTTTATAAAAACCTTAATTACTCTGCGAGTGTGCATGCTATTTGCATAAAAATGAACACAGTGTATTACAATAAGACATTCAATCATAATCTAGAGTTTGAGCGCTTTTGCTACATTAGGTTTGACAGGGTTATTCAAAAGATATTCATTCTTTTTTAATTTGTTGACGGTCCCCTATAGCGTTTCGGTAAAAAATCTTCACGGAGATGTATGACGTATACTATTACATTTATACACTAAGAGTTTCGAGATGATTCCTCATGTATTTTTCTAGATATTTAGTAAAATGTCTAAAATCGCAAGTGTCCCATAATCAATGGCAATATAGTGTATATATATATATATATATATAATCCCATTAAAAGTAGACAAGATTCATCAATGGATTTTATCAATAAAACAATAAACCAAAACGAAGAATTAAATTGAATTATAGTATACAATATTAACCATTTGAAATTTTATATATATATATATATATATATATATATATATATATATATATATATATACCGGGTGTCCCAAAAATGATTGATGGATTTTAAAATTCAATAACTTGCAAACGATGACAGTTATTTTAAAAAAAAAATTTGCAGGAGCGTTATGTATAATGTCAATGTGTCAGTACCTGCCAACCAACCAATATAATGTCAGGAGTTTTTATACCGTAATTTTTTATTTTAGTTTGCATCTCCAGCAATAGGTGAAGCTGACGGAGATTGAAGGCCAGGTCGACGCTTCACTCAGCACTGATCACCCGGCCTTCAATCGCCGTTAGCGCCACCTATTGTTTGAGATGCGAACTAAAATAAAAAATTACGGTAAAAAAACTCCTGATATTATACATAACCCTCCTGCAAAAATTTTTTTAATTTTAAGTTTTTAGTATTTGTAATTTTGTAAGTTTTTAGTATCATATAAATAACTAGAAAAAGAATGAAGCTATAGATTATTTAACAAAGTTTGACTTTATTGCTTTAATGAGACGTCGTAACAGTGTTCTGATTTATCCTGAAGGTAATAACCTTGGACTGGTAAGTATTTTTTACTTGCCTTTTTTATTAGTTTGTATTCTATTTTATTATTGAATACAACAATGGCCAAAGATGACCGTCCACTTGCGATTTTTGACATTTTGTTAAATATCTAGAAAAATACTTGAGGAATTATCCTGAAACTTTAAGTGTGTAAATATAATAGTACAGGTCATACATTTCCGTGAAGATTTTCTCCTGAAACTCCATAGGGGACCGTCAACAAATTGAAAAATAATGAAAATCTTTTGGATAACTTTGTCAAAACTAATGTAGCAAAAGCGTCCAAACTGTAGATTATGATTAAGTATCTCATTGTAATAAACTGTTTTCATTTTTGTGCGGATAGCAAGAACACTCGTAGAGATATTGAGGTTTAAAAAAAACAGTCCCAAATTTTTTGCTTATAATTTGCAGATTTCTTAATATAAAATAATGTTCTTTTCAAAAAATATCACAAAAAAACATTAAATACAATATTTTCTAATCAAAATTACAAAATAATAAAAACTGCATGAAAAATGAACAGTTTTACTAAATATTCTTTTCTTTGCGCATGCGTCAACGTTATCAAAATTTCATTTGCATATTGTGTTAGCTAAATGTATATGGGTGATTTTCAAAATAGGGGACAATTTATGTCTTTTGGTATACAAAAAAAAATTGAGAAGTTTTCTGTCATGTTTTTATATTTAGATATGTTTTTCTTAATATTATTCATTATTTGCACTCAAGAATTACTCACTTTTTAGTTAAAAACACCTTAAAATAACAGAATAAAGATTCAAAATGTCATTAGCATGGATGTCCACAGCAGCTGTGCCTTGTGTATACTAGCATTTTTCAAGAGTTAATATCATGTTTATAAAATAAACAAATGTTATTCTTTCTTTATATTAATCAAGGAGAGGATTTATCCAATAAATTTATTTTTAAAAATAAAATTATAGTGCATAAAAAAAGAATTAAAGTTTGTCCTCCATATTCGATTTTCAAAACAAGGTCATACTAAAACAGCTGGTTATTAATCAAAATTTCATTTTCACATATGACAATAGTTTGAAAATATAAAGTTTATCCATGGCAACAAGTAGCCATTTTATCCCATCCAGAAAATAGAAGCATGCATTGTATTTTAAGAATAGAAGTTGAATCTTAGGGGCGTACATCAATTGTATGTCATTAGAATGGATAATAATTATCATGTTTATTTTATAGTTAAAATTTTTATTTTATTTATTTGCATAGAACTTTTGTATTTTAAAAAGCCCCAGAAAGGACTATTGCATTGTGATTATATTATCTATACTAATATTATAAAGAGGAAAGATTTGATTGTTTGTTTGTTTGAATTGAATAGGCTCCGAAATTACTTGACGGATTTGGAAAATTCTTTCACCACTGGAAAGCTACACTATATCCGGTGAACATAGGCTAATTTTTAATTGATTTATTCAAATATTTTCCTTAATAATTCAAAATTTCATTATTTTTCATACATAATCAATTAAAATTTTTCCGATAAAAAATAACCATTTTTCTTTCCCGTTGCCAATAAAATCAAAAGCTTTAATAATAATTTCTCCTCGGCAATTAATTTTCAGTTGAACACTATCCACGTGAAAAATTAAAATAAAAAGAATTCAAAGGAAAATCAATATGACGTAATACTTGGGAGGAAAAAGTATTTTATTATATAAGACGCACGAATATCACTTATGTTAATAGATGTTCTCTGCGAAAAATGGCGACATAATTAGAAGTAAAGTGAACGAGAAAGAATTCAATTATTAATAAAATATTTAATTTGGAAAAATATGACGTCATACTTTAAATGACATAGGAATTTTGAAGTATTTGTTAAAAGGACAAGAGGCATGGATATATGCAACTAATAAAAATCGGTAAATAATGACGTCACATCTATACCAATATTATAAAAGTGCTATTACATTTGTCGTGCTGCAGGGGCTCCATGTTATCCTATGGGACCAGAAGAGTCGCTTGGTTAGCGCGCGATTCCCTTGTATCGGAGCTTCTTTGACGCCTGGAACGAAGCGAGTTGCCAATAAGAGCCAATCAAATGCTTGGAAATCCAAATGATGGTAAAGACTCTTCTCTATAACAGCCAATGAAATGCTAAGAAAACGAAAAAACGCAGGCAATTTTTGTCGCTTGCAATTTTTACGTGTAATAGCACTTTAAATAGAAAGGATTGAGAGTAAATCTTGAGCAACAATCGATATGTTTTGTTCGCTAAAATGGGCCTCTTGGTAAACTATTACAAGAAGCCTCATTGGTTATGTGGGATGAATTTACCATGAGCCATAGAGCACATATAGAGGCCGTGGACAAAACCTTAAAAGATCTTAAACTCCTCTGCTCTCATGGGCGAGATTAATTTTGTATTTGCTGGAGATTTCCGACTGACTCTTACTGTTATTAACAGAAGTACGCGCGCAGATATCGTCAAAGCATGCTTAAAATCGTCGCCCTTATGGACTTCGATTGAAAATATAAAATAACGGAGAAGTATGAGAGCTTATCTTCATGGAATCACAGATAGTGATTTTCCACAGCAACTGATTAAACTTGGGGAAGGAATTTTCCCCACTCCAAATTTAAGCAGAAATTGTAACATCCTTCTGAATGAGCCTCTAGGCCAAAGAGTCCATAGTTTACAATTTTTAATGGATGCAGTATACCCTGACATCGAAAATTTACACGAAAAAGACTTTCATTGGTTGTGTTCTAGGGCAATAGTGTCACCTAGGAATGATAGTGTCAAAGATATAAACAATATGATTATTCAAAAAGTTCCCGGCCAAGTAAAAAATTGGAAATCAATCGACACCGTGACTAATATAGAAGACGCAGTCCATTATCCACAGGAATTTAAAATTCACTAAACCCTTCTGGACTGCCACGACATGAATCGATGATAAAAATTGGAATTCCAATCATTCTTTTGAGAAATTTAAGACCTCCGAACATGTGCAATGGAGCGAGGCTACTTATAAAGGAATTGAAGGACAATTTAATTGTAGCAATCATTATCATCGGCCCAGAGTTGGTCAACTAGCTCATATACCGAGGATACCGATGATCCCAACTGATCTACCAATCCCATTTAAACCGCTTCAATTTCCTGTAAAAACATCTTTCGCGTTAACTATTAATAAGTCCCAAGTCAAACCTTCGAATTAGTAGGGATCGACCTACGGAAAGAATGTTTTACTCATGGCCAAATATATGTTGGCCTGTCACGGGTAGGATTTCCTGAAAATCAATTTATTTTGCTGCCACAAAATAAAACATCTAATATCGTTTACATGGAAATTTTGACCGAACAAATTTAATGGCTTTTGTTTTGCAGATGTAAAACTTTTTACAAACATTATTACAAATAAATAAAAAATAATACTAATATCCAAATTTTCTTTTATTATTTTACACTTTTTTAGTAACCTCACGCACAAAGAAGAGAGTATGAGTATGTTTGTAAAAATTTATAACTTGAAATTTTTCTTTAATAACCGTGCGAAGCCGGGGCTGGCTGCTATAATCTATATCCATAAAACAAAGTCGTGTTAGTTACACCCTTTATAACTCAAGAGCGGATAGATCGATTTTTATGAAATTTTGTATGGAGGTATCTGACACCTTAGATTAACATATGGGCTACTTTTTACCCGACTACCTAAAAGGAGGGTAATGCTTTTAGTAGTTGAATTCAATGGGATGAAGTGGTAGTAACAATTTGCGGTGTCAGTAGTGACACGGGACTGGGCGACTTGCTCTATCCGAAGCAAAGCGAGGGCGGGCTGCTAGTGGCTCATAATCTTATTTAAATTAAAATTTGTCATTAGCATGGACAGATATCAGTGTCATTAGCATGGTTTTTCTGTCCATGCTAAAGACTCCTATGTACATAAATGTAACCAGTGCTTATATTGTATCCTTTATAAAGTTTAATTTTACGTATAAATTTAGATATTACATTTATTATCCCTAAAATATACATTAAATCTGTAGGGAAATCACTAAGACAGCTTCTTACATTGTTAGTGTCAGAATGTTGCTCATGTAACAAAGTTTGCTCTTTGGTAATGTTTTTATTCTCCTTATATGTATATATGTAAAAATGAAAACCATTTGCTGAAAAGGAAGGCTAATAAATATAGAAAAAAAATATTTAAACAGGAAGAAAATAAAAATTTCATAATATATTTATTCCATGCAATTTGTTTTGTCATTAGCATGGCTCAAAAAATAATAATTTTTTTTTAAGTTAATTTTTAAATATTTAGCTCTGCTGACTACATGGAAAGTATACCTAATACTATATTAACAACACCTATTTTTTTCAGAAATTTTGCTAACAGTAATTTTTTTAAGATTTCATTTTTGAAATCGTCCCCTATTTTGAGAATCACCCATATATAAGTGAAGATATTTGCTTTATGAGTTGCCCAACCGGATCTCCAGACGTAAAGCTTATAGAACATGTCTGGAATGCTCTGAAGAGAAAAATTAAAACTCGCTTTCCACCTTCCAAAACCACCCAAGGCCTAAAAACAGCGTTAAGAAAGAGACTAATTGCCACAGGGACTTAAAAACTGTCTTATTTCAAAATGAGTTCCTATTGTGAGAGTTGTATAACTGTAAGAGCGAACCATACTCGCTACTAATCCATTTTTTGATTCATTATTGTAAGTTCTATTTTATACTTTCCAATGCTGATGACTCTTATACACGATCATGCGAGCGCATTATAAGAGTTGAATATTTATTTTTGTTGCAATTTATCAGCTAGTTTACATACCTAATTTCATTAAAATCTCTCCAGTATTTCAGGGGATAATCGACAAAATATAAAAATTCTCTACATGAATATATATACCAAAGGATTCTGCTTCAAGCGCATTTCTTGAGCCAATATTGGAAATTTCATAGTCAGTATGTCACTGTCTCTCAACCTGATTCACTACACTATTAAAATTTTGAAACGTTGCTGTATCATCACTCCACCGCTTTTATTTAAAAAAAAAAAAAAAAAAAAAAAAAATAGATTGCAACACTGAAATACGAAGCATTCTCATTGGTCAAAATAAGGATATTCTATAAAAGCGGTAGAGTGCTGATGTAGCAAAAGTTTCAAATTTTTAACAGTGTACTAGTCACCTTACCCACCTTTTTTTTCATTCTGTTTGTCTATGGTGGTAAGATGATACATATTAGTAAACCCAAAATACTGAATAAAACAAATAAGTAAGCGTACTTGGAAAAGGGAAATTATTTCTCTCCAATGACCATTCCACAATACATCCGAGACATGTCTCATAGATGTTCCATTTAAGTCCAATACAGTAATGGTACCATTTATCTGAGAGAGAGGGTTCATTGACACTATATCGCAAACCGAGAAAACACACTGGATAAATTCTTTAAAAGTCCTTTCAGCCGGATTCCACTTGTCTGAAACAAAGTTAATGATATAGTATATTATAACAAATGAAGTAGTAGATTTATTTTTTAGAAGCATCGATATACAAAGTTTGTTCGCACCTTTTTCTATACAATTGGCATGGTACTTTAGATGCTATCAGATTCACCAACTTTGTGAGACGTTTTTGAGCCAATATCTGATTTCAGCAGATTTTCCCCGAAAAATTGTCTAACCCCCAGTGTGATAGAAAACAACAATATTTCCAACATTTTTACCTCTGCTCTAAAAAAGTCTCTGCTAACCAGCGACGTGCGAAAGGGGCGGTCACCCCTCGCGCCGACTTTTAGGGGGCGTCAAATTTATACTACCAACATCATTTTTTGGGTTTTAGAGACAAGTTGGTGGATGGGGGGGGGGGGCGCCAAATTGAAACTTTGCCCCGGGCACAGTTTTTTTCTTCGCACACCCCTGCTGATAGCTACAATTTTCCATCCAACTTCCAACATTTCAGCCAATTAGAAATAGGCAGTATGTCAACGTCATTCATTTCCTATCAACCAAGATGTCTGACGCTGCGATTAAACTGAAATAGAATGAAGATTAGGAAAGAACTTTGATGTAATGCGTGAAAGAAAAGCACATAATTAGGACATAAAACACAGTTTATATATAAATAGAACTTTGAACAGCTTTTTGAATTAAGAGATAGCTGAAACATCGATCGAACAGTTCTAGGAAAGTTTATTTGTGCCAATAAAAGAGCGATAAATAGTAACAACTGTGACTGTAGAACCGGTTTTTCCTTCAATTTTAGCAGAAAAAATTGCAACCTGTTTTTTATTTTATACGCTAAAAAGATGGAGGAAAAATCGACTGAAAATTTGGTCGCTCAAAAAATTGATGAATCTGATAGCAGCTGTATAGAAATGTTTTTATTTAAAATATAGGTATTTAAAGCGTTCAATTTTGTACCCTTATTCTGAACTTCCTTCCTAAGCCATAATATTCCTGACAATAATATCTTTTGTGGTTTTGAAAGAGTTATTTTGGCTTATAACAGCTTTTGGAAGTCCATGAAGGGCTTTTGATGGATATTTATTTAATGAACGTTTTAAAAGTCCAAAAGCACAACAAATCTAGAGGTGATGTGTCAAAAGATTTAACAAGTAGATCGATGAAGGGTCCTGATACCCATTTCTTGTTCGATTTTAACAGAAAATTAATACAGGATTGTAATGTATGGCTTTATTTTTCTGCATTTCAACAGATTATTGTCACAGGGGAGTAAAGAGATGTGTTTGATGTTTGGGATTGGGACTAAAATATGCTTCTGATAGTATGCAGAGTTGATTTTGACATTTCCACCACTCTATTTGTAATTTACCGTTATATTTGTCGTATAGCTAGCAACAGTCATAAATCATTTCTTAAAACTCTCTTTAAATACTTTAACCAACTACTGAATAATGTAAATAAAAGGTAATAGTATTCAGTAGCCATATACTTTTATTTATTTTTATGAAATATTACAGTGTGATTATCAAAACCGTTAAATAATTATGTAACCATTGCATCCCAAAATAAGGAATATCTCAATATTAATCATTCCTATTCTTCCACCATTATAAGCACTAGTAGATCGAACCCGGGCTTCCCGGGTTACATAGCAAAGATTAAAAAAAAAAAATTTTAATTTAAAACTTTAATGAATTTTCTACATGTAATGTGCATTTTAGATTGCTAACTAACTCCAAAAAAGCATTTTTAACCCTTTAACTCCTTGAAGGGGGTGAGATAAAATATATCCCACTTAATTTTAATTGCAAAACGCCATATTGACGCCAGTAATTTGAAATAGCAATTTTATTTTTGTCAAATACGTGAAGAAACGCTTTTAAATATTTTGAAACATATATTTTTTTTTAATTCTGGATTTTCAGCATTTTAAGAATTGACGTGCTTTTTCCTTCAAAGGATTAAGTATCTTGCAGATTTTTTCATTCATGTTTCATTCATAAATTAATAACTGTGAAAAGTATTGGTATGAAGATTTGTATTTGATAACTTTACATAATTTGGTACTTCTAGGTTATCCCGTCGACCAAAAATTTTTCGCCAGATTATAAGATTAAATGCCAATAATGGATGATTGTGAATGTCACATTAAACAGGATACATATATTTAAAACGCCATTAAGTGGTTTTAAATTAACTTTTTAACTGTATTTTTATTCATGTGTTACTAATTTATCTGTTCTTTCGTTATGTAAAATGAAGATTATGTCAACAAATGTAACTTGGCTATTAGTTTGGCGATTTTTATAATTTGGCGAAAATGGTCGACGGGATAACCTAGTAGTATCCATAATTTTTATCTTATACAATTAAAAAAATTAACATTAATCTCAATATTATATTAAATCAATCTTTGACTTAAAATATTACATATCGGAAAAACATGGTTAGGCTAACATGATTAGGTTAAAGGGTTAAATGAAAAATATTAAATATGGAATCAAATAAAGCAATGAATTTTTTCAAAAGTCACATTTCCGTATTAGACGCATGCCAGAAGTTATTAACCAAAGATTTCGTTACGGCAGCAATTTTGTTTCTGGTCATTTCAGTGCTTCGAGCACGTAATTCAATCACATGTCTGTTAAATTTGCATTTATTTATTTTATTTTATTTTATTATTTATAAAGCAAATTTTTATTTTGCTATAGTATATTAGCTGGAAACAAATCCCGAACTCTATATTTGTCTAAGGACAAATAGATTAATCTATCGAGTTTCACTCGGTAGAGATAAATTTAAAAATAACTCGCACCTTTTTTTTTTTTTTTTTTTTTTTTTTTTTTTTTTGAACCACATTTAATTAGTAAATTGAAATACAATTTTCAAACAAATTCAAAATATTTTCATTTTTTTTTTCTTATTTGGCTTTGTAAAATTTTAAGTTGCTTGATTACATGTTGAATTTGTGATTTTTAATAATTTAATCTGCGTTTTTAATCATTCTTTTATTTTATTACTCAACCAATTTTAATTTTATAATGTAAAGTTATCAGGAACAATATTCATAGATTTATGAGTAAATTGTGTATCATTATTTCTTAATGGAGATATGTGATAGAGATTTTTAAAAAAAGTTTGAAAAATATAAGCTCCCAATAAATGAGTCAAATGACATACAGTTTTCTATCAAATTGCATTTGAAAGTAGATTTCTTTTCCTATGTGATGAAATAAAAATTGAAAATGTGCGATGTTTAGAAGATTAAAAAATTGCAAAATGTCGTTTATCCTGAAATGTTTTCATTCGTAAAATAACGGCAGTGCTACACACGGACACATTTGTTTGTTACAATATAGATGTGCATATGAAAAATTGGTGCTACTTGATTATCCCATCGACCATTTTCGTCAAATTAAAAAAATCTCCAAATTAATAGCCAAGTTATATATGTTGACATAATTTTTATTTTCAATAAAGAAAAAACAAATAAATTAGCAAAACATGAATAAAAATACAAATAAAAAGTGGTATTAAACACCTCTTGATGACATTTTAAACATGTGTATCGTGTTTAATATCATTGAATATGACATTCACAAATCATCCATTTTTGGCATTTAATCTTATAATTTGGCGATAGTTTTTTGGTCGACGGGATAACCAAGTAGTACCGAAAACTCTTACGCGCATGCTAAAATGTTAAAAGTAAAAAAATGATTGCACGTGCATTTTTTTTTTCAAAAAAGTTTGCTTCAAGGTTAACTCTATGACAAATTTAAAATTCGTTTTATAAATTAAAATTTAAAACACAAATTAAAAGAATAAACATTGCACTCCGTCATTTCAACGTGCAAAGAAGATGCCGTATTTTCCTTGAAATACGCAAACTTTGATTTTTACAAATCATGCCAAACCAAATTTTCAATTACATTTTAAACATTGGATATTAGCGAATTATGATATCTCATTTCGTCTTTTATATCATTCTTTTTCTATTTCAGATCAATTTTCTATATGAAAATGTATTTTTTTTTTCTTTTCTGAAAATACATTTAGAAAATAAAAATGGCTCTAAAAATAAAGTAAAAAATAAATAACACAAAAAATATAATTATTCCAAGAAGAAAGAAAAATTAAATAATTTTGTTTTGCATTTTCCTTCTGGAAAAATTGACAGGTAACAAAAAAAAAAAAAAAAAAAAAAAAAAACTAAAAATGTCGTCTGCTCTTGAAAGTTTAACTTCAATTTATAAAAAAAATACATTAAGCGAATAATGTTATTTTAATATAATTACAATTGAATGTCTTAAACAATTGGACAAAAATTTGGGGAACTGGACATTACTTTAAACCTGGAATTATTGCCAAGATCGTCTTTGTTTCCTTGCTATCTCGACGAAAAAAATCTCTATTTCTTCTTTTTATTTATGGCTATTTTTCCTTTACTTTGCACAGAAATCCGTACTCAAGTTGCCACCTCCAGAAAAATTAAATTAAAAACTACAAAAAAATTAATATCTCAAAAACAAATTAAGATACAGTTTTCAAACAAATTGCATTTAAAAGTACATATTTTCCCCTACTCAGCGGTGTAAAGATTGAAAATGTGCGATGTCTAGGAGTTAAAACATTTACAGTAATGAAAATTGCAAAAGTTAAATTTCATCAGAAAGTGTTGCCATTCTAAAAATGACGTATGCGTTACGCACAGATACGTTTGGCCTTTATAATATAGATATAGTGCATTGCTAAAGATATCAGATTCGACGTACTTCTTATTTTTTCTAATATGAAAAAAATAATGTGGAAGAATGTTGATCACCTGCTCTGTTGATAAAAAAAAAGTCTTCTTACTCCCTCAACGTATAAGGATAAGTGAAAGAAGTAAGGACATGTAAACTAATGGCGCCTGATGCATGTAAAATCCGTCATGGAGGCAAAATCCTCCAAATTACCTGTGAATTATACCTCAGGAGGAGCCTTGCCAGGTGAAGGCCTCGTTATCTGATCAAGGTTTTAAATTACGAGACCAACTTGAGTAGCCATTTGCAGTACAAACAACAGGATGTAATGTTAAGCAAACCGACAAAACAAAGCATGCTCAAACGAGATGCAAATACTGCAAATATGATGACATTCAAAGCAAAGAAATCAGGCTTATTGCCGCTACGCTGCAATTAGGTGGTCATTCGGTCCAATATTAGGTATCTAACCCATAAAGCTGAGATAACTCGGCAGGTAAGAGCCTGTTAATCGGTTAGAAAGAAAGACAGTGAAAGAAGTAAATATTATTGTTAAATGCATTATGTAACAAAAAAGCTATTATTATAAACTTTTAAATATTGATTTTGGTATTTTGAAAATTAATATGATATGCGATGAAGGTACTATTAGTGATGACGAGAGTGCCGATGAATTTAATGATGATTTACATGATAAAACTAAAAATATTTCAAGTGTTTTTGAGAATAATGTGAGAAATGATTCTGGTAGTTCTAATTGTGAAAGTAATGAAAATCAGATAATTCTAATTCCTAATTATGTTATTAAACCTAGTATTTCTATAAATGACATAGAAACAATGATAATGATGTTTGAAGGTACTGAAGTACAAAATATTAATAAGTGGCTTGCCGATTTTGAAGATATTGTTTCATTATTTAATGTTAGTGATTTGCACAAATTGATTTTGGCTAAACGCCGTATGACAGGCAAAGCTAAATTATTTATTGAAAGTGAAACAAAGATTAATTCGTGGTCTAAATTGAAAGCCTTACTAATTTCTGAATTTGGTCAAACGTGCAATTCAGCTGAATTACATGAATTGCTATCCAAAACAAAAATTAGACCACATGAATCTTTAGACGAATATTTTTTAAATATGAAACAATTATGCTCAAAAGGCAATATTGAAGATTCTGCTCTTATCCAGTATGTAATAAATCAAATTAATGACCCTATTTTCAAAAAATCTTTTTTTACGGTTGCCCCAATATTGCTGAATTTAAACAAAAATTAAAGGTTTATGAAAAAATAAGGTCGGAGTATGAAAATGCAAAATCTCACAAATATGAAGGAGCTAAGCCTAAAATTAAATCCGAAGTTGAAGTTAAGAACAAATTTAAGCCTGTAAAGCCAAATATGCGTTGTTTTAATTGTGGCGGGAATAATCATAAGAGCATTAACTGTGTAAATAAAGATAAAGGGCCGCTTTGTTTTGTTTGTAAAGCTTATGGCCATAAATCATTTCAGTGTAATAAATCTAAAGATACAAATGTTAAAAATGCTCAGTCACAAGTAAACACTATTACATCCCAAGATTTAATTCTGAAAGATATAAAGCTTTATTCTTTGCGTTTAATCTCTTTAATAGATACTGGTAGCCAAAATACTTTGTTAAAGAAAAGTATTTATGATAATTTGAAGAACTTTGTAGAGTTAAAACCTACGAGTATCACTTTGACCGGTCTAGGAAAAGCCTCAATTAAACCAGAAGGTTGTTTCAATTCAGAAATCGAAGTAGATGGTTCAAAATTTAAAGTTACTATTTTTGTTGTTAATGACAATTGCATTAATTTTGATTTAATTATTGGCACTGATGTTACTCATCAAGGTATATTAACTATTTCTGAGAATGAAGTGAAACTGTTTAAAGCTGAAGTTCAGTCTAATGACTTTTTAGTTAATATTGTAAATGTTTTGGATGAGCCTAAAATTGATTTAAATCACATTGCTGACAAAAATTTACGTTCAGAGTTATCCTCTTTAATTGAAAGTTATGTGCCAATTAAAACTAAAACAGTAGATGTTAAAATGAAAATTAATTTAACTGACGAAATCCCAGTCTGTTCTTCCCCTCGAAGATTACCGCCATGCGAGAAAAAAATAGTCGAAGACCAAATTGAGGAGTGGCTAGCTCGGGGAATCATTCGAAAAAGTTCTTCTAATTTTTCTTCGCCGGTTGTGTTAGTCAAGAAAAAAGATAACACAATGAGACTTTGCGTTGATTACAGACGTCTTAACAAAAAGACAGTGCATGAGCATTTCCCCTTGCCAGTTATCGATGATGTAATAGACCAATTACATTCTGCCGAAGTATTTACCACCATAGATTTGAAAAACGGTTTCTTTCATGTAGATGTTGAAGAAGACTCGCGGAAATACACCTCTTTTGTCACGCATGAAGGACAATACGAATTTTTAAAATGTTTATTCGGGTTGACCAATAGCCCTACGTTTTTCAAAAGTATATTTATAATGTAGTTGGAAACCTATTAAAAGATCACACTGTAGTCATTTATATGGATGATCTAATAATACCTGCCAAAAACGAAGCTGAAGGTCTAGAAAAATTAAATTTTGTTCTCGAAACTGCATCGGAATATGGGTTAGAATTAAATCTTAAAAAATGTAATTTTTTGAAGCGTGAAATTGATTTCTTGGGGTATAGAATCATAAATGGTAAATTGTATCCCTCCCTACTGAAGACTAAAGCAGTAATAAATTTTCCTGAACCAAAGTGTACCAAAGATGTTCAAAGTTATTTAGGATTGACAGGATACTTTCGAAAATTTATAAGAAATTATTCGCTTATAGCTAAACCGTTAAGTGACCTCTTAAGAAAAGATTCCAAATTTAAATTTGAGATAGAAAAACAAAAAGCTTTTAATGAACTCAAACGTATTTTGTCGTCAGAACCAGTACTTTCGATTTACAATCCCAAAAGTGCGACCGAAATCCATTGTGATGCCAGTATTAATGGCTATGAAGCTGTTTTAATGCAACAATCTCCAGTAGATAATCAGTTTCATCCAGTTTATTTCACCAGTAAAAAAACCACCGAAGCTGAACGAAAGTACACTAGCTACGAATTAGAAGTTTTAGCTGTAATTGAAGCCCTGAAAAAGTTTAGAGTATATGTTCTAGGTATTACATTTAAAATTGTAACCAATTGTAATGCATTTCAAATGACTATGGATAAAAAAGAAATGAGTACAAAAACAGCTAGATGGGCAATAATGTTATCCGATGTTGATTATGTTATTGAACATGGACACGGTAACATGCCTCATACTACTAAACATGTTGATGCATTAAGCAGACATCCTGTTTGTATGGTGATCCAAGATTGCTTAACTTTAAAAATTATCCAAGCTAAAAAACCGATGAACATATTAAAACAATAAAAGAAATACTAAAAGTAAAATATTATGATGATTATCTAGTTAAAAATGATGTTCTTTATAAATGTGCTAATGGTAATCATTTATTAGTTGTACCGGAAGACATGCAAATGAATATAATCAAGGCCGCTCACGAAAAAGGTCATTACGCAGTTGCAAGAACAGAGAAAAATTTAGAAAATGATTTTTACATCCCCAAAGTTAAACAAAAAATTGAGAAATGCATAGCAAATTGTGTTCCCTGTATTTTAATTAATAGAAAATGTGGTAAACAAGAAGGCTTACTTCACCCAATAGAAATAGAAGAAACTCCATTACATACGTACCATGTTGATCACTTAGGTCCATTGGAAAGCACGAATAAAAATTATAAACATATCCTTTCGGTCATTGATGCATTCACAAAATTTGTTTGGTTGTATCCCACAAAATATACCGATGCTGCCGAAGTAATTTCTAAATTAGAAATCCAATAAAAAAGAATATTGCCAGTTAAACTGGTGGCATTGAGCTCACAGGCTACGCATACTAATTGTACATTACAGCCTTGTATTTTCGTCAATTCCGTTCGAAAAAAAAATTAAGAAGGGGAAACAGCTCTCCCCTTTCTCCTTTTTTATACTTAATCATTGAAAGTCCTAAACTATCAAGTACATGCTTTATCATATTAAAAAACCTATATCCAAAATTCAGAGCAAATCGGATAATTCTTAATAAAAACCCATTTAGCATTTATATAATTTAAGGGGAGTTATTCTCGTCTTTTATACTTAACCATTAAACTTCCAAAGCTATTCAGAGATTTGAACGAAATCTGACAATTCTGATTGAAATATCTATTTATATAAGTTAAGGGGAGGGACATTAGAACCCCCGTTCCCCCTGTTTATACTTATTCAATGAACACCTAATAACAGCCACGGACTCGCCTCATCAGAATGATCGTATATCTAAATTTTGAATGAAAACTGTTAATTCTGCATGAAAATCCCGTTTATATCAATTAAGGGGGGGCATGAGCCCCCCGTTCCCCCTGTTTATACTTATTCAATGAACACCTAATAACAGTCACGGAATCGCCTCATCAGAATGATCCTATATCTAAATTTTGAACGAAAACTGTTAATTCACCATGAAAATCCCGTTTATATCAATTAAGGGGGGGGGCATGAGCCCCCCGTTCCCACTGTTTATACTTATTCAATGAACACCTAATGACAGTCACGGAATCACCTCATCAGAATGATCCTATATCTAAATTTTGAACGAAAACTGTTAATTCTGCATGAAAATCCCGTTTATATGAATTAAGGGGGGGGGGATGAGCCCCCGTTCCCCCTGTTTATACTTATTTAATGAACACCTAATGACAGTCACGGAATCGCCTCATCAGAATGATCCTATATCTAAATTTTGAACGAAAACTGTTAATTCTGCATGAAAATCTCGTTTATATCAATTAAGGGGAGGGGGATGAGCCCCCGTTCCCCCTCTTATACATATCGAATGAACTCCAAAAACTAATCAGGGAAGCGCCTTATCAGGATATACCTATATACAAAATTTCAAGTGGATCCGATATTTTTATCATGAGTTATCGCGTTACGCACGAACGAACATACGAACGTACGAACGTACATACAGAACGGACGGGCACATAAGCTCTTAGGCTATGATAGCCTGTGAGCTAAAAAGCTGTCTTTGGGAATCCAATTCGCATAATATCAGATAAAGGTCCTGCATTTACATCTAAAGCTTTTGAAGATTATTGCATCGAAGAAAATATTAAACATATTCCGATTACCACTGGATTACCCAGGTCTAACGGCCAAGTTGAGCGTCTAAATTCTGTTATAATATCTGTTCTGTCTAAATTATCTGTCGATAATCCTAAAAAATGGTATACACATGTAAGCGACGTCCAACAGATGATAAATTCGACTTTTCAGAGAAGTATAAGCACAACCCCTTTTGAATTGATGTTTGGTACTAAAATGAAACTAAAAAATAACATTCAGATTACTAGTCTTCTGAATGCTGAAATACAATCTGATTTTACAAATAATAGCGAAGATATGAGAAAAAATGCTAAAAAACAAATTTTAAAAGTCTAAGAAGAAAACCGCAAAACTTACAACCTCAGACGAAAGAAAGCTAACAAATTCAAGCTTTATGACGTGGTTGCTATAAACGAACACAACAAGGTCCAGGTTTGAAATTAAAATCAAAATATTTAGGTCCATACAAAGTCGTAAAAGTAAAAAATAATGACACCTACGATGTAAAGAAACTTGGATTCAACGAAGGTCCCATAGTCACCAGTACTTGCGCAGAGTACATGAAGCCGTGGACGGACGAAGCTTGACAAAGAAAATAAAAAGAGAATTTCACCTATTGTGACCCATTACCGACTATGACAAACCACTGGACTGACAACTAAAAGAATTTTAACTTTATTCTCGAAAAGACGTAAGAAGGAAAAAGACGAAAAGACGTAAGAAAGAAAAGGACGAAAAGACGTAAGGTAAAAGAAGATGAAAAGACGTAAGAAAGAAGAACACGAAAAGACGTAAGATAAAAGAAGACGAAAAGACGTAAGTAAAAAGAAGACGAAAAGATGTAAGGTAAAAGAAGACGAAATGATGTAAGAAAAAGAAGACGGAAAGACGTGAAGAGAGAAAAAAGAATACGAATTTATTTTAAAAGAAATTATTTAAATTTTCATCATGATGACTTCTTTTTTTCAATTAAGACTTTGGATACTGCTGTGTTTTTTTTTTCTTTATCTTTCCAGATGATCCAACTGCTGCTACCTCCAAAGGGACGAGCATTCGAGGACGAAGGCCTAGTCAGGACGGCCGTTGTAGGATCGATATTTTTCCTACAGTCAACTAGCAGTGTTAGTAGATTCTCCATGGCGCACATCTGATAATAGAGGCTCTCAGTAGGCAGACGATTTAATCAGCAGAAAATTCCTTCGCAGCCAGACGAAATGCGGCAGAAGAGAACTAAACTGAAGATATTGTAAAATGGAATGTTTTGAGTTATTGTAAGAAGAATGTAACAGAGAGACGACGAATTAACTAAAGTTTATGATTGTTTAAGATGTAAATATTGTTTTTTGTAAATAGTCTTTTTTTGTAAATAGTAATGTTTAATATAAATATTTAAAAGTTTTAAACGGTGTCAGATCTTAATTAATTATGAGTTAATTATAATTCCGAAAGAACTTTTAGAAGGAAGAAAATTCCATAATATTACAGTTGTCTATTTCCCGATTTTTCTCATATTAATATTTTTATGCAGAAATACTTCCTTTATAGAATCTCAGAATTTACGCAAATAAATAAAGCGAACATTTCTGCAAGATTTTACTGGTATGCAAAAAGTCGGGAGCTTAGATTATCAATTATAATGTATCCGTAAACTGTTATTTGATATAAAGTTATTTCATGTATAATAGGAATATTTTATTGATTTCTCTTTGAATCAGTAAAATTTACGAATAATAAATGTACAACATTGCAAATGTAAAAAAAAAAAATTGTCATCGATAATGATATTATATGGGGGTATTTTTGAAGGATGATAACATATGATATAGTAAAGGGAGAGGGGTCCAAAATTGCCAAAAAGTTCATGAAGCTACTAAACTAAAAAAAACTCCTTCAAATTACAAAAAACTGTTAATTTTGCGCTATGGAAAACTTTTTATTTTAGAGAAAATGTCTGTAACTTTTTACAGAAAACAGTTTTATTACAGTATATACAGGGTGTCCAGCAAACAACACCCTGATTTCAAAATTAAATTTCTCAAAAACAAAGATCGATAGTAGTATGCAGTAAACGGTTTTTTCATTGGGTAAGCTGTAAAAATCTTATACAGAATTTTCAAACAGTGAATATTTTGAAAAAATTGCGTTCTGATTCCATAGAATGCTTTGATTTGACATTTTTCTTGTTTTAGATTGCCTGCAGAGAAATAAATTTTCAGCTTACAGTGCAATATTTTAAAGATTTTTTGAAGTAAATTTTTAGAATTTCGAAATTTCAAAAATTTAATTTAAAAAAACTATGAAATATGGCACTTTAAGCCGAACAACACATTCCCTGGCAGCAATCTAAAGCAAGAAAAATGTCAAATCAAAGCATTCTTTGCAATCAGAACACAATCTTTTCAAAATATTTACCGTTCGAAACTTTTGTATAAGATTTTTACAGCTTACCTGATAAACAAACCGTTTACTGCATAATTCTATTGGTCTTTGTTTTTGAGAAATTTAATTTTGAAATCAGGTGTTATTTGCTGGACACCCTGTGTATATATATATACATATATATCCTCTTCTATCTTTAAATTTACAGAGCCTTCTTCCTTTCTAAAAGTAAAAATGTAGTCTAAGTTGAATGAGCCCAGTTCATCATCACCTAGTTTCTAGTATAACAACTTCTTGAGGTATAGTTGTAAGGGACATGTGCATCTTTTGAAAAGAATACATGAAATGAAAATTGAAAAAGAAATAATTTATGAAATAAGTGAAATATTTTACTTAAATTCAGCCAAAATATAATCGACCCTTCTTCATTTGCGTAGGGCAAAATTGTGATGAAATTCATTTCCAGAGAAGATTTCAGTTCCTGACGTAGTGTGAAATAATCTGAAAGCTTCCTTCTAAGTTCGAAAAAACGTTCCACGTTCTCGCAAGCTTTCTTGACGTCGTACTTTCTAACTCGAAGAAAACGCAATAAGTAAAAGTCATCTTGGCGGTATTTGACACTTGTATTTTCTGTAAATAAAACAAAAATAGATATACACTACAATACATGGAAATTTTATACATAAGTTTCTGAGCCAGATTAACCTTCTCTAGGGAACGGTATAGGCGCAGATTCCCAAAATTTTTAAGGAGCCGGTGACTTCTAAACCCAAATATTCTAGTCCCCACCAGGGCTTGTGACGTTAACGGCTCCGGCTACGCTACCGGCACGTGTGAATGAATACATCATAGGTTATTTGATTGTTGACATGTTTCGACCAGGGTGCTCGCCTATGCCATTGCGCTAAATCGCGACAAAATGCTTCATTTGGCGAGTAAACGAACAATCAAACTCGCCAAATTGCGAGCGCTTATTTTTTGCTCTTTTTATATGTTTGAGTATTATGATGAGACAATGCAGTTGAGATTCTCACCCGCGTTACTAAACGATTGATGTCGCCTTAAAATGTTCAACAAACCGTGCCATTAACGTTGCTCTATATATAGAGATACTGATTCAACACAATTTTAGTTTAAAAACAGTCAAAGAAATTGAAAGTATTATGCATTACTATATTGTCAGTTAATCACTATCGATGCACCATCCCGGAAAAAACACAGACAAAATTACTCACATCAAGCACCAAAAAGAAGGAAAGTTTTGCTGGAACGTGGCGTTTATTGGTCGGTTGGTTTTCTATCTGTTAAAAATCGAAATCTCATAGCTATTTTTAATGTACAAATTCACAACAGGGCTCCCAAATGGTCCGCCAACTGAACATCAATATTTTCTTAGAAAGATTTTCGTTTTATATTTTTCTTGCAAATTGTGCAGAAATCGCTTTCGGCGGCTAGTTTTGGCACAAAAATTGTAGAAACCAACTATGAAATTTTCTGTTAAAAAAACATTGGTGTTCAGTTCGCCAACCATTTCGGAGCCCTATCACAGCAGTTAATCAAATATTGCTATTTTTAATTTTTATTTAGATTGCTAAAAGAATGTCAGAAACAATTACACATCTTGGACACATGTATAGAAAATAGTTATTCTTAATAGCTTATGTAGCGGATAATCGAATTTCAGTTTTAAATTTTATAAGCAATTGCAAAAAATTAAATTATTTTAGAAAATATTGGTAAAACAGCGATACAATAAGGAGTTATAGATAGATTTTTCAGTGTCAACCACCAAAAAGCCAACGAGAACTCTGGTTTCGACCCTACCCAATTCATTTTTAAAACTATTTTTTTTTCTTTTTATGATCCAGATAGGTTTGAAACATGTCAATAGTCAAATAGCAACGTCAACTGTACGGTGATTTACACCAAAACCTAATCAGCAACAACTTACGACAACGTTTAACGGAATTGGAAGTTTCGCGAAAATCCGTGCTTTAGTTCTTGAGATAGAGCTATATGGAAATAGTAAAAGATGCACCATAACAACACCACCTGTAAGTCAATTTACACCAATAGTTTATCAACAACAAATATATATTTACGTATAACTGAGTTTAAAGTTTTAACTAATTTCGTGCATTTGTTCTTGAGTTACAGTTGCCAGAAAGTTTGTGCTACATACAGACAGACGTTTTCTGAAAACACACAAATCATGTTCAAGAACTATTAAAAAGTATAAATCCGTCAAAAACCGGAAGTTTAATTTTTCTGTGTTTCCAATACTTTATTTTTTGCAAAAATAGAAAAATATATTAATATTAAAAATTATTATTATTATTATTATTTAGGGTTTTGTTCATCTGACATAACCCTATTCTTATCTGTTCTCTGTCTGCTTGTCGTCACAGAGCCCGTACACAAAAACTGTATCGGTCAGAGACTTCAAATTTTACGTACTTGCAGCTAAATACCTCGTGTCACACGACAAATCATAAAGTTTTGCAAAAGTCTATTATTTTAATTAAATTAAATCTTTCCAATGTCATCCGTTTATTTTTGCGATTTAAATTTTAATAAAGAATCTTAATTTCAACGATAACTTTAATGAAAACTTTAGGGGTAAAACATCTCGCTAGAGAACAGACGGTTCTGACAAGGAAAGTTTCCATACGGGCATACTCAGAAAAATCTGAAAAAAATACAGAATGTTCTTCTCATATGGACATGTCTGTTTATAAAAAACATATTAGCAGAACCTCGATAGAGAGTCCATAAAAAAAAAGAATGAAATTTTCATTTATTTGGCGGCTTATCACCGATTGACGATGAAACAGAATTTCAAAAAGCACATTTTTATGTCGAATACTTTCAAAGCTCTTCGCAACGAGAGTCGTTTTCTTAATTTTCTATCTTTTATCATCAGCTTTTGTAAACAGAAAAATGTTTGGAATTGAATCACGAAAATGTTCTGATCAAATAAGATAAACTACCATAAAAATAACTAGTAGGAATAATGAAGAATTTTAAGCGACAATTAACAAGCAATTTTCAGATGCATTAAAATAGTTTGCTTTTGTCGAGGAAAAATCTTGTTCGCCAAATCTCGTGTCTCTTCCATATTTTCGCACCAAATATTCGAAAATGTTTTATATTTTTTACAGATTTTCTACTGAAATTCCGCCGCTAAATTTAACTGACCCTTCATTACATACGTAAGTAGTACAAGTAGCATTTTTTCAGCATATTCTGAGTATGCCCAGTAAGGAGACCTTCCTTGTGAGTTCGAATCACATTGCTGGTTCTTGACATTTTCATACTAGGATGGGTTTAATTAAAAGAAATTTTGTATTTTATACCAATTTTTATTTACACCTCCGTTATTTTTTTTTCTTCGGATTTTCAAAAAAAAAATGAAATTTTGGATTTTATTTTAATAATTTGATTTGAACATTTTAAAGATATATATATATATATATATATATATATATATATATATGTAATACTGACATTTATAATACTTTTTGGAATTCAATTTTCTTTCAATTTTAAATTCTATAGCGATGTATTAATGATTCAAGATTTTAAATTTCATTTAAACATTTTTTTTTTCGTTTTTAGAAATTTAAAATTTTATTTGTGTTTCTACTAATTTTTCTCGGATTAAAGAAAAATGAATTATGGATTTTATTTAAACAAGGTGAAACTCGTCGAATTTCGAAGAAAGAAAATGTTTAAGAAGAAACTGTTCATTAATTTTATAACAAACCTACAAAATTAGCCACAGTCAAAAATGCATCTTACAGTGGTCAGTCTAATTCTCTAAGAAATATTATTTAAAGCTGAAATTAAGAAAAAGAAAGTACTATTTCTATAAAACTCATTTGTCCAAATTATTAAAATTAAACTTTAATCGCATATATAATCAGCAAAATATAATAAAGATAAGTTATTATGATGAAGTTATCTGTTGAAGCTCTTATATTTGGTATAAATGTGAATAAGAAAAAAAAAATTCAAATTGACACGATTTTAGAATTTTACGTGAAATCTAAACCCGTCATATTTTCATCTTCTCAAAATTTATACGTGCACATTTAAATTTTTATCAATTTTAATTTTTTGTATTTCTGTTGCCACAATTTCAAAATTCGTACTAAGAAGTATAAAAAAAATTAATATGTCAAGAATGAATTGAGATACAGCTTTCAAACAAATTGCATTTAAAAGAGCATTTTTTTCTGTATACGATTGTGTAAAAATTGAAAATGTGCGATGTTTAGAAATATAAAATTTGCAGTACCGAAAATTGCAAAACCGAATTGCATTTGAAAGTGTTCCCAATCGCAAAATGACGTATGCGTTACGCACAGATACGTTTGGCATTTATAATATAGATAATTTGATTTCAACATTTTTAATTTGATTAAAATAAATACCTTCATTTTATAATTATTTTAAAACTAAATCTATTGGTACTACCATCGACGTAAGAACTTAATGATCACAAATTAACAATTTGGATTTATTAGTTATGACATAAGTTATTTTGGAAGAAATTTTAAATGAAACCGTCTGTGCTACCTATGATCACACTTACCTACTTGTTTTTTCAATGTATCAATACCTTTTATGCCACCCTGAATTTTTAAGACAACAATATAATAAAAAAAAAAATAATTGTAATTTAAGAAATTACCCCAACCATTTGAAAAATGTTTCACTCGATACATTCATCTATCATTTTAAGCTAAATACCAGTTGTTTTATTGTGTATTATCCGTGCCACTGCTATAAATGACTTTATACATGCTGCAATTTGAAGGTACGGTTCGTTTAAGTTATATCACTCTATTGTCGCCAAGCATAAAAGTTGGCGACGAAAGAAACATTTCAAACTATTTAACATTGTTGGTGCAAAAGTAATCATTATTAAAATACAGCTTTGGCATATACTGTTATACTTGTAAGACTTTGGCATATATTGTTTGATTTTACAGAGCAGAATTTTGGTGATGGAGGTTTTAAACCAAAATCGATCGCAGCACATGCATCTGTGAATGGGTCCATCAGACATCGAATCAAAAAAGTTTTTTCCCAGTTTTTCCCAAGCCGATTGCTTTTTAGTTTTCTTTTTAGGTGGTGGAAAATCAAGAGTAATAGCTATAACATTTTCCGGCTTGTTAGAATCACTATTGGCACTCAAATTTTCCTGGTTAGAACCGACCGATAGTAAAACGCCATGGCTAGTGGATTGGTCGCCCTGGCGACATGATGTTTTACAATTAATCGGTTCGGCATTAAATTGCTTCCTTTTTCGTGATCGCCTTTCAACACGTAATTGGTTTTCAGCGGCTCAATAATCTTTTGATTTTATCATTTTCTGCATTGAAAGACGTTTTTGCGCCAAACCAAATACAGTATTACTCAGTTATCCCGTCGACCAATTTCGCCAAATGATACGAATCGCCAAACTAATAAGCAACTTATACATGTTGACTAAATTTTTATTTTAAATAGCAAAAGAAGAAATAAAAATCACTTTATGATTGTTTAAGTACGCGTATTGTGTTTAATATCATTGAATGCGATATTCACGTTCATTCATTTCTTTGGCTTCGGCTTTTTCCGTATCTGTTAATTTCCGTCTACCCATTTTTAAATTTGTTAGTTTTCTCCTTTATTACAATGATTTTAACCATTTTAATTTACTATTCAAATAAAAATTCTTCTAAAAGTAAAGAATTTAATTTAAATTCAAATAAAAACTCTTCTAAAAGTAAAGAAATTAATTTAAATTCAAAAGTGACCACATCATTCAAAAGTGGTAACATCATTCAAAAGTGGTAACATCATCGGGTCCATTCTCCCGAAAACAACAACCATTTTTCAAATGGTTAAAAAAGTGACCACATCATTCAAAAGTGGTAACATCATTCAAAAGTGGTAACATCATCGGGTCCATTCTCCCGAAAACAACAACCATTTTTCAAATGGTTAATTAAATGTTTTATTGGGAACATACCTGAAAGCTTTTCCTTGAATTTTCGAAGACATGCTTCCTTTTTTTCTTCCGTTTCACCAAGTTCACGGACAGCTTTTTCTAAATCTTTGTCCGTTAATTCCCAGTCATGGGCAGATCGAAAAACTTTGTCTCCCGATTTTAAAGGTTCCGCTTTTCTAGGGTGAATATGGACTGCATTCATCTTTTCTTATGCCTGAAATCAAAATGTTTTCATTAAGGTTTGGATTTTCCTTTTCACTTAAAAAAATAATAAGTGACATGCCAAGTACAATTGAAAAATATCTAAATTCAAATTTACTCTTTGAAGATGGCAGTTGTGAATAGACTGTGACGTCAATTCTGAATAGAACAAACGTTACGTATCAGAAACTGGATCAATCCATTTCAAGTGGTCCAGCACTGGTCGCTCGCCTATTTTTAAAAAATCTGAAATTTTTTGTACATCAACCCTAACATGATGGAAGTTCAAAATGACCGTTATTTTAATTTTACTATTTTCTGTTTGTGTATGGCGGCCATCTTTGTTTCATCGTGTTCGGCGATTTTCTCAGATACTAGGATACACAAAATTGTAAATATCTCGTCTTTTATTTTTCCAATTGAAATGGGGTTTGCAGCATTTTATTCAAAATAAAATAGGCTAAATATACAGTGGTAAAAAATTTTTGAAAAATAAATTTTTACAGGTGAAATTTTAGCAGAAAATTTAAGATTTTTTCCAAAATCTATCTGTTTGCAAGAGAAACTGTCAACCTTACACAATTTTTTCTACATATAGGTCGAAAGTGCGTGTACTCATACACCGAGTCCCAGATCTGGGAGTTAATTTCTCTTTGCGAAAAAAATTCCGAAATTTGTCAAAAATTTCAAAAATCGCACTTTTTCGGCTTTGATATCTCTGGTGGGGCCCGAGATAAAAATATGAAATTCTGGCCTTTGATAGTATTGTGTAGTAGTGTTATGTACAAAAACTTTCAAGAAGGAGATTTGACTACAAGCTGAGATATGACATGGACAATATGTGAAAACAATACTGTCAAACTATTGTAACCTACTATGTAATTGTTCAACAAGACTGTCAACCTTACACAATTTTTCTACAAATAAGTCAAAAGTGCGTGTACTCATACACCAAGTCCCAGATCTGAGAGCTGGTTTCTCTTTGCAAAAAAAATTCTGAAATTCGTCGAAAATTTCGAAAATGGCACTTTTTAGGCTTTGATATCTCTGATGGAGCACGAGATAAAAATTTGAAATTCTGGCCTTTGATAGTATTGTGTAGTAGTGTTATGTACAAAAAATTTCAAGAAGGAGATTTGACTACAAGCTGAGATATGACATGGACAATATGTGAAAACAATACTACCAAACTATTGTAACCTACTATGTAATTGTTCACACCTCCAAAATTTTTAATTAATTATTTATCGTACAAAGTTAAATGTTAACTACAAATATCTTCTTCAAATGCTTCTGTGTAATTTAAACAATTCAGAATGTATGCTAAGGCAATGCACTATTTGTCTAGATGAACAAACCTACTAGAAATGCTATTGCAACAATTTTACTCGGAACACATTTCAAGAAAAGTAAATTACAGACAATGGGTTTCAACTGATCGAGTTGCCATGGTTTCAGTTATTAAACTTAGAGAATTTCATTCAAGTTAACAAGGGATGACAAGACTTGGGTGGCTTCAAATAAAATTTTGAGAAAGAACAGCCTAATGGAATGACAACAGTAACTGGTCGAACTCACAACATCTCTCGTAAATAGTGTTAAGCTCTTTGTTGAGCATATATAGTATCTTTGTAAATTAAATGTTTATTATTTAACTGTTTTCGACAAACGATATTTTCTGTGTAAATATTGTAATAAAAGAGACTAATCTCATTTCTCCTAATGTACTTGTAATAGCATTTCTTAATATATTTTTAATCACCGTATCTCAGCTTATATTCAAATCTCCTACTTGAAATTTTTTGTACATAACACTACTACACAATACTATCAAAGGCCAGAATTTCAGATTTTTATCTCGTGCTCCACCAGAAATATCAAAGCCTAAAAAATGCGATTTTTGAAATGTTCGACGAATTTCGGAATTGTTTTCGCAAAGAGAAACCAGCTCCCAGATCTGGGACTTGGTGTATGAGTACACTCACTTTTGATTTCATTACACTAATTTTTTAGTACAAATTGTGTAAGGTTGACAGTTTTCTTTACATGAAAAATTTCCTCTTGCAAACGGATAGATTTTGGAAAAAATCTTAAATTTTGTGCTAAAATTTCACTTGTAAAAATTTATTTTTCAACATTATTCTACAACCGTACATTTAGCCTATTTTATACTGAACAAAATGCTGCAAACTCCATTTCAATCGGGAAAATAAAAGATGAGATATTTAGAATTTTGTGTATCCTAATATCTGAGAAAATCGCTGAACACGATAAAAGAAAGATGGCCGCCATGCACAAACAAAAAATAGTAAAATTAAGATATCGGCCATTTTGAACTTCCGTCACGTTAGGGTTGTACAAAAAATTTCAGATTTTTTAAAAATGGCCGAGCGACCATTTTTATATTTTCTGGACCACTTGAAATGGATTCACCCAACTATTTCAGTATCGTGATTATTATTTAGAGTTCACACCAGAAAAGTTTGAATAGAATGTCTTTTTTAAATGCTAAAGAATGTACCTAAATTTAATTCACATTGCTGCCAGAAAATTTTTGCCTGGTTAATTATTCAACTATTCTGCTACCGGGGATATGGGGTTAGGTCCCATACTCCTAGGCAAACATCTTTCGTATCGTCGTCGTGTGCGTAAGGGTTAAAAATATTTTTGTAGCACTACTTTGTCGGCTGCGGCTAACAGTTCCCTTATACTTTTTCTCTTTTCCGTTTCTCCTTTTTGTTATACAAACTTTAAAAAAAAAACTTTGTTATGTATATATTTTTTTAACTTTACTGTGGCAAAGCTCGTTAAATTTAGTATTATCTTTATACTTTAAATATGTGGTAATGAAAAGAGCCTCTTTTTTCGTTGAAGTATTTGGGCAGTTTAGCATTTAGTTTTTGCTTCTGGTTTGCTTATAAACAGTGTAAAGGTTTTATTTTTCATAAACTCTCTTATACTTTTATCTGTCAATTATACTTTATTTCTTTTAAGTTATTTTTTAAACTCTAGTAGTACCTATACATAAATTTTCAGCTTTTTCTTTTATTTTCGTTCTCGTTTCTTTTTTTTATATATTAGCACTATATATGCTATTGTTAGACATTTTTCATGTCAACCCTGTGATATGCTAAACAGTCTACTCATATACAAGGAGTGGAGCAGTTATGCTTATGGGTCTTCCAACAACAAAATCTTGGTAATTTGCATTTATAGCCAGGATTCGAACCAAGGATGTATTGGCTGAAGCCACCTATTCCCACAGTTTCAATTATAACCTTCGATTTATTCTGTTGAGCATATCCAAAATATCAAACTAGATACGGTGACCCTGAAAAGTTATTCTAGGTGAATTAGTTTTCTAGATTCGTCTGGTATATGGCCCAGTCTGAAATCCGTTGCCTTCTTCAGTCAATACATCCCTGGTTCGAATCCAAGCCCCGGCATTTTTCACACACTTGGAAATTAAACTATTATAAGTATTATTAATGTACCTTAAAAATGCATAATAGTTAAACAGAAATTTGTAATTTAAATATTTATAATAACAAGAAAGATAAATCATGTATCCGCATAGATTAGAAATCATTTTCGAAGTCTTCGAAATTATTTTATTGCAACATAGTTGAAAACTCTATTTCATAACATATAGTCGTAAGGAATTTTATTCCGAAGCCCTCCTGTATATAATCTGTAGATTTTTACTCACATCACACAGTATGCTAAAATATAATCGAGACAAAGTGCGCAGCACAGCTGAAGAAAAAAAATCGCTTTAAATAATTTCCGTCAAAACATTGTAATGTATGGACTCTTTTCTGAACTCCAGTAAAACATTTATAGATTTCAATACTCATCACACTATGTTCTAAAATAATTCAACTATAAAATACATAAAGACCCCAAAAGCCAAGGTGTATAAGGGACAAAATTTTTAAAAAATTAAATGCACAGACGACCTAAAATATGCTTTTTTTGTCAGGTAAAGAAATATAACTGATTTTCTAACTCATCGCTTTTGAGGTCATCACATAAGTTTACTCATCCCTTTATTTACCGAATTATGAATTCGTGAAAATTTTACACCCAAAAGCAATTTATGTAAATCGTTTAAACTAAATTAAAAGATTTACATAATCATTGATAAATTTTTGAAGGATTTTAGAAGGATTGAAGGATTTAGAAGGAATAATTAAATTTGAATTTACATGTATTTTGTGCAATATTTATAACCCCACTCAAATCTTTTATTTTAAATGATAAAAATGAATATAATAAAAATGAATAAAAATAATTGTGAGCGTGAAATATTACAAATTATTGTCTTAAAAACCTTTGAAGCATTTCCTTCCATATTTTAGGTAGCTCCATGGAGGCAAATTCATTGCAAACATTGTCTTTACGTATGAAGATTTCTATTGATTCTCTTATGATTGATGGAAAATATGATCTAGAAGGGTATATTATTCTGC
This sequence comes from Maratus speculifer, assembly GCA_964019185.1. NCBI lineage: Eukaryota > Metazoa > Arthropoda > Arachnida > Araneae > Salticidae > Maratus > Maratus speculifer. The sequence goes on from OZ025296.1 coordinate 240,618,627, forward strand.
TATTTTTAAAATCTATTTGTAATGGTTCTTGAGAGAGCTGTATTTTTCCTATTGTATTTGATGTCTGCTATATGTTCTTTAATTCTAGTTTTGAGTTTTTTACTTGTTTCACCAATGTAATATTGTTTTGTTCCATCTTGTTTTGTGAATGGTATTTCATATACGCCAGATATTTGATGTGGCTCTATTGGGTCAATTTTCCTACATATTGAGTTTTTTAATTTAGCAGACGGTTTTGCAACTATGGATATATTATATTTATTGAGTTTATATTTTAAATGTTCGAAAAATCCAGGAAAATATTGTAGAGAGAATATATTCGAATTTTGTAGTTTGAAGTTATTATTCTTTTTACCATCCATGCTTTTAATTAACTTGTCTATTGTACTTTTACTATAACCATTTCTCTTTGCGATGTCAAATATTATATTTAATTCTTTGTCTAATTGTCCCGGAGTACAGATTGTGAAGGCCCTTTTAAGGGCATGCCTAAATGCAGATATTTTGTACGAAAACGGTGCTTGAGCGTTACGAGGTATAATGATTTGGTTGGCAATCGGTTTTCTGTAAACTGTACGTTCGATTCCTTGTTGCGTCTTGATTAGTACTACATCTAAATAAGGTATTGTACCATTCTTTTCTATTTCCAATATAAACTTAATTTTAGAGTCAATGCTATTAATCTGTGTTAAGAAGCTATTGATTAAGGTATCTGAATGTTGCCATATGATAAAAATGTCATCTACATATCTGACCCATGTATGGGGGGTATAATCCAGTTTATTGTATATTTCACTTTCCAGAGGCCGCAATATAAATTCGTCTAGAAGGCCTGATATAGGAGAATCCATTGGTGCTCCATCATTCTGTTTGTAGATTCTATTATCAAAGGTGAAATAAATATTATTAACTTTTAGATTAAGAGCACTTTTTAATGTAGTTTTCATATTTTCATTTATATTCTTCATTTGGTCAATACAACTAGTTATATTTATAACAGCTTTCTGGCTGTCAATAGATGGGTATAGTGAGATAACATCTAGTGTGGCCTTTAAATAATTTTTAGGTAAATTGATATTCAAAGATTGAATAAAATCATCAGTTGAGTTAATGGTATATTCCGGTATATATAACGGCATATTAATATATTCTCTCTACAATATTTTCCTGGATTTTTCGAACGTTTAAAATATAAACTCAATAAATATAATATATCCATAGTTGCAAAACCGTCTGCTAAATTAAAAAACTCAATATGTAGGAAAATTGACCCAATAGAACCACATCAAATATCTGGAGTATATGAAATACCATTCACAAAACAAGATGGAACAAAACAATATTACATTGGTGAAACAAGTAGAAAACTCAAAACTAGAATTAAAGAACATATAGCAGACATCAAATACAATAGGAAAACTACAGCTCTCTCAAGATTATATAGCAAAGAACCATTACAAATAGATTTTAAAAATAGCAGAATAATATACCCTTCTAGATCATATTTTCCATCAATCATAAGATAATCGATAGAAATCTTTATACGTAAAGACAATGTTTGCAATGAATTTGCCTCCATGGAGCTACCTAAAATATGGAAGGAAATGCTTCAAAGGTTTTTAAGACAATAATTTGTAATATTTCACGCTCACAATTATTTTTATTCATTTTTATTTCCAGTTCTATTTTTATATGCTCATGTTCACGTGATTTGTGTTTTTCTGTTTATTTCGAGAAATTCCTTTTTATCATTTATTTGCTTTTGAAAATGTTGCCGTAAGAGCAATGAAACATGTCAAGCTATAATCTTTTTATGTTATTTTAATTTATCACTTAAAGCGTTTAAATTAAATTGATATTTTAAAGTGATGTTTATATTATATGTAGCATTAAAATACATTAAAAACAATTTTCACCTCAAACTATAACCTAAAGAATTTTTGTGTGTGTGTGTGTATCGCTACAAACAAAATACAGATGCGTCTCACTATATTTAAAGTAAAGAATACTTTATAATAAACTGCAATGACATGCAAACTAAATTAAATCTTATTATGATCTTATTAAATCTTATTAGACATATTTACGAACGTTAGAGCACAGGCATCGGCAGAGAGAGTAAAAACAACAAGTAAAACTAGTAACAACAAGTAAAAACTAGTTGTTAGGGGCCACCGTAATACTTGATGCATAATATAAAATATGAAAATAAGACATATCTAAACTATTGATAAAATGCATTGCAATTCTAAAATTTAATACAAATTTAGACTCATAGTTTGGCAATAGTTTTTTGATCGACGGAAAAATCAAGTAGCACCGAATTGTGTAAAAGAAACATCCTTATAACTCCAAAAATAACAATCATATCGACTAAAAATTTACTGCGTCGGATTAAGCATCTCATATCTAATTAAAATATACCTCTGAATTGAAATTTGAATGAAATGCAGGGTCATGAAAAGTCGAATAATGTGGAAAATACAGATACAAATATCTCGGCAACTAATAATCCGATCGACTTCGTTTTTTATGCAAAATTTATATTTTTTATTGTCCTTTACATTCCTTTCTTAAAATAAAAAAATCCGAAAATTTTTTTGTACCTTTCATCAGAATGAATATTTCGAGAGTCCGAAAAAATAATTTCGAATAATCGAGGTTGAGAATATTAAATAGGCGTCTTTCCATTATTACGTAGTAAGTACACACAAAATTTCAAGGTTCTGTCTCAATTTGAATAGGAGATAAGGCCTTTACAGGCAGACACACAGACACAGAGACACACGGACAAGAAATTTTTTTTCTCAAAATATGTTTTTCGGTATCATAAATGAGTACATAGGTGAAACAATTTTTTTATTTTTATTTTTATTTTTAAAACAATTGCAAGACTTATCCTATACCACGTATGATGGGTATGTAATAATAAACAAATAATTTGCATGTATGTTGAGAAATATTAATTAAAAAACGATGCAAACATGAGAGATTTATAATATGAATTTTAAAAGAAAAAACTTAGCACATACCACATTAAAAAAGGCAAGAGAAAGAATTTTCTAAGTTTTTCTTACCTGATTTCTTTCTGTATTGTCCGAGAACAAGTTATTGTAACATTGTTGTAACAGATTCGTATTTGATAAATATTATATAACGTACTCATAAGGAAAAAGATAAAAAAAAAAAAAAAAAAAAAAAAAACCATGATAATAGGATAGCAGTTTCCTTAGTGGTTATTCGGAAAGGACCTAAAATTATCTTAATTTGGGCCTTGGATGTTCCGCTATCTGCACCTATCTCATTTATTAGATAATGCATCCTGCCGTCATTGAAAACTTGTTACAAGTTAGGTAATATCTAAACAGAAAAGTTATGTGATCATTTGAATAAATTTATTTTAAATTTCTAGCTATCACAAGTAGACGATCAGTACGAAATTAATTGTGAATATAGAAAAATAATATATATATATTTTTTCATTTGTCTAACATAATGTAATAATGTGCCCATTGGTATAGAATTTTCCAAATTATTGCAAAGGCTCGGCTTGAATATAAATCGTTTACACGCAACCATGTGTATGCAAGTTATATGTAGATATAAATTAAAACTATATAAATGTAATACCTATTTGTAAAATCCTAAATTAATTTGCCTATTAAGAGATACTTCTATTTAAAATTTATAGATTAATTAAACTTCTTTTAAGGGGGCTCGGGGATTGATCGATACGGAAAAACACATAAACAGAGCTCTCGCTTCGAGTCCAAAAACAGAAGTATTCAATGTAATTAATTTAAACTTTCTGATATTTTAAAAGTATGTTTGTAGTCTTATAAAATTACAAAGTGAAGTACTTCAATGTAATATAATAAAAAATATAGCAAAATTTATGTAACACGATTTTCGAAAAAAAAATTATATGTTATATCACCAACACCAAGATATCTTAACGCTGAATTGACATAAGAACCTAATTTTTGCTTTAAAATGATCCGGAAACTTTACTCTTCAGAATAAATTAAGGATATAACTATCACTCAACTTTTTTTTTCATTAAAAATACTCAAAATATTAAACTATCTAAAATATATTAATTCATTCTATAGATAATGATGTTATTTGCATGCAAAAAAATTTAAGCCATTCCATCAAATTGTTTTTTTTAAATCTTGGTGTTAGTCGTCAAAATTCAAGTTTTGAGAAAACACGACTTAAAGTTGAAATTATATGGGTGCGGCTTTGAAAGTGTTGATACATAAATGCTTATAACTCCGTTAAAATGCAAATATTTTTATGATGTTTTTTGCATTGAGTTCAGAACCAATTGAATAATCAAACTGGATCATAAAAAAAATAGATTTTTTGAAAAGTTTCAAGCCGTGAGCCCCCTTAATAACCTTGAACAGAACTCTACGTTGCAAAAAATATTTCAATTTGAATGTGCTATATAAATATAAAACTTTCAAGGCCAAGAAAATTATACTAAATCTTTATATATAAAAATCTTCTGTGCGTGTGTATGTAATTGAACTCCTCCTAAACGACTGGGCCGATTTTGATGAAATTTTGTGTGTGCGTTCCAGTAGATTCGAGAATGGTTTAGATTCACATTTCGTTGAAATTGATTCAGTACTTTTTTAGTAATTAGGCAAAAACTAATAGTTAGTGATTTTTCGCTAATTAAAAGTGCTATATATATTAAAGAAAGTCAGGATTTCGTATTAATCATAGCACAAAAAAATCTACCGACCCAAAAATCTTGAAAATTGGGGTAAAAATACTTCTTATAACATCGAGTGCCGCTAAAAAGGGATTTTCGAAAATTCCACCCCTAAGTTGAGTAGAAAAAAGAACGAACTTTTAAAAAATTCCTTAAAATAAGCTTTTGTAGTTATTTTTCAACTGATAACATATTTTAGTGCATTTTTTCATTCTGAATCGAATGGTACTAAGCAAATTTGTTTAAATCCAGTAGTTCGTGAGATAATTCACATTTTCCTAATTTGGCGATGTCTTCGGCGTAAAAACCTGAAATTTTCAATGCTCATCTTTATATATAAAAATCTTCTGTGCGTGTGTATGTAATTGAACTCCTCCTAAACGACTGGGCCGATTTTGATGAAATTTTGTGTGTGCGTTCCAGTAGATTCGAGAATGGTTTAGATTCACATTTCGACGAAACTGATTCAGTACTTTTTTAGTAATTAGGCAAAAACTAATAGTTAGTGATTTTTCGCTAATTAAAACTGCTGTATATATAAAAGAAAGTCAGGATTTCGTGTTAATCACAGCACAAAAAAATCTACCTAACCAAAAATATTAAAAATTTAGGTAAAAATACTTCTTATAACATCGAGTGCCGCTAAGAAATAATTTTCGAAAATTCCACCCCTAAGATGAGTAGAAAAAAGAACGAACTTTTAAAAAATTCCTTAAAAATAAGCTTTTGTAGTTATTTTTCAACTGATAACATATTTTAGTGCATTTTTTCATTCTGAATCGAATGGTACTAAGCAAATTCGTTTAAATCCAGTAGTTCGTGAGATAATTCACATTTTCCTAATATGGCAATGTCTTCGGCGCAAAAACCTGAAATTTTCAATGCTCATCTTTATATATAAAAATCTTCTGTGCGTGTGTACGTAACTGAACTCCTCCTAAACGAATGGACCGATTTTACTTAAATTTTTCGTGTGTGTTGCGGTGGATTCGAGAATGGTTTAGATTCACATTTCATCGAAATTGGCTCAGAACTCGGCCCTGGCGACCAGTCTGGTCACCAGGTCTTAGGATTTGTCATTGACTTTTTTGTAAAAGGTTTTTAATAATGTCTATCCTTATATTAAATCAAAATATCTTTCATTTAATGCAAAAAAAAAAAAAAAAAAAAAAAAAAGAGGTAATGGAATTCTTTTCCATTTGTAAAGCGCAAAAAAACCATCGCCAAATTACAATTTGGCAAAATTGATAGATGGGATAATCAAGTTAATTATAAAATGCAACCATACATTTATAAATACTTAGGTATTTAGGTTCCGTCGACCAATTCCGCCAAATTGTACAAATCGCCATACTAATTGAATCTGAATCTGACATTCACCATCATCCATTATTGTCATTTAATCTTATAGTTTGGCGATCATTTTATGGTTGACGGGAAAAAAACAGGTTATTGAATTCTTCCTCATTTGTAAAGCGCTAAAAAAAAAACATCGCCAAATGATAAGATTAATTGCCAATAATGGATGATCGTAAATGTCGCATCCAATGACATTAAATATTATACACCTGTTTAAGACGTCATTAAGTGATTTTCATTTCGGCTTTTTATTTGTATTTTTATCAATATTTTTTCTATTTGTTTGTTTTTTCATTATTTAAAATGAAATTTATGTGAATATGAATAATTTGGCTATGAGATTGGTGATTTGTACAATTTGGCAAAATTGATAGATGGGATATTCAAGTTAATTATAATATGCAACCATACATTTATAAATACTTAGGTATTTAGGTTCCGTCGACCAATTTCGCCAAATTGTACAAATCGCCATACTAATAGCCAAATTTTACATATTGACATAATTTTTGAAATCAGAAAAAAAGACAATTAATTAATAGAATATTAATAAAAAATCCAAATAAAAAGTACAAAATAAAGCATCTTTATATATATAAATCTTTTGTGCGTATATCACTGAAATCCTCCTAAACGATTGGACCGATTTTAATGAAATTTTGGGTGCGTTCCAGTGGATTCGAGAATGGTTTAGATTCACATTTCATCGAAATTGATTCAGTACTTTTTTAGTAATTAGGCAAAAACTAATAGTTAGTAATTTTTCGCTAATTAAAAGTGTTGAATAAGTTCGATGAATAGAGTGCGGACGGAATGTCCGAGCGGTCTAAGGCGCCAAATTTAAGCTCAGCTTTTTGAAGAAAGAGATCGCGTGTTCGAACCCCACTCCTGACAAACGTGTATGCTTTACAATAATATTTCCCGTATTATAATTTTGATTAACCGACTTCAGAAAATCATTAACTTTTAACTAAAAAGAGAAAAATTAACTTTTCTATGAAAAATTGAACCGACTTCAAAATATACTGAAGAGTGAAAAATAATTTCCTTACATAATTGTAATAAGAAATTAAATTAAGAGTGTAGTGTTTATCGTGCATATTACCATATTTACGTACATTTATTTGATTTTATGGAGTTGGTGCCAAGAAGGAAGACGTCTGTTGGTGACAGGACAACGTCTGTCGGGTCCGCTAGTACTAGTATAAATGTTCAATACGAAAGTGACTCAATAATTATTTTCGTTAGTGGGTGAAAAATATGATCACAACAATGATTGAAGTGGAATATTGAATATATGCTTAATTTCAAAGTCGTAGCTGCTATATTAACATATTTTTGGAGGGAGGGGTAAAGTTTTAAAAAACTAATTTTTTAATTGTTTTAAAAGAGCTGGATGAAAGGGAAAGGCTTGCTTGCAGTTTATGGGGCTAGATTTGTAACAGTGGTTGAGACGTGGCTCCATTAAAGTGCTATTACGCGTAAAAATTGCAAGCGACAAAAATCGCCTGCGTTTTTTCGTTTTCTAAGCATTTCATTGGCTATTCAAGAAGAGTCTTTACCATCATTTGGATTTCCAAGCATTTGATTGGCTCTTGGTGGCGAGTCGCTTCGTTCCAGGCGTCAAAGACGCTCCAACACAGGAGAATCGCGCGCTAACCAAGCAATTCCCCTGATCCCATAGGATAACATGGAGACGCCTGCGATTTGACGCCTGCAGCACGACATGTGTAATAGCACTTTTAGTATGATCTCGAGTCCAAACGACAGGGAACTCGGCAGGTAGGGGCCTGGTCATCGGTTAGAAAGAAAGAAAGAATCCAAACGACAGTAGTCTTGTCTCATCTACTGCCACAAATCTAGCTTAGAAAAATCCGAACTAGCCTTTCACCCCTACTCCCTCCTTTCACCCCTCTCTACAAAAATATGCTAATATAGCAGCTATGGTTCGAAAAAGTAAACTACGCTTTAATATTCCACATAAACTATGGAAGTGCAAATATTTTATATACACTAACAACAATAATTATCGAACCAACCTTGTAGTAGAAGTTACCAATTACTAACACATTTTTAACATTTTCCAACATAGTTGAAAAGGGCTAAAGAATTCCTATTGTTTGTCTGCCTGTGCATGTGTTCGTGCTCTAACTCACGTAAATATAGTCAGATTGTCATTAAATTAATGTACATAATACAATTAATGTAAATCAATATATTTATATTATCGAGATTTACCGTGGCATTTTTTGTATATAAAATAAAGCGCTTAGCGTTATGATTTATTTACAGGAGCATTCAAAAGGATTCCGTTATGCTAATTGGTATACAGATAGAGCTTAGTGCAATGTAGTGGAATACGAAAAATTAGCAACGTTAAAAAACACCAAAAATTGTAAAAAGACAGCAGACCGGTTTCGATAGAATTTAGCGTACCGTCGTGAGTGCTAGCGTAGGTAGAAATCTGCACATATATATAGCAGAGACGGAGGATTGAAGGCATCCAATGAAATGGCAGAGGACTGCAAGTAAGGACCAATCGGAGAGTGCACGTGGAAAGTGAACGGAGGGGAGAAAAAAGGTCAAAACGGAACAGGAATAATACTAATAATAAGCATCACGAAATAGAGGTTTTTATGTAATATTTCCAACAATTCGAAGGAGGGGGGGATAGCAAATTCACAATTGATAATTTTGTCCAAATTTTTATAAATGTGAAATGCTTCAAGGAACTTAAGTTCATGAATGGAGGTAGGTTTTGAAATTATTTTCGCTGAACCGAAATCGAAAGTATGATTCATCTCCCAGCAATGTTTAGCAATAGAGGATTTATTGATTTCTTGTTTCTTAATATAATTTTTATGTTCATTAATACGTTTTTTTTTTTTTTTTTTTTTTTTTTTAAAGTTTAGTTTGTCCAATGTAGGAAAGACCGCACTGACAATTAACACTGTAAATTCTCCATGAATTAGATAAATCTATAGGATTCTATAGGATCTTTGAGCTTGGAGAGGGTGGGTTTATTAATAGGTGCAAAAACTATTTTGAAGTCATGTTGTTTGAGAATTTTAGCAATGGTAAACCTTGTTTTAGGAAAGAAGCGTAACACAATGCTGATATTGAATAGAGTAGAAGACTGTGGTGAATTTGAGGAAGGAGGTTGCCGCAGTTTAAGTAGGGCAGCATCAATTATAGAAGGATTGTAACCCCTATCGATCGCTATGGCTTTAATGTATTGAATTTCCTTATTTAATGACTGAGAATCAGAACAAACTAGCTGCACCCGTCGAAACTTGACGGGAAAGAGTATATATTAAGTATCATATATATCAATCTTATATAGACAGTAAAATACTGAGCGAAATAAACAAATGCACAACTCATAACACATAACAAACAACATTAAAACAACTCATAAATTATTATGTTGGACTTCAGCTACAAACCTTTTTTTAATGCGGTTTCTAAACCTTAAATATTATTTAAATGCCAAACTATTTAGGAAGTTAATATTATATCCCGGAAGACGAATTCAAAAATATCTGCATAATGTATTTTTTCTCCATTTAAAGATCGCTTGATAACTGTACAATAATTATAATATCAATGAAACATTTTAATTATAATAGAAACAGGGACTTACTAAACTGTCTAACCAACCCAGTACACATTTACAGCACTTGCAATAAATTTAATTTATTTATCGGTTTGTATTCTTCATGAACTTGTAAAAATTAATTTTATTGCTATGGCAACGGAAAAAAAACATTTCTCTGTTATTAAAAAGAATAAAATTTTTGTAAATATATATAGGACAGTTGCACCATAAACTTTAACTAATAATAACACATTGCTCAGTGGTGCACAAAACAGGAATTTTAATATACATTAGTACATATTAAAATAAAATAAAATTTTCAACGTTTCGCGCCGTCTTCTGCGGGCGTCTTCAGGAAAATATGAAATGGAAGGACTACGTTTGCATCTTGTTCGAGAGATATTTCTACTAAATTAAAAATTAAATGAATTAAAATTTAAAAATGTTGCCAATTACACGTGAGTAAAAATTAAAATATTGCAAGGAAATAAAAATTTTAAGGTTTTATGATGTTATGCCATATTTTTGGTATATTGTAGGATAAATTATCATTACATGGTTTATTTTCACGTGCTATGATTTCGATGGATTCTATTATTTTACCTTGAACTGGGTTATTGCATGGAACTATGATTTTGGCTTCCTCAAAATTAATATGGCAACCCTTGTTCGCCTCCCTTAAATCTGGCCTAAACCTAATAGTTTTCAGTAACATTTTCATTTTTAATAAGAATATTTACCGACAGCTGCATGGTGCACCGATGGGGTCACCAGTATCCGGTTTGTTTGCTGAATTCGCACTAAGACCACTAGAACAAAAAATTTTTAATACGTTTAATTTAAAACCTGAATGTTGGTTCCGTTATGTTGATGATGTTTTCATCTTATGGAACCACAGTTTGGCTGATTTATATGTTTTTCTACAAGATGTCAATAAATTAAGCAATAGTATTAATTTCACCCTTGAAGTCGAAGAAAACGCCACCCTTCCATTTTTAGATGTTCAAATTAATAGATGCAATTCAAGTTTAAAATTTTCAGTTTATAGAAAACCAATAAAAGAAAATACAGTTATCCCATTTTCAGCCAACATGCCTTTCGAATACAAAATATCTGCTTTCAGGTCATTTATTAAAAGAGCTTTTATGATTTGTTCAGATGACACATTAAATAAAGAAATTGATTTTATACAGAAAATAGCTTTTGACCATGGTTTTCCAGCAAAATTTATAAATAAAATAGTTCAACAGTACAATACTCCTCCCACATCTGGCCAACGACAGAATAAACTTATGGTTTACAGAAAATTTTATTATATTCCTTACATATTTGAAAAAGTTGTAGCGCCTTGACCATAACTAACTTTTGCAACGTTTTATAATTTTTATCACGTTACTCAGGAACCTCTCCACTCCACTCAAGCTCCGCGAGAATTGCGGGAACAAGTTTTTTATCTAAGTTGTACTAACTGCTCATCTGTAAAAACTATTTTTTGAATGTTAAAATCTCAGCGATGTATTATATTATTTGTAATAATTGTTTTAGTAAAACAATATGTGTGTTTATGAGTGGTCTAGTGCTTCAAAGTAAAAAAGATCGCACAAAAATATAACATAAAACTTGTCGCCATTCCTCCTCCTTATCTCATTGACCTCGTTACAGATAAAATCGACAAAATTCCAATAGATCAAAAATCTGGTATTTATGAAATCCCCATCACTTTATCTAATAATCTTAAAAAAGTCTACATCGGCATGACAACGCGGAAACTTTTAACTAGAATTAAAGAACATCGTAGAGATATAGAACAATATAAACAGAATACTGCCCTTGCTCGCTTCTATTTGGCGAACAAGGGTTGCCATATTAATTTTGAGGAAGCCAAAATCATAGTTCTATGCAATAACCCAGTTCAAGGTAAAATAATAGAATCCATCGAAATCATAGCACGTGAAAATAAACCATGTAATGATAATTTATCCTACAATATACCAAAAATATGGCATAACATCATAAAACCTTAAAATTTTTATTTCCTTGGAATATTTTAATTTTTACTCACGTGTAATTGGCAACATTTTTAAATTTTAATTCATTTAATTTTTAATTTAGTAGAAATATCTCTCGAACAAGATGCAAACGTAGTCCTTCCATTTCATATTTTCCTGAAGACGCCCGCAGAAGACAGCGCGAAACGTTGAAAATTTTATTTTATTTTAATATGTACTAATGTATATTAAAATTCCTGTTTTGTGCACCACTGAGCAATGTGTTATTATTAGTTAAAATTTTTGTATTTGTTGCTGAAATGCAGATTTTTTTTTCTATTTTAAACAATAACTTAATACAATGAAATGATTTTAATTATTTTTTGATATTATGTAAGATAGAAATATAGTAATGCCGCCATATCACAGGTTTTATTCTTTTTTTTTCTCTAATATGACATCATTTACACCTTCAGAAATACTCATCTTTTCTTAAATAAAAGCGTGATTTATGCAGTTATTTAAGAATTCTTTAGTTTCATAAAATATTCAATATAAATAAATAGAAATGGCGCAGTTTATGGAAATATTTTCATTTGTGCGCACCACGGACCTTTAAATTAATAGAAGTTCACTTTATTTAGATGCAGGAATTAAAGTCAGTGAATATGACATCATCACTGACACAGCTATAACAATGTATATTATATTCATGGATTAAATTTATCTGGTTTCTGTATGACGACATTTTCTCCATCGACAAAATTTCACTTTAGATATTATATTTTATTAAAGTTTATGTTCTGTTATTTTACTTACTTAATAATATTACTCTGTAAACAATCTGTGTATTTCAGGGATAACTATGTGCAATCATTTTATTATGATTAAATTTAACGAAAACCTTTAAATATTCTTTTTTTTTTTTTTTTTTTTTTTTTTTTGTTGAAATGCGATTATACATTCACCGATGAGATCAAGCTCCTGATTGGTGGAAAATAATGAAACAAAATAAATTTTGAGAACAGCTTAACCTGTTGCCACTGTTTTGAAGAAATGTCATGAAAAAGCTTTTTTTAAAATTAAAAATAAAATATAAAAATTGAAATAAATTAAAAATTAGCCAGAATGGGCACATCTACACATAAACAGCTTTCATTTAAAAAAATAATTATCAAAATCGGGCCAGTAGAAGGCTCAGGGCTGATGACCAAAAAAACAGCCAGGTGTTTTAAATATATAGATATGTAATGCATGATTTATGAAGGTATAAAAAGCGGCCATTTTTTGGCTCGGAGGGTGGCAAGAACGAGCATGGAAGGGGGGGGGGGGTAAACAAACGGCAAAACTTTTTGGGTGCGTTAACTTGGCCCCCCCACCACCGATTTTTTTTAATTCAAACACATGAGGAATTAGCTCTCAATTAGCTCTAATTTGCTCTCTAATATTAGAATTTGCTCTGGTGATAAAATCGAGATATTTAAATTAGAAAGGTGGGGGGGCTAAGTTAACGCTAGCCCCCCCACTTTCAAATATCGAAATTTCAAAGGTGCCAAAATTTAGCTCTCAATTAGCTCTAATTTGCTCTCTAATATTAGAATTTGCTCTGGTTTTGTTACCGAGATATTCCAGGTTCCAGTAGGGGGGAGAGCACTAGCTAGCCCCCCCACATTCGATTTTCGAAATTTCAGAGGTGCCAAAATTTAGCTCTCAATTAGCTCTAATTTGCTCTCTAATACCAGAATTTGCTCCGGTTTTTTTAACGAGATATTTCAATTTATATAAAGGGGGCAAGCGTTAACTTAGCCCCCCCACATTCGATTTTCGAAATTTCAAAGATGCCAAAATTTAGCTCTCAATTAGCTCTAATTTGCTCTCTAATACCAGAATTTGCTCCGGTTTTTTTTTCGAGATATTTCAATTTATATGAAGGGGGCAAGCGTTAACTTAGCCCCCCCACATTCGATTTTCGATATTTCAAAGATGCCAAAATTTAGCTCTCAATTAGCTCTAATTTGCTCTCTAATACCAGAATTTGCTCCGGTTTTTTTCGAGATATTTCAATTTATATGAAGGGGGCAAGCGATAACTTAGCCCCCCCCCCCCACTTTAGAGTATCAAAATTTCAAAGGTGTCAAAATTTAACTCTCAATTAGCTCTAATTTACTCTCTAATGTTAGAATTGGCTCCCATTATAATATCGAGATATTTCAATTTATATGAAGGGGGCAAGCATTAACTTAGCCACCCCCCCTTTCGAGTATCAAAATTTCAAAGGTGCCAAAATTTATCTTTCAAGGAGCTCTAATTTGTTCTCTAATACCAGAATTTGTTCCGGATTTTTATGGAGATATTTCAATTTATATGAAAAGGGCAAGCGTTAACTTAGCCACCGCCCCCGACTTTCGAGTATTAAAATTTCAAAGGTGCCAAAATTTAGAGCTCTAATGTTAGAGCTCCAACATTAGTAGCTCTAATTTGCACTCTAATATTAGAAGTTGCTTATAGAAATTTCAAAGGTGCCAAATTTTACTCTCAATTAGCTCTAATTTGCTCTTTATTATTAGAATTTGCTCTGGTTTTGTTATCGAGATATACCAGATTCCTCTAAGGGGGGGGGGGGGGGAAGCACTAGCTACTCCTCCGCCACGTTCGAAATTTCAAAGGTACCAATATTTAGCTTTCATTTAGCTCTAATTTGCTCTCGAATATCAGAATTTGCCCCGATTTTTATATCGAGATATTTCAATTTATAAGAATGGGACAACCGTTAACTTAGCCCCTCCCCCCCCCCCACTTTCGAGTATGAATATTTCAAAGGTGCCAAATTTTACTCTCAATTAGCTCTAATTTGCTCTTTATTATTAGAATTCGGTCCCATGATATTATCGAGATATTTCAATTTATATAAAGGGAGCAAGCATTAACTTAGCCCCCCCCCCCCACTTTCCACTATCAAAATTTCAAAGATGGCAAAATTTAGCTTTCAATAAGCTCTAATTTGCTCTCTAATACTAGAATTTGCTCCGTTTTATTTATCGATGTACTTCAATTTATATGAAGGGGAAAAGTATTAATTTAACGTCCCTCCCCCGACACTTTCGAGTATCAAAATTTCAAAGTTGCGAAAATTTAGTTCTCAATTAGCTCTAATTTGCTGTCGAATATTAGAATTTGCTCTGATTTTGTTATCGACAGATTGCAATTTCAACTAGGGGAAAGCACTAGCTTGCACCTCCCCCCCCCCCCCATTCGAATAAGAAAATTTCAAGGACGCAAAAAATTTACTCATCTTTAAAATTAAATTTGGTACTTTTTTATTAAATTAACGAGATTGCAGTTTGAATCCCAAGGGTAAGCACTAACTACCCCAATTTGGAATTTCCATGAGTTCCAAAATTTAGTTCTCAGTTAGCTCTGTTTTCATTACCTACATTAGATTTACTCATTTATATGTTATTAGAATAGTGTGTTGCAGTCTAAATTAACAATGAGTATACGCCCTAACTTTCAAAATCTAATATTGACATTTCAAAGTACCTAAATTGGCTCAGAGTTAACTCAGATATGTTGATTAAAAGCAAAAAGCAAAATTACTGGGTCACACGTTTTTCAACAACAGAAAAAAAAGATGTAATTTTTCAGATTTTACCAAACAGATTTTAATTCAACTATATCTGTTTGCGTAAAAGGTATTTATAAAACATTCAGAATAGGATAAAGCTTTCTCCTCCTAAATAAATTCAATGTACTTATTTTAACCAGAATAACTCCGAGTTTTCCATTGTTTTTAATGCAATTATTTAATTGTCAAATTTCTGTGCTTGTTAAAGCAAAATTTTTCATTCAAATTTAATAATATTCGAAAGGTATTTCCTTAATGTAAAAAAAATGGCAAAAATTAGTAATATAAATTATTAAATTTGCTTATTAAAAAACTCTTATATGTGTATGAAAATGGTAAAAGGAGATTTTTAAATTATTAAAATTCATAAAATATAACAAAATTTAATTACAAATATCTTTATTTAAAATATAATCAAAAACCTTATCTCATGCATATTGGTAAAAAATATCAAATGCATAGATATTTCAAAATTTTACAAAATTATTTGAACAATTTTACAAAGTTTATTGAAATATTATAAGTTATAAAAAATATATTTATTGTGTTTCAGATGATTTTAAATAAAAAAATCTTTCCTTGTCTGTACAGTTTCATTTCACAAGGACATAATGTTTTCATTTTTAAATTAAGAGGAAAATATACACAAATAGATAGAATAAAAATAATCTACAGAGAAATTAATAGATCTAAATCACTTGATTTACAAAAAGAAATAAACATTCAACTATCCCAAATTTTAAATTAAAAGCAAATTTTAATTTAAATTTATAATTTCTTATACATGTAGAATAATGCATACTAAGAACATTTTTTTAGGAAAAGTATTAAAAGTATGAACTTAATTAAAATTTATTGCTTGTCAAATGTCAAACATATAAAATATAATAAAACGAATACAATAAGCAAAAGAATTTAAAAAAATGAATTCACACACTCTCATTCTCAAATAGTTTTATTCTTCACAAATATTTAATATATATATTTATATATATACATATATATTTGAAACAATAATCAAATCTGAATTAATAATCAAACACCTGTTACAAATCAGGATGTTTTTTTCTAAACTATTACTGAATGATATAAAATAATTTATAGCAGGAATACTTTTTGCATCCAATTAATATCATAAAAAATTTAAATGGCTCATAACAGAAATTCTAAAACTGTACCAAAGTGCGAACTGCTATTTTTCTGCTTCCATGCTATATTACTGAGCACTGATTTTCAGTTATAGGATTTTATACACTATTCATCAACAAATATTTATATCCTATTTATACTAAATATATACAAGATTCTATAATTTGAAGCAAAGGAGTTTGAAGTTGTGATATAAAATCTTTTAACCCAGTCTTTCATTTCCTTATTATTTTAAATCACTAAGAAAAATAGGATTTTTTTTAATGAATGAATAATAATGTATCGAATTAATAGATATTTGAATGAAATTTAATGGATGAAATTTAACAATATCGTAGCTGAGTTTTCTTGAATCAAAGAAAGATGAAAGTTTTTTAAAGTTCGTAAAACCCACTGTTTTACTCGTGAAAGACAGAAAATCTATTTCAAAAAATAAAATAATGATGCAACAACTCATGATAAATATCCACATGCATAAAATATTGTGTATTTAGATTTTCTGTTATGTCTTACAGGATACATGTATACGCATTATTTAAGCATAATAGATTTAAAGACATATTATTTACAATTATTTACTTAATTCTGGTTCAATAATTAAAAGAATAATAAACATAATATTACACTTTATACAATAATTTTTATTTCTGTCAACATGAACTAAGATTTTCTGTTTTTCTTGTTTTCAAAAGTTTTAAAAAAATTGTTTGCAATATTTTTAACATGTATTATTTAAGATGTAATATCAGCGTATAAAAAAACTTTGAAAATGCTTACAACCAATTTTAAAAAGTAGAATATTTTCAATTGTGTAAAAAGAAAATATACTCCCATGTTTACAATACATGTTTTTTTTTAAAAAGAAATATTTTTATATACATTTTCTCACATTTTAATAAATAATACTAGCGAGCTACGCCCGCTAGCTGGGCCACTTTTTCCAAACGAACCTCGGTATTAAGCAGTATATAATAAGCAAAAAAATTCATTTAATAAGCAAGTCTTGGTGTTCGAATCCTCAAGCACAAAAAAAAGTAAATTAAAGAGCCATGGTCCCGTTAAAAATATGTGATTTCGCACTGTGAGCCACGTGCACTTGAAAAAAAAAGATTGTGGATCGGAGCTATGATCGCTTCGCGCCCGTAGTCCCGTTAAAAAAATTTGGTTTTGCACGGTGGGCACTACGCGCCCATAAGACATTTTTTCGTATTTTTTAGTTCATTAGAAGCAGATTTTTACGCAGATTCTGAATATGTAATCAGTTTTTTCTACTTTAAAAACTGTCTGCATGATGATTTAAGAAAAAACGCGCAAAAAAAGTTTCGGGCCTTGGCAATATTACTCAAAGAAAGTACCTATTGTAATAACGCCATCCCTTGAATCCGCCTTCCTTAATCCAGATTCGGTGATTGGTGACACACGGAGTTGTCAGAGATCTACCGTTTGTGTCCACTTGAGTCAATTGATGATTGATGCTGAAAATTCTCGAAAGAAGAAACAAGATTTTAGGAATACAGATAGTTTCGCTTAGGACCGAATTAGGGTAATACTTTCAACGAAAATAAGGACTCTCTGAAACTCAGATTTTGACAGTATTGTTTAAAACAATGAATACTATAGTACTCACATTTAATTTTTTTCTTCATAGTTTCATTTCATAGTTTAAAAAAAAGTACTCCGAAAAAGTTTTATTATTTTAAATATATATATGTATGTAAACGCTTATTACACTTTTTATTTCTCAAATTGTGAATTATTAATTATTTTACTTTCCAAAGATTTGCCCATTTTTTTTTAATATGCCAAAAAATTTTATTTTGTTTGTTAATGAGATAAATTTGAAATTACACAATTGTGGAATACTTTTAAATAATTTATTTTGAATATTGTTTCTGATTGTTAATGAACTAAATAATTAGAATGTACGAATATACATTAAAATATAAAATACAAAAATAAATACAGAAATATTCAATAAAAATATGTAAACCATAATGTAATTATTGAAATATACTGTAGAAATGTACAAAATTTTTAAAAATAAAATTTTCATTTCCATATCTTTCAGCATCTAAATTAATAAATGAAATAATATCTATAAAAATGAGCTAAAGAAAATAAACAAGCAATACTTATATTTCAGAATAAAAAGAAGCGTTATTCCAGAATTCTAGGCCCCACCAGAGGCCGAGAGGTTCCCACCTATCAACTGGTAGACAGTAGCTGCTGGTTTCGAATCCAATAGCGGCCGTCGGCCTAACCGTTGGGAGATTTCGTGGTTTTCTTCAAATCTTGCGTAAAAACGGGTTAGGTTCCCTCAGAAAGACCACCATGATGGGCACTACTACCCAGGGCCTATATCCCTAGTGTAGAAAATTGTCCGACAAAAAATAAACCAAACAAAACCAAAATTCTAGAGTGTCAGAGTGTTAAAAATAACACCTGCAATAGGTGCATTAACTTGCCCCCCCACCAACCACCGATTTTTTTTAAATTCAAATACATGAGGAATTAGCTCTCAATTAGCTCTAATTGATCTCTAATATTAGAATGTTTGTGTGTGTGTGTGTGTGTGTGTGTGTGTGTATGTGTGTGTGGGAGGGCTATCTCGATAACGAAACACGAGAAAATTCTAATATTAGAGAACAAATTAGAGTTAATTCAGAGCTAAAATTTGGCACCTTTGAAATTTCGATGAGCTACTTCTAATATTAGAGAGCAAATTAGAGCTACTAATAATGGAGCTCTAATATTAGAGTTCTAAATTTTGGCACCTTTGAAATTTTGATACTCGAAAGTCGGGGGCGGTGGCTAAGTTAACGCTTGCCCTTTTCATATAAATTGAAATATCTCCATAAAAAAACCGGAACAAATTCTGGTATTAGAGAGCAAATTAGAGGTCCTTGAAAGATAAATTTTGGCACCTTTGAAATTTTGATACTCGAAAGGGGGGAGGGCTAAGTTAACGCTTGCCCCCTTCATATAAATTGAAATATCTCGATAATATAATGAGAGCTAATTCTAATATTAGAGAGCAAATTAGAGCTAATTGAAAGCTAAATTTTGGCACCTTTGAAATTTTTATACTCGAAAGGGGGGAGGGCTAAGTTAACGCTTGCCCCCTTTATATAAATTGAAATATCTCGTTAAAAAAAACGGAGCAAATTCTGGTATTAGAGAGCAAATTAGAGCTAATTGAGAGCTAAATTTTGGCATCTTTGAAATTTCGAAAATCGATTGTGGGGGGGCTAAGTTAACGCTTGCCCCCTTTATATAAATTGAAATATCTCGTTAAAAAAACCGGAGCAAATTCTGGTATTAGAGAGCAAATTAGAGCTAATTGAGAGCTAAATTTTGGCACCTCTGAAATTTCGAAAATCGAATGTGGGGGGGCTAGCTAGTGCTTTCCCCCCTACTGGAACCTGGAATATCTCGATAACAAAACCAGAGCAAATTCTAATATTAGAGAGCAAATTAGAGCTAATTGAGAGCTAAATTTTGGCACCTTTGAAATTTCGATATTTGAAAGTGGGGGGGCTAGCGTTAACTTAGCCCCCCCACCTTTCTAATTTAAATATCTCGATTTTATCACCAGAGCAAATTCTAATATTAGAGAGCAAATAAGAGCTAATTGAGAGCTAATTCCTCATGTGTTTGAATTAAAAAAAATCGGTGGTGGGGGGGCCAAGTTAACGCACCCAAACTTTTTCGATAAACAAACGTAGAAAAACCAGTTACCGTGCGAGTTACCAAAGTATTAAGAAAAGGAAGGGGACCATTACTTTCAATTTCATAAGCGGATTAAATATTGTTATCGATATAATTCATACCCATACGGCCAAAACCATCCTCCGGACGTCCTATGCGGTCCTACACAGATCCGGGAGATCCTATAACCATCAAATCCTGTAAACGGCAAATTAAGACGTCCGGAGGACACCAGAATCCGGAAGAAGTAATCCTATAACCATCGAATCCTGTAAACGTCAGATTAAGACGTCCGGAGGACATCAGATTCCGGATGAGCAATCCACGATGAGCAGTACAGTATCTTCGGAACAGCGAAATTACCAGTGCGCATGCGCCAGAAATGTCAACATTCGCGATGTTGTATTCTTGGATGGAATTTCAATTAAAATTTTACTCTAAAGGATCTCAATATGTCTATACTAAAGGTAAGTAAACTTTCAAATATTAACCTTTTAGAATGAATTCTTGAGATTTGTACCAAAATATAACGATTTTTTTTATAATCTAATACCATGAAACAGACAACTTTCATAGAAAACATATAAACATAGCAATTTTTCATCTAAATATTCGTAATAATAATGCGGTATATTCATAAAACAAACCTTTATTTATTATATTTTTAAAGAAATTATAAGAAATAGTATTATTTTTAAAGGTAGATCAATATGTGTCTGGCCAAAACATTATTTACGATCGATTGTTTGGACACTAATGTATTAGTTTAAAAATACATTAAGCATTCGTTTTATTAAGGAGAAGCAAATAAAAATATTAAAAAGTCTTAAATTCAATTTTTAAATCAATTTAACCATTAAATTTATTTATCTTTTAAAAATCTAATAAAAGTATTCATAAAATATCTTTTTATTCCAGGAATAACTTGCTTATAAAATTAATTTTGTAAAATAAGGGTTTACAAATTTAATAATTCTACATGTGGCCCAATGGCAAAAGCTCCAATTGCTGGCTTTGTGTAACACTAGCAGTTTCAATTTGTCTTTATTTATACATAATCGTTTTTAACTTGCTTTTTTTTTTTTGAGGCGGGGGGGGGGGCAGGAGATATTCAGTGAAATACATACCCCTGAAAAAAAGATAAAATACACTGTTATAACTGTTCATTTAAAAAACATGTTGCAGTTGCTTTTTTTTTTTTTTTTTTTTTTATGTATTTAAAAACTGGCTTGCATTTTCTAAGAAAAGATTTTTAGACTAGCCTATTTCATCTGCATATTTTCCGTTTTAGATGACAGTAACCTTGACTATGTTCTTTCTAAATCATTTTTTAAAAATGCAGAGCCCTGCCTTTATTTTAATAGAGTGAGTTGTACCCCTATTTGCTTCGAAATATTTCATAAATCTCTTCAACAAATCACAATATTTCAAAATTTGTATGCCTTAAAGCTTGCAAAAAATTATAGAACTTATTTCTTTAGAAAAACAGGTTATTCAGTCATTGTAATCCAATTGCATTTTGTCAATTTTTAATCCATAAAATCATTTAATGTTTATCTTTCTATATTTACCATGCGTAAAAATCACATTTTTTACAATCCCTGCTAAGTGTGTTAGTGAAGCTTCTCTTGAAAGAAATAATTCTTCGATAAAATATGGGAAACAATATCTAAAGTTGAAGCATAATATTGCTGCAAATATTTGCATCTATTTAATAATAAATGCAGTTGGTGCAGCCAAGGGGGTGGTTTTGGGGTTGTTAAAACTCCTCCCAGAGCTAAGAAAGATAGCTATAATTGCTGCTTATATGAATCAAAACCAAACTTAGTATTTAAATGTTTCGGCACATTTCAGAATACGCCGCTTTATTGATTCAGATTTTATTTAATAAAAGGATTCAATTAATTGGCGAAAATTATACTTAAAACTGTGAAAGTGCATATTATATGAATCAGTTAAGTAAAAATTAGTTATTTGAACTAAGTCGCTTTTCTTAGACGCATTATGCTAAAAAAAATTATGGTTTCCTACCACACAGATTCTCTTTCAGTTTAAGTATTACACAGTGAATATTCTAATTAGTAGATACTGATTCTATTAACCGGCTATTCAAATAATTGGCAATCACCTTTATCAGAAACTCAAAACCCCTCCCTAGAGCCGAATTCTGGCTGTGCCACTGAATAAATGCATACTTTTCAGTTAAGCCGGGTACCAGTGTTACACATATGTATATACAATGTGTGTGTAAATATAACTCTGATGCTTGGCCTAAAAACAGGATTCATACTCATCAGGGGAATATAGGATTCCTGGGAAAATCAGGAGATGAATTTTAGGTTGTAAAAATCAGTGAAATCTCAGGGGATAATACAAAAAAATTCCCAAACCTGGAAAATTTTGCCAAAATGACAGTCTTTTCTGGGAAATTGGGGGCAATTGTTACTGTTTTGCATGCTTTATTATCATATCATACGTAATATTGAAATATTGTTAATTGTTGATACGGAAAAATTGTACATCCCGAAAAATACATCATTGGATTCTCAGGGGATTTTTTCTTGGAAGATGAGTATGAACCCTGATAAAGTACAAATAAATGTATTTGAATCATGCATTAATGTTGCTTTATTTGTTTGTTTAATCTATTTAAAGTATTCTTTCAGCCTTCCATTCCATGTATTTTGTTAGTTTTGCAAATGTACGTGATCTCAGGGTCTAGCCTTTTTTGCTCGTTTCGGCCTGGAGCAAACTTTAATTTTGACACCCTGTCCCTCACACTCAATTAAAGTTATCAATCATAGGTACACTATTCAAAAAAAAAAAAAAATCTTTAAAAAACAATTAATAAAAATTTAATTGCTAGCAAGAAATATGTAAACAGTGCTCACAAAGTATTAAGATTAGCTTGAGCGTTAAGAGTCTTCATTAGTCATGCGAAGAAACTGGACAACAAATGCTAGGCCTATGAGAACATTCTTTTTAGAATTTCTGTTTTGCATATCAGTAGTTTTAAATGTTTTTTATTGCTTTAGAATAGTTGAAATGGAATTCTAACCAGGTTAGTGCTTTCATTTTCAAATTTTGGTTGCAGATTTATTTTTTAATAAAGTCACTTCTATTTTCACAAATTTAAAAAGAACAATCCCAAAGTTTTAACATTATCATGTGGGTTTCTTTTGTACTCGATATATACGTACATGTATATATATCTACATATATTTTTGTATGAAAAGACAAAATCTTCATTCGGTTCTCTCTTTGCCTTTCGCTCTGACTTCCGAGACATATGTCCTCTCTGTACTTCCCTAGTTTCGGCACTGCATGATCTTAAAACAAAAAACAAAAAACAAAATAATAATAATACAATGTTTCATAGACATGGCATTTTTATTGTGATTATTTTGTTTAGAAACTTGCAGGAGTTTCTTAAAATACTATACTAAGTAATAGGCAAGTAAATATTCCTATATTTAGTATATTCGTGCTTAAACAGAAATTCCTTACTTTTGCAAATTTGACTTAAGGGTGTATTTTGATTCAAACTGCTTATTTTCCAATTTGTTTTGAATTCACTTTTGCTCTCAAACGCACCAAACTCACAGATTCTCTTATTTAGACACTACTCAAGGTGCTGTGATTGTCGATTCTTTGATAAGTGCACAAACTATTTTTAAAAAAAAGCAATCAAAAACGGCAATTTGAACCAATTTTTCCGTAGTGGGAGATCTGGGAGCTGGGAGTGAAAAAAAAGGGTCTTCCTGAAAAGTTAATTGCTCATAAATCAAATTCTAATCTATTGAGCGTAAAAAGACATCACAAGGCACCTTATACGTCTCTTCGAAAATCCCCTCAGCAAATTTCATGTTTCTACTTTTAAAAAATGTGTCTGAAATTGTATCGGAAAATTTCGAGCAGCTGAAGGTGGAAAAGCGTTTTTCGAATACACCCTTAAATGAAATTTAAAGCCAGTTTTTTTTTTTTTTTTTTTTCTAAACTTTGTACATTATTACTTAATAAAGATTAAATATTGTTTTTCTAAAAACTAATTGCTTATCTGTGTTATAAAAAACTAAATATATTAAAAAGCTTTAATGTGTTTGTTTATATTTTCAGTTTATTTAAAAATGATTTTTAAAAATCTGATTTAAATCAATGACTTAAAAAAAAATCCATTGATTAAAATCATGAATTTAAATCATGATTAAAACCAATTATGTTGATTTAAAGCAACAAACTCTGTGGAATAATGGAGAAGGTACCTTAATTTCTTTGAATTTACTTAGGTCAAATGTAAAAATAATGGAAGCTCTTCTTGATGCCACATGTGATCATTTATATTAAATTTTATTTAATTGATTTATGTAGCTTCAATTATTTTATTTATTATTTTTTAGGCACAAATTGTAGAATCCGTAAAGTCCCAGCATGGATAAATGAAAGTATATATGGATAAATCCTGCAACTATCCAGCAGTCAAAGCTCAGTTCTAAATACAATTTTGAAATTGGTAAGTTTTCTTTAAATATTTCTAAATAAGACATCATAATAAAAAAATAAATTCTTACCAAAGCTATGCATATGTGTATCTTCCTGTTATATATTCTTTAATCATATTTAATTTATATTAATTCATACATTCTTTAAAGTATCCAAGTAAAGATAATTAAAGGCAAGTCCATGAGTTTTCTGTCATAGAAATAAACGGAACTTTTTGTTTTAAAAATGAAAATACATGTGCAAAATTATTACAATAATGGCAACTACTAGAAATGATAACGTTGAAAATTTTATTTAATACAGTAGACTTCCTCAAATCTGCACAGCTTGGGATCAGAGATTGTGCGGATTTTAGCAATTGCAGATTTCTGGTCAACTATTCTGGAAACTATATGATAAGTAATAAAGTAAAATAATAAAAATTCACATAATTTTCAAATGATTTAAATATTAAAAGCAAAGGCCAAATTAATAACCGATTATGAATGATTAAATATTCATTATAAAGATGAAATGTATTTTTCCTAAATTATTCAATGAAACTTGCCTCATAAAAGTACATTAGTAATTCACATCAAAATCATAAAACAAAGAAATATTATTTCAGGTTTAGCCAGACTTAATAACCAAAAAAGCTTGATTAATGTATAAATTATAATTGGTAAGAAAATTGTTATTACCAGTGATATCAGCAATATCTTCAATTTTTTCACAAATTTATCCTTCCTTCAGGATAAAACATGAATTCAGTAATATTAGCAAAAATTATAAATTAAAATATATATGGAATGTATATAAAAATAAAAAGGTCAAATTTTGTCTCTATATTTGAACTAACTGTTTCATTGTTTACATCTGTAAATTATGTGCAGATTTGAGAGAGTCTACTGTAATTGAATCTTTTTTACTATTATTGATTTTTCTACAATTTTAATGTAATCAAATGATAATCATCAGAAATATTTAATTGTTTTTAGTTCAACTGTATATTTATTTATTAAATAAAAAAGCAAATTAAACTTTGCAGAGAAAATATAGACAATTTTTTGTTGTAAATTAAGTTGAAAACAATTTTATAAGTAAGTAAATAGCCATCTGTTCTATAGTTTTCATTAATAAATATATATTGAGAAATTTAATTATTTATTTACATGTAATATATTGAGAATCTGAAACTTAAAGTAAAATATAATTCGGGTTTAGAATTGAAAGTTACACCCAAAACTAAATATGGAAAAAAAAAATTATAGTACAGAACCATTTATCCGGAATTGGTTGGGGCAGATATATTCCAAATAACTGTTTTTTCTGCTTAACTGGTTAGGCATTAAACCAGCATCCATTTGGTAAGTTTTATGGAATATATGTGTTATAGTATTACTTCTAATTTTCAATTAATTATTAGATTACTTGAATTAAGAATCAGATGCAAGTAAAATTAAAAAATAGAATTTGAAAGAATATAATTTATAGGAATCCTTTTGGGTACAAAAATTTTTCTGTTTCCTCTGCATAAAAATTGAAAACATCTAAAGTACAACTAAATATGTTTCCATTTCAAAAACTAGATGTTGTCATCAAATTATACAATTGTTTCAAGCAATGCATTTGTCAAATTGGCCACATATGACACTTTTTTCTGCAAAGATTCCATTATCAGCCTATTAGAAATAAAATTCTTGGTAACTGGTTTTACGGATAACTGGTTTCCGGATAAATGGTTCCATACTGTATATATTATGCTTTTAGTCATAGTGTCAGTTTGGAAACTGATTCCAGACAAACAATTGCTATGTTGTATTTTCAGTTTTGTTTGTATATTATAGCTATATCTTAAAATTAAGTGTTTTAATATTTTTGAAATTTGTTGCAAGAGTATAAAATAGAGCCCCTTTTCATACATAATGAATAAAAATTCAAAGCCTGTGCGATGACAGGCATACAAATAAACTATTTTCAATCAAAAAAAAAAAAAAAAAAAAAAAAAAAAAAAGGAAAGAAAACAAAATATACGTCTTCTGGGAGACTAAGTGAAGCACAAGAAATTTGATTGTGTGATATATATCAATGCTATTTGAATTTTGCTATATATATTCACTTTTAAATATTTTTGCATATATTTATTTTGATT
Organism: Maratus speculifer; assembly: GCA_964019185.1. Classification (NCBI taxonomy): domain Eukaryota; kingdom Metazoa; phylum Arthropoda; class Arachnida; order Araneae; family Salticidae; genus Maratus; species Maratus speculifer. The sequence goes on from OZ025296.1 coordinate 240,645,411, forward strand.
TATATAGTAAGATTATTTACTTTTATTCTAGCCATGTGCAAATTTTGCTCACAGCATTCTTTCTTGCCTTTTATTTTTCACATATTGGTATTTATGTAAAAGAATGTAAGTGTTATGTATTTTATACGAAATAAGTGAATGGCCATGGTTCTCGCTATCACTCGCCATTGTGCCAAATTGCGACTAAATTCTTCATTTGGCGAGTAAACAAGCACTTAGATTTGCCAAATTCGTAGTACTCAATTTTTGCTTTTTCTTTTTCTTTTTCATTTTTCATACACATGCATATACAAATATTTTTAATATATTTGTATCGAATACTTGAAATTAGATTAATAACAATCATTGTCGCAGTTATAACAAAATTAGGATATTTTAGAACTTATTGAAAAAAGGGAATACATTAAAGATAATTTCTTTTTACCGCTATACGGTGAATCTATTTTGCTAATATTTTTTTCATTTGGCGAATGTTTTTTATTTCTAATTAGCCGAATTATTAACGTTGGTTTGACCAATGTTAATAATTCGGCTAATTGTTGGTCAAATGTCAGCAAGAACACTGTGAATGGCTATATTTAAAATAAATGAAATCAGAATGGGCTGGTTATCAGAATATTTGGCAATTTATCATCTGTGTCTGACTACCATAAAACTACTAAAGATTGTTAAAAAATTATTAAATTTTGCATTTTCTTTTACTCAAAAATTGAAACTTTCCTTATTTCCTTTTATACTTTTTTTTTAAACTTTTGCAGTCGTAATGATATTTTACTCTGAATTTTAATTAGGTTTATTTATTTTTTATTTTATTTATTATTATTATTATTTTCAGGTGCTGTCAAGGAAAAAAAAGTACATACCAGGGCCATGTAAAAGAATGCAAATGTTATGTAAAAAAAATTTTTGAAAATGTAAATTAAAGTTTATCAATAATAAATGTATTTATTGTTATTTTATTTTGATGTTTTCCCCCTTAACATTGGTTCCAAATGCACATTTTTTAGAAATTGAATTTTTTAAAACTTTAAATTGATGCATTTTATAGCAATGAGTAATGTATTTGGATTATTATTTAGAAATATTACATCCATATTGGAATAAAAGATGTAAATAGATTTAGTTGCAGTTTTGTTATGAATTTTGAAAGAAAAAAGAAAAGAACATTATTGGCATATTAAAAAAGGACTTTACTATATGTTTCATGTGCTTAATATCAAACTTTTCATACATTTACCATAAAAATTAAAGAATTCAATGGAATTGCATACATAGAAAAACTAAATTGAATAAATATATAACTTAATTGAAACAAAAACTTATTGCAATCTAAAATACAACTATGAAGAACAAAACAAGTTGTCAGGTAAGAAGTGTTAAATATCATGAAATCTGATAGAGTAAGTATTATCAAATTCTTATGATCCTGTGTTTTTATAATTGAAGCTATTAAAATATAAAGAGAAGGGAAAATGTTCTTAAATCTATCTAAAAATACAAGTTATTTAACGAACTTTAATAATTGATTGTGTAATTGCTTTTGTATGTAAGAAATGATATCATGATTTTTTTTTTTTCCTATCATTTATATTAAAAATTCCAAAATTTATGCTATCTTAGTGGCAACTGATCATCATAAGTTTCTTAAAGTGTTAAGTTAAAGATTTTGATTTAAGGTAAATGATATAAATAATTGATTGGCAGAAATTTTTAGTAGCAAATATTCAGCAAAATGGTTACTTGCATATATTTTTTTTAATGTATTTCTCAGAATTTCAATTTATAGAAGTGTAAATAAGTTAAAAAAAAAAAAAAAAAAAAAAAAGAGTATTTGTTTTTGTGAATGAAGTATTTTTTTCTGAGTTTTCATTTTTTTAGGCATATTGTAAAAAATTACTTTTACCTTTTTTTTTTTAATCTCTTTCATTTTTATAACATGTCTAATCAAGAAAAGAGAGAATTAATAAAATTATGGAAAATAAGTAAAAAAAAAATCCAATAATTAATTTTAGAATTTTGTTAATATTTGATTTAGTGCATACTCAATTTAGTCTTTTTAAGTAAAAACTTCTTGCATATTCACAATTTCATTTTTGAAATGAATACAAAAATTTTCACATTGTACATTGTGTATTTATAGAAAAACAATGATGAAATCTGAAATGTGTATGATATTAACCGAAAAATATAAAGTAAATTCAATATGTTATATCAGATAATCAACAAAGAATCCTACTCAGTTATATCTCATTCATTATGTACTACTTATTAGTTTTTATTAAAGGATGTTTGAGAACAGAAATAATATATTTCACTTGAAATAGATTAGTATTTTTCTAGAGTTCATTTTTAATGCTTATTTTAAAATTAATATTTTTATTGTAATTTATTCATAAAGAATTATTATATGTTTGTGAAAAACAACAGCAAACAATTATATAAAAAGAAATCTAATAAAAAATGTTTTAATAATAAAAAAAAGAATGATTTTTAATTAAATAGAGGGGAAGCGCTGTTGCCCCATCTGTTCTTTCCAAAAGGTGCTGTGATTTTAATTAATTTTATCTTGCACAGTGGTGTTCTATTTACACATTGGTTATCTAAACATTTCTATTAAAAAATAACCATTATCTAGGTAATTGTCCAGGCTATCAGTATCTTTTAATTAATATGTTGCATTATAACCTCCTTCCTGTATGAGATAAAATAAATAAAAATCAGAAAATCATGTAGAAATGAAACATGGAGCAATTTGCATCTTCCTCATCTTTTTTTTTTTTTTTTTTTTTTTTTAATCTTATTATTTTATTATTATATTCTTTTCTTAATGGTTATATTTGCTGTTGTTTTTACCAAACATAACTCCTAATGAATAAATCACAATCAAAATATTAATTTAAAAGTAAGCATTCAAAATGAATGCTAGAAAATTACTAATCTCCTTCAATTTTATGCCGGACAAGCAGAGGGTGCATAATTCTATTCATTTTACCTAGTCCTATGAGCGTCCTACCGCATCCTAAAAACGTCGAAAAATGACGTCCGGAGGACGGGAGTAGGTGTCGCTTTTTGCTCTCCTCCGGACGTCCGCCGGATGAGGCTATATACTGAATAAGACGCTTATCGTACGTCCGCAGGACGAGTTTGTGCCGTATGGGTAATGTACAATATATTTTCAATATTGTGAAGAGCGTTGTCAATTAATGTGAAAGTATCATCAACATAGCGAATCCAAAAAGGGAAAAGAGAATTTACTGAAAAGGGAGCTCTCAAAATAATGCATGTAAATATCAGCGAATATTGGTAACAAGGGAGAGCCATGGCTAAACGGTCAGATTGTCTGTAAAAATTTCCTTGGGAAAAAATGTAGTTTGAGGTAGACAAATACGGGTGAGGGATACGAGTTCTTGAATCTCAAAACATGAATAATGAAATTCACGTAGTCTCTGTTCTAGACAACAGAGGGCACTACGTATCGGGACGTTTGTAAATAGTGATTTCACGTCAAAGGAGACATAGTAAGATTAGACAGGGATAAATTATGAATTTTTTTAACAAAGATGATAGAATTAACTTAGGTGATGAACTTAACTTTCTTGAAGCCTTTCACATTTATAAAAATTTGGACAAAATTGTCAATTGTGAATTTGCTATCCCCCCTCTTTCGAATTGCTGGAAATATTAGATAAACACCTCTATTTCGTAATGCTTTTTATTATTATTATTCCCGCTCCGTTTTAAATTTTCTCTCCCCTCCGTTCACTTTCCATGTGCGCTCTCCGATTGGCCCTTACTTGCAGTCCTCTGCCATCCTATTGGTTGCCTTCAATCCTTCGTCTCTACTATATATATGAGCAGATTTCTACCTACGCTAGCACTGACGACGGTATGCTAAATGCTACCGAAACCGGTCTGCTGTCTTTTTACAATTTTTTTGTGCTTTTTAACGCTGCTAGTTTTTCGTATTCCATTCCGCTATGCTAGTCAGTATAAGAAATATTATTTGTGATGCATTTTAATGATGTTACACTATTTTAAAGATATTATTAATTTAATGGATCTATATCACCGAGGTAAACAACAAAACGCTTTTTTGTAGAATGGTCTGCATATAATATATCTTTCTAGGCAAAAGTTTTTTTTATTTATTATTATTTGGGGTATATAAATTCTACAGATCGAATACAGGGCCACACAAAAGTTCTCATATTTACATTCATCTTATAAAAGTAGACATAGGTGCCTCTATACATAACATGTAGGCACCTCGAAGCCCGATTTTCGGTTTTTTGATTAGATTATCTTAATTTAATTTTTAAATCTTTTTTTTTTTAGCGCTTTTTTAGGCAATTTTTTTCATAATAAATAAAGGAATACCGTTTCATTAATTTAACCCAATCTAGTAATTTGTTTCCATTTTGTAATAAAATTTATTCTAAATTCGTATAGCGATTTTTCGTATGTTGCGGCAATTTTATTGTAATGGTAAAATTGTGATGGAGGGTCACTTTCTAATAAAGGTACGCTCATGTTTTGAGTGAGTTCGTGACGTCATTATCTAACATTTGTGACGCAAGAGCGACATCTGTATTTTATGCGCCTGTAACATTCCGAAGCATGCGTGGCGCTCCGGGCTTACAGTTAGCTGTGGTTTGCGAGTTTAAAGCAACTTTCCAGTCCAGTGTCTTCAGTCTGCAAGATATAAAAGCTGTGAGAGAGTGGGATATTGTGGTCGTTTTCAACCCTTGGATGCGTTAGACCATCTGAGACTAGTGATGAAGTTTTGAAATCCCGTCGACGGTAATTTAAAATTCCTCACAGACTTCTTATATAAGTAGATGCCACATTCCATTGTTATTTCGGCCAGACTTTGAATCTAACATCTTTCGCCTTCATCGCGAAAAAAGTAGCGTTGTTTAGCGATGATCTTTTTATTGGCAAAATTCAGATTTCATTCTCACAGTAAAATAAATGTATACATAGAGGCGGAGAAAGATTCCGAGGAGATTTTGGCGGGATAAAAACCGATTTGGCGCGCTAAATCTGCCCTCCGTCGTTGGACGGAAGGCAAACATCCCGGTGTCAAGAAAAGGTTGCCAATGTGGAGTCTACTTATGAGAAGTCTGTGGAATTTCTCGTTCTTATGAGAGAGTCAAGAGAACCAATTAGAACCGTGGTAAGGCATTTTAAAAGTAATCTTGCATTTAATTCATTCCTTTCAATACAGATTTCAATAGCAGCCATGGGCTGTTGTTTTCCAGGTAGCTCGAGAAAACCCTCACATTTTTGCAGAGGACTCAGTTCTTTGTAGTAATTAGATGTTACTAGTGTGAACGCCTTTCTAAATTCTCGAATCGAGCTCCACTCCCACAGTACGGTTATAGCTAAAATAAAAGTGTTTTGATTTTAAATCATCGAGTATGTCTTCATTTACACTTGGCGATCTAGCCGGGGCTGTCACATAATAAACATGGTTTCAAAATTTTAGCCTAATATACTAAATTTTGTTTGCTACAATTTTTTAATTTCAGCAATTTTTAATGCGATTTTTCGAAATTTTTTGAGTTTACTTTTTTTTTTTTTTTTTTTTTTTTTTTTTTTTGATTTATGAAATATTTTCGATTACAATGTTTTACCCATCAGAATAAATTTTCACCCCGGCGATTTTTAGAGTTTTTTCGTATTTTGGCAATTTTTTGACATTTGAAAATAAAATTTGGTTTCAAACTTTTAGTCTAATGTATTAAATTTCACTTTTGATTTCAAATTTTTTGTCTAATATAGTCCTATCTTTCGATTAAAATGTTTTATCTCTTAATAGTGAATTTTTACTCTAGTGTTTTTTAATGTTTTGGGATTTTAAATGCAATTTTCCGGGTTGCACAATGTTTTTTTCTTTTTTGTTTTTTTTTGTATTTTTAAAAAGAATTTTGTTTTAATTTTTTAACATGATAGAAATTTTGTTTCGAACCTTATTTTTTTCCAATACAATTTTTAGTGTTTAACCGCTTTTAATCGCGAATTTTTTAGCATTATTTCGCCTTTTACGACTTTTTGACATTCATCAAAGAAATTAGGTTTGAAACTTTTATCCAAATATAGAAAATTTTGACTTTCACGAGTTTTGAAATTTTTGTAATTTTTACACTTTTTCGCGAGTTGCTGCGAAATTTTGTTACTCAGTTTTTAACCTCGTATAGTAAATATTGCCATCTTTTCAATAAACTTTATTAGGATTTCATACAGCAATTCTTCATAAACTTTTTATGTGACTTTTGGTGTGTTTTTGCGATTTGCTGCGACTTTTACTCATTAGTGAAAGAAATCCAGTTTCAATAATCTAACCCAATATAGTACAGGGTGGGACATAAAGATCTCCCCATTTTAAGAGGCCAATAAAAATATATAGGAGTTTGAAAATAAATATTTTAGGTTTCATTCGGAAAGAATAATGTTTGCCATTTATGAATTTTTACAATCTGTAACAATTTTTGTTATTAATTTCGAGGTTTTGTTGAACGAAAATGATAACGTATAAATGTTTTCCTTCGATCTTTATACACTTGTGAAGGTCTCTCCGGAAATTCAGCATAATCTTTTCCACTATTTCTGGAAGAATCGCTGCAATTTCAAATCGAATAGCATCCTTCAGTTCAACGAGTGTCTCAGGACTTAGGTTTAAGTGCGTAAATTTTAGCCTTCAAGTCCGCACACGAAGAAGTCACATGCTGCTGCATGTGACAGAATCATTTTTCGTACTACAAAACCTATAAATTAATAAGCAAAAATTGTTACTGATTGTAAAAATTAATAAATGGCAAACATTATTCTTTCCAGATGTAAACCTAAAATATTTGTTTTCAATATACTATATATTTTTATTGACCTCTTAAAATGGGGAAATCATTATGCCCCATCCTATACATTATTTTTTTTTCTTTTCAATGAAATATATTAAATTCGTGCACAGGTTTTTAAATTATACGCGATTTTTTATTGTGATATTCAGAACGTTTTCCCAATTCATGCTGTCATTTTGGACGGATCCGGGCAACTCCGGACAAGTTAACAAGTTAAAAACTAGTCAGAAGTTTTAATCCCAAAACTTTCTTCTACCTCATACATGTTAATACTTCCAGAAAAATTAAACAAGCAGCGTCACCGGATAGATAATATATACCAAAATCTAACCTGCAATAACTTATTTCAAATTCTAAATGATTCTGAAATTTGATGAAAATCGGTGTTTTTGAGATGGAATCATAGCTGAAATCGTAAAAAAAGAAGAAACTAGATAGAAGCGCAACCTGTTCAGAAATTTACTCAAAAAACTAAAGAATAGCAACATTACGTGATATGCACTAAAAACTAATCGGATCCATCTTATATCAAGGTCTAATTGAATCTAAAGTTTTCTGAAATTCTATGCATTAATTTGTGAGATAAAACGCCCTCAAAATTTATGTCGCATACAGATAGACTGACTGACAGAGTCACAGACAGACATTTTGTAAAAACATCTTTTTTGGAATATCTTACGCTTAAGATGTTTAAATCCATCAAAAACCGGAATTCGAAAGTTTTCATGAATCGAATATTTTCTTCTTGTAAAGATAGAAGAAAGTAATAAAGAGAGAATAAGAAGGAAATTTTTTCAATCTGAAAATTACTATATTGTTGTAGAACAGGTTAGGAACCATTTATGGGGTACATTTAAAACATCTAGAAACAATGTAACATAAATTCGAGGAAGTTAAAAGTAAAGAAAAGAAATTACAAAATTTCCTTCTAAATTGTTATTAAGGGTATACTTGAATACATAATTTGATTGAAACATACATATAACGATAAAATGATTTGTAGTGGAATAAAATACAATATTAAAATAAATAAATAAATAAACACAGAATGCGAAACACAACGCAGCATAAAAAATACATATACATACATATAAAGATAAAATGATTTGTAGTGGAATAAAATACAATATTAAAATAAATAAATAAATAAATAAACACAGAATGCGAAACACAACACAGCATAAAAAAAATACACAACATTAAAAAATAGAATATTCACTAAAATTAAAATTAGTATTTAAAGATTTAAAAGTCAAAATTATATAAGAATGCCTCATATACTTTTTTTTCAGATTTTTGTAAAATTATTTACATATTTGTTTGAAATATGCAGTCAACATGCATTCGTACAATGATGCAGGGGCCTCGCTAAGGGGGGGGACAGGGGGGGAGCCTCCCCCCCCAAAACATTTGCAAATGTTGTTACACTTGGCAAATTTAATGAAAAGTTTAATAAAAATTTGTAGTACATTTTCTATTTTTGATAGAATTTGCAAAAGTTACAACTCTAATTGGAAATATTATTAAACTTTTTACAAATAAGAACTGTATTACATTTTCTAAGTGTGGTAACTTGGCAAAATTATAAAACGAGTTGGCAAATATGAAAATTTGACTTGGCAATTTAAGGTCTTCTCTCCCACCAATAAAAAGCCTTAGCGATGGCCCTGCAATGATGTGATTGTAATTCCCCAAGTATAAATCTTTATTATATTTATTTGTGTAAAAAAATATTTATAAAAACTATATCCGGTAAAGAAAAAGTAAACAAAACATATTTTTTCCTTAAAAATTACATTTTAATATGAAAATGGAACTTTCGATTCGCCATTATCTGCGTGGCGATACGTTGTATAGATATAAGCTGAACATGAGGAATAAAAATAATTTATTTGAGATATAAAAGAAAATGTTGGTCGATTATCCACGTAGAATGGCTGATGAAACATTTAGATACCAAATTCGTCAGCAATTCTTTGAAAATTAATGAAATACTAGCGACATATTTATAACATATGTACCAACATCACCAAAAAATACCCCGAATCTTTAAAATTCTAACATGTACATACACATATAGAAATTGTAAAAATTGTGAAAAGTGTGAGAACGGATTTAGAGTATTCAAAATGTAAATATGTACCATTGTTTGCATTTATTTTTACAGTTATTACAATATTTTCAGTTTTCCTTCCTTACATTGTATGTGTATAGAAAATAAAAATTGTGATTTTTAGTAATATTTTTGAATAGCGTCAATCAGGGCATTTGCCGCCCATCGCCACGGCGCCAAAATATTTCATACTAGTGTCGATTAATTATTAATTAATTATTACTAGGCGGTTATATAATTATTAATTAGTTATTATATAACCGCCCATGCTAGGACGGTGGGTAAAAATTGTGTTTTTCACATAAATTTGAAAAAAAGTTGTAATTTAATAAATTACAACGATTATTTGGAAAATTATATTTTCAAAGACTAAAATTTTAGACTTATAAATAAATTCTATATTAAAAAAAATAAGAATAATAAATATAATTTTTATGATGATCAAAATGTGGTTTACGCAATAACACAATCCTATATTACATACGCCATGGATTAAAAATTAATATTCCGGTACCAATTATATACGAATTTTAAATGAAATTTTAGTTTAACAATTTTCGATATAGCATATTTTTAGGTTTCTAAACATCACACATGTTCAATTTTTACACCGTCGTATTGAGAAAAAAATGTACATTTAAATGCAATTTGTTTGAAAGCTGTATCCCAATTTGTTTTTAAGTTACTAGGGGGGCTCCACTCCCCTGCTCGCTACGCTCGCCGACCCCTCGCGTAATCGCTTCGCGATTCCGTTCGGTATTGCTTTGCAATCCCGGTTGGAATCGCTTCGCGATACCTTATTTTCCATACACTGTTAAAAATCTGCTGCATTTTGTTGCAACGCACTCCCCTGCTTGTATAGGAAACGGTTACCTGGCCGTGAAATGGAGCTTTCTCATTGATTGGAATGGAGATATTATATACAAGCGGTGGAGTGCATTGCAACAAAATGCAGCAGATTTTTAACAGTGTACACTCAATTTTGGAATTCATCCCTCTCCTCATTGGTCGAAGTATAGACGGAGCCCTTTCCTGATTGGTCTATTCGACTCATGGAAGGTGTGGTTCACCCGGATGCGTTATTTCCGAAAACCTTACACATCAGCATCATTCCAGGAGTCACTAATGGAGATTTGTTTAAGGCTATTTTATTTTTACTATAGAAGGATTAATTTTTTGTAGTTTTTTTAATACTTTTTTTTCATTGTGGCAACAGAAGCATTTTATTTCTAGACATCAAACATGAACCAATCGGAAAACGAATTTAAAAAAAAAAAAAAAAAAAAAAAAAACAGAAATATGCCATTTTTGGACATTAAGCATGGACCAGTAAGAAAACTAATAAAATAAAGAAAGTTGCGGGATTCAACCAATAAAAAAATTCAGATATGCTTTAGATTTCCCAGCTCTTTACCAAGGACAAATACTATTTTCCAAATAGTTAACTGATAAAAAATAATTGACAATATGGAAGCGTTTAGATGGGCAAAGTTCAGCTAATTTATGTTCTAATAAACACACTATTTGCATTTACGATACTTCTGAGTAAACCAGGCTTTGCAGCTAATATACCATAACAAAATTAAGATTTCTACATAAAACAAATTTTTAACAAATATGGAATAAAACTGCGTAATTAAAGAAGTCTGGTGCAACTATTGAAGCAATATTAATTAATATATTTTTTTAATTTTTATAGTACTTTGAAATTGTACTTTTTATCTCCCCCCCCCCCCTCACACAACACCGGAAAAAAAAGTAAGATTGGCATTTTTCCCATTTTGTTGGCAAATTTCTGTTTCTGCTGTGAAGCTTCGGATGCACACAGACGACATAATGGTCTCGGTGGGAGAGTCAATTCAAATGACAGTTTTTGGGGAAAAAACCGGTTCGACGCGTTCTGCGTTACACTGTGTTTGTTAAATAGAGATGGTGCTTCAGAAACAGTTCCTAAACTATTCTACAAAATACAGAAATTCATTCAGGTGGGAAAAATTTGTATCTTATTTGCCGTCAATTTAAAAAAAAAAATAGTATGAACTGAAAAAGTCTGAAATGTCCAAAATCGAAAGAGATGTTTTTTTTCGTTCGGCCACGCTGCCAATGATGTTATTGTACGATTAGATCTTTTCTGTATAACTTAATTATTTCTGTTTTGATATTCTTAATGTTTTATGACGAATATATTACTACCATTATTAACCATTTAGAAAATGGTTGTTGTTGTCATTCAAAAATAGATATATCTTATACGTATATGAGAATCCTTCTAGAGGCCGCCTTTATGGAATACTTCTGTTGCCACATTGCCAAGAAAGTTAAAAAAAAAAAAAAAAAAAAAAAAAAAGAGAGAGAGAGAGAGATACAGCTTTCTAACAAATTGCATTTAAAAGTACATTTTTTCTCCTACACGACAGTCTAAAAATTGAAACTGTGTGATGTTTAGAGGTTTACAAATTTGCAATTCTAAAAGTTGCAAAACTGAAATTTCATTTAATATTTCAAATTTTCGCCATTCGCAGAAGGACGTACGCATTACGTACAGATATGTTTGTCTTTTATAATATAGATAGAGTAGATATGACTATATAAGAAATTAAATGAATTCAGAAAAGGAAAAAACAGTATCAAATCTTTATTTTTTATTATTTTTTTTAAGTGAATAATTCCTATAGGGGGGAAATGACTGTGTAAAAGATAATCTCTTCGAGGTGGTTCGCCTTTATTTAACTTTAACTGTAAAATAAGCATCCATTGTATACGGGAAAAAAAAAAAAAGAGATTTTTTTTTTTCGTATAGCATAGAATTTATTTATAAGCCTTAAAAAATCATTTTCCAAATGGTTGTTGTAATTTGTTAAATTACATTTTTTTTTTCCTTTTTTGAATTTGGCCATTTTTTTATTAGGCTTTAGCCAAGTTGCTCAGATTGTCAAAAGTCAGTTAGAATCCTGGTGTCAACTGTTATCATATCTCATACCAATTGTTCATTTTCCAATTTTTCAAACCATTAGATGTAGAATTATAGTTTTAATAGTAAAATAGTTTCAAAGACATTCTTTATCCTCTTAAAAGCAATTCATGACAAAATAGATATTTTTAAAAAAAAAATACTAGGTATGCGTTTTTATTTCTTTCCTGGGTTGTATGCGTTAAATTTCGAAAAATCTGCTCTATTTTTTAACAATTAAGATATAAAATAAATCCGTTTTGTAGGATCAAAGGGGTTTAGAGAGGCCATTTCTCTCTTGTGTCGTCACTGCGCGTGGTAAGGGGAATTCTCGCAACAGAAAAAACCAAAAAAATAAAAATAAATAAATAAATGAATAATATTTCATTTAAAATCGAATAAAATGTTTTTATTTTTTGTCAGAGCAGAACGTATTTCTTCAAAACAGAATATTTTTTAATAACCAAAGTACTTTTTCAAAAAATAAAGCGATTATAGAGGATTTTTGCCCTTCAAATGAAATAGTTGTCTGTTATTATTATTATTATTATTATAAACTGCTTTTCCTAAAGAGCGATTTCCTATCACTTTTTCTAAATATGATAATGAAATATTTGGAAAAGTTTTAAAATAGCTTATTATTTGTAATGCTTTGTTTAAAAATGCCTAGTATTTATCCTATTGCAACATGTACTAATAGTTAAGATGTAACGGTTGGGTGCTCGTGCTGGGTGTTAAATGCAGGCATAACTCAGTACATAAGATAAAAACAGTTTATTAAAAACTATAAGGGCTCAAGGGGAGTGGAGCAAGTCTGTAATTTTCACAACTGAGAATACTACTAAAAGATTAAACTCATACTCACAACTCCGGAACTAGCTCAATCAGGGCACCTCAGACTTCTTCTCAGCTATCTTTCGGCTAAACTGCTAAATAAGACTTATTAGACAGCCCGTGGCTGGATATATTTCTTTATTTAACTTTTAGATGATCAACGTAATTACTATTAAATTCTTACCACTGGCCAACTTCTCGAGTCAAATTCCAAAACTCCTTAGCAACTCACTGGAGGCTTGCTAACACTCGATATCGCTTGCTCTGGATCAATCAACGCAGCTAGACACACTCTGCTAGACATCAGCGGGAAATTGCCGCTAGAGACACACTTCGCTGGCTAATATCGCTAGACACGTTCTGCTGGCTAACGTCGCCAGAGACACTCTGCTAGCTGGCTAATGCCGCCAGAGACACACTACACACACTCAAACTCCAAGCTTTTATATGCTGCAAACTGAGATACTTCAAATTTACATATTACTACTAACCGCGACCTAACTGTAGAATCCGAAAGAGACACACACGCTCTAGAAAATTAAAGTAAAAGAGAGGATAGATGTCGCTTTCACTCTTACACGTGTTAAATTATCGACGTCACGATCTCAGAAATACTAGAGTGCCTTTGTTACAAAGGTCCCTCCTTCACAAAGATAAAACGAAAAGTATTTTGCATCATACATTAATATAAAGAACTCATAAGAAATAAATGACCTGTTGCATGCAAACGCGCACAATGCTTAAATTTCTGAATTTATTCCCATCATTTTCAATCGAATTAATATTGTAAATAAAGGCATAAAAATAGCAGTGATTTAAATTATAAAAATATAAATATTAACATGCATGTAACACTGGTGAAAATAATAATTTCTATATACAATTTTTAAATAATATTTCTTCTGCACTGAAATTACTCTTGATATTATTTAATATTTAATAAGAGTATTATCACTTGCTAATTAAGTGTAGATCCTACAAGGTAAAAAATATCCAAGGGTGGTTTGGACATTTTTCACCCTGTTGGTTCTACACTTAGTTAGCAAATGATAATTCACGCTTTAAATATTAAATAATATCAAGAGTAATTTCAATGCAGGAAAAAAAAATTAAAAATTGTATATGAGGTTATTTTGTGTCTCGTGTTACGCCTCAAGTTTGTGTGCTCATGAAGACTATTCCATCTTGTGCTGCAGACCAGCCTTACTAACATATGGGAGTGAAAAATGCTAAGCTAGGCATCCTTCTCGTAACTTAAATGGTTGAGCATTTGGAGCGCTATTCCAAGGGTTCCGGGTTCGATCCCCGGCTTGGACATTTTTAACCCTGCTGGTTCTAAGCTTAGTTAACTTGCGATTATTCACGTATTAAATATTCAATAATTACTATGTATCTAAAAAACTCAAGTAATCTGGAGCAGTATGAAGTTATCATTGAAGGCGAGGAATTTTAATTCTCCTTATCTTCAGTAAGTTGCTCTTTTCAAATAATTTTGCTAGCTATAATGAAAAAAAAAAGAAAAGAAATTATAAATTCCATAACAGTTTGACTACTGATTAAGATGAATTAATTAAGCATGTCAAAACTAATTCCTTCAGACGAATCGATATACAGGGGTTGGACAAAAATATGGAAACACAAAAAAAAAAAAAAAAAAAAAAAAAAAAAAAAAAAAAAAAAAACACGTTTCCTTGCCTAGTATTGTGTACGGTACCCGTTGTTATTCAAAACAGCTTGCAGTCTTCTCGGAATGGATAAATACAGTTTCTGTATGTTTGCCAAGGGAATGTTGTACCATTATTCCTGCAAAACGGTGGCAAGTTCAGATAACGATATTGTCGGTGGATAGCGAGAACGCACATTCCGCTCCAATGTAGACCACAAAGGTTTGATAATATTCATGTCTGATGACTTTGGTGGCCTCGGGAGATGCGAAAATTCATCCTCGTGCTCAGAAAACCAGTCCTGGACAATATGAGCTGTGAACGTGTGAACGTTGTCCTCTTGGAAGATACCATCATCATTGGGGAACAAAGCTTGTACCATTGGATGGACTTGATCGGCCAAAATGTTCACATAAGTCTGAGCAGTAATCCGCCCTTACAGAGTTATCATGGGGCCAGAAGAGAACCACGATATGGCTGCCCAAACCATCACCGAACCCCCGCCATGTTTCACTCTTGGCAACAAGCAGTCTGTATTATAGGCTTGAGATGGCGTTCTCCAGACGTAAACTCGGCCAGAAGTGGGGAACAATGGGAAAGAAGACTCATCAGACCATATTACGCTCTTCTACTGCTCTATAGTCCAGGCTTTATGGCTTAAACACCACTTTTTCCGGTTACAGGCATTAGCATTACTGATGGATGGCTTTTCAATTGCCACACGGCCAGCAATTCCCTATTTATGAAGCTCCCTTCTAATTGTTTTGGTACTCACAGGATTTGGTAACACGACATTCATTTCAGCAGTAACTTTTGCAGCTGTGAACTGCTTATTTTTCGCGATAATCCTCCTTAATGATCGTCTGTCACGATCACTCAGCACACACTTTCGTCCGCGCTGTGATTTAGCGGATGATGTTTTTTCCGCATTTCAAATATGCGGAATAAATCTTCGACACAGTACCTCTTGAAACACTGAAAACCTCGGCTACCTTGCTTACGGAAGCACCTACCATACGCGCGCCAACAATTTGTCCACGTTCGAAGTCTGTTAACTCTGACATAATGCAATGATAATCTCACATAACAGTGCTCCAACAACGTCTGAACGGTACAGCGATTTTACGAAGTTATATAGGTGGCGTCAGTAGGGGAAAACTCCAGTGCCATCAACATAATTCATTATAATCAATCTTTATTTTCAAACATGCATTTCAAAAGGTGTTTCCATATTTTTGTCCAACCCCTGTACTTTCACTATGGTAAATGCCTCGAAGATGTAAAACTGTTGAAAAATATTCGTAATGAAATTCACGGTAGCTCATTTTTGAAAGAATTTAATGTTGTTGAAAATGCATGCAAAAGAGTTAAATTGGTTTTCCAAACAAGCACAAAAATATAATATAATAAAAAGACAAAATTCATGTTTTTTTTTTTTTTTAAACGCACGAAAAAACGCAGGCGATTTTTGTCGCTTGCAGTTTTTACGTGTAAAAGTGCTATTACACATAAAAATTGCAAGCGACAAAAATCGCCTGCGTTTTTTCGTTTTCTTAGCATTTCATTGGCTGTTCGAGAAGAGTCTTTACCATCATTTGGATTTCCAAGCATTTGATTGGCTCTTACTGGCGACTCGTTTCGTTCCAGGCGTCAAAGACGCCCATAGGATAACATGATGGAGACCCCTGCTATTTGACGCCTGCAGCAAGACACGTGTAATAGCACATTTAAGGTGCTATTACACGTGCGCTGCTGCAGGCGTCAAATCGCAGGCGTCTCCATGTTATCCTATGGGACTAGAGGAGTCGCTTGGTTAGCGCGCGATTCTCTTGTGTCGGAGCGTCTTTGACGCCTGGAACGAAGCAACTCGCCAGTAAGAGCCAATCAAATGCGTGGAAATCCAAATGATGGTAAAGACTCTTTTCGAACAGCCAATGTAATGCTAAGAAAACGAAAGAACGCAGGCGATTTTTGTCGCTTGCAATTTTTACGTGTAATAGCACTTTAATAGCACTTTAAAGGTGCTATTTCACGTGCTTTGCTGCAGGCGTCAAATCGCAGGCGTCTCCATGTTATCCTATGGGACCAGAGGAGTCGCTTGGTTAGCGCGCTGTTTTCTTGTGTCGGAGCGTCTTTGACACCTGGAACGAAGCGACTCGCCAGTAAGAGCCAATCAAATGCTTGGAAATCCAAATGATGGTAAAGACTCTTCTCGAACAGCCAATGAAATGCTAAGAAAACAAAAAAACGCAGGCGATTTTTCGTTTTCTTAGCATTTCATTGGCTGTTCGAGAAGAGTCTTTACCATCATTTGGATTTCCAAGCATTTGATTGTGCGTTTTTTCGTTTTCTTAGCATTTCATTGGCTGTTCGAGAAGAGTCTTTACCATCATTTGGATTTCCAAGCATTTGATTGGCTCTTAATGGCGACTCGCTTCGTTCCAGGCGTCAAAGACGCTCCGACAAAAAAGAATCGCGCGCTACCAAGCGACTCCCCTGGTCCCATAGGATAACATGGAGACGCCTGCAGCACGACACGTGTAATAGCACCTTAAAAGTGACTGTTTTTTTTACAAAGACCTTTAAAATTCATAGACCTTCAAACATCCAGTTTGATTTAGGTTTTTGATCACAGCTGTTGTACGTCAGAATGTCGGCACTTCATACATTAGAATATATGAGTGGTTAATGATGGAGTAATATATATATATATATATATATACATATATATATACGAGGCTTTTCTAGGAGTTATTTTTCTAGGCTTTTCTAAGAGTGCTCCCCTGGTCCCATAGGATAACATGGAGACGCCTGCAGCACGACACGTGTAATAGCACCTTAAAAGTGACTGTTTTTTTTACAAAGACCTTTAAAATTCATAGACCTTCAAACATCCAGTTTGATTTAGGTTTTTGATCACAGCTGTTGTACGTCAGAATGTCGGCACTTCATACATTAGAATATATGAGTGGTTAATGATGGAGTAATATATATATATATATATACATATATATATATATACGAGGCTTTTCTAGGAGTTATTTTTCTAGGCTTTTCTAAGAGTGCTCCCCTGGTCCCATAGGATAACATGGAGACGCCTGCAGCACGACACGTGTAATAGCACCTTAAAAGTGACTGTTTTTTTTACAAAGACCTTTGAAATTCATAGACCTTCAAACATCCAGTTTGATTTAGGTTTTTGATCACAGCTGTTGTACGTCAGAATGTCGGCACTTCATACATTAGAATATATGAGTGGTTAATGATGGAGTAATATATATATATAATATATATATATATATATATATATATATATATATATATATATATATATATATATATATATATATATATATATATATATACATATATATATACGAGGCTTTTCTAGGAGTTATTTTTCTAGGCTTTTCTAAGAGTGCTCCCCTGGTCCCATAGGATAACATGGAGACGCCTGCAGCACGACACGTGTAATAGCACCTTAAAAGTGACTGTTTTTTTTACAAAAACCTTTAAAATTCATAGACCTTCAAACATCCAGTTTGATTTAGGTTTTTGATCACAGCTGTTGTACGTCAGAATGTCGGCACTTCATACATTAGAATATATGAGTGGTTAATGATGCAGTAATATATATATATATATATCTATATATACATATATATATACCGGGTGATCCAAAAGTCAGGACGAACTTTAAAAATGAATAACTCGAAAACGAATCAAGATACAAAGATACGGTTTGCACCAAATGGATGGAAAAGAAACCGGATTTTGTGTAACAACAAAAAAATATTGTTCTATTGGCGACCAACGGCATCACTAGCAGCATTGAAAGATGCCATCCGCCAAAACGTGTCTGCCATAAAGCAAGAAATGCTACTAAATGCTGTGAACGGTGTAGTGCCTAGTCTCACAGCTGCACTTATGAATGAGGGACAGCACATTGAACATTTTCTGTTGTACTAATTAACTGTAACTAAGCTGACTTGGAAATTGTCAACATTTTTTCAATTGCAAATCATCTTTTGGTGCAAAAAACACTACCGTGTCATTTTTTGGATGTCAACGGCAAACTATTTTTTTCGTTGTCACACAAAATCCGGTTTCTTTTCCATCCATTTGGTGCAAACCGTATCTTTGTATCTTGATTCGTTTTCGAGTTATTCATTTTTAAAGTTCGTCCTGACTTTTGGATCACCCGGTATATATATATATATATACATATATATATACGAGGCTTTTCTAGGAGTTATTTTTTTAATCATTGATTAAATTTAAATGTATTCTATTTAATTAAAATATTTTTATGGATTTTTAATTTGCTTTTAAAACGGAAATAAAATTACTGTAATGCGTACAACTGTTCGAATTTGCAGACGATTAATACACCATAATAAATTATCAAACAGCAAAGCAAATTATTTCTATTTAATGTATATCTTATTTGGACACTGCATAAAATTTCACATTCTCAAAGAAAATAAAGTTAGCTCTGATGCGCTAGAAATTTCATCTTACTCCAGAATTTTTTTTTTTCAAAACAACATTATTAGTATACAGAGTGTCCCAGAAGTAATGGGACAAACTTAAAGGGGAGGTACGCGACAGCACAAGGATTGAGAATTGCATAGCAACGTTTCCCTGGAGTCGAAACGTTTTCCTGGAACGATAATGACGACACAAATTCCAAGAAAGACAGGACAAGAATAAGAGGAGAAATCATCTTTATTATCCTTAGTACAGCAAAAAAAACTAGTTGGATGTGCTAATCCTAAAACTTTCTTCTATCTCATACATATATTTTAATATTTAAAAAAAGTAGTTACTCATTTTAATACTTTAATAATTTTAATTCAATACTCTACCAACTTTGATTTCCATCTTAAATTTCAGCTTCAATCACTTAATCGGAGTAAAAACGAATTTCTGTTTCTGCACGAGCTGATGGACAATAGAATGATAGGCAGATTTCTTTTTTAATTCAGGGAGGACCTACTTGCTTTACCAAAAACTAATCATATACAAAAAGTTTATTTCAGTTCTAGAACTAACTTCATACACTTTTATGTGGTGCAATATTGAAAATGGCATAAAATTCGCTATTGCAGCGCCCCCTTCCGGCAGATTTTTTTCAGATTCAGGGCGATCCAACTAACCCTAGCCATACACTTACACAAAAAATTTCGTTCAATTCGATGCATAACTTCATGTACTTTTGGTTGGTACAATATTAAAAATGGCACAAAAATGGCGATTGCAGCGCCCCCTTCCGACGGATTATTTTCAAATTCAGGGAGGACCAACTAGCTATAGTCATATAGATATACAAAAAATTTGGTTCAATTCGATGCATAGCTTCATATACTTTTGGTCGGTACAATATTGAAAATGGCACAAAAATCGCGATTGCAGCGCCCGCTTCCGGCGGATTATTTTCAAATTCAGGGAGGACCAATTAGCCATAACCATACACTTACACAAAAAATTTGGTTCAATTCGATGCATAACTTCATATACTTTTAGTCGGTACAATATTGAAAATGGCACAAAAATTGCGATTGCAGCGCCCCCTTCCGGAGGAATATTTCAAAACGGAAGAAGGACCTGCTTGCCACAGCCAAAAACATTCACAAAAAATTTGGTTCCATTCTATGCATAACTTTATACACTTTTTGATGGTGGAATGGCGACATACAGACACACAGATACACGGACAGACAGACATTTTGTAAAAACATGTTTTTTGGAATCTCAGACCCCTAAAACGTGTAAATCCGTCGAAAACTGGAAGTCGAAAAAAATTTCGATTACAATACTTTCTTCTATTGAAGATAGAAGAAAGTGTTAAATAAAATGAACTTTAAAAAGACAACGCACATTATCAAAGCTGGTGTTCGAAATTATGACCCTCACCCGTGCTGCAGGGAAATGCATCTCCGGAGCAACGAAGATCTAAGGTTTAAGAAAAAACCAGGAATGTCCCGAACTTCATTCAACAGCTGCTACGATACATGAAACAAAATCCTGATCACTTTCTAGCATTATCACGGCATTTTTGCAGAACTAAGAATAATAAACATATTTTCTGTCCCGGTTCATGTCCTTTCTTTTTTATGTTTTGTGTCGTTATTAACGCTCCAGGAAAATGCTTCCGACCATGGGTTGCTATGCAATTCTGAATATTTGTGATGTCTCCTACACTGTAAAAAAAAATTGGGAAAGTTACAAAAAATTTTCTAGTAGAATTGTATTCCAAGAACTTTTTATGTAACGGCAACAATAAAAATTCATGTAACAGATACAGATTTGCACTTTGAATCAAACAAATTTTAAGGTTACTAAGAATTTTTTTGGGGAAATCGTATTCCAAGAACTTTTTAAGTGACGATAACTAGCATTATAGATAAAATTTTAGTAAAGTTACCAAAATTTTAGTAAATTCTTTTGTAAAGTTACAGATGGTTTTAGTTTTGCTTACAAGTTTTGTAGATTGACATCATTTTCTTGTACAGTGTACACATAAAATTTTAGTAAGCATAAGAGATTTCGGTTAATTTAGATTACTAAGGTTACAGATTTTTTTTACAGTGTACCTCCCCTTTAAGTTTATCCCGTTACTTCTTGGACACCCTCTATATTTGCAAATAAAGAGTCGGTGTCACACAGTGGGTGCGGACCGCCCCCACTTGCTACGCCACTGAGTATAAGCTATAATGATGGCGACAATGATGCACTGTGCCCTATCAGCATTGTCGTGAGGCATTTTTCTGGTGATAAACATGGAGAATAATGAGTTCGGTGCCTTCAGTGGTGTATTTGGTAACATGAAATATGCTCAGGAGCCAAAAACGAACAAAATTTATGTACTGGGTGTTTAAAAGCTTGGTGCGAAAGTAACACGCAGTTAAGAGCCCCCACTACTGACTGAAAAAGCCTCGGATGATAATGTTAAGTCTATGGGACGTACTTTTCAAATATCTCGCTCAAATTTTGATATTTTTACGTGATTTTTTTTTCAGGTTACCTGAAGACGGTTTACAACCGGGCTAGTTTTTATTTTTTCGATTTTGGTTAAACATTTTTTATATTATGATAGTTTCAATTTCGAAACCGGTTCTAACCGGTTTCAAAATTTAAAAAAAAATTAAAAAAAAAATTTAAAAATAATTTAAAAATAATTTAAAAAAAACTGAAAACAAAATTGAGAAAGTAAAAAAACTAGCCCGGTTGTAGATCGTCATCAGCTATCCTATGTAAAAAAAAAAAAACATGTAAAAATATTAAAATTCGAGCGAGATATTTGAAAAGTACGTCCCCATAGATTTAACATTATCATCCGGATCGTTTTCAGTCAGTAGTGTGGGTTCTTAAATAAAGGAGGGGGGGAGGAAAGAAAGATCTATGGGTTGAAGAGACATGCGGTTTGCAAATAAATATTCATCGTGGTACGGGATTTTGTATGACACCAAGAAATAAATTAGTTCAAAATCTCCACAATAGATGGCGTTATTGCAAATAATTACATGGAATAATTCTATATTTCTCACGCAACGTAAGATTTGAATACAAAGCGATGAAATACTGCATGTGCGCATTTTATATTGAAATTTTAAGTTCTGTTCGCAATATGGAATTATCCCATAAAATTATAAAAAATAACTCCCTCTATTATCGAAATTTTGAACTAATTTTTAATAGTGTCATGGAAATTCCATATCTTGCTGAATATTTATCTCGCGTACTGAATTTTTTGAAGAGGGCGAATTTGAGACCTTTTTTTTTTCTTTTGCTATAAACAGATACTTCTGAAAAAAAAATTTCGCATTGTTAAAAAATTTTTGTACGACATTTGCCTATGTCTCTATGAGCATGTCCGAGGGTAATTAGTCCATATAAAATACAAATTTGGTTAGTGCTCGCTAAAAATTAAAACTTCTAATGGCCTAAAAGTGACTGGGGGACGAAAAGATTGCACTTTACTACGTAAATTCCATTAAGTTCTACTGACAAGGAATGTCTCCATACGGGCATACTCAGAAAATTCTGAAAAAATTACACAATGTTCTTCTCATGGGGATATATATATTTATGAAAAAAAAATTCGGCGGATCCCCGATAGAACGTTTGTAAAAAAGATAATGAACATTTTGTTTATTTGGCAATTTATAACCGGTTGGAGACGAAATAAAATTTAAAAAAATACTGCTTTTGTCTAATACTTTTTGAGATTAAAATATTTCATGTTGAACTATTTTTAAAAATATTTCTTTAAATAACCTTTTTTTTTTTTAAGTTTGAGTTTGTTATAACTATAGTTTTATTATATACATATTTATAGTGAAAATTAGATATGAAATCTTATTAATTAAAAAGAAAATTAAATTAAATAAATTTGTTTCAAGTTTCAATCTCAAAATTAAGTCCAATTGAGACTGTCCCTTCAACTTTGTTGCTATGGAAACAAAAATATGTCAGATATTGAAATGTATTACTGCAGCATTCTTCATCTAGTCTTTATTTTGGAATACGCTTAAATCTAAGAAAATATTTTTATAAATATTTATATAAATAATTATTTTTACATTATAAAATCAAATAATTGCTGCAGCAAATAATATATATAAGTAATACAATATAATATATATATATATTAGAATCTCTCATTGTTTAAGCTTAAATTCATCAAATATCATTTACAGGCATTCTAAAAATCTATTAACAAGCAATTTTCAGTTGCATGAAAATCGTTTACTTTTGGCTAGGAAAAATGCTACTCGCCAAATCGTGTTCCGCTTTAGTCTTTTTACGCCAAATATTTGAAAGTATTTTTTTTTTTTTTTTTTTTTTTTTTTTTACAATGTTTCCACTGTAAATCCGCCGCTAAATTTGACTGATTATTTACTACATACATGATTAGTTTAATCACTATTTCTTTCAAAATATTCTGAGTATGCCCAGTATGGAGACCTTCCTTGTAAGTAAAACAGCGCCGTGCGAAAGCGGGGGCAGTCGCCCGAGGCGTAGAAGTTTAGGGAGCGCCAAATTTATACTACTAAAGTCATTTTTGGCTTGTTACAAGAAATATCTGGGGGTGGGGGCGCCAAATTGAAGCTTTGGCACGGGCGCAGTTTTCTCTTCGCATGCCCCTGCACTCTCAAAAAAACTTCCGTCTTTTCACAAAAAAAGTACTGGCAGCACTGCTGCCAGAAATTGTCTGTATATTGACGAATATCCGTTTATTTTTTTCTCCGTCAAAAGAGGTAAAATTTCCGTCTTTTGAAAAAAGTCTGGAAAAGATAAATACGCCGGCGGTGGGGATCGAACTCACGTTGCCAGCATTAGAAAGCGAGCGCCTTGCCTCGGCGTCACGATTGCTCAGGAGAAAAGTGCTTTGAAGTAGAAGCCTTTATTTCTTATGAGTGTGGTTTGGTTTATTTCGTTAAAGAGCTTTTAATTTTGAAGTCAATTTCGGGAAGATTTCATCTTTAATGAAATTGTGGCTGGGGTTTTTTACGTTTATATTAATGTAGTATAAAAATGTGAATTTTAATTATATTTACGTAGATTTCTAGAAGAAAAATATGGATGTTCTATGACAAGATTTTTTTGAATAATATAATTTTTTTTTTCTTTTTGCATTTTATTTTTTAATTAAAATATCTTTTAAATGTGTTCACGTAAAGTATATTTTAAATGGGAATATTTATTATACAAATAACTTAGTAAATTCAACTTTATTCAACTTATCCAACTTTGAATATGAATTACAAACTATGAGAATTTTTGAATGAAGGGAGAAAGTAATTGTTATTTATTTTTAAATTCGAAAACATTTGTGTCATTTTAAACTAAATTAGACATTTTAATCTATAAAATATTTTTTTTTTAAATAAATTCGAATTTATTACTAACAGACCCAATACGCATGCGTGCAAGAAATAAACGGAATCTCTTCCTCATTTTTCGACGTTCGGTTTGAATTCACAGATCAAATACGTTTTCTGGGAATACGGTAATTATTTATGAACAAATAACGATAACTTAGTGTATATTGACGAATTTTTCTGACAGTGTGTAGTAAAGTGTATAAATGTTGTTGACGCGTTCCAGAAGAGCAAAATAGGTTGCTGGAGTTTCCATTTTGACAGCAGTTGGACGCCAGACTTCTGCAGAAGAAGATGTTAGGCAAAGCTGCCAATAGATGGCAGCACCAACAGAGCACCTCATAAATTTCTATATGTCTCTGAAAGGGATGGAAAGGTTTCACCAGAGACTTACACGCATGGTAACTGCTAAGACAGACAACAGGACTTTCAGAACCACTTTATTTAACGAGCGCGTACATTGCATACACTCGATAGGTCTTTGGTGATGTCGAGCATCGAATTCTAGACCATTAAATAACATCACATAAAAGACCCATGCAAAGAACTTCATATATGCAGCGCCATGCGAAAAGGGGGGGGGGGGCGAAGGGAGCAGTCGCGCCGGGCGCCACATTTATACTATCAACGCCATTTTTGGGCTGTTACAAGAAAAAGTTGGGAGAGGGGGGGGGGGGCGCCAATTGACTCTTTGCCTCCTGCATATATGATTTCCTAATGATGACAATGTTTGGAAATGCGATTATGGTAGCTTTAATCATGTTTTAACCTGAATTAATTTTTAGCTTAGTTATACTTAATCTATTCAATTAAAATTAATTTCATTGATTCAAAAAAATTTAATTATATTTTCAATTTTCTTTAAAATTTTCATATGGTAAAGTGTTACAAATGCATCACATACATTGTAAAAGGAAAATTATAAAATTGTAATAAAAATACTATGTAGATTTTCTAAAAGAATATAGTAAATTCTCTATAAGGCGGACTCTGTGTAAGACGGAAATCAGTGTAACTCAGAAAGATTTTCAAGTCTCTGCGAATCCATAGGCATTGAGTAAAATTTGTGTAAGGCGGAATATTGTCTACTACGGAAAGTTTTCTCGGTTCTGATTGATTCCTCTATAGACTGAGTTTACTGCATACCCTTCAAATTTATTTTTTAATAGTGTAAATCCTGTTTGTAACCGAGTGCTGCTATAAACAAAAATAATCAAAGTCCATCAAAAAAACAAAAAACAAAAAAATGCAAATATACTTTCTAAAACGAATACAACTCGTCTAAAACGAATTATTTCACTTATCATTTTTTATTCCGTCTAAATCGTTTTTATTGTATCACATTTATGGTGAAGGTTCCGTACAATGCTAAGAATTCGCATTTTATTTTTTCATGCTCTTAACCTATTTAACCAAAATTAATTGATGTTTTCAATTAAAATTTAATTATATTTTCAGTTTTTGTTTATAATCTTTATATGAAAAAGTGTTACAAATGCATCATATGCTGTAAACGAAAACTAATAAAACTGTGAGAATATACTACATAAATTTTCTAAAAGAATATATCCAGCAAATTTCTTTCCTAATAGTGTAAATCCTGTTTATTACGGAATGCTGCTATGAGCGAAAATAATCAAGTTCTATACCCTGCCCCCCCCCCCCACTCAAAAAAAAAGAAAAAAAATGCAATTATACCTTGTAAAACGCATACAATCTGTCTAAAACGAAAATTTTCGCTGGTCGTTTATTTTATTCTGGCTAAGCCGATTTTATTGTATCATATTTATGGTGAAGGCTCCGCATAGTAATTATTATCTTTGCCGCGATGCGAAACCCAAGATTTCCTTGTATAGCTTTCTTTATCCTAAAACAATAGAAGAGAACAAAAAAGGGCCAAGAAAAAAATATATCTGTAGAAAAATGTCACATTAAAATCCTTAAAATATTAGAAAGAATTAAGAACTTTTTTTTTACATTAGAGGGAAAATAAAAGTTCATTTTCGAAAATATTGGTAGGCTCGGACACCATGAGCTCATGCAACTCCACGCCCATGATCCAACCGATAAAAAGGGATTTCAAAAATTTAGCAGCCTTTCTTGGAATAAGCGGCTTTTACAAGACTCTATGTATGCAAAAAATGTGGAACGCTTCACGATTTTGCGTGTCATCCTTGCGCAGGGGCCATGCTAATCTTCTCTGTATCGTTCCAATTTTAGTATATGTACTGCCGAAGCAAGTACACACGTATTAACCTTGTTTAGCTATATATACCGACAAATAACTGCTTTTAAATGATAGTGGTAGGAAAAGAATTTTCGGAAAAACATAAAAAGAAAATGCAAAATAGAAATTATGCTTTGTGAAGACTTTAATTTAATATAGTTTTTCTAATTTTAAATAATTGCATAGTTTAATATGTTTTCTTCAACATTAGCTTTTAGAATTAACACAAATTAACATTTTATAAGCGCAATTTCTATTTGCCGTTCCAGATACATATCGTTACAAAAGTAAAAATGACAGAAAAATAAAGATACGATGCTTAAAAATTGGACATGGCAGCATGAAAGCGTTAAGATAAATTAGTTATGATTCACTTTAAAATTCTAACAGCCGCATTCCGAAAATTTTCTAAATTTTAAAAGAGTAGAGCAGGGTAGAAAGATCGGAAACGCCTCTTTTGATCGAAAAAATGCCATTAAGGCAGTTCTAAAAGTCATTACAATCAACAACGCGAAACTTCTTGACATATTTGCGAATTCATTTTTAAACTGTGTTTATGAACAAAATTGAAGTCAGAAATGTAAGGAAAGCATTTAAAAGAGTTGTTTGCATTACATATGTTATTGTAATGCATAGATAGTTTGCCAGAAAATGCATTTTAATAAGTTTGTTGTTTTTAAGAAACTTATTATTTATTTATTTTAAAAAAAGAGATTTAAATCAGCCAATGTCGTAAAATGATATTAATTTTAGAACATTCAAGGATATTTATGACTATCTATAAAAATAATGTGACTCTTTGAACACATGAAGTAATTTGTTGAAATTCAGCATATCTTATTAACTCTTGATTTTGAAGAATTGAATAGGTATTTATGAAAGACCGCCCTTTTTTTTATATTTTATGGAGAAAATAAATTAGTGGATTTGTCGCCGTGAAATTGTCACATAAAGTAAATTCCTATCGAAAAAATTGTTTGGGGAAACTATAGCTATTGTATTGTTATGTACATACAAGTACAAGTAACGGTTTATTATATTTTTACATATAAACCATAGAGATTGCTATAGAAAAATTACTCTTGGAAACATTTTATATTGTTAGGAATTTGATAAAGAAATTTGCACTTTTATTGCCCTAAAATTATTTGCATTCGTTAAAAAAAGTAAAGAAGAGCCTAAAACAATGTTACAATTTAAAAAAGAAAATCAAACGGCTATCGTGTAGTATTCGCCCAAAAATAACGACCTTTTTTTATTTTATTTATTTATTTATTATTATTATTTTTTTTTTTTTTTTGTATTTATATTTATTCATTTATTTTCGTTGTTGTTTTTCTTAAATGTATAATCTCTGAAACATTTTTTTACTGTAATTTCGAAACATGTATTTTTTTAAATTAAATTATTTTAATTGTTTTAAAATTTATGTATTTACCGTTTGCTAATTATGAATTCCTCCTCTCCGTTCCCCCTTTTTGTTTTTTCTTTTTTACAAATAATGTTTGGAGTGCTGATTTTCAACTTACAAATTCGTTGCTGTTTATTTTAAAATTCTGAATTGTTCAAAAATTAAGTATAAAGTTGTCATAAATGACCAACAAAGAAAATATATGGCGGATTCCAGGCTAATACTACATCTGTTCCAATCAAACTAATGAAGCACTTTCAATTTAACAATGTTTTTACATCTAAAGTATATATATATACCACAGAGTAAAACTATAACCCGTCCCTGTCTCTCTTCCTCCTTAGCGAGGGCCTTATATACTATTTATGGCCATGGCCGTGGATAGTGAGTCTACAGCCCCCCGCCCCTTCCCCGAAATTTTCGAATGTGCTTTTTTTTTTCTTTCTTTCTGTTTGAGATGAATTTGCATTTTTCCAAACTGGCCACTCCCTTTGCCATTGTTCCATATTAATACACAGTGATCCAGTGGCGTATTCCACCGGCCACTCCGGATGACACCCGGAGTGGATATGAATGGTGTCACTCCAACTTACTAGGGTGTCACCCCCCCCCCATGCCCCATGTGTCATATTTTTTTCAATCATAATTCTATGTTATTACAACAAATGACCATACCAATCCTTATTTATCTTTTGTCCTCCTGAATAAAAATAATCACAGGAGCGACTCATCACTCAATCCATAATCCGCAGAAGTCAATGCAGTGTCTACAGTCTCGGCAAAAAAAAAGACATTTGCGATTTTAGACGTTTTGTGAATTATCTAGAAATGTACATAAGGAATTATTCTGAAACGCTAGATGTGTAAACAAAATAACGTCATATATTTTCGCGAAGAGTTTTGCCCGAAATCCAACAGGGGACTGTCAACAAATTGAAAAAGAACGAATATCTTTTGGATAACCCTGTCAAAACTAATGAAGCAAAAGAGGTCAAACTGCAGATTGTGATTAAGTGGCTTATTATTATAAACCGTGTTCATTTTTATGAATATAGCATGTAAACTCGTAGAGAAATTAAGGTTTTTATAAAAACGGTTTCAAATTTTTCCAAGTTTTTTGCTTATAATTTGCAGAGTTCCTCATAAAACACAATGTTCTCTTTACAAAATATGACAATCAACATTGTGCATAACACCCTGTACTCAGAATCAAAAATTAGTGATAAAAATTGTATGACAAATGAGCAGGTTTACTAAATAATTTTTTACTGCATATGCGTCAATGCTATTAAAATTTCATTTGCATATTATGTTAGTTAAATGTATAGAGGAACTTTTGTGAAAATCTCAAAAACATAGCTTGAAAATTCTGAAAATTGCCGTCGATAGAACAAAATATAAATCCGTTATTCCCGAAATAAAGCAAAAATGTGAGGAGCTGTATCAAAATACAGTAGTACATGCAATATTTTGTAGGCATTAATCAATGGAATATGGATACAGCCCCTCGTCTTTTTTGCTTCATTTTGGGAATAACGAATTTTGATATTGTTCTATCTGTAATAATTTCCAGAATTTTCAAGCTTTTTTTTTTTTTTTTTTTTGACGTTTGCAAAAGTTGCTCTGTACATTTAACTAACATAATATGCAAATGACATTTTAATAGCGTTGACGCATGTACAGTAAAAAATTATTTAGTAAACCTGCTCATTTGTCATACAATTTTTATAACTTTTTAATTCTGATTACAGGGTGTTATATACAATGTTAATTGTCATATTTTCTGAAAAGAACATTGTGTTTTATGAAGAACTCTTCAAGTTATAAGCAAAAAACCGTTTTTATAAAAACTTTTAATTTTTTTTACGAGTTTACATACTATATTCATAAAAATGAGCACAGTTTATTACAATAAGCCATTTAATCATAATCTGCAGTTTGAATTCGTTTGCTTCATTAGTTTTGAAAAGGTTATCCAAAAGATATTCATTCTTTTCAATTTGTTGACTGTCCTCTGTAGAGTTTCAGGGGAAAACTCTTCGCGAAAATATATGACTTGTACTACTTTGTTTACACACCTGGAGTTTCAGAATAATTTCCTATGCATATATTTTTAGATATTTAACAAAACGTCTAAAATAGCAAATGTCAAGATTTTTTTTTCTTTTTGCTGAGACTATATATGTAGAAGATAAGTCTTTTTTCTTTAAGTTTGCTTTCGCTACCCATTCTTTCGGTAGGTTGTTTTTTGTTCTCTGGTGCATATCTTATTTAGAAAAATTTCATATTCTCAAAGAAAAGAAAATTAATTCTGTTGCGTCGTGAATTCTTTTCCAAAATCTTATGAGATTCCGCCCCCTCCGCCCGCCGCTTGTTACGCCACTTATTCTTCATCCTCTTAAAAGCAGTTCAGGACAAAATAGTTAATTTTTTAAAAAATCACGAGGCTTGCATTTCTATTCCTTCCCTGGGATTTTATGCGTTAAACTTAGAAAATTTTACTCTGTACTTTAACAGGTAAAATAATTTTTTTTTTTTTTTTTTCCTCCGACGAAACAAGTTTTATCTATGTGTGAAAGAAAGAAAGAAAAAAGATCTTGATAACAGTGTTTTCTTGTTATAGTATATTACAAGTTCAACTAGGTGAGGAGGTAAACTTCGTAACCTTTGAAAAGAAAAAAAGATATTTAGCAGGGCCGTAGCTAAGGAGGCGCTATGGGTGGCTCAGCCCCCCTAAAATATTTTGAACCCCTCCCCCCCCCCACCTGGAAAAGATTCCAAAGTCACTGTATGAATTTCTGCTTCTGAAATTCTGTTCAAAAATCTAATTTAGCTTTGAGACCATTTCACAGTTTTTCAGAATTATTAAATTGCATCCAAAATATGTAATACAACACTCCCTCATCCTATTTGAACATATGAAGGTAACATGATGTTTAATTTTGCACCAGTTATACACTCAAAATTTTCATCATCATATACTTTTTTAGTATAAAATGAAGTTATACAACAGTTTAATAAGAAACGTAGTACCTACAGTGTGAATATGCACAAATTTATCTTTCTGCGTCCGAATGGGAAAAAAAATTATGACCACCCCTACAATTTCTTGAGCTCCCCCCCCCCCCCTCCCTAAAGATCACTTCTAGCTACGGCCCTGTATTTAAGGGTGACATATTGTACTGTAATGACCCGGCACATTTTAAGCGAAAATCCCGCCCTATTCTCAGAAAATATTGATAGGTAATCCGTATTTACAGAATAATTTATTTCATCATTCATTAATTAATTATTTGTATTTAACAAGTTGTTAAAACACTTTCGTTTTTTTTTTTTTTTTTTTTTTTTTTTTTTTTTTTTTTTAAATATGGTTTTAAATCGAAACTAGCGAGCTACGCCCGCTAGCTGGGCCACTTTTTCCGAACGAACCTCGATATTAAGCAGTATATAATAAGCAAAAAAATTCATTTAATAAGCAAGTCTTGGTGTTCGAATCCTCAAGCACAAAAAAAGTAAATTAAAGAGCTATGGTTGTTATGCGCCCATTATCCCGTTAAAAATATGTGATTTCGCACAGTGGGCGCTACGCGCCATGGTCGCCATCGTCCCGTTAAAAATATTTGGTTTTGCACGGTTGGCGCTGCGCGCTCATAAGACATTTTCTCGTGTTTTTTGGTTCATCAAAAGCAGACTTTTACGCAGATTCTGAATATGTAATCAGTTTTTTTCTACTTTAAAAACTGTCTGCATGATGGTTTAAGAAAAAACTCGCAAAAAAAGAAGTTTCGATAGTCCTGTTTTATTTCAAAGTTCAATATTTTAGCGAAAACTACGGTAAATATTCTACGGCAAGTCAAAAAAATTGATGCGGAAAAAAACGCAATTAGCGCCGGTCGAAAAAGAGGTTTTCGGTTGTTTCTTCTTTTAGCTAAAGGGGAAAAATTCATGTCCTTCACCGCAAGGTGGCGCAGTGTTCTGCTTCGGAGCTCCGTTTGGGAATTGACACATTTTTCGTTCCGATTCCCAAGGTGTTTTTAATTCATAACTTTTTAAATTTTGGTCCCACGGTCTCGAAAATGCCCGAAATGACTTCCCCGGAATTTTTCCAATCGAAAGACACCTCTCGCGACTTCCAACTCGCCCGCGTTGCGAACTGTAGTCGGCTTCAAGCAGACAGACAGACAGAGGCGCACGAATTTTATTAGTATAGACTAGCGAGCTAAGCCCGCTAGCTGGGCCACTTTTTCCAAACGAACTTCGATATTAAGCAGTATATAACTAGTGGTATATGCTCCAAGGAGCAGTGCAAAAGCAGAATATGATTTTAATTGAGCATTAAAAAGTAATGGACAAGTTTATTTTTTGGAAAAAGTACACAAACATTTAAAAGTAATGAACATGTTTATTTTATTGAAAAAATGCCCAAGCATTTAAAAGTGATGGACAAGACTTGAAACTGAGTCAAGAACTAGTAAATAATTTCCTCAAGACTTGAAAATGGCTGATCATGCTCTTATGTGACAAGCATATTCAACGTCCTTTTTTTTATCCCTGTCTATCTTAGTATAGGCATGTTGGCAGAATCTAACATTGTGCTTTAGAAAAACTCAGTTTTCACAACAAGTATTAGATACAGTATCTATATTAAACACATCCTGGCCCCTCTTTAACAAAGCCTTGATATTACTGCTTTGCACTGTATTTACTCTTATCACAACCATTTTTTGCACGCAATCTTATCACTAAAAAACAGTTTTTCTATCCAATCTTTTTTCTAAAAATTTTTAAGCGGATTTTTATTAGCAAAAGATAAAATAGTGCTAAAATTTTTATATTTTCATAAGTAATCGATAAGTTTATCAAAAGCACTGTATATTTCAAGAAAATTTTGATTTTAATAAAGTTAGAATACCTGATAAGCACGTAACATGTACAGCCAAACAGCAACTGCTTTTCCATTTTTTTTATGTACTTGGACATAATAAAATTGCCATAAGAGTTACTACTTCACAAGTAAATTGTTAAGGAGCAGCATGTGGTAAATTTAGCTACTTCATCAAAAACTTGATCTGAAAGTTCAGCTTTTATAGAGCACAATGTTATATTCTGATAACGTGTCAATACTAAGATAGACAGGGATAAAAAAAGGACGTTGAATATGCTTGTCACATAAGAGCATGATCAGCCATTTTCAAGTCTTGAGGAAATTATTTACTAGTTCTTGACTCAGTTTCAAGTCTTGTCCATCACTTTTAAATGCTTGGGCATTTTTTCAATAAAATAAACTTGTTCATTACTTTTAAATGTTTGTGTACTTTTTCCAAAAAATAAACTTGTCCATTACTTTTTAATGCTCAATTAAAATCATATTCTGCTTTTGCACTGCTCCTTGGAGCATTTTTCACTAGTCCTTCTATTTTTCCATATTCCATAGGGATACTGCACAACTTGTCTTGTATTTTATATATAGAAAACAAAATCTTATTTGTATTGAAATTAAAAAATGCTACATACTCTAATACTCTGGTGTTACAAATTTAAAAAACTTTTAAACAGGTTTTTCTATACCAAAATTCTACGGTGGTTTTCAAAAAAAAAAAAAAAAATAATCAGTTTTTTACTAAAGTGAATAAAATAATAAATCCTTTCAAAGAATAGATTTTTCATTCAAATATCCATTATTTTTGCCAAAAACTGGAACTTTTTTTATGCAAGAGTAAAGTTTGATACAAAAACCATGCTTCTTTTTTTTCTTAATCCGTATTTTTTAAATGTATTACATTTTTACTGCTTACCTTCTTTTAATGAAAGATTTCTTTTTTATACAAAAAAGGATAGTCTTTTTGAACATTCAGACATTGGATACTCTTCGTCTGGTATTCTAAAAAGTGGGTTGACTTTGATGCAACCTATATTTGAAATTCCCTCAGATAAGCACTATCAAAGAGACAGTGCAGTAATCAGTCAAAGAAGACTGACTGAAAATTATCATCATCGGGAATTCTGAGACAGCAAAACTGCCCTCAGCTGAGACTAAGATCACTACATTTTTAGGCAAAAATGTAGGTAACTGCACTCAGAACCTTGGTTAGCTCCATTAATGGCAGCTAGGATACCCATAGCTATACCCATGTTACAGTTACACCCCGTAATGAGCATGTAAAAGTAGAGTATAAGTATAAGGAGATATTCTATAAAAGCTGTGGAGTGACTCTGCAACAAATGGGTCAAATTTTTAACAGTGCACTGTTAAAAATCTGCTACATTTTGCTGCAACGCCCTCCACCACTTGTATATAATATCTCTATTCCAACCAATGAGAAAGCGCCATTTCACGGCCAAGTAACCGTTTTCTATACAAGCAGGGGAGTGCGTTGCAGCAAAATGCAGCAGATTTTTAACAGTGTGCATATCCTTGGCGCTATAGTTTACAAGAGTGGTACATTGTTCAAAATTTGAAACTTTTGCTGCATCGCCACTCCATCGCTTTGATAGAATATCTCTATTTTGATCGATGAGAATCCTCGATAATGCATTTAAGTAATCGTTTTCTACTTATCTACTATATCGTGCCGATCCAGTGGCGTGGTCGGTAGCGTGAGCTCCTCCCACACCGCTGGACCCTGGTTCGAGTCCAGCTAGCGGCATGGGTGTGCGGGTGTTGTCCCTGTGATGTGTATTAAAATGTATGTATTGGATTTCTTGTAATAATAAAGTGTTCTGTATTTGTTTCTGTGGTTTATGGATCATTCGAGGTAACAGCCATTTGTAGCTATAGACCTCAAAGCATTGTTCCCTCAAACTCAAACTCAAATACTATATCGTTTCCGTATATTTATTTTTTCAATCAGCACCAAGGTGCGCACTTTATTAGAAGACGCGCTCTATTAGAGGTCACATTCTATTAGAATAAATACGGTATATACTTATAGTAAATACACTTTGTTAAAGTACAGGGCCCCAATATTTGACAGGTATACCAGGCATTTTTGCCATTGATGCCATTGTGCTAAAAACAAAATATAAATAAATGAAAAAAATGGATAAAATATAAATTTGGCATGGTGCAAAAAATTGCCTAATTTAAAATTAAAAATCAATTTTGACAGCCACCAGGGCTAGACACCGTGCATAATTATTCAGTAAATGATTCATTAAAAAATGACAAAAATCAGCATGTCAAAAATTTCAAAAAAATTCATAATTCGTTAAAAAATTAAGTTAAAAATAAGAGAAAAAAAAGCCTTCTGTATTTTTTTATGCTTAATCGAATGGTGTAACTGGTTTTTCTCTCCGATGATCAGAAGTACCTTAGATTGATGACTGCTATTCTTTTATTTCATCTTGTAAAAAAACTGTTTAACGTAAAGCTATGATTTTTTGCAGGATTAATTAGCATCGCAAAATCTTTAAAATAAACTTTACCGCAACATTCTATCTACAATAGAACGTTAGATATACCCATTTATGACCAAGTTTGGAAAATACGCAATTTCAGAAAAACCGCCCAGCGAAATAACGTTTTCTTGATGACTACCCCGGGATAAAAAGTTTGTCTTTTGTTTAAAAAAAAATTAAGTTTTTATCTTTAGTAGTTTTCGAGAAAAGTGCTGTGACACAAAATTTTTGTCCGATTTTCAGAATACTCTACAGTACACCTACAGTATGCCATAAAAAAAATAATTTTTGTGCTATGTTGTGCTTCTTGGTCAGACGAACATTTAAAAAAAATCATCAAAATTGGATAAGTATTTAGTTAGTTATTGCAAAAAGAAAAATTGAAAAATCCGTGTTTTTGCGGTTTCCTATGCTTAAGCATTATCGCTCAATCATATTATTGTTGCGCGCTGCCGCGCGCACAATGATAAGCAGAATAATTCATTTAATAAGCAAGTCTTGGTGTTCGAATCCTCAAGCACAAAAAAAGTAAATTAAAGAGCTATGGCTGTTATGCGCCCATTATCCCGTTAAAAATACGTGATTTCGCACAGTGGGCGCTACGCGCCATAGTCGCCATCGTCCCGTTAAAAATATTTGGTTTTGCACGGTTGGCGCTGCGCGCCCATAATACATTTTCTCGTATTTTTTTTTTTTTTTTTTGGTTCATCAGAAGCAGACTTTTACGCAGATTCTGAATATGTAATCAGTTTTTTTCTACTTTAAAAACTGTCTGCATGATAGTTTAAGAAAAAACGCGCAAAAAAAAGTTTGGGTATTAAAAACTGCAAAAGACTGCTATAAAAGGAAAATAAATAATTTCATTAATATCAGAAACAACATAACTAACAAATAATTTTGGCAGCTCGTTTTCCGTTTGTACTAACAGAAATTAGTATTAATCACGTAAATCTTAGGTTACACAACATTCGTGTATGCTACCAAAAAGAAAAAGTATGAAAATGAGCTACAACGATTAATACTCACATACAGAATAAATATATGAATAGCCAGTTACATCTGAGATCCTCGAAATATTAATTAGCAACACTATTACCTCTTAGTGAACATATCTTACTGTACTTAAATAGTTGTACTTATTATATTATTTAAACCGTGTTTAACATTTTTTACCAATCAGTTATTTTTCTCTTATACATTCTTTGACAAAATGACGGGAGAAAAAGGGGTTTCCGGCTGCTTCTTCTTTTAGCCAAGGGGGAAAAGTTCTGGTCGATCACCGCAAGGTGGCGCAGTGTTCTGCCTAAGAGCTCCGTTTGAGCTCTGTTTGGGAAATGTGACGTTTTCCGTTCCGATTCCCGACCGGTTTTTAATTCATAACTTTTTTAATTTTGGTCCTACGGTCTCGAAAATGCCCGAAATGACTTTCCCGGAATTTTTCGAATCGAAAGACACCTCTCGCGACTTCCAACTCGCCCGCGTTACGAACTGTAATCGGCTTCAAGCAGATAGACAGACAGAGGCGCACGGATTTTATTAGTATAGATAGGTCTATAAAAATATGCATATGCATATGCCAATATTTATAATGCATAAATTTTAAACTTCAAAGCAAAAATCTGCAGAACTTTTTCGAGTGACTTAGGACATACAAATTTTACTTATTAATGACGTTGAATGCGTAGCTACACTCCAAATTGCACTCCAAATAGCCATTGCACTCCAAATATGACATGTTCCTCAGTTTAAATACGTATTTATTCGGTTAAATCGTAGGTGCAAAAGAAAGAAATTCAGAGTTGGAAGTGTTTGTCTAAAGTAATTCGGTTAACAAGGAAAATATATTTTATTCTCTGTTAGATGTCAGAAGAAAGAGCAGTAGTTTATACTGTAACTCACTTGAAAAAATAATAATTTTTATTTATTTCTTTATTATTATCGAGCTATCAGAAGAACAACACTATTTAGTTAAAATGTTACAATTGTGGGAGGAGACACGCCCCTTCTCCCTCCTTTGCAGTCACAAATGTAGTTTGAATGCAAATATCTTTTTAAACATTTGGAAAATGGTAGCTGTTCTCTCAAACATATTGCATCTAAAAATATTCTTTTTCCCAATACGAAGGTGTTAAAATTGGAAAAATGTAATTTTTAAAAATATAAAAATCTGCAATACCAACATTGTAAAACTGAAATTTTATTTAAAATTTGAAATTTTTACCATTCGCCGAAGGACGTATTCATTATGCCAAAATATGATTGTCCTTTATGATTAGATAGGTTAGATATAATTATACAAGAAATTGCTTGAATTCAGAAAGAAAGAAACACCACCACCCTTTTATTTTATTTTTTTTAATTAATAAAGCCTTTAGGAAGAAAATGACTTTATAAAGAATAATCTCTTTGAGATATTTCTCATTTATATAATGACTTTAACTGTAAAATAAACATATGTCATTCACAAAAAGTTCGGTTTTTCTCCCCCCCCCCCTTTTTTTTATTATTTTAATATAGAATTTATTTATAAATCCTAAATTTTAGTCTTTGAAAAAATCTTCTCCAAATGGCTGTTTGCTAAATTACATATTTTTTCTTTTTTGAATTTGGCCAGTTTTTCTTCATCCGTTAGCCAAATTGTTCAGATTAGTTATTAGTCAGATAGAATCCTGATGTCAATTTTTTTTGGCTAATTTTATTAACCATTAGATATAGAATTATACTTCTAATAGCAAAGTAGTTTCAAAGGTACTTTTCATTCTCTTAAAAGTAATTTATACAAAATAGTTGTTTTTTAAAAGTTACAAAGCTTTCATTTTTATTCCGCCCTGAGTTCTATGCAATAAAAATTCAGAAAAATCTACTATGTAGTTTGACAAGTAAAATAAAAAATTCCTTGGAAATAATTTGAAAATAAAAAATTTCCAAACGTGTTTTACCCATTTATAAAATGAAAAAAAAAAAGGAAAGAAAGAAAAAATCTTGATAATAGTGTTTTTTTGTTGTGGCATTTTACAATGCTTTTTCATCCTTGAAAAGAAAAACAGATATTTAAGAGAGGCAGATTGTAGTGACCCGACGGCACATTTTAAATGAAAATCCTGCCGTATTCCCTGAAAATATTGATAGGTACTCCGTATTTACAGAATAATTTGTTTCACGATTCATTATTTAATTAATTGTATTTAAAACTTTGTTAAAACACTTTAAATTTCAAATAAGAGCAACATTTTAAATCGAATTAAGACTAACGCATGAATTTTAAATTTCAAAACTCTTTCGGATGAAAATAGTGCTCAGAAATTTCACTTTTCACAGGCCGCTAAATATGTGGCTACGCTATTGCACTCCAAATTTCGCATATTCCTCAGTTTAATTCTTTCATTCATACGGGCCTCGTATGAGAACAGATAAGACTTGTAATATAAACGAGAAAAAAAAAAGTATTTATGGAGATCTGGTGTGTAGGCAGACAATAGCTAGAATACAGCACAATAATAAAATTATTTTATATGTTCTTATTTATTACAAAAAGTTATTTTTTGCGGATAATGAAAAATAATTTACGCATGAAAAGATTAAATACATATTTATTATATTTAATCGTAGGTGCAAGCAGAAGGAAATGTGGAGTTTGGAGTGTTTGTCTAAATTAATTCAGTTAACATATCAAACTAAATATAATTTTACTCACAATTAAATGCCAGGAGAAAAAGTAATAGCTTTTATTTCAACTCACTTGAAAAAAAAAAGTAAATTTTATTTATTTCATTATTATTATTATTATTATTATTATTACAATATTATTATCAAGCTTTCAAAAAATCAAGACTATTTAGTTAAAATGTTAAAATTCTGGGAGGAGACACGCCCCTTTTCCCTCCTTCTCAATCAGTGTAATTTTATACGAATACCTTTTTTTTTTTTTAACTGGGTGGATTAATTTAAATGGACAGTGACTTGCATTTGTTTTTATGGTTTCTATCATATCATCTATAGGCTGTGTAATGAAAGTAAAATCGGTTATGCATTAAAAAATTTTTATGCTTATTAGGGCACTGTAAATTATGTATGCATAATGTCAACTCTTGCCTTTTTTCGGACAACAAATATTTAATAGAACATTTGTCTTATTTAACTTGCTGATTATTTTATAAAGATAAAATTTACTATACAATATTTGTGATACAAAAAAGCGAATAATGTTGGCAGTTATGTATATGTAAATATTAGTAGTAAGCTGAATAACTATTATTTTAATTTGTTGAAAAAGAGCTGTTATTAAAAATTACAGGATATCTTTATTTTCGAAGATACATTAGTTTAAATATATTAATTGTTTTTTATTTTAATCGTCATTTTTTTCTCAATCACAAATGAATTAAGATATTTAGTAAAATCTATCTCTCTCTCTCTTTTTTTTTTTTTTTTTTTTTTTTTTTTTTTGATTGCGCATTGCAGAAAGTTAAAGTTAATGTATCATTATCTCTGCTATATAAATTTAAACAAGTATTGAGCTTAAATATTTGAGGAGAAATAATTTTCATATCTGTTTGATTTTTTTTTCTCAATAACTTTTTCGGTAGAATCTCAGTAAAATGCTAGCCATCCAGAAATCGAGAAAACAAAATACATTTCTTATACCGTGTGCAGATAAGGTTATTTTCCAGGTGAAATATCAACATTTCTTAATAGATTGATAAATTTATTTCAAAATTGCGAAATTTCGACCTAATTTAATAAGAGATTTGTAATACATGTAGTATTCGCCCGGAGTTCGCCATCTTGTTCCTTTGTTCATCTCTTATGACCAGTTAATATTTAATTTTTGAACAATTCAGAAATTAAACATAAACAAAAAATTTTTAAACTGAAAATCAGCACTTCAAACATTATTTGTAAAAAAAGAAAGAAAAAAATAGAGGGAGGAAGAGGAGGAATTCATAATTAGGAAACGGTAAATTTATAAATTTTAAAACAGTTAAATAAAGGAAATATTCATTTTAAAAATATATATATTCCGGAATTATAATAAAAAATGTTTCAAAATTTATACATTTAAAAAACAACAACAACAATATATAAATAAATAAATATATACAAATAAAAATATTTAAAATCTGAAAAAAAAAATGGCCGCAATATCTGGGCGAATATTATATGATAGCCAGAGATTTTTTTTTATAAGAAAATACTGACACAGAAGGAAATTCCAGGATATATAAGAACCATGTAGCAGAAGAACATTTAAAACTTTAAATTAGTAAAATGCCACTGCGCAAGGATAAACGCGTTTGTTTAAGAAGTAAGTAAATACTGATACAATGCATTTTTTATTAATGGATGATTCTTACCTGCATAAACATAGTATATTTAGTATACAGTGAAACCTCCGAATAAGGAACACCCTTGGGACCGGAACTTTTGTCCCTTAAATAGAGGTGTCCCTTATTTGGAGTTTTTCCTTTATAAAAAAATTAATCTTTCAGATAGACATAAAAAATAACGTAACATTAAAGGTGAAGTTTGAATGTACCCAAAGGCTATAAATTACGTTAATCAGATACAATAGAAATAGAGAATTAATTAATTGAAATTTTCAATGGATTACTTCATTAAAAGATTTGTAGAATTACTAATTTGCATTTTTTACGTAAACATTTGATATATGCAAAAACTGCAGTAACATTTTAAAAAAATC
Source organism: Maratus speculifer (assembly GCA_964019185.1). NCBI lineage: Eukaryota > Metazoa > Arthropoda > Arachnida > Araneae > Salticidae > Maratus > Maratus speculifer. The sequence continues at coordinate 240,686,456 of OZ025296.1, forward strand.
TTACTTGAAGTAATCAATCAAAAATGATTTCGTTGCAGATTTAAAGTTTTCACTACTAACATTTCAAGTGCTCATTTACCATACTTATAAATTTTATTCTTCATTATCATCAGTATTTACGAAAAAAAATTTCAAATTTACAAATTTTAAAGCATTTGTAAAGTTTTTTATTTCACAATTTTCATTTCTTCTTCACTTTTATAGTCATCCTTACAATTTTCAGCATTACTTTTGATGGGGATAAACGCACTGATTGTAGATAAATAAATGCGCGTCAATTGTGCCATATGCCTCTCTATCAATAAAACTAACTGCTTGTCTGTTTGATAAGTTCACAAAAATCTATATTTTCATCTTCATCCCAGACTACTTCATTATCTGAAGTGCAAAAACCATCTCCGTTAATCTCATTTTCAAGTGTCCCTTATTCAGAGGTAAATACATTATACATCCTATACCAAGGGACTCGGACCGGGACTGTTGTCCCTTAAATCGAGGTGTCCCTTATTCGGAGTGTCCCTTATTTGGAGGTTTAACTGTATTATGAGTCTCCAATCTTATATTTTATGACGTTTATTTTGTCTTAAATTTTTAGAGCAGATTGTGGTGGTCAAAGAAGCTTTAAAAAATATTTCTGGAGTCAGAAAAATTTAAATGTAATGTTTTAAAAGTAATATTTAACGCCTCTTACCACGTTGCATACCTCACAATATTAATATTCAAGTCAATGAATCTGCCACAGACGGATTCGGGCATTTTAAAGTTTAGAATACTACTACTGTTGCTTTAACCGAGAAACAACACTGTCTTTAAGAATATTGTTAAAGTTTGTAAAAATTTGTTCTCGTTCTCGCCATTCTGGGTTTTATTTCTTAATCCATTGATTCGACATTCGTTTTTGTTTTACTAATGAGATTTTTTAGATTATTCTTACGAGTATAAAACTCAATGAGATGTTGGAGTGGGTCTCCAATCCTCTATTTAACTGAAAAAAAAAAATAATAATGCAGCAGTGTTTTTTAAATTTGTAATAAGAAAATACACGTTTTATTTTTTAAATTGCATACAAAAATTTCAATTTAATTAAAGCCAATTTAACGATAACAAAACCCTGTTTAAGCCATACATTTGTGTAAAAAATATGTGAATTATAATAATAATAATAATTTAATATTGCCAAACATATTTTAATCTTCAGTTTATTCTTATTGAAAATATAGCGATAAGCTAGCATACTTAGTGAACTACTACATGTGACGAATTGCTGTATGTTTTAAAATGCCACAATTCGAGCATTAGTGTTTACACAAATTCAGTGTAATAAAAAATTTCAATTAGTGAAACTTTTGAGAGTTGACTGACCGTGATTATGGGTCTGTGCCTCAACATTTTCCATTTCTTTTCTCGAACTGCGGACTATTTGTGCTTTTTGGAATATTTTTCAATCTTTATTCTGAATTAATTAATTTTACGAAACATTCAAATAAAATAGCTTTAAACATTTTGCAATTTGTGCCGACTGCATTTCACTTATAACAAAGTAGATTTCCTTTAAAAAAAGAGAGAGAAAGAGAATGTTTAAAATAATCATTCACACCAGAAACTTTCAAATATAATATATTTAAGCTTTATATGCATAACTTGCATTGCAAATTCACAGAATAACACCTGTCATTAGCCAGAAGTGACTAATTCGCTTCTGGAAATAGCCTAAGAATAGTCGCATGTTTGATTAATTGCAAAACTCGAAGTGCCTTTGTTAACGTAATGCTCTAAGTTCTTTGCGTAATGGGGAATTTTGGCTACATATAATTGTATGGGCGCTTTTACCCAACTGTGTGATTTGCGCACTGTTTGTAATCAAGAATTTACCTTTCGCACTTGTAGTTTTTTGGGTATGTATAAGTAAGTTGTTATAACAATTTTTTTTTTTTTTTTTTTTTTTTTTTTTTTTCAATCACTTTGTGCTTTGCTTTATAGAGCACTTATGATTCGCTAAACAAAATTCCAGAAATTTCTTTTCGTGAACATGCTACAGATTTGGAACATAAACTGTTGAAAGAAAAATAAATAAATAAAATTGTCGATTTTTTAAAATATTGAAAACTAAAAAAAGTTATTATTATTTATTTATTATTAATTGTTTCTCATATTTCATGATCAGCACTAATTAAATTTACTGGAAATATATTTTAAAATGTGTAAAAACCATTTTATATATAGTTTTTTTAAAGATAAAAATTTATATGATTTGATTCCGGATATTAATGCAAATACTTGCTTATTTTTTTATATGTATAATGAAACATGTAAACATATTTTATTTTTATTATACTTTTATTCTATAATTGTCCAGAATCAGAAAATTCCATTTTATATTATATTTTATAACTTTTCGTTTGAAAAACGAACTTTGACCTTTAAAAATAAAAATGCGGCAGATAGTAATGAACCATTGGCACATTTTAGCGAAAATCTCCCCCTATTCATTGAAAATATTGATAGGTACTCTATATTTACAAAATAGTTTATTTCATTATTCATTATTTAATAAATTGTGTTTAACGCAATTTTAAAATACTTTGACTCTCAAATAAAAGTAAGATTTTAAATCGAACTAAGACTTGTACACATATTTTAAACTTAAAATAAAATCAGAATTTTTTTGAGTGACGATAGGACACACACATTTTACTTGATACAGAGCACTGAATATGTAGCTACACCCAGGCACGTAGCCAGGGAGGGGGCTAAGGGGGCTGAAGCCCCTCCCGAAAGTTTTAAAAAAAGTTAAATTTAATTGTAGTAAAAACTGCCAATTTTTTTTCTATTTTTTCCTTCCTTTACATTAGAACTATGTATATTTTTAGTTGTAAAAATGCAAATTTATTCAGCCAAAGTTATAAAAACGGAATTTTCATTTTATACACATTAGACAGTAAAATTCGATAAGTGTAATGCATGTATCACGTCATTAATTTGACTTAGAAAAAATAAGTTTAATGCGCATATAGTGTATAATTTAACTTTAGAAGTCAAATTTAAAACATTTACTTTCGTGTTATGATCTTTCTTAATTTCCTCAATACTCATTATATCACGATATAATAAATACTTAGAGTGATCAGCTTTGAAATGTTTCGTAGAAAAAGGAGCCAAAAACTGTAATAGACCCCTGTAATGTAAAATTCTGTGAAAAATGATGATTTTTAAAAAACTTTTAACAAGCTTTTTATTTAAAAAAAAAAAAAAAAAAAAAAAAACTAGTAACAAGAAATTTTGAAAAGAAATCGTGCGAAGAAAGACGATACGGTATCAACAAACTTACAATTCAGGTGTCATAGAGGCCAATGTTTTCCGGTTTTTCACTGAATAAATTTGAGTTAAATTATTTGCAAATGAATCTTTAATAGAAAGAGAATGTGTACAAGGTTGTCTGTTTATGTGTGAAAGTTTCTTTGTCTTCAGGGGCGTAGCTAGAAGTGATCAATAGGGGGGGGGTGTTCAAGAGATTGTAGGGGGGGGGCTCATAATTTTTTTTCTCTCTCTGATGCAGAAAGATAAATTAGTGCATATTCACATTGTAGGTGCTATGTTTCCTATTAAACTGTTGTAATAACTTCATTTTACACTAAGAAAAGTACATGATGATGAAATTTTTAAGTGCATAACTGGTGCAAAATTAAACATCATGTTAGCTTCATACGTACAAAAAGGATAAGAAAGTGTTGAATTTCTTATTTTAGATGAAATTTAGTAATTCTGCAAAACTGTGAAAGAGTCTCAAAACTAAATTAGATTTTTGAACAGAATTTCATTTGAATTTTCGAACAGAAATTCATTGAGTGACCTTGGAATCTTTTCCAGGGGGGGGGGGCTGAGCCACCCATAGCGCCCCCTTAGCTACGGCCCTGTTTGTCTTTCGTAGAATTATTAATTGTAAGCATGGATAGAAATGGACTCCTGAGTAAGGAATTTTTGGCGGTTTTTCACGGTACCTTCTAAAGAGTTTTCTAGAAGGCAACATTTAACATTCAAAAAATCTTATTTTGTGCTGAGCAAAAATACTACTAAGAGATAATCATAATACAGGTCCTCTAATGTTAGTAAACAAATAAAAAAGACGTTAGGCTAAGAACTCTTACTTTAAGATTTATAGGAAAACCTGAAGATGAGAAAATGAAATGTTATAAACGCCCATAGAAATACTGCTTCTTACTCCAGCCCAGACATTCAGAATGAAATTATTCAAATATGCTGAGATATAGTTATTGAAGACCTGATTACTAAAATAAATAAAGCGATCTATTTTAGGTTGAATAGTGATGAAACTATGGACATTTCATGCGCGTAGCCAGGGGGGGGGGTGCCCGGGCACCCCCCCCCCCCCCGCTCGCGCAGATCCAACATTGATTATTTTAAAAAATCAAAATTTATAAAAGAAAAAAGAAGAAAAATGTAAGCAAAGTTAGTTCAATTAGTTAATCAAAACTAACAGTCTATGTTTTGAAATGTGATAAAAGAAGAGACCTTGATTCTTTCTTTTTTTTCTTTTTAAGAAAATTATTTTATTCATCTTTTTTAAAATTAGAATATTTACTAGAATCTGTATTAATCACAGTAAATCAAAAAAGTTGGTTTTATAATCCCAATTTGATGTCGTTTCTTTATGGAATTTTTTTTAACACCTTTCTATTGCATGCATATTTCCATAAAAAATCAGAGTAAATTCTCGACAAGGATAGAAACTACTATTTATATATTTGCTTTTGTTATCTAAAATCTAGATAGGAGCAAAAAAAAAAAAAAAAAAAAAGGAAATACAGATGTGAAAGGATAATTCCACCATGTGATTAGCCTGGAGAACGAAGGGGGTAAAAGGTTGTACAAATTACAGATGAGACAGGCTCAGCCCCAGCACGAAAGCCCGAGCCCAAACCCGGGTCCGAAGCGGGCACGGGCTCTATTTTCATTTTAGTGTTCGGGCCCGGGGGGGGGGGTGGCTAGGGCTCTATTTTCATTTTAGTGTTCGGGCCCGGGGGGTTGGCTAGGGCTCTATTTTCATTTTAGTGTTCGGGCCCGGGGGGAGGGCTTGGGCTCTATTTTCATTTTAGTGTTCGGGCCCGGGGGGTTGGCTAGGGCTCTATTTTCATTTTAGTGTTCGGGCCCGGGGGGTTGGCTAGGGCTCTATTTTCATTTTAGTGTTCGGGCCCGGGGGGGGGGGGGGGTTCGGGCTCATTCTTTCTGAGAATAAAAAAACATTTATGTGTAGAAGATATTGAAAGAACTACTATTTTCTTTTAAAATTATTTATTCTTTTTCAAGTCATTTCAGTGTTATTTTGATCAAAACGAAAGAAAAATAAAAATAATTTTTTTTTTATATATTTCAATAGTTGATTGTTGCTTCAAAAGAAAATTTGTGATGTATGGAGATTTATGTCTATTGCATTTCCGTCGACGATTAATTGATAAGGCGCCTATCAAAATAATCATAAATAATAAATTAGCTTCTGGTTGGATTTTCGTTTGAGGCAGAGGATATTTTTTAATTCGATCGTTTATTTATTTATTTTATTAGAGAATGATTTCTTCGTTTTTGATGCAGACTAGAGGCTTGAGGTTTGCAAATTATTTGGTTGCGCACGAATCATAATCGTTTTTCATATGATAACAGCATTGTGATTTTTTTTTCTGTTTGTCATCATGAATTTTGCTTATGCTGAGGATTTCCCTTCGTAAGTAAACATATTTTATGTGTTATTCCGATTGAAAACATTCGATTAATTTTTCTTCTTTTCCCATAAAAACTACGGAACTTTAAGATAACTGTATCAATGTTTTAATTTGCGTTGATTTTAAGGTTCTCGTCAGTCATGGGGAATTGTTAAGAGAAATGAATTGATTGTAGATAAATGTACAGGGATGTAGTGGAGGGTATACTGGGGTATACGCCGTATATCTTCTGGATGTTTTTTAAGGAACATCGTATAACCTTCTGTTTCTCATGAAACCCATAGGATGTACTCTCTAGAGTATACTCTGTGCCTTGAGCATATACCCTCTGCGTCGATCGTGTACCCTGTGGTTTTTTTACGACTACACCCCTGAAGATGTACTCTTTTTATAGGAAATTGAAAACGTTTTTTGATTCTTCAGCATACAAATAGTAATTTCTATTATAAACACTATCCATTATTACACTTCTTTAATATGTCCATAAAATTTTCTTCTTAAAGGACAAGAAATATGGGAATCATTTTAGGTATGAAGGATATTTTTATTTGATACCAAATTGCTCTTTTCACAAGCTTGAATTTAAATTTTTATTTAATTGTAAATTTTATAAGAAATTTTTTAAAATGGGATATCACATTTGAAACAATTTTTAAATATATTAAATCTTTTATTTATTTAATTATTTATTTTTGTATACTTTTTGTATCGGGCTCGGATGGGCTCGGGCTCCAATGTACTAAAAATCTTTCGGGCGCAGGTTTCAAAAATCGAGCCCGAACTCATCTAGTACAAATCTGTGCTTCCTCTGAAAATAAGAAATGATGCTACGCAAAATTCAAATTAATATGGAGGTTGGTTTGTTGGTTTGCTAAATTTCGTTTTTTGGGATCATATTTTAACATTCGTACGGGCTTTTTTTTTTTTTTTTTTTTTTTTTTTTTTTTTTTTTTTTACGGGGAAATTTTATTTATTCATGAGTAGAAAATATAAGAGCTATTTTCCACTTTAAATTGCATACCACAAGTTATTTTAATGCTACTTTGATCAAAATGATGGGGGAACTAAAGTCGTGCTTATTTATTTTAGTATTTTATTGCTGTTTGAAATGAAAACTTGTGATAATTACAGATTTATGTTTACGGATATCCTTTTTTTTTATATCTATCATGTTTTATCTATGTTTATATATCTTTTTCTTATCCATTAGCAGCGTCGTGCGAAAGGGGGAGCGTAGGGAGCAGCTGCCTCGGCGTGGAACTTTAGGGGGCGCCAAATTTATACTACCAACGTCATTCTTGACCTGTTATAAGAAAAAGTTTAACTACTTGTCTAAACTTGTCTAACTACTTGTCTAAAACAAAAATTTTATAGGTTTTATGGGGTTCCGTTTTATTAGGTTTTATTACATAAGATGTTGTTTGTTGTTATTACATAAGACCCAACATGTTCAGGTTAAAAAATTTGGGCACCCCCCCCCACCCCCCCCCCGTTCAAAAGGCTGGCTACGCCTATGCATTTCAAGCACAGAATAGTTTGCCCTTTGAGTTAGATATTTGGACTAGTATTTATAAAATGCACAAAACCCAAATGAAGACATTTTAACCAATTTTCAAATATTCTTCTCAGGATGTGCTTTTCCGGAATAAGCAAAAAAATTAGAGAATCTCTCTCAATATTTCTAACATGAAGTGTTAATTTTGTAAGTGAAAGTTGGATGTAAAATATGGTACGAGAGAATTCGTAATGTTGATAGAAATACAGAGGTCCTAAAAATTTTATAAAACTGTAATGCAATGCAATTACAATACAATGAAAAACTTGCCGAAGGCAAGTTTTTCATTGTATTGAACTACCATTTCGGTAAAAATAGTTTGGACTCTTGATCAAGCTATCACTCTTGACTACCATTTCGGTAAAAATAGCTTGGGCTAAAAGGTCTTTTTCAACAATGATAAAATAAAATTTTTGTCTCGAAGTACTATCGCTGATGATAGACTACTGTTGGTGTTGTTTATGATGGATAGTTAAATACATGAGGAATATAAGCCCGAAGGGGTGTGGGGTACTTTCCATGGGAGTCGTGAAAAGAGAACCTAGCCCGTAAACTATGCAATTAAATCCCAGATTAAAATAAAATTATTGCAAACTCCGTACGATTAGGCTGCCGGGTGAGATTGTGTTCGAGCCCAACACCTACCAACAACTGATGGGAGACTGAGCAGCCTTGTAATGATATCCAATCCATTCGTTGGGACATTACTGTAGATCCTGATAAAGTAATCAGCTTGCCAGTTGCGAAAAAGTCACAAAGATTGCTTCCGTATCACTAATAAATTTATTGTACCAAGAGTACTACACTTATATTTTTTGTAATCAATTAGTGTGAAATATAAATATAATTTTTACGATTACCTGTAATTTGTAACATTTTTTTAAAAATCATAATATTAATTTTATCTACAAATTAATCATTTTAAGACTCCGCACCAGCAACGCAAGACTTGTGTACGCTAATATTAGTCCTACGTTTTAAATCCATTAAAATTACTTGCTTGCATTTCGATATATATATTTTTTTAACTTCTTATAAAGTACATGAGGTTCGTCGCAAAAATTGTTAGTTTGTGCCTTTTTTATTTTCTTTGCAGTTTTTTCCCTCAAAAACACTTTCGGTTTTCGAACTGGTACTGAAAGAAATTTTAGAAATTAAAAATTGTAATAGAAATCGAAAAAAAAAAAAAAATCAGTTTTTCGAATGGGCAAGTATATTACGCAGGATTTATATCGTATGTTAAGCCTTGTTTATTTACTTTTTTTTTTCAATTTATACTTTAAATTATGCCCATTACTGCTGTCAGATGAATAAAAAATTCCATGATTGAGCCCCTCCCGAAAGGAAATCTTGGCTACGGGCCTGGCTACACCACTGTCCGTGGCCACTGCACTCCAAATATAGCATGTTCCTCAGTTGAAAGCATTATTTATTATGTTTAATCGTAGGTGCAAGCAGAAAGAAATGCAGGATGGGGAGTGATTGTCTAAACTAATTCGGTTAATATAACAAGTGAATTCAATTTTACACTCAATAAAATGCCAGGAGAAAGAACAATAGATTTCACTTTAAATCATTAATATATATATATATATATATATATATATATATATGTACGTATACATATATTGTTAGCAAGTTTTCAGAAGATCAACACTATTTAGTTAAGATTTTACAATTCTGTGAAAAGACACGCCCCTTCTCCCTCCTTTTTGAAGTCACGAATGTAGTTTGGGGCCGTCCATAAATGATGTCACACGTTTTTACCAATTTTTTGACTCCCCCGCCCCCCCTCTTGTCATATGTCACGCTATATTACGTAAACATATATTTATAGTTCAGAAACAAAGCATTAGGCTTTAGATCAGATTTAAAATTTTATTTTTAAAGTTTAACTATGCATTTTAATGACATTTGCGAACTGAATAACAAAAATGATTCATATACTTATTTTCTATGATATAAGGCTAAGGCTTACAACAAAAAATATAATATAGAATAGTGATAAAATATTAATATGAAAAAGCAATTGAAAGTAGTAGAATTTTGGAGTTTAAAGTAGAATTCAACATATTTGACTTTAAATCTTAAATTTATGAACACAAAATATTTTAATTTAAAAATAACTTCATACTTCATAATTTAATCTACTGAATTTCAATGCTTTTATTCTAACCAAAATGTGTAATCTCACATTTCTTCTTACCCCCTCCCACTCCCTTGTCACAAACTGTCACAATTTCATGAATACCCCTCCCCCCCTTCAAGCGTGATATAATTTATGGACGAGTCCTTGATATGGATATCTTTTTAAACTTTTGGAAAATGGTTTGTTGTTCTCGATCGACAGATATATCTGAGAGATATATGAATCCTTGTTGTCCGCATTTTTGGAATACTTATGTTGCTGCGATGATAAAGAAAGCATAAAAATCTACAAAAATGCTAATAACTCAAAAATAAATTGAGATACAGATTTCAAACAAATTGCACTTAAAAGTACATTTTTTTCCTTTATACAACGACGTAAAAAATTGAAAATGTGTGATTTTTAGGAGTTTAGAAATTTGTAATACTAAAAATAAAAAAAAAAGAAAAAAAAAACATTTATTTAAAATTTGAAATTGTTACCATTTGCAGAATAACGTACGCTTTAAGCAGATATACATTTGTCCTTTATGATACCGATAGAGTAAGTATAATAAGAGTAGGTATAAGAAACTGAATAAATTCAGAATGAAAGAAACAATATCGATTCTTAATTTAGTCTTTTAAAAAATAATAAATTCTTTTGGAGGATATTGATTACATAAATGATAATCTCTACGAGATGATTCATCTTTATTTAACTTAAACTAAAAAAAATGAATATAAATCGTTTACAAAAAAAAAAGTTTTTTTTTTCTTTTATAGATTTTATAAGTTTTACATTTTTGACTTTGAAAAAAATCATTTTTCCAAATGGTTGCTGTAATTTGTTAAATTGTATTTTTTCTTCTTTGAATTTCGGAGAGCCTTTAATAATCCGTGAGTCAAATTGCTCAGATTAGTCAAAAGTCAGTTAGAATCCTGGTGTGAAATCTTGTTATTTTTTATATTAATTGTTATTGCCTAATTTTATGAAACATTTGTTGTAGAATAACAGTTCTGATAGTAAAACAGTTTCTTCATCCTGTTAAAAGCAATTAATGACAAAAGAGTTTTTAAAAAGTTATGAGGCTTGCATTTCTATTCCGTCCCTGAGTTCTATGCATCAAATTTAGAAAAATCTACTCTCTATTTTAACAAGTATTTTTTTTTCTTTTTTTTTTACTTGTTTATTTTTATTTATTTATTTATTTGTTTGTTTAAATCAAACCAATCTTACTCGCAATTCGATGCCACTAGAAAAAGCAGTAGCTTTTATTTTAACTAACTTGAAAATAAGTAAACTTTATTTATTTCATTATCGTTATTATTATCATTAATACATTATTATAATAAAGCTTTCAAAAGATTAAGAATGTTTAGTTAAAATATTATAACTCTGGGAGGAGACACGCCCCTTCCCCCTCCTTTCCAGTCACAAATGTAATTTAATAGGAACGTCTTTTTTTTTTTTTTTTTTCTAAATTGAAGGACAATTGCAAATGGATAGTGACTTGCACTTATTTTTTATGTTTTCTATCGTATCTAATTAAATGCTGTTTAATAAAAAGCAAAATCGTTCATACATTTAACTTTTTTTTTTTTTTACTTAAAACGTTGGCTGTCGATAACTCCGCCCTCTGTGTTAAATGATTGAGAATTTCACGCGCTAGCGCGTGGCCGGCAACGAATGTGTTAATAGGATATTGCAAATTATATTGCGTAATTATTAATGACAGACTAAATATTTATTATTTTCGTTTGCTGAAAAAAGCGTTGTTATGAAAAATTATACCATATTTTTATTTTAGAAAATTCCTCTGTTTAAATGTATATTTATTTTGATTTGTTTGAATCGTCATTATTTTTTTAAATGATAAATATATTAAGTTGTCTAATAAAATATGTCTCTTTTTTGTGATTGCCGAAAGTCAAAGCCAATATACCATTAACTCTGCAATAAAAAATCAAACAAATACTGTGCCTTAAACATTCGAGGAGAAATAATTTTCGTATCTGAATAATTTTTTAACGACGCCTTCATTGGCGCACGCATGAGGGGAGCTAAAGGAACTGAAGCCCCTTCCAGACTGCGGTACTAGATTAATTATTTAAAGTTTTCTAAAATTATGAAAGTTTATTTTTAATATTATTTTTCAAAATACTAATCTTTTCAGAATTTTTTTTCTTATTTATGAATTTTATTGTGAATTTTGAAATGTTAATATTTTAAACATTTTCCACTTAAAACAATATTTCCTTTTTTTTTTATCAAAGAAGTTTGTGAAAGTTTGTGAATTGCGTTTTATTTCCGCGTATAACCGAGAGAGAAAATCAAAGTTGCGCCTGTAAATGAGAGATCTATAACATAATTTTCCTATTCCTCATGGAGGGACATTCATGAAATTCCCGTATAACTGCGAGAAGCGTATAACTGAGAGGCTCATAAGTGAAAGGTTACTTTAATATGTGCCCGGGTACGCCAGCTTGTTTTTATTTTGATCGCTTATGACCACTTTATACAAAATTTTTGAACAATTCAGAAATTAAGCTTACACAACAATAAATTTTTAAACTGAAAATCAGCACTAAAAACATTATTTATAAAAAAAAGGAAAAGCGGAGAGAAGGAATTCATAATTATCAAATAGTAAATACATAAATTTTAAAATAGTTAAAAAAAGCAAATATTCATTTTAAATAAATATACATATATATTCCGAAATTATAGTCAAAAATGTTTCAGAGATTATAGATTTAAAAAAATAATAATAATGAAAATAAATGAATAAATCCAAATACAGAAATTTAAAATCGGCAACAAATAGTCGCCATCTCCTGGCGAATACTACATGATAGCCAATGAAAAATAATTTATGTGTGAAAAGGTTAAATACAAATTTATTAGTATGTTGAATCGTCGGTGTTAGCAGAAAGAAATGCAGAGATGGGATTGTTTCTCTAAACTAATTCGCTTAAGAAATCAAACCAATTTTAACTTGCAATTAGATGCCAGACTGCTTTTCACGGAAAAAGCAGTATCTTCTACTTTAACTTGCTTGAAAATAAGAAAAATTTATTTATTTCATTATTGTTAATATTATCATCAAGCCTTCAAAGATTAAGAATGTTTAGTTAAAATGGTACAATACCGAGAGGAGACACGCCCCTTTCCCCTCCTTTGCAATCAGGAAGTAGTTTAATACGAATGTCTTTTTTTTTCTTCTTTTTTAACAGGGTGGACGATTTCAAATGGACAGTGACTTGCATTTATTTTTATGTTTTCTATCGTAAGATCTAAATAAATGTTTAATAAAAGCAAAATCCTTTATACATTTAAGATTTTTTTGTACTTAATAGGCGATCGCAAATTATGTATGTAACTATTAGTGGTAGACTAAATAACTATTATTTTCGTTTGCTGAAAAAGCATTGCTATGATAAATTATAGGATGTTTTATTTTAGAAAATTCCCATGTTTAAGTATATATTTATTTTGTTTTATTTGAATCGTCATTTTTTTTTCAATGATAAAAAAATTAAGATGTTTGAGAAATATTTCTCTTTTGTGATTGCAGAAAGTCAAAGTCAATGTAACATTAAGTGTTTGATAAAAATGCAAACAAGTACTGCGCCCTAAATATTCGAGGAGAAATAATTTTCGTATCTGTTTAATTTTTTAATAACGCTTTCGAAAGAATGTTATTAAAATGTTGTATATTCAGAAAACCAGAAAACAAAATACATTTTTATAGCCGAAGAACATTTAAACTCTCAAATTAGTAAAAGTCTACCGTGCAAGTATAAACTCGTTCCGCTAAGAACTAACTAAACATTTACACAATGCATTTTTGAATCATTAACGAGTCTTATCTGTATAAATATAATATTTTATATATTATGTGTATTCCCCAATCTTCTATTTTATGTTTTTGACCTTAATTTCTCCATAGATCTTCAGAGCAGATTGTGATGCAAAAGTCAAAGAGGTTTTCAAAAATGCTTATAGAGTCAGAATAATTTGAAAGTGTTGTTTTGAATGATATATTTAACATGCCTCACAATGTTAATACACCAACCAATAAATCTGCCACAGACGGATTCGGAAATCTTAAATGGTGAATTCCATTTTGTGACAGACATGACTGAGAGGACTTTTTTGTTCATCTTTAAGTACTAAATATTAATTGATAGTTAAAAAATTGCATGGGGTGATGTAAATATAGGCCTTATGCTATAAAAAAACACTAAAATTTTAATTCAAGGAAAAACTTAATTTAATTGAGGGTTAAAACCAGCCGTGACAGACATGACAAAATTTAGACATAGATTTTGACTAGACACACATTATTATCATTTGCTCTTAATTGGCATGCATACCAAGTCCAGAATTTTTTAGGAAACAAAATAAGACTTGGATATGTGAAGCAGAAAGAAAAATATTGAAAAATTTGTAAAAAGAAAAATATTATAAAATATTTATCAGCGTGACAGACATGACACGTGTACAATTTTCTATGAATTTAAGTATTTTTTTTCTTAAATATTACTTTTTTTACTTTTATCACAACTTGGAGATTACAATATGATATAACATTGATATATTATGTTAAAAGAATCTCAAAATAAATTATAAAAAATATTTAAAATTTATAAAATCCCTTGGAAGTGACTAGTGTTGGAGTTGAAACTTTTGCTAATATTTGGTTCTTCTCATACCAGACAACATGATCTTCAGGTTCAAATTTAAACATGCTTTTAATTTTAGTTGGTACTAAGAATTTTATTTTATGTTGTTGCTGTGTCTGTGTGATTTGTGTTATTATTCCATGATAAACCTTATTGTCTTATTGCACATTCACCCATTGGCTATATTTCTTTGTTGCATTTTCCAAGAGGCAATTTTCGGTGCATGCACCAATATTGAAATTCAAAAGAATATTATGCCAGGTACACATAATCGGAAACAATGCAACTTTCTTGTTCCTGGCATTGTTTTGATTACTTGCCATGTCAGATCAAGTTTTGCTTTCATTCTTTGTATTTTTTTCTTGTGATTCATGAAGAAATAGATTCCAGGACCAATCTTCCTCGCAGCTTCAGCACACTTTCATGATGCTCTAGGATTTATACTTCTAGCTTGAGTAGCATCATGGAACTGATTCTTAATAGTCTCATCAATACATCCTTTTCCATGTGATGTCATTGAAAAATGCCAGACTGTTGGGAATTTGTTTTGTGTTATTGAAGATATCATATATTTTTGTTTGAAGCGTAGAGATGCTCCATCAGATAAGAATTCAACCTCTTTGACTTTGAATTATCTATCATAATTTTTTAATGAACAAATTGGTAAACATTATAACAGCGTAATTGTCATAATTACCATAAGCAGATATCACTATAATGACTCTGAAGAAACAGTGACTGAGTCACTATAATATACAATTGTAAAATATATATAGCAGAGGAAATATTCTGCCAATGAGCAGATTTAATCTCGTTCTAATAAATATGTAAATAGTTTTCACTGAAATGAGTTTGTACCAGAAATTGTCTATTTGGCAGATTTTCTTCTAAATAGTAGAAAACTTTAGATTGTGTACGTTTCACATCAAGAAATACCATAGCCATCAATTCCAAGTTAAATAATAATAACTTTCAAATCACAAGATTAAAGCAAAACTGCTTGAAAAAATAATTGTGACAGATAATATATCTGAAACAAAGAATTGGTATCAACATAATGATCTGGTAACTATTACATGCATTCTAAATTTAAGCATTTTGTTGAGTTGAGTTGTAAAGAAATATTATTGGCATGAACACTAAGTTAAAAAATTACAAAAATAACTTTCTAGGAAAGAGATTAAGGCAAAGTTGCTTGAAAAACTAATTGTGACAGATATGACTAGCGTGACAGACATGAGAAATGTGACAGACATGACAAAATGTAATGCTTTATATTTCACTCAAATTTTAAATTTATCTTTCAATTTTTTTATGAACTGTTCCTTTTGACATATAAAAAGAGAAAATAAAGTGTTAATAATTTTTATCAAGTAGATTTTTTTGAAAATAAAAAAATCGACATTTTCTGTGACAGACATGACATGAAGACTAATATAAAGTTTAGGGGCAATAGCAAAATAATTAAAATGTTTGAGGTAAAAATTTTGGTGTTTTTAAACAAACTGTTAGCCAATTTTTTAAAAGATATATTTGTTTCAAAAATCTATGTAATATTTAAATGCTTCAAGGAACATTAAACTAGAGATAAAAATAGCAGATTTTTGATTTCAAAGTTAGTCTTGATAATAATTAACTATAAAAATTTATTTTTACAATTATCTTATTATATCTTGTTATTTTCATAAAACTTGACTTATTTTCTATCAATTGGAACAAAAAAATACTAATTTAGTTCAAATTTAAAAAATGATGTCCATGTCGCATTTTCATGGAATTCACCAAATAACAGAATACCACTATTGACTACTGCAACTTTAATGATTCAATGTCTTTGTCTGTGAGGCTCGTATTGCAAAAGACACTGGGGGAACTTCTGTTCTCACATTCTGGGTGTTAATTTCCTCTTAAATCTTTAGAGCAGATTGTGATGCACAGGTCAAAAAGTTTTTCAAAAATATTTCTTGAGGCAGAAAAAAATTGAAAGTGATGTTTTAAATGATATAGTTAACACAATACGCCGATGCTGATTTCACGATGATAAAATTCAAGCCAATGAATCTGCCACATACGGATTCGAAAACTTTAATATCAGAATACCATTTTTGTTATTTTAACGATTCAATATCTTTGTCTGAGAGGCTCGTATTTGTTAGTATTGCAATAGACAGTGAACTTTTGTTCTCACATCCTGTATCTTAATTTCCTCTTAAATCTTCAGGGCAGATTGCAAAACACAGGTGAAAAAAGCTTTTCAAAAATGTTTCTAGAGTCAGAAATATTTGAAAGTGTTGTTTTGAATGACATATTTAACACTATTTTCGCCGTTGCATATCTCACAATATTAATATTCAAGCCAATGAATCTGCCACAGACGGATTCGGAAACTTAAATACCAGAATACCAAAATACCAATATTGTTACTTGAACGATTCAATGCCTTTGTCTGTGACACTCGTATTTGTTAGTATTGCAAAAGACAGTGCGGGAACTTCTGTTCTCACATTCTGGGTGTTGATTTCCCCTAAAATCTTCAGGACAGATTGCGATACACAGGTCAAAAAAGCTTTTAAAAAATGTTTCTAGAGTCAGAAAAATTTGAAAATATTGTTTTGAGTCATATATTTAACACAATTTTCGCCGTTACATACCTCTGACTTCTGAATATCAAAACTCAAGTCAATGAATCTGCCACAGACGGATTCGGAAATTTAAAATACTAGAATAACCACTATTGACTACTGCAACTTTAATGATTCAATGTCTTTGTCTGTGAGGCTCGTATTGCAAAAGACACTGGGGGAACTTCTGTTCCCACATTCTGGGTGTTAATTTCCTCTTAAATCTTGAGAGCAGATTGTGATGCACAGGTCAAAAAGTTTTTCAAAAATATTTCTTGAGGCAGGAAAAATTGAAAGTGATGATTAAATGATATAGTTAACACAATACGCCGATGCTGATTTCACGATGATAAAACTCAAGCCAATGAATCTGCCACATACGGATTCGGAAACTTAAATACCATAATACCATTTTTGTTATTTTAACGATTCAATATCTTTGTCTGAGAGGCTGGTATTTGTTATTATTGCAATAGACAGAGAACTTTTGTTCTCACATCCTGTATGTTAATTTCCTCTTAAATCTTCAGGGCAGATTGCAATACACAGGTGAAAAAAGCTTGTGAAATGTAAATAACTTTATCATTCAATGAACACAGAATTTAATCTTACGCTATCTTAAAAGAGTCCATAAGTATTGTTTGACGTCTCGTTTCTTTTCGGTATATTGTTTCACAGAAGCAATATGGAATTTAGATGAACACAATCTGAATCGTCTTGTCTCTCCTTTCACAAAATTATCTTCCTTAAATGTGAACTGACTTCACAAACATGTGAAATGTTCTCTTTCATTACCATATCATTTTCAATTTCATCATTATCATCATCTTAATCACTGCAAGTTTTATGTGTTACAGCATCATCCTGATATTCTGACATGATATCCTGATCTGTTATGATTTTGGAAATTGATTCGCTGTTGTCGATTTCTGTCCAGTTATTTAAATCTTTAACAGAGATATAGAGATGCATAGAACTAACCGCAGATTGCAAGTCCCTCATTATGTTTCACTGAAATTTTAAACGCAAAATTTATCCTAAAATTAACATTTTTTTTTCAAGAGACACATTTTTCCCACGTTAAATCTGAATTTGCGCTATATCGGACCAGGATTTCTGGCTTATTTCGGGCTTCTACTGTACCAACATAAAAAAATCTTTATTATTATCATTATTACTATCAAGCTTTCAAAAGATCAACTCTATTCAATTAAAATAAGACAATTCTGGGAGGAGACGCGACCTTTTTCCCTCCTTTGCAGTCAGAAATTTATGTGACATCATTTATAGATGGCCCCTTTGAAATGAATATCGTTTTAAACATCTGGAAAATGAATGTTGTTCTCGGTCGAGAGATATATCTGACACGTATCTGAATCCCTATGGTGTCCACATTTTTGGAATACTTCTATTGCCACAATGACAAAGAAAGTATTAAAATCTACGAAAAAAAAAAAAAAAAAACTTTAAAATAATTTAAGATACAGATTTCAAACAAATTGCATTTAAAAGTACGATCTTTTCCCTATGCGACGATGTAAAAATTGAAAATTTGCGATTTTTAGAAGTTTCAAAATTTGAAAATTGCAAAACTAAAATGTTATTTAAAATATGAAATTGATACCATTCTCAGAAGGACGTACGCTTTACGCACATATGTGTTTGTCCTTTATAATACATAGATAGGGTAGGTATATTTATATACCAAATTGGATAAATTCAGAAAGGAAGAAACAGTATCACTTCTTTATTTTGTTTTTAAAAAATTAATAAAGCCTTTAGAAGGAAATTGACTACATAAATGATAATCTCTATTAGATGATTCATCTTTGTTTAACTTTAGCTGTAACATAAAAATGAATCGTTTACTAAAAACGGAAAATATACTGTCAAACCTCGTTAATATGAATGAACCCGCTTAACATGAATTACTCTTAACATGAACTGTTTTCACAGTCCCCTCTATAAAGACGAATACAAATATTTGATACTGATAACTTGAATTACTGTTAACATGAACAAAATGTTGATTCCCCTTGAGGTTCATGTTAACGAGGTTCGACTGAATATATATATTTATATAGAATTTATTTGTAAGTCTTAAATTTTCGTCTTTGAAAAAATTTGTTAAATTACATTTTTCCTTTTTTGAATATTTGGAAAGTCTATCTTCATCAGTTAGCCAAATTTCTCACATTAGTCAAAAGTCAATTAGAATTTTGGTGTGAACTTATATCAGGTGTTCTTTGGCTAATTTGATGAACCATTCGATGTCAAATTATAGTTCTAATAGT
Source organism: Maratus speculifer (assembly GCA_964019185.1). Taxonomy (NCBI): domain Eukaryota; kingdom Metazoa; phylum Arthropoda; class Arachnida; order Araneae; family Salticidae; genus Maratus; species Maratus speculifer. Next base: position 240,705,477 of record OZ025296.1, read on the forward strand.
AAAACAGTTTCAAAGATACTATTCATCCTCTTAAAAGAAATTCATGACAAAACAATTATTTTTAAAAAGTTAGTTTTAAAATGGTTAGTTTTAAAGACGTTTTCATATGTATTCCGTCCCTGGGTTCTATGCGTTAAATTTCGAAAAATCTACTCTGTATTTTAACAGGTATATATGTTTTGTTTTCTTTGTACGACCAAACGTGTTTTATTCATTTATGAAAGGTAGAAATAGACAAAAAAATATTGATAAAAGTCTTTTTTTGTTACAGAGTTTTACAATGCTACGTAACCCTTGAAAAGGAAAACAGATATTTTATAGCAGCAGATTGTAAAAGTTCATTGGCATATTTTACACGGAATTCCCACACTATTCGCTGAAAATATTGATAGGTACTCCGTATCTACAGAATAATTTATTTCATCATTCAATTTTTAATTATTTTTTTATTTAACATGCTTTTAAAATATTTTGGCTTTCAAATAAAAGTAAGGTTTTCAATCGAATGAAAACTAGTAACTAAATTTTAAACTTCAAAACAAAAACCTACAAGACTTTTTCAAAAAATAAGAGTTCTATTTGTTCCAGGGCCCTGAGGCTGTACTTACGCCTCTGCAGTCCAAACATGGCATGTTCCTCAATTTAAACCTTTCATCATGCTCAGTGGCGTAGCAAGCGGGGGGCGAAGGGGGCAGTCCGCTCTCCAAGGGGTGACACCCAATTTTTATTGGCAAATAAATATATATAATATTATATAAAATTTTAGAAAAGAAGACTAGACTTCAAATATAAAAAGGAAAAGGAAATTTCGAGAGCATGAAGCAACAGAATTAATTTTCTTATTATAGAAAATGTGAAATCTTTTACAGAATGGTGTGTCTATATAACATTTGCATCAGGGAACAAAAAGTTTTTGTTGGTTTTTGTCAAAAACCAATCTATCCAACGAGCAGTTAGTAAAAGGAAACTTTAAAAGAAAGAATTTTCTTCTACATGTAGCTACGGCACTGACTTATGCGGACTATAAGGTTAAGTTAGGAGTCGCTCCTGTAGTTTTTTTATGCAGGAGGACAAAAGTAAATAAGGAATGGTATAGTCATTTGTTGTAATAACGTAGAGTTATGGTTGAAAAAATACGACGAATTGGGGGAGGGTGACATCCTTTACATCCACCCCGGTTGTCAATTATCCTAGCTACGCCTCTGATCATGCTGGTGTCATATGAGGATCGATGAGTGTTGCTCTATAAAGAAAGAAAGAAGACAAAAAAACTCAGCATTCCCTTACGGAGACTTCATTTGTGGACAGATAACAACTAGCATGCGGCCAGAGGCGGATTACCCATTAGGCTGAGTAGGCTGAAGCCTAGGGGCCCGAAAGGAAAAGGGGCCCCGGTGTTACAATTTTCTTTCAGGTTTTTTTTCTTCATATGCGCTCTAGAAAAGTCGTTATTTATTTTATTTTTCTTTATTTTGTTTGCAGGGTTTATTATTATTATTATTATTATTATTATTATTATTATTATTATTGAAGATACTTTTACTTTCGAAACCGATCCAGAAAGTAGAAGTTTTCTAATTAATAATAACAGTAATAATATCTTCAATTAAACCAAAAAAAAAATAATGAATAAAAAACGGCATTTGTAAAGAACGACCTCATCAGTCCAATGCAAAACTCATTTAAAAATACTGAAATGAAAACAAGATGTTTAAAAAAAATTCTACTGCAGGATTACCATTATAGAGCGGGAGAACATGTAAGAAGTAATATTAAACCTAGGGCAGTTCTTTGGAGATTTTTCGCTCGCAATTTAATATTTTTGAATGAAATTTAGACTTTTTTTAAAAAATTACTTTAACTTTCAGAGCCGGTTTGAACTGGTTCTGAACAAGAAACTATCACCATACAAAAAAAAAACTAACAAAAATCGAAAAGGTAAAAACTAACCGATTATAAATGGTATTTAGAAAAATATTGTGCGACGTATAAGAAGGGAATTTAAAAATTCCTCCTTTTTTATGACTAAAATTTACCGAATTTCGACATTTTGAATTTTATGAAATTTCAATGTTTCCCTCCACTAAAGGTACTTTTTTGTGCCAGAAAATACAAAAATGTATTGCTTTGAGAGGAGCGGGGGGGGGGGGGTCCACAAAACATCTAGCCTAGGGGCCCGAGAGGTAGTTAATCCACTTCTGCATGCGGCACAATAATAAAATTATTTTATAATAAAATCTCATTTATCACAAAAAAGACAAAAAAAAAAAAAAAGATTCTTTGTGAGTAATGAAAAATAATGAGAAATAATTTATGCGCGAAAAGGTTGAATACAAATTTATTATGTTCAGTGGCGTCAACATCTGAAAAACATTGGGATGCCTGAAAAATATTGGGCGGGCTCAGAAATATTTCGCTAAAATGGTACGATCAGTTTGTTTTCCGTGGACAGATGGCGAAAAATGAGGATTTTGAGTCAAGCTATCATGTTTTAATAAAGTTGCAATTTTATTAAGCTATATTCTTGTACCTTTTTTTTTTTATAAAGACACTTGTTTATTGCAATATCATCATATCATAACCATGATTACAAATTGATATAGCAAAACGTTAAACATGGAACAAAGCCTTTTAGTGTTTTGAAATTTATGGGTGTCAGTTGCAGAATTAAAGTACAGTCTTTTGCAAAATAAATTTTGTTCTAAGGAAAAAAATAAAGAATAGTAAAATAAAAATGCAATAAATAACGAAATAGAACAATAAAATTGGGCACACTACGATTCAAAATTACTGGGTGAGCTCGGGTCACGGGCCTATATAAGTTGGCGCCACTAATTATGTTGAATTGTATGTGTTAGCAGAAAGAAATACAGAGATGGGATTGTTTCTCTAAACTAATTCCCTTAAAATATCAAACAAGTTTCACTCGCTACTAGATGCCAGTAGAAAAAGCAGTAGCTTTCACTTTAACTTACTTGAAAATAAATAAAATTTATTTATTTCATTATTGTTATTATTATCATTATTACATTATTATTATTAACCTTTCAAGAGATTAAGAATGTTTAGTTAAAATGTTACAATTCTGGGAGGAGACACGCCCCTTGCCCCTCCTTTGCAATCAGGAAGTAGTTTAATAGGAATGTCTTTTTTTTTCTCCTCTTTTAACACGGTGGACGATTTCAAATGGATAGTGACTTGCATTTATTTTTATGTTTTCTATCGTAAGACCTAAATAAATGTTATTTAATAAAAGCAAAATCGTTTATACATTTAACATTTGTTTTGTACTCAATAGGAGATCGCAAATTATATGTGTAATTATTAGTGCAGACTAAATAACTATTATTTTCGTTAAGTGAAAAAGCATTGCTATGATTAATTATAGGATGTTTTATTTTAGAAGATTCCTGTGTTTAAATATATATTTATTTTGTTTTATTTAAATCGTCATTTTTTTTCAATGATAAAGAAATTAAGATGTTTGAGAAATATTTCTCTTTTATTTTCTGATTGCAGAAAGTCAAAGTCAATGTACCATTAACTGTTTGATAAAAATACAAACAAATACTGCGCCTTAAATATTCGAAGAAAAATAATTTTCGTATCTGTTTAATTTTTTAATAACGCCTTCGAAAGAATGTTATCAAAATGTTGCATATTCAGAAAACGAGAAAACAAAATACATTTTTAGCCGAAGAACATTTAAAATCTTAAATTAGTAAAAGTCCACTGTGCAAGTATAAACTCGTTCTCCTAAGAACTAACTAAACATATACACAATGCATTTTTGAATAATTAACGAGTCTTATCTGTATAAATCTAATATTTTGTATATTATGTGTAATCCCCAATCTTTTATTTTATGTTTTTGACCATAATTTCCCCCTCCGATCTTCAGAGCAGATTGTGATGCATAAGTCAAATAAGCTTTCAAAAATGTTTCTACAGTCAGAATAATTTGAAAGTGTTTCTTTTTAAATGATATATTTAACATGCCCTACAATTTATAACGGTGGCAAAATCCAGCCAATGAGTGTGACACAGACGGATTCGAAAATCTTAAGTACCAGATTACCACTAATGCAACTTTAATGATTCAATGTGTTTGTCTGTGACCCTCGTATTTGTTAGTATTGCAAAAGACAGCGAACTTTAGTTCTTAGATTCTGGGCGTTAATTTCCCCTTAAATCTTCCTGACAGAATGTGATACACAGGTCAAAAAAGCTTTTCAAAAATGATTCTAGAGTCAGAAAAATCTAAAAGTGTTGTTTTGAATGATATATTTAACACAATTTACACCGTTGCATACGTCACAGTATTATTACTCAAGCCAATGAATCTGCCACAGACGGATTCGGAAATCTTAAATACCAATACCACTACTGTTACCTTAAGGGTGTTCTTAAATCAAAAAGGGCAACTTTGTGACACATGCTTTAATTGATTTTTGTCCGGAATTGCATAAAAATAGCAGGTGTTATTAATCAGAAACTGTCTAATTGCACTCATTTGTTTGTTTAAAAAAACAACAACAACAAAACAAAAACAAGAACACAATAGATTTTTCATACCACGCCTTCAAAGTTGACACTTTTCAGCACATTTCCCGACGAAAGCGGAAAAACCGGTCGAAAAGCAGGAGAAAAACGGGTGATTACGTCATCGAAATAGCTTAGAACTGGATAGGTAATTTAATTATCATAAAATGGAAAAATAAGTTCGATTCGAAATCACTTCCCTAGTCAGGCATTCCAATTTTATAACTTTCTGTTAAAAAATGATTTTGTAAATGTGTCAAAACGTTTTGCGCTTGTTGAGCGAAGCAGTTAAGAACACCCTTAACGATTCAGTGTCTTTGTCTGTAAAGCTCGTATTTGTTAGTATTATAAAAGACAGTGAGAACTTTCGCTCTCACATTCTGGGTGTGGGTGTTAATTTCCCCTTAGAACTTCAGAGCAGAATGTGATGCACAGATCAAAAAAGCTTTTCAAAAATGTTTCTGGAGTCAGAAAAATTTAAAAGTGTTATTCTGTATGATATATTTAACAAAGTTTACGTCGTTGCATGCCTCACAATGTTAATATTCATGTCAATGAATCTGCCACAGACGGATTCGGAAACTTAAATACCAGAATATCCCTCCCTATTGTTACTTTAGCGGTTCGATGTCTTTGTCTGTGACGCTCGTATTTGTTAGTATTGTAAAAGACAGTGGGAACTTTCGTTCCCACATTCTGGGTGTTAATTTCCTCTTAAATCTTCAGAGCAGATTGTGATGCATAGGTTAAAAAGCTTTTCAAAAATATTTTTTGAGTCAGAAAAAATTGAAAGTGATGACGAGCTATTACTGTTGTAGCTCCATACGCGTCCTGTTTAAATTTTCTTTTTATGATGATTTTACAAAGTTTTTTAGGTTAATTATTAACTTATCGCCAGTTATTACGGTGTTTCATTACAATTGAAAGTTGTTTTAAATGATATAGATACAATACGCCGATGCTGATTTCACGACGATAAAACTCAAGCCAATGAATCTGCCACATACGGATTCGGAAACTTAAATATTATAATACCATTTTTGTTACTTTAACGATTCAATATCTTTGTCTGAGAGGCTGGTATTTGTTAGTATTGCAATAGACAGTGAACTTTTGTTCTCACATCCTGGGTGTTAATTTCCTCTTAAATCTTCAGGGCAGATTGCAATACACAGGTGAAAAAAGCTTTTCAAAAATGTTTCTAGAGTCAGAAATATTTGAAAGTGTTGTTTTTAAATATATATTTAACACAATTTGCGCCGTTGCATACCTCACAATATTAATAATCAAGCCAATGAATCTGCCACAGACGGATTCGGAAACTTACATACCAGAATGCCACTGTTGTTACTTGAACGATTCAATGTCAAACAAATATATTTGTCGGAGTACAGCTCCGGCTTCCCTGCAAAAATTACACTTTTGTGACTTCGATAGCGTCCAAAATATTTATCGAATCGACACAGAAAATAGACTGGACGTTGGTAGGACTAAAATCTCGGCGGGTATTGAAAATCAGAAATATTCGTCAACTAAAACGTCTTAAAATTTGGCTTTTAGTTTTCCCATAGAGATAACATTGTGCGTTTAAATCTTCCATTATTGAAAAGAAAGGAACAATAATGTTTGTTTTTCCGTATTGATGCTATTTTCTTGAAAAAAAAAAATCAAAATAAACTTTCTAAAGTAATTTAACATAAACTCACGTGACATTTTAAGAAACACGCATATTCCCCAAAAGCTGCTACAATTCGATCCTTTTTAATTCCGCTGATAGTGAATTTTAGCTGAAACGCTTCACGAGGTAAAATGAAAACGATGAACTTCTTCGATGAAGCTACATGATTTATCACGAATGCCTCTAAAAGGTACGAATTTCTTTAATTTGATTCGCCGATAGAGAGATTAAAATCTTAAACAGGAATATTCACATGCAAGTCATAATTGACAAAATTAATTTCAAATTTTGAAATGTATATGCTAATAACCTATTCTGCATTGCAATACTTTTGAAATTGGAAATGTAAATATGAGAGATGCATATGTAAAGTATAAGACGATGAAAATGCTATTAAATTTGATTTCATGCATAAAACAATTCTGTGATTGACTCATGGTGAAATCATTTTAACTGATTTTAATGGGTAATTTCAAACATAAGATCTTCAATGGGTAATTTCTATGTAGAATAATTTCAACCGACGTCACACCAGAATTGTTTTTTGTTCGCCCCTCAAATTTGGCTGATTGTGATTATTTAGCTCATAATAGAGGCTACAAATTGTCAATTGTAATTGCTTGTATAAAACTTGATGAGCTGGTGATGACGTGGTTGAAACTGATCTATACAGTTCAATTTTTCAGCACTTTGATCGGTCGAAGTTTATGGATTTAGAAGTTTGGTAACTTATACAGGATGTCCGAATGTATACAGGGTGTCCGAAAAGTCTGGAAACGGCCGAATAACTCGAGAAATACATATGAGATTGAAAAACGTAAATAAACGTGTTAAATATTTTTAAATAAGCTACTCAGTGATACCAAATTTGACCTTCGCAACCGACCCCCTGGGATCAGAGGGGGTCCAATTTTGAAATCTTAAATTGTAACCCCCATTTTTTATTGCAGATTCGGATTCTACGGACAAAAATACGTAAATTTTGTATTTGATGTTTATTTCGAATTTTCGTTTATCACGGTGTAATCGAGCATATTAAATCGGTACATATTTCGGCTTTTCCAACGGGATTTTCAGTGGCCGAGAGGTACGGACCTCTCAACTGGTAGACGGCAGGTGCTGGGTTCGAACCCAATCGCGGCTGTCGGCCTAACCGTTCGGAGTCTTCGTGGTTTCCTTCGAACCTTGCGTAAATACGGGTTAGGTTCCCTTAGAAAGACCCCCACGAAGGGCACCCCCCCCCTGGTCCTATATCCCTAGCGTAGATAATCGGACGACAAAAATAAACCAAACCAAACCAACGGGATTTTCCCTAATCGAAACTAATTGGGGAAAATTTTTGACGTCAAATTCCTCGTCTTTTGCAGGAATAGCGTGTCCTGAAAATCACCCATTGCGATTATTTCGATAGTGCTACACTGTTAAAAGTTTGACCCATTTCCTGCAGCGTCACTCCACAGCTATTATAGAATATCTGTTTTGTGACCAATGAGAATGCTCCATAGCACAGTAAAGTAATCGTTTTCTATAAAAGCGGTGGAGTGACGAGGCAGCAAAAGGGTCAATTTTTTTACAGTGTACTTTACTGTGTTATGGATCATTCTCATTGGTCATGAACGAGATATTCTATAAAAGCTGTGGAGTGACGCTACAGCAAATGGGTCAAATTTTTAACCGTGTAGCACTATCGAAATAATCGGCATGGATGATTTTCAGGAAAAGCTATTCCTACAAAAGTCGAAGAATTTGATGTCATAAATTTTCCCCAATTAGTTTCGATTAGGGAAAATCCCGTTGGAAAAGCCGAAATATGTACCGATTTAATATGCTCGATTACACCGTGATAAACGAGGATTCGAAATAAGCATCAAATAGAAAAGTTACGTATTTTTGTCCGTAGAATCCGAATCTGCAATAAAAAGTGGGGGTTATAATTTAATATTTCAAAGTTGGACCCCCTATGACCCCCGGGGGTCGGTTACGAAGGTCAAATTTGGTATCACTGAGTAGCTTATTTAAAAATATTTAACATATATATTTACGTTTTTCAATCTCATATGTATTTCTCGAGTTATTCGATCGTTTCCAGACTTTTCGGACACCCTGTATATATATATATGTATATATTTGTTTTAAGAAAGTAAGTACTAATCAATGTAGGAGTTTTTTTTTTAAATAACTTCTTTTGTCAAAATTTAACTTGTATTACTTTGTTATCAATTAAAACGTTAGCTCCATTGTTTTACATTATGCATATTATCTGCATCCGAATTGTTATGGCGCCGTGACCAGTTGTGATCTGACATATAAATTGACTTTCAAAAGTTTTACTTTCTATGCATGTAACGCTTCTTTTTTATTTGTGTGTGTGTGTGGGTGAACTTTTATTTTTTTGCAATTTTCCAGATCGATTTTTTTCGCGGTACTACTCTGTTATTCCGCCGACCGATTTCGCCAAATTATACAAATGGCCAAACTAATAGCTGAATTATACATATTGCAGTAATTTTTATTTTAAATAATAAAAAAACAAATAATCAGTAGAATTTAATAGAAATACAAATAAAAAATCGAAATAAAATTCACTTAATGACGTTTTAAACACGTGTATCGTATTTAATATCATTGAATTGACATTGACGATTATCCATTATTGGCATTTAATCTAATAATTTGGAAATAGTATTTTGTTCGACGGGAAAACAGAGAAGTACCTTTTTCGCTGTTTCCATTTATATTTGTAATTATATTTTACATATTCTTCGATTTTCACGATCCTGTGATTCATTCAAATTTAAATTCAAAGATATATTTCAATTGGAAATGAGACGCTTAATCCGACGCAGTAAATTGTTAGTTAATATGTTTATCATTCTTGGAGTTATAAGGATGTTTCTTTTACGCAATTCGTTATTACTTGATTATCCAGGCAACCATAAAAATATCACCAAGTTTGTCACCAGTTTGGTGGTATATCGCCATATTAGCGATTTTTTGTGCTAACTGTTATTCTCCGCATTCTCCCAAATCGATGCAATTCATATTGAATTTTACATTAAGAGAAATTAATAGAAATAAAATACAGAGAATACGATTTTGGGCATTAGGCGCATGGCTACGATTGTTATCGAGAAATGTATAATGGTATGTATGTAATAGTTACATTTGTATATTCTTATATATGTATATTTGTGTTGAGATGTTTGTATGATAGTACTGGAAAATTTCCGTAATCGGACTCGTAGACAATTTGATAATTTAGTGAGCGTTGTTTGATGTGCAAATTTCACCATTTGTTAGCTGTTCCAATTACAGTAAGTTACTCTTTTTTTTTTACCATACATGTATGTTTTGCAACTGAAATAGAAGTGAATATTCTGAAATTTATGAGATAAGCATTTTTTGTCAAAATGTTCATCTAAGATCGGAAATATGTAGATTACAAAATAAAAAATTGTTGTAAGTGTTGGAAAATGTAGCTTCTCTATTTCTTGGTTTTAAGATTTTAGGTAATTTTACTGGAAAACACGAAGCTAAAAGGCGAAGAACCCTATTAGAGAAGAATCATAAGTACTGAATTTCAGTGGAGATTTCGACAAAGTCAACTATAGCCAAGATTGCTTTATTTATGGCGACTAATTTTTAGTCATCAAATTTGGCTCAGTTTGCCAAATATTGCCAAGCGTGGTGGTAATTTGATGATGATGATGCATATAATCGGAAAAAGTTTACAACAATAAAAGATAATTCGCGTTACATAAGCTTCACTAAAAATCATAAATCAATCCTTTAATTACATTTAATAAGTTGCCTAAACATAATGCATATTTTAAGAAATGTATATATTTTTATATGTGTAACGTCTCAGATATGCTGATTAAAGGAAAGCAATTGAGATGAAAAGAACTATTCATCGTAATTCAATGTAGAAAAGTCGCATAACAACAGCCCAGATGCCTTCCGAGTATTTGCAGAATAACGATATTACAACAACTCAGGTGCATAAATGTATTAAATTTTATAGAGAAGTATAGAAGGCTACCTAACTGTGTGTGTGTTACATTTATGTGTTACAAAAATTTCTCTGATACCATATTAAATATGTCTGCGGTCTGCCAGACGTGCAAATCTTTCATGTTTCTTGCCGCTAACTCGATGGATCCACTAAAATAGCAAATAATTTGCACAGTTGTGCCTTTTCTAGCTCGCTGAGTCTTGCATTGACGAAGACAACGGCTAGTTGCTACCTTTTCGTGCTTTATTTGTGCATTTCTAATCGTTGCTTTTCTATCTTTAAATATCTATGGATCCAGTTCCAATTTTCGGATTGTCTCAACGATCTGAGCTACATTAAAGAAATCGAAATCGCTCAAACACATTCGGTGGTTATTCTTTATCTTTACCGTGGACTCTCTTATCCAATGGTTTCACTTTACTTTTAATATTTCTGAATTATTGAATTATTCTAATGTATAACAAATTACGCTGCTTAAAAATTTTGATAATTATGACTTCAGATTTACTCATGATTGCAAGAAGATATTTCAATTATGCTCTGGCATATTTCGCCACCACAAACAAAAGTTACAAATTTACCTATATCAACTTTTATTATTAAAAGCAACAGTGGAAAAAATACGATAATCATTGAAATTATTAAATCAATTATAGAGCAATTACGATAAAAAAAAAACTATCATTTATTTGATACTAACAAATACTGCTGCATTTAATGCCAAAGGGAAGGCAGTTCACTTTGTTCTTGAAGAATCAATGTGTTTTAAATAGTCCTTATAATAAAAGTCAGAAAGCTACAAATATACAGCCCAGTATGGATCCAGTGTTATTTTTTATTGTTGACAATTTTTCAATGATCAGATGTTTTCTTATACCTGACCTTGAATAAAGATATCTCGAAGGTAAAACACATAGTACTAAGTCTTTTAGAGGCTTATTTGTTTAAATCCTTGCAGGTATTAAGTAGTTACATCCTGTAAAATACATACCTATAGAGACATACCTCCCAGAGACATTCTATAAAAAGACATTTTGGTTCTTCGCGGGCAAAAAAAGCTTAAGTCTTTTGAAAAATATTTCACATTAACAAATTTATTGAGACAAAAAAAAAAAAAAAAAAAAAAAAAAAAAAAAAACGATTAGAAAACGCAGTTTTGAAAGACACTTAACTTACTTTGCATGGATGAAATTTTAAACTACCACTGATCATTTATGCAACGACGCAAATATGTACTGCTTCCAGCTAACTTAAATGATTTGAAGATGCCTGTACTATCTTTAAACATCTTAACTTAAGATATAAAACAGCACTCAGTAAATAATCGAGGTGGACGCACTTTTACACATAACATATTTAATACACAGAATTCACTGCACACGACATACACATATTGTAAACACAGAACAATAATCTGGAACTCAGATACATTATGTTCCTTACATAATTCTATGGAATAGACAAGGGGCGCCATCTACAGTGTTACCTGAAAAGTAAAAGTATAAAATACCACAGCTCTTCCCCACTTAGTAATGAAGTCGGTCAGGAGCTCTTCGATGTCTTCTGGACCTTCTAAGTACCTGTGGAGAAGAAGAAGAATTAGTTTTTACATGTTCAGGAGCATCAACTGTAGCACTAGTAGGAACCGACGGTTTTGGGAGAATGTTATCCGAACTAGTTGAATTAGAACTCGAGGAATCAGGATCACGAAAGTCAGTTGGAGTAGGATCTGGAGCAACTGGAACATGAGAGTCAACTGGTGGCGGATCTGTGAAACTTGACTGTAAGGGTGGAAAATCATCTTGCTTCACCTTTGCATTTTCACTTCTAAAACTTTCTGCAACATTTTCTTCCGAATTTGGATCAGTAGTTAAAGAAATATCTTCCCCTACATTAGTTATTTGATCCACATGCCTTTTCCAAATATTTGAACCAACTTGAACTCTGTAATGTAATTTCCCTTCTCTTGCTACGATTCGACCAATTTTCCATTTGGCTTCTGGCGTATAATTTCTTACCGCTACTTTCTGGTTGATTTCAAATTCTTTTACTTTAACTTTAGATTTCCTTGCAGTTTGCTTTTCATGAACAAAATTTTCAACATTCGGCACGATCAAATCTATGTTTGTTCTTATGTGACGCTTTAGAAATAACGATGCAGGACTTTCCCCCGTTGTAACATGTGGCATCTTCCTGTACTGCATAAGAAAGTTATTCAGCTTCATTTGTAAAGTACCTGGTTCAGACGCTAAGGCTTTTAATCCACGTTTGACCGTTTGCACATATCTCTCAGCCTGTCCATTTGTAGATGGATGGTACGGTGCACTAAACTTATGTTTTACACCATGACTTTTTAAGAATATTTCAAATTCTTCAGATGTAAACTGCCTAGCATTATCTGATACCAAAGAAATAGGAAAACCGTATCGTGCAAAGAGAGAAGAAAGACAAATAATTGTATTTTCTGAAGTTGTACTAGGAACTATAAATACTTCTGGCCATTTACTATAAGCATCAACCACTAACAAAAGCATTTTTCCATTAACAGGACCAAAATAATCAATATGAATCCTTTGCCATGGAGCTGTAGGCCATTCCCAATGATGTATATCAACTTTGGGAGGGTTATTTTTCAAATTTACACAAATAGAGCAATTTCTTGCAATATCTTCAATATCATGGTCTATTCCTGGCCACCATACAAAACTACGGGCTAAAGATTTCATTTTCACTATACCAAAATGACCAAAATGTAATTCCTTTAATATTTGTTGTCGATGAATTTCTGGGATAACTACCCTACAACCTTTTAAAATACAACCATGCTGAAGAGTAAATTCTTCTTGTTTACCACCAAAAAGTAAATTCTTAGGAATTTCTGAACCAGAAATGAGATGCTGAAAAATTTGTCGCAAAAGAGGATCGGTTTTTGTAGCTGAAGCAATAGATTTAGCATTTAAAGGTAAAACAGAAAGTTGATTTATTTGAATGATTTCCGATTCATCAAGTCCCTCATTTGAATTATATTCGTGGGGTAAATCTTCACTACGTAATGGAAGACGTGAGAGTGCATCGACATTACCGTGTTCAGAAGTTTTCTTATAACGAATGTCATACTGGAACGTTTGTAAATATATGGCATATCTTTGCATTCTAGCAGCTGATAAAACAGGAATACTTTTAGAAGGTGAAAAAATTGAAACTAGTGGTTTACTATCAGTAAACAAAGTGAATCTGTTACCGTACAAATATTGAAAAAATTTCTTAACACCAAATATTATTGCTAATGCCTCCTTATCTACTTGACTATACCGTTTTTCGGCATTATTCAAGGTTCTGGATACAAATCCAATAGGCTTTTCAGTCTTGTCTGGCATCACATGCGAAAGAACTGCAGAGATACCATATGGAGAAGCATCAGTAGCTAAGATTAAAGGTAATTTCGGATTGAAATGCGTCAGCACTCTGTCCGAAGTAATTTCTCTTTTTATTTTTTTAAACGCTTGATCACATTTGTAAGACCAGTTAAACTTCACATTCTTTTTAAGCAAATTATTCAAAGGATGTGCAATTGTCGATAAATTTGGCACAAATTTAGCGTAATAAGTTACCAGACCAAGAAATGCTTTAACCTGGGAAACATTTTCTGGCCTAGGGGCATTTACAATTGCTTCTATTTTATCTGGTGTTTTATGAATACCATGTTTATCCACTTTATACCCACAATAAGTAATTTCATCTGCCATGAAGAATGATTTTTCCTTATTTATCCGAATATTATAATTCCTCGACCTTTCTAATACTTGCTTTAACCTTTGCAAATGAATTTCGTCCGTTTCCCCAGTTATTCCTATATCATCAATAAAAATTGTAATTCCCTCAATTCCACTTAAAATTTGTTCGATTTTTCTTTGCCATATAGCAGGAGAACTACTAAGACCCATTGGTAATTTAAGAAACTGAAATAATCCTTTAGGTGTATTAATAGTTAATAATTCTTGGGATTCCTCATCAACGGGCAATTGGAGGTATGCTTGATTCAAATCAATTTTTGTAAAATGAACACCACCACTTAAAGTAGCTAACATATCTTCTATTTTAGGCAAGGGATATTTTTCTACTTTCAGATATTTATTTAATGTGACTTTAAAGTCTCCGCATAAGCGTATTTTACCATTAGATTTTACCACTGGAACAATCGGGGTTGCCCACTTGCTATTTGTATCTGGTTTAATTATATCTGCTTCTTGTAATCTTTGTAATTCCTCATTGACTGCAGCACGTAGTGCATAAGTAACAGTCCTAGCCTTACAAAATATGGGTGTAGCATCCTTTTCAAGGTAAAGCTCTGCCTTTAACCCTTTAATTTCCCCTACTTTATCAGAAAACAAATCAGAAAAATCATTTAACAATTCTTGTAATTTATCAGAATAATTTACAGTCTCATTAACATAAACAGATCTTAAATTATGTGGAAAAATATCGAATGCAGAGGCCCAATCTCGGCCAAATAATAATGGAAAAGTATCTTCTTTTATCAAATATAATTTTAACTTTTCTGTTTTATTTTCATAAGTAACATTTACTTCAACATAACCTACAAGTTTAAAAATTTCACCAGTTGCAGTTTTTAACTGAACATCTGGGGGGAATATTTTATAATCAGGAAAAATTCTGCGAAATCTTTTTAAAGGAACAGCCGAAATTCCCGAACCGGTGTCCAATTCCATATCCGCTCTGGCTTTATTTTCAATTAACACAGATAATTTAATAGGATTTGCACCTGTATTTTTTATAGTTAATACATTTACTGTATCTACCGAATTTACGTGTTTTTGGAAAGTTTTACTTCTACATACTTTTCCAATATGGCCTTTTTTCTTACATATTTTACAAGTAGCATTAATAAATCTACATGAATTGGCTAGATGGGAAGTATTTCCGCATCTATAACATTTTAATTTACTTTTATTTACTTCAGGAATTGTATTATTTATATGATTGTTGACATTTGACTTCTGACAATCGTTAGAAAATTTCTTTGGGTGTACAATCTTTGAATTTGAAATTTTATTAATACTGAAATTTTTATTTTTAATTTCAGAAATTTCAATATCTACATTGTGTAAGGATAACGCTTTTTCAACTGCTTTCTCAAAAGTTAAATCCTCTACTTGCGTAATCAATTTATTTTGAATGCTTTCGCTTTTCAAACCGCGTAAAAATTGTTCCAATAAATTTTCATTTAATGTATCACCCGTAAAACAACAAAAAGTTGTATTTTTCTTTAATCTAGCAGCAAAATCTTGAACTGATTCCGACTCATTTTGGTAACACTTACGAAATTTTATTCTTTCAATAAATTTGTTGGGGGCGGGGCTTAGATGCTTTATCAATATGTCAACAATTTCAGAATATTTTAATGTTTCACATTGTTTCGGGAAACATAAATTACTCAGTAAATTATAAAGCTTAGGACCCATGCAAGATAAAAGGGCCGCAACTTTTTTTTCCTCTTTTAATTCATTCAGAATAAAATTCTGCTCCAGGCGTTTAATATAAGCCTGAAATGTTTCTACTTTATCATCATACTCTTTAAATGAGAACATCGTATTTTTTATGCAATAAGACAGGAAAAAAAAGTACTTTAAAATTCAATGTACTTACCACCCCCTTGTTTTATAGCTGCTGATATATTCTGGAAAGCTGCTGTTACCTTGAATAGTCGTCGAACTCAAAAACGAAAGAAGGAGCCATTTCTATTTGGCGCTCCGTTATTCTTTTAATATTTTTGCGGTACAAAGTTTTATCCCATCCTCGTCGCCAATTGTACTATCTTTAAACATCTTAACTTAAGATATAAAACAGCACTCAGTAAATAATCGAGGTGGACGCACTTTTACACATAACATATTTAATACACAGAATTCACTGCACACGACATACACATATTGTAAACACAGAACAATAATCTGGAACTCAGATACATTATGTTCCTTACATAATTCCATGGAATAGACAAGGGGCGCCATCTACAGTGTTACCTGAAAAGTAAAAGTATAAAATACCACAATGCCATATGTCTTTTCCTCAAAAACATACAAGATAAAGAACATAATCAAGAAGTACTTCTTAAATCAAATGGTCTATAATAAAAAGTTAGCAGACGATAATTATTAAATAATAAGATGACCACGCATCTCAATTTCATTCTGGACATTGCTCATCAGCTGAATTCAGAGATGGAGTGAGGATTGGGAAAAGGTGCATTGATTACGACAAAAGTTTTTGTCTGTGGCCCGAGGTCTGAACCTCGAGACTTGCCACAGTCGATAATGGCTCATTTTGATGATTTTCATGGACCATTTCTAAATGGAAAAATTTCCTTTAACAAGCCGATTTGTAAATATTGGAAAGGAGAAAATGCCTTATGCTCACGAACATTGTCAAAAATGCTGCGGACATTTTTCTAAAGGTGTTATCACATAAAACAACCTATATTTTAGTATATTTTGTCGTTTACAGGAAGTGTTCATTAAAGTGCTTTTCGCTAAGAATAGGCATGACCAAATTAGAAGGATGGAAGAACTTGCTGACAGATTAGTATTAAAGCATAAGATGAAACAACTGACTACTGAATTGAACGCTTTAAAATGAAAATTTAACAATTGTTGTTTCAAACTTATTTTTATACTATTAAAAAATAATCATAAAGCAAAGCATACCTTCAAATATCATCTTTTATGTATATGGTTTCCCATGCTCCGACATTTCGGCCTGACGGATACTAGTTTTCTAGAATTGGAAGTGACAAGCGCGCTTCCTCAAGTTGCATCAGAAATGCGAAAATGTCAAAATGAACAATGCATTTCGCACAATTACAACAAGACTACCACTATTTTTACTTTGACCATTCAATGTTTTCCTCTGTGACGCTATTATTTGTTAGAATTTCTTAAGACAGTGAACTTTTGTTCTCACATTCTGTGTACTTATTTCTTAATCCATTGAACCGCCATATGTTTTTGTTTTATTAATGATACTCATACTTTCTAAGTATCATTACGAATAGAAAAACCTGAGAGATGTTGGAGTCCAATCCTCTATTTTATTGAAATAACCCAACCGTTATTTTTAAAACTGTTTATTTCTGTTATAAGAAAATATGCGTTTTATTTTTTAAAATTATTTATAAAGATTTAAATTTATACTTGTTTACCTTTTATAACTAAAGCCAATTCAACGATAACGAAACATGGTTTAAGTAAAACATGTGTAAAAAATGTATATTTAAATACTAATAATAATCCAATATGGCTGAACATTTTACCATTTATTCAGCTTTTTTAGCCATTATTCTTATTGAAAATAAAGCGATAAACTAGCAAATATAAGGAACAGCATCAAATGACGAGTTGCTGTACTTTTTAAGCATGAGACAGTTCGAGCATTAGCGTCCACACAAGTTCAGTGTGATAGAAAATTTTAATTACCTAGTAGAACTTGCGAGAATTGACCGACAGTTATGTCTCTGTGCCTCACTGTTTCCCATTTCTTCCCACGAATTGCGGATTACTTGAGCTATTTGGAGTATTTTTCAATCTTTCATGTGAATTAATTAATTTTACGAAACATTAATATAAAATAGCTTTAAGCATTTTGTAATTTGTGCAGACTGCATTTCACATATGAATAAAAGTAGATTTCCTTTCTTTAAAAAAAAGGGTGTTTAAATCGTCTTTCACATCAGAAAATTTCATCGATATTATAATATTTTTATGCTTTACTTGTACGGTCATTCATCACATAAGATATCGTTGTATTTTCTGGAACTGGAAGTGAGAAGCTCGCTTCTGCAAGTTGCGTAAGAATAAGAAACATGGACAATACATTTTACACAATTACAACCAGAATACCATTATTGTTGTGTTGCCACAGACAAAGAAACTTCCTTTTAATTGTGGTTGTTACTTAGACCATTCAATGTCTTTGTCTGTGACGATCGTGTTTGTTAGTATTTTAAAGACAGTGAGCTTTTGTTCTCATGTTCTGTGTGTTTATTTCTTAATCCATTGAATCGACATATGTTTTTGTTTTATAAATGAGATTTTTTAGAATATCCTTACGAGTAGAAAAATCTAATGAGATGTTGCAGTCGAAACCTCTGTTATATTGAAGTAGCCCAGCCGTATTTTTTAAAACGGTTTATTTGGGTAATAAGAAAATACGTAAAGATAATGTCTTAAATTAATAAAGATCTTAAATTATGTGTAAAGATTTAAATTTATACTTGTTTTGTCTTTTATAACTAAAGCCAATTCAACGATAAAGAAACACGGTTTAAGTTACACATGTGTGGAAAAAAAAATTAATAATATGGCAAAATAATCTAATATGGCTGAACATGTTTCAATTTTTCCAGCTTATTCTTATTGAAAATAAAGTGATAAGCTAACAAATTTAAGCAACAGCAGCAGGTGACGAATTGCTGTTCTTTTTAAGCATGAGGCAATTCGAACATTAGTGTCTACGCAAACTCAGTGTGATAGAAAATTTCTATTACATAGTAGAACTTACGAGAGTTGACCGACAATTATGTCTCTGTGCCTCACTATTTCCCATTTCTTTCCTTCCACGAATTGCTGATTACTTGCGCTGCTTGGAGTATTTATCAATCTTTATTGTGAATTAATTAATTTTATGAAACATTCATATAAAATAGCTTTAAACATTTTGTAATTTATGCAGACTGCATTTCACACATGAATAAAACTAGATTTCTCTTTTTTTTTCAAAAAAAGGGATGTTTAAAATTATCTTTTACACCAGAAAATTTCAAAGAAAAATTATTACAGTAACACAAACATTAATTAGGCTGTAACTGTCATTTTTTTTAACCGACTTCAAGGAGGAGGTTATGATTTCGACCTGTATGTATTTGTTGTTCACTCATAACTTCCGTAAATATGAATCGATTTTAATAATTCTTTTCTAGTTTGAAAGTGTAAGATGCCCAGATGGTCCCATTTCAATTTTATCAAATTCTTGTGATTAGAACTTTTTAAAAATAAAAACATGAAAATTCCAACTCTTTTTGAAGTAGCCATCCAATTAGAAGCGTTCATTTTTCAGGTAATCGCAGGCTTTCATGTCGGATCACACACATCAGATATGTGTGTACAATAAATAAATAAAATGTTAGGCTATAACTTTTACACCGATAATAGATCTTTTAATTTCATTAAATTCTGATGATTAGAATGTTTTTAAATAAAAGAATGCGGATTTGATAAAAAAAAAATAATAATGATTTGTCGCAAATCATCTTTCATTGTTGCAATGTTTTCAAATCATAACCATATTAAAATTAAGTATTCATATGCGTTAGTGCCAAGTTGTCGCTAAGCTTGATACTTTTTTTGAAGTCGGTTAGTATTTTTTTCTAAAAAGCATATTTTTTAAAATATTTTTTTAAAATCGGAAGCGACTCGCTCGCTTCTGTAAGTTGCAATGCAACAGAAACAATGCATTTCGCACAATGATATTATGTAGGTAGGTAATGGCGCAATTATACATTCTGTGTAAACGAATCTGTAAGGTCAACATGCAGCATTAGCTGCAACAGTTTCTCGAAAGACGCCGTATGATTGAGATTTTATATGTGAAACATTAACTGAAACTTTAACAACTCCAAGTGGAAAATGCCGCGTGCTGCGCGTAATCTGACAAATATCATAGAAGCATATTGTCTGCGTCACTCCTCAAAATGGCGGCCATCAGTATAATATGCAGCTTGTTTGTATTGAAAATAAAGTATTTAATATTTAGACGCAAGAAATGACTTTTTTATACGCGAGAAGTTTACATTAAGAAATATTTAATCGGATTCATGTCACATTTTACGTCACCAAAAAAAAAAAAAAAAAAAAAAAAAAAAAAAAAAAAGGATCACTTGGCAATTACAATTAGAAAACACCTTTAATTTTAGATGAGAGTAAGGTGCAAATGTTCTAAGTAGCAAGTAAATATTTACAAAATTTAAAAGTATTTTTACTTATTTATTAATCTTACATTTCGCTTAACAATATGATTAATTGCAATGTTAAGGAGTTTTGAATATATTTCTACTGTTTATGGAAATTTGATAGTGTTTTGTCTATACTTGTCGCTAAATTCGCCAATGTTAGTAAACCAATTTTTTTTTTTTTCATCTTGAATGTGACATTACAAAAAAAAAAAAAAAAAAAAAAAAAAATATTAGATTAATGTTTTTGCCTGTTATATAAATCTTAAAATACATCCGATTACACAATTTTTGCTGTGTGGAATTTTTAAAAATATTGCACATTTATCCTTTTACCTTGTATGCATATCATTTGTCCTGTTAAATTATATTTGTTGACTACTAATCGTATTTCCAACAAACGAATCATGTAACTAGAAAACTTTTATGAATTATACTGCTTAAATCTCTTTTTAAGAAAGTTTTGGAATTTTATTAGACGAATTATTAATGTAAACGTTGACTTAATTTTTTTATTATTCAGTGTTTTTATAAGGATTATTGTATAGTATTAACATTAAAAATAAAATATTGTAAATAATATAATAATTAAATAATGTATTAAAAATTAAACACTGTAAGAGATCTTTAACCATTTAAACAACAATTATATTTTCCACTCATTTTTATTAATGCAGTACATCCGAAATTTCTGAGGAATAATATTCAGTTATTCCTCAGTTATATATTCAGTTATTCTAAATTATCCATAAAAAGTACTTTCTTTTCTTTTTTCTTTCTTTCTTTTCTTTTTTTTTCTTTCATTTTTTTTTTTTTTTTTTTTTGGTGAGTGTGTGAAGCAGACGTGAGATATATCATGCTCTTTATTGTATTTTCATGCTATATATTTAAAAATGATTTCTGTGAAAAAAAAAAAGGGCGTCTGCATAATATGGCTATTATATCTTTAAAAATATATTTTTTTTAATTATAAATATTTGAAAAATAATTTAATTATTTTTGATTGATACAATATGTATCATATAATTTTTATTTATATTTAATTGAGAGGTCTTTACATGGTGTGTTAGTAACATGAAGAAGCCGTTGGACATCCCTTTTTAGCTGTGTTCGTAATTATGTAAATTACGTAGCACCTATAGTTATTCAGTTCGTCCGTCTGACCGTCTGTCATGGGGAAAAAAGTTTCATATGCATTTTAATCGTTTGAACATTGAAATATATAATTATTACATAATTTTGTCGAGTCATTTCAAATTTTATGAAAATCAGATGCATAGATCAATTACAGGGACAATCAAAAGAATTACGTTACATTACAGTCAGTTTGGAAAAAAGTTTCATATGCATTTTAATCGTTTGAAATTTAAAATATATGTACATATTACATAATTTTGTTGAGTCATTTCAAATTTTATGAAAATCAGATGCACAGATCAATTACAGGGACAATCAAAAGAATTCCGTTATATTACAGTCAATGGGAAAAAAGTTTCAAATGCATTTTAATTGTGTTACACCCATTCATACATAATAAAATGTACATGCATCTATGAAATACATATTATAATATACATTCTTCACTATTTGTGGTGCAAAGAAATTTTTTTATTGATTTAAAAGGCCACACAAAAGTATTCCATTACATAATGGTATAGGGAGAATATTGTTTGGTGCGCGTTTTAATTGTAATTAAATATTTAATATTTTATGAGATTGATATACGTTGCTGAAGTGTAATAAAAGTTACTTCCAGTATATTTACAGGAACACAAAAAGGATTTCGACCACTATACTATATCCGAAGCACTGTCTATTATAACAGCAATATTTGAATATTTTAAAACTTCATTATTGTACGAACGCACCTCATTTGCTACACTTCATGTGTAATTTTCAACTTGTTTCTGTTTAAAGTCCTTTTTCAGAATAAATGGAATTATAACTGGCGTACTTCTGTCTAGTTGTACTATGATATTTTACTAAAAGAATAAGAACTATGTTTAGCAAATGTCTGCTAGTGGTTAAATACAAAAAATATAAATTAAATATACTATGAGATTTTAATTTTTAACATATTTTCAGAGATATGAAAATCGACAAAACGCTATCAAAGCTCATAAAAAGCAAAAATCCATCAAGAACTTCTTAAATTGCAATTAATCTCATTTTAAAATAAAATACAAGATTAATAATTATAAAACTTTTTAATTTTATTAAAAATGTACTTACACAATTGATATTAAACGCTATAAACGCTAATATAACGCTCCCTCTGTCCCAAATTAGTTGCGACATTTGAGAAACTTTTGTACTGATTATTGATATTTATGGTTTCATGATTCTGTTTTAGTATTTTTCAGAGAGCTTTACTATTAATCAACAAAACTTACGTACCTAACATTCCCCCTGTCATTAAATAAATCAATATTGGATTAGTTTAAAAAATCCCGGTTCACACGCTATTAAGCCACGCCCCAATTTGCAAAGATTCTTTTAACAGTAATCAGTGGCGTAGCTACGCTTTTTGGCGCCCGGGGCAGGGTTAATTTTTGTGCCCCCCCCCCCCCCCCCAAAAAAAAAAGAGATTATATTTTTCGGAAGAAGAAACAAAATAGTCTTTTTGACTTGTACTGGGAGGAAAAGGCATCTTCACCTTTTCTTGTTTTTAAGGATTCGGTAAATTTTATTCAAACACACCAAACTAAAATGCATAGAATTGGATTACTGAAGATTTCCAATTTTCATCAATATTGAACTTGAATGGCAATTTCAAAAACTTAGCGGTACGTTCACGGATATGTTTATGTTTTTTTAAGCATGTGGGATGCAGAGATCGATTAGGGTTATATGGAGCCCATGGTCTAGCACCTGTTTGAGGACACCTTGCAGTTCCTATACATTTTTTTTTGAGGGGGGGGGGGAGAAAGTTGTAAAGGATAAGGAATGGATTATTATTAGATATTACGATACGGTTTCAAAACTAATCAAAATATATTTTTGTTTTTGAGAAAATAATGCGGAAACTACAATTTTAAAATTTTAAAAGAAAAATCATTTTACTAAATTTGAAACCCCAGCAACAATGGGTCCAAGGATATGGCCTTATAGGCCTGTGCGGTAATCTGGCTCTGTATTGGAAATAGCGACAAAGTGAATAAATTTGAAAAAAAAAACCACACATTTACTAAAACTGCTAAGTTATGATACGTTCGATTATAGTAACAAAATCTCTTGATTCAAAACTGCAGTCACCCTAGAATTTCAAATTGCTGTAAGCATCCATTTTTAAGGATGGATGGGAAAACAATAAAAGGTCTGGAATTCTTATGGTAAATCAAGATAGCCAACGAATTTGTTTGAGATCTTAATAAACCTTTAACATATTCTCATTTACATGACAATGATCAGGTATCAATATAGAGAGAGATATGCTATAGATGAAAATGATAAAAACTAAAATCCTTTTGAAATTCAAAAATTTAAATTAAAATCCATAAATTCTTTTTCACAAAATCCATTTTACTCCTTGAATTTTGTTTTTCAGCATGACATTTATTACGTTCACCAGTAAAATCAGAGAGTAACTTAAAATGGAACATACTGACGTTTAGGCAATTCTTCTTTCGTATGTGGCTAAATCTTTGTATGTTTCAGATTCCAGGAATTATGCGGATCTTGACCATATGTCAATCAAGAGCTAATTAACCAATTAAACTAAACGTTTCTCGCAAATTGACATCTTCGCCCCCTACTGGAAAATATTATAAAGCCTCAACATATCTGAACAGCAACAAAAAAGTTTAGATTTGGCAATTCTGATAACCCTGCATAATCTACAACCATGTAGAGCCCGAAATTGGCGTAAATAAGTCGTAAGATCTCCGATCGAATTCACCGAGATGATTGTACGATGCAATGACGAAAGAGTTCGGACCAAAGAGGTTCCCGAGTCAAATTATTTTATTCCATTGATCTCTCAGTCATTCCCGTAATTTACATAGATAGATGTAGTTTTCTCTAATGCATATGCGCTGAATTTAAATATATGTAAAATAAATTGAACTTTTAAATCGACGAAAACAAATGTTTGTAGTGGTCGTACTAGGAAACCAGAAAAGTCCTACTTCGTTTTTTTATTCGATTTAAGTGGGAAAATTTTGGGGTAGGTCGCTCATATTTCATTATTTGGTTTTTTCAATGACAATTTGACGGAAAAATGGAGTTTCCAATAAGGAAGAATGAACATTTTTTCTTGTTGTTCTTTCGACAACATACTTTTTGGATTGGTTTAAGGAAGCTTTCATTTTAAATATTTATATGGAATGCTAAGAACAGCAAAACTCAGCGTGAAAACCAATCTACGTGTGTCCGTGTGTATGACGGAGAGGACGAAAAATATCTTCCACACATAGAACTCTGAAATTTTTGGTAAGGGTAGTTTCGACAAGGCAAATCCTATCCTAATGCATGTGAGACTCGAAATTTTTATTTTCTTTTATTTTCTTTTTTCTTATAGTCGAGAATATCAATTAAAAACTCACCAAAAATGCGATTTTCCCCCCCACAAAATGGCAAAAATCGCACACTCATCTGAATTTGATTTCCCAGTGGAAAGAAATTAAGAATTTTCACTTATCAGCGAAAAAAAGAGAAAAACTAATTAAGATTTCAATTTGAAAATTTCAAAGCACACTATATAAACAAAATTATAATTTGTTTTGAAAGTCGTTCGGTAACTTTTTAACCGACTTCCAAAAAGGAGGGGAGGTTATCAATTCAACAAGTATGTAATTTTTTTTTTAAATGTACGATTACCGATTACTCTGAAACTATGCAGCCGATTTCTGTTATTTTTCTTTTAAATGAAAGAGAATGCTTTCCAATTGGTACCACTTCCGTTTTATCGAAATTGGTCCAGTACTTTTTTAGTAATTAGGCAAAAACTAATAAAATTAGTGATTTCTTGCTAATTAGAAGTGTTGAATAAGTTCGCTGAACGGATTGCAGACAGAATGGCCGAGCGGTCTAAGGCGCTAGATTTAAACTCTGGTTCTCGAAAGAAATCGTGGGTTCGAACCCCACTCCTGACATTCATGTATACAATAGCATTTTCCGTATTATAATTTTTACATACGTATTTTACAAATTAAATACTAATTATGCTATTAAGAATATTTTGTATTTAACCGTTATCACAGAGTATCGGAGGTCTTTTATCAACTCAATACTTTAACAGTGAAAAGTACTAAAATAATAGACTTGCGAAAAGTAAGGCGTCTGACTTAAGATCTGGTTCTCGAAAGAAAGCGTGGGTTCGAACCCGACTCCTGACATACGTGTATAATAGGGTGGAGCGAAAAAAATTTTTTTTTGAAAATCAAAAACGGGTAGGTGCCAAAAGTTGCCTTTATACTAGTACATCAACTGCGTGAAATTTTACCGCTGAAAAAAAATGGCTTGAGTCTGCGCTTTTGCTCCAAAAATCGAAATTTTGGGTAAAATTTGTCATTTTTTGACATTTTTTCAAAAAAATTAAAAAATTTCTACAGAGCTGGTTAGTATTTAAAAGTGTTGAATAGACCTTTATATTTATCTGCTTAACATATTTAAACTATAAAACAATATGTTTATTCCCTATAGCTGGAGCAAAACAGACAACTTTTAGTAAGAAAACAGCATTACCACTCTATTGGGTTATATAACGAATTGTTGTTTTCAATACAGCTCTTGTTTTCAAAACTACCTTGGACATGCGTCGTGGAGTTGACTATATTTCCTATACCATCCGGCCCAACTATTCGATCATCTTAGTACAGTGTTTTATTTATACATTGATTTGTGATTTTCTTTATAAAAATTTGGCATGTTTTCGATGCTTCCTCCTTGTTCATCAATTCTTTGCATCCACATGCTGCTGTAACTATCTTCATGTATATTTTTACAGTTTATACAAAAAAAATGACAAACAGAGTAATGCACGGGAATATTATTAAAGGGATCTATTCGGCCATCTATTATATTTATCAAACTTACATTCAGTTGATGAATAATGATTGGAAGTTCTGTTACCACAACATTTTTTCAGTAAATTGTATTTTTTTTACGTAATGATTTGCTTCAAAGATGATTTCAGATATTTCAACTATAAGTATGCCATCATTTATTCTACTTTTGCATTTTTTATATGTTGAGAAGCGAGCTGTTTAATGTGATGGTGATCGTCAGCTAAAATTGCAATGAAAATTTGTTCTCCATGTGTAAAGCAACCGCTGTTGTAAATAACTTTTTTTGCATTAGTTTTATGCCGTTTAATAAGTGTTTTCGTATCCAGTTAATTTCCTATTAACTTTTAGATCCCCTTTTTATGAGTGGACAACATTTGATGGTGAAATGTCCTGGGCATAAACTTATAATGCATTTTACTTTATGAGGGAATGGGCGGATATCGACTATAAGTGCTCATTTAAAATTAGGAGAATTTTATTTGTCACTGTGAACCATTTTGCATGGGGTAAGCTTAGAATTGTCTATGATATTGAATCATTCGCTACTTCAACTCCAGTGAATTTCCTTTGCGTCAATTATTAGAGAAGTCTATATAAAACGTTCTAAGCTACATGGATTCACTGTATCAATAAGGAAAATCTTTGTCTACGTAATATTCACTTCCTATTGCAATTTATTTTTTATAAAATAGAGAAATTATTTTCTCAAATTGAGAAAAAGATACTCAGAACAGACTAGAAATTTCTGTCGGAGATTGCAAAGCTAATTCATAAGGAAAGCTATTTCTCAGAAAGAATGGGGAATAGAAATGTAGAAAACATCTCACAGAAAAGACAGCTCATAAAGTTAATAAAATTTTCCGCTTTATATAAGCACAGATTGGCAATCAGCGTCTATATGTTCACTCACCAAATGTATAATCCAAGTTTATACCGCGGGATGTTTCATACCAAATGTACTACACACCTAAATAATATATCTAAAATCTTATTAGAAATTACTAGACTACGTAACAACACAGGAACGACATAAAGCATACTAAAACTTCTTTAGAAATATTGTTGTTTTACACGCAAATTTTGTTTGCAATCCTCTGTGACGATCGTCATAATGTTAAACAGCTAACATCTCAGCATATATTCAATGTAATAGGTTCAATAAATGATGGCATACTAGAAACTGAATTCATACAATCAATTTTTAGGCAAATCATTGCATATAAAATGTAATTGATTGAAAGACTTCTGTGATAACAGAACTTCCAATCATAATGTACTAATTGCATGAAATTTTAATGAAGATAATAGACTGCTGACTAGGTTCAATTAAGGACACACCCAATACATTACTCAGCTTCTCTTTTGTTATACATGGTATAAAAATATACGTGCAGCAGGTCACACCAGCATGATCCAAATCATCCAAAGTCTGTGAATACAAAGAAGAGATAAATTACTTTGATATATAGAAAACTTATACTCGTCTTCGGGAAAAAAAATAACAATTCAATGCATAAATAAAACACTGGGCCTAAATGATTGGGTGATTGAGACGGGTGGGATAATGCAACCACCTCTATGAGTTATAAACACAATAGTTTTGAAAGCAGCTAGGTAAGAAATGCATTCAAAAGAACATTTCGTTGTATGCTCCAATAGAGAGGTTAACGCTGATTTTTCACAAAAAGTTGTCAGATTTGCTCCAATTATACAGACTACAGATATTGTTTTATACTTTAAATATGTTAAGCAGATAAATATAAAGGTCTAAGCAACACTTTTAAATACTAACCAGCTCTGTAGAAATTTTTTAATTTTTTTGAAAAAATGTCAAAAAATGACAAATTTTACCCAAAATTTCGATTTTTGGAGAAAAAGCGCAGACTCAAGCCATTTTTTTTCAGCGGTAAAATTTCACGCAGTTAATGTACTAGTATAAAGGCAACTTTTGGCACCTACCCGTTTTTGATTTTCAAAAAAAAAAAAAAAATTTTTTCGCTCCACCCTAGTGTATAATATACCGTAATTTTTTTCCGTATTATATATTTTTTTTAACCGACTTAAAAAACGAGAGGAGGTTATCATCAATTCGACGCGTATGTATTTTTTATGTATGTTCACCGATTACACCAAAACTATCCAACCGATTAAATTAGTAGCTGTGTTAAATGAAAGAAGTTGCTCTCGATTCGGTATCACTTTCATTTCATCGAAATTGGTTAAGTACTTTTTTATCAATTAGGTAAAAACTAATAAAATTAGTGATGTCTCGCAGATTAAAAATAATATGGACGTTGAATAAGTTCGCGAACGGAATGCAGTCAGGATGGCCGACCGGTCTAAGGCGTTTGATTTAAACTCTGGTTCGCGAAAGAAAGCGTGGGTTTGAACCCCACTCCTGACAAACGTGTGTACAATAATCTTTCCCGTATTACAATTTTTATACATATATTTTACAAATTAAATACTAATAATTATTAACCGACTTGAAAAAACGAGGAGGAGATTATCATTTCTACGCATATGTATTTTTTTTATACAATGTTCACCGATTACTTCAAAACTATTCATTTGATTTATATGGATTTTGATTTATTGAAAGACGTTCCTCTCGAATTGTTGCCACTTCCGTTTCAGCAAAATTGGTTCAGTACTTTTTTAATAACCAAGCAAAAACTAACAAAATTAGTGATTTCTCGCAAATTAATATTGATTTTTGCAACCGTTTTCTCAATCATAAGCTAATATATATATATATATATATATAAAAAAAAAAACTAAAAAGTGAAAAATAAACTTTTTTACCAAAAACGGAACAGACTTCAAAAACTACTGCAAAGTAAAAAACATTTTTTTTACAGAATAATTAATAAGAAATTAAACAAAGAGCATTGTATTTATCATGCGTTTTGTTAGATTTATGTACATTGAATTGATTTTTTGGAGTCGGCGCCAGCCAAGCCAAGTTAAATGTAATTATTCAATATTAGAAACTTAGCTTTAATTATGAACTTAGCTTGGCTTGGTTGGCACAGACTCCAAAAAATCAATTTAATGGGCATAAATCTAACAAAATAACGCATGATAAACACAATGGTCTTTGTTTAATTTCTTATTAATTATTCTGTTAAAAAAAAAAAAATATTTTTTACTTTGCAGTAGTTTTTGAAGTCGGTTCTGTTTTTGGTAAAAAAGTTTATTAATTGACGGCGACAGTATACAAAAGAGAGAGACCCCATATGCTAAAGATGCCACAGTCGACTATTTTTGTATTATGTTCGCAGAAGTATTTTTCTAATATAAATATTGACGTTTATTTCTATTGTAAATGTTATTAAAGTGTGTGTAAGGATTTCTGTTTTGTGAAAGTGGTATCAATTTGAATTAAAAAAAAATAATCGCCTGTGGCAATCCTGCATACGAGAAAGACATACAGAAACGAACATTCCATTAAAAACAGAACTAAAAATGTTTTTTTTTTTTTTTTTTCCGTCCGAACATTCCACTAGTTTTCGAAAATCGACTGATCACAGATTATATAACATGCAGACAACCAACTTAATCATTAACCGCTACCGAATGCTAAAATCATATTTTAAAAGTATTTTATCAATTTAATCGTGTTCTGTGGACAGAGTAAAGTGATAGGAGTTAAGAGTCCATCCACAACAGTATTCTTCCCATTATTTACATTTTAACCCTTTCCGGCACGATTAAAATCTGTAATAAAATGAGAAATTATCAACTGACACCGGAATTCACAAACGAATTTTTTAAATATTTTGAATCCCTTAATTTAAGCTTGTATGGTAAAAGCAAAATTTTAGTAAAATATTACTGGTGCCGTTTGCAAGTTTGGAATTAAAATTAAGTATTCCAGACCGGGCACAGTGTGCCGAAAAGGATTAAAGTATGATGACTATCGAGCTTTTAAGCCCCTTTTTTTGTTGGATTCCACAAAATAGATTTCAACAGGTATTGATTCTTGAAAATTAGCTTACGATTTTCTTGAAATTTTTAGCTCCACTTTTATGTGACGATGACGTATTCTTATCTCG
The DNA here is from genome assembly GCA_964019185.1 of Maratus speculifer. Taxonomy (NCBI): domain Eukaryota; kingdom Metazoa; phylum Arthropoda; class Arachnida; order Araneae; family Salticidae; genus Maratus; species Maratus speculifer. Next base: position 240,735,802 of record OZ025296.1, read on the forward strand.
GGTTCAATGGATCCAATTACCACTGGATTTTTATCATTCAACTAGGTTTTCGATTGTCTCGCAGGTTTTAGTTCTATCTTCCACCACTAGGGGCATTTTTATTTGAGATTTCATGGGACCTATTTCAAGTGAATTTTTTTTCTTTTAATTCATTTTACGATTATCACCAGATGTTCTTTCACGTGCACAGTACGCCTTCTACACAGTGACGTAGGCAGCGCACATCCATTTCGGAGATTCATTTTGACAGAAATAAATTTGAATGCATGTGTTTAATGGTTGGTTCTTGTCTGCGTAGCACACCCGATCTATTCTACCGAAGACAATGGAGATCCATCCCAGAGGTTCATTTTGAAAGATTTTTTTTTTTAAATTTGAATATAGGCTTTAATCATTCGTGGTTCATTTGGAAAAATCGACGTACGGGTCAGCCAGCTTGAAATGAAAAATGTTCTTGATACCAAAATGTGATTTCAAGTCTCCAATCGGCTTTTAGATTTATTTACTTCAGGCTAGACAGTTATAAGCCTCCATCAGCGATTTACAGTTATGAAATTTGCCATTCCTTCCACCTTCACCGACTTTCTTCAAAACATTCACGCACAAACACACAAAAGAAGTAAACAATTATTATTCATTTTCAAAATATGTGAAATAATTTCGGACTTAAAACTCACTCCTCCTCTGAATTTGGTGCCTTAATTATCTTCGTTACCGATTGTGTTGAGTCATCTCTAGAAATATTTGCATCTTTTTTCCTTCCTCCATTAATTGGATGTAACAAAATATTTTACTAAAGAATACAATAACACGCATAAAAAAATTAAAAGTCAACAATTTTTGTTTATTGTTAAAATATGTAAGATAATTTCGGTTTAAACCTCTTTCAATTTGGCGCCCCTTAGCCTCGGCGCCCGGGGCGGGCGCCCCCCTTGCCCCCCCGTAGCTACGCCACTGACAGTAATCACATAAAACTATCTTCAAGCTAATCAATCGTGAATTCATTTCCAAACATTTAATTCCAACATTTCTGAAAAGTATCCTTTAGCTTGAACACGCTGCAAACAAAATCGTATTTTGTCGAACTTATTTTTTTCTATTAAATTTGCCTTAATGGTGGATGAAATACATTCCAAAAATTTTTCCGCCTTGAGAATCCTGTGTACTATTGATATACGAATTATAATAGTCTATGATAATCTTCCCAGAAATTATTTTCATTTGATTGGGACATCTTTAATTTTGTTAAATGGCTAAAAAAATAGCTTTTTTTTTTGGTGAGCATTTACGATTTTTTGGAAACTTACATTGTAAATTTTCTCATCTTTTATTTTTGACGTCTTTGTTTGCTTCCGTGTGATGATGATGACCATTACGATGAACATAAAATTTACTAGCAGCTGCTTTTATGGCATTATGGATTAGCTTACCATTTTTCAATCACTACAAACACTCCAGTACAGAATTGCGCTTCTTACTCACTTCCTTCTTCACTTCCTTCTTCAAATTCACTTCCTTCTTCAAATTATTATTTTTTATTCCTATTACTGTGCATTCGAGTTTCAGTGTTCGAGACACCCAATATACACCATTATATTCGTTCTAGTATAATTTTACTGGTGTCGATTTACTAAATCGCATCAGAAGTTATCTATTACTCCACCTACTTGGAATGTAGCAATTAATTTGGGACAAAATTTTCAACCTAAATGTAGCAACTAATTTGGGACAGAGGGAGTATGAATTAACGTTTTAATATGTATATCAGTTGAAACTATATCAATATTTATAATTTTTTATTACTTTATATTATTAACATTGCACAACATTTTATATGAGAGCCTTCAAGTTATTACTAGTTCAGGAAAAACTATTTTTTCTTATTTAATGGTAGAATCTGTGTAGTTAAAAAGACGAAAAATATCTTTCCTAAATCATGGTGGCAAGCTACTTTTAAGAAAAAGGGTTATGCTGCAGTAATATGATTTACTTAAAACACTTTAAAATAGAAAAGTAGACGCTTGGAAGAAAGAAATAAAATGTGAAAAAATGGCGGTGTGGGACACATTTTACAAAAGTAAGAAAATCAACTTTGTTTGGCACAAAAAGAAAATTTTCAACTTATAGAGTGCAAGGTGAAACACTTTTTAATTTCCCTGAACAATATAAAAACATAACATGCAAAAGCTATTTTATAATTAAAAAAAAAATTAACTTTCAAAATGCGTCCGATACTTCCCCATTAACAGGGAAGTGTGAGACAGCAATAAAATTAAAAGCTTTAAAGCACAAATAGTCAAGTGTCGGATAGATAAGCAATCAAACAAAGATTGAGGTTTGAGAGCTGACAGTGTATGTGCCACAATATAAAATTCCAGTGTCTTCATGACTGGAATGAAAATTCAGGATTGTCAGTCATAGCTGATATTAGAAAATCATCAATTCAATTTATATACATTTTGAAGTAAATGGATGTATTATCTATGTTATAATTAATATATTATGCTCTAAAAAAGTTTGCATGTTAGTAATTTACATTCATCTTATTAAGAAAAGGCAATTTGACATGTCCCGTTCCTCCCGTTACCTGCATGTCCCATTCGTTTTCATTTCCTTGTTTTGTGTTAAACTTCTTGTATAAACAAAAAGGGTGCTTTTAGGCCTAGTTTAAATTATGAATAATATATAGTATAATATTCCATAAGTAAAGAAATTACAACATCTATGCATAAACAAGTATTAATTTATAGAAAGCATAAAAAGTATATAAAGCAAATTTACTTTTGATTCTTGAAATAATCTTTTTCTTCATAGAAATGCAAGCTTATACAGCTAAAAACTTTTTTGAACTGAAGATTAGGGTACCACTGTTCAGTCGTGTGTAATTGAGGAAATATTTAGAATGATGCATAAAGAAAAAACCTACTGTCCCATTCTTCCCATTGTCCCACTTTTTCCTATATATTTTCTATATATTTAAATATATATGTATAACAATATAGTACATAAAAAATATATTTTTTAAAATGTAGCAAAATCTATGTAAATATTTATTACATTAAAAGAAAAACACTCAAAAGTTATCTATTGACTTAAAATCCGCAAATACATTAGCATTTTTTAAAAATTAGTTGAAGAGCTCATTTTATCTTTAAATACGCAAATTTTAATCCCTTTTACCTTTTTCTTTCTTTTTCTGAATAATTGTTTACTAACTTGGGGGGGGGGGTCGTACTAAAAACAGACTGAGAAGTCACGGTTTTTTAGAATAATCTAAATATATTTTAAGGAGTTACTTATCACGCGAAATGACTCACTTTCTAATGCTAATCCTTTGGAAGAAACTTATTAAGATGTATCGGTTGCATTTTAGTATTTTTTAAGGATTTTTTATTTCATTGCTTAGCTGAGATAGATCTGTGCAGAGGCAGTTTCTTTACTTTTTCAATTTTGATTTCAATTTTTTTTTTTACTTTCACTTTTGAAACCGGTTCCGAAAATGAGGAAGTCCTTGTTAAAAATATCTGCAAACAAATCGAAAAATTAAAAAACTGCCTTTGTACAGATCGATATCAGTTATCCAATGCAAAAATCATTAAAAAATATGTAACGGCAACTGAGATATCTGTATGAATTTTCCCATAGGATAAGCATCAGCGAATGAGGTCTTTTCTCTTGATTAAAGTAGCATCTTAATGAAGAAGTATAAATAAATCGATATCTCAATTTCCATTTCTTGCAAAGAGTGGTGACATCATAATTTTTTTCTCTTTTTTAGTAAAACAACAACAACAACAACAACAACAAAATAAAGTTTTTAATTATTGCTGTTGTTAAAGAATCCCTTCTGGACGGTAGCCTTTTACGAAATTTTTAATGCTTTGACACCGATTTTTAAAAACAGAAATTTGTGTGTTATTAAATCGAGAAAATGCTTTGATTAAATAAACCAGAATTTACAGTAAAATTTTACTGGTGGGTATAAACAAGGATTCTTAAGCCTTTTTGGCGGCACGTTTATGTGCCGCTCGTCCCCAAGGGGTTAAAGAAACTCAACTTTTTATTTTACTCTTATTCATAAATTTTGTGTTGGCCATGCTTTTTTAAAACTCGAAAATTTATATATATATATATATATATGTATGCGATGCGTGTGGAAAGTAAACAATTTGCTAAATAAATGCTTGCGAAGATTGCTACAGATAACAGACACCAGTTCACTATGTCTAGTGAGCGACAAACAAATTTTTGTTGTAAGTTTCTTACCAAGTCCCACTTACCATAGGCGAATTTTTCTACGTAGCATTTGGCCCCACCAGTGGCCGAGAGGTTCTGACCTCAAACTGGTAGACGGTAGGTGCTGGGTTCGAACCCAATCGCGACCGTTGGCCTAACCGTTCGGAGTTTTCCGTGGTTTTCTTCTAACCTTGCGTAAATACGGGTTAGGTTCCCTTAGAAAGACCCCCACGGAGGGCATCTCACCCCTTAGGGCCCATATCCCATAGTGTAGATAATCGGCCCACATACATACAACAACATCTACGTAGCATTTACAACCCTTCATGATTGATCCCTCCCCTTTTGCTTCGCGAAAAGCTGTTTGTTGTGATTAAAAGGCCCATGTCCTCGCTCGAAGAAACGCTCCCGAGCTAATGCTATTCCTATGGGGAAGCATTTTTCTAATAACTCTTTCGTATTTTGACATTTTTGAATAATTTTTTTCCATTGGATAGCTGAGGTGCATGCCGACAGCGCACCTTTTTTACTTTTTCGATTTTGGTTGCAGATTTTTTTTTTAAAGCACTTTCAGTTTCGAAACCGGTTTTGAAAGTGAAACTAATTTTGTAAAAAATATCTGCAACCAAAATCGAAAAAGTAAAAAAGGTGCGCTGTCGGCATGCACCTCAGCTATTCACTGAAAAAAAAGAAAAAAAAAATATATATATATATATATATTCAAAAACGTCAAAATGCGAAAGAGTTATTAGAAAAATACTTCCCCATAGGAACAGCATTAGCTCGCGAGCGTTTCCTCGAGCAAGGACAGGGGCCTTAAAGATTCGCGTACATTCCTTGTGTGATCACGTCGTCAGAGTTTCACGCAGGTCTTCCTAAAACGTCGGGCAGCTGAGTCGTTTCCATTTTTGAGCACCAGGGTCGAACTCGCTAAAATACAAACCGACTTCGTTTTTTTTTTTTTTTTTTTTTTGCTAGACAGTTTGAAGGGAAATTAAATCAATTATATGAAATTTTAAATCCATAAAAGGAATTATTATTATTGTTTTTTTTGGATTATATCGGGCTACCCAAGTAAAGATTTCCATTATTCTGTCCGGCGTATATAGCTTATGAAAACCGTTTTTAATTTGAAACTCGTAAATCCTGAATTATTATCGAACTAGTAAATTTTTTTATTTATACAAGTTATTTATTTATTTAGCAGATATTAATATCAGGATAATTGTGTATTTCTGTATGATTAACTGTATTGTAGAAAACAAAACATACTCCCCCCCCCCCAAAAAAAAAAGACCGAATAAAGAAAAAAAAAACATTAAAAAGAATAAAATACATATTTTTAAAATCTTCTAATGACTAAACATTATACACTAACCACACATCGGATATAATGTATCAGCATCAAAATGCTAAGTTTAATATCTAGAATTGACAATTCCACAAAACATAAATGTTCAAGAGAATTTTTTTACTATATAAAAAATTGCATATTTATGATTTAATTTACGAATGTGTATACATAAAAAGTAATTAGTTAATTTTTGAAATCTGTGTCAAACAGTCAGAATTAATAATAATTAAACAAATAATTTGCTGAAGAAATAAAGCTTTTTTCCCAAATTTGTATCATATTTTCCATCATTCATTTTATTCATTACAAAGTATTTACAACTCTTAGTACATTTAAAATAGGTTGACACCAATTTCAAATGTAATTGATTACTTTTTATGTGTATGTATTCACAAATTAAATCATAAATATGTAAATTCATCTCCTGCAAAAAACATTCTCTCCAAAATCCATATTTGATGGATATTAAATTCCATATATTAAATTAAATTTTTTTATACCAATATATGAAATCCGATTTGTGGTTACTTTATAAAGTTTCGTCATTAGAGAATTTTAAACAATTATTTACTACTTTTTAGTGATTTTTGTGAGTTTGGGTGATATTTTTAGGGGTTCGTACTTAAAAAGTGAAAACTGAACAATTATACGATCACTCCTGTGTTTGTCTGTCACAGTCATTTTATTTGTAAACTATAACATGTGAAAAATTCAATTTGAGGAAAGTAATAATAGGAGATATTAATTTAAACCTTGCAGAAAAAACTATAGAAATTACCCTAGGCCACATAGTTTTTGAGAAAAGCGTATTTTACACATAAATTTTAATTTGTGGGCAGTGAGCAAAGAAGGGGAGGAGTGCTGCAAGTACCTATCGTAGGAAAAACATAAAAGCATTGTTGATAATCATTATGAAAAAATGTCGTCGATAATTAACCGAGATATTAATTCTTAAAGACTCACGGTTTGGTCGGACATAATGAGAAGGGCAGCGCACTGAATGTTTAATCGGTTTTTAAAGCCTAGATAACTATTTTTTATGAGATATTTACACAATACAATGTCCAGTGGCAGTATAAACGCAATAAGTGCCAAATTCTTAAAAAGAGACTAATTTAATTAAAAATGATCACATGAATACTATGGGATAAATGGCTAGATTGCATTGAATGGATCTCTCAAAACGCCTCACTTATTAAAAATTAACTAAAATTTCATCTGGAAAAATGTGGCACGGACAAAGGTCGCATTGCTTATTTGCGACCTCCTTTAGCGCAATCTAAATTTTAAAATTAAGGATTCTGCTTTACCTGCACTGTAAAAATAAAACAATATTACTACGCTGATTTTAGTTTTGTAAAACGCCATATTAAGTTTAAATAAGTACCACTTTTATTGTCAAATAAACACACGTCTTTATTATTTCTCATGATAAAACCATTAGGATAACATTAAAAAGAGAATTATACAGAATAGCAATATTTGATATTTAAGCTTCATTTTTTATTTTATACACATCCATACTTAAATAGTATATACAGCTATAAACAAGCCTACATTATATAGTTTTTTTAACAAAGCCTTTTTTATTCTTTTAGCAACGATTTTTTTTAATAATACTGGTAACAATTCATGTATTTATTGTACGGAACCCTTACAATGTATTTAATACTTGCCCGTATTAAATACTGAGTATTTAATACTTGCCCGTATTAAATACTGAGTATTTAATACTTGCCCTTGACCAATATTTTTAGAAAGTTTATTTTGTTTCATTTAATTTTGCCACTATTCATAAAAATACCTGAAATTTACTTCATAGAGAAGAAACATTACGTAATTAAAGGCCTGAGATGTGAAAGAATAAATTATCTTTTTTAATTACACTTATGCAGATTAAATGATTGCGTGTTGCACAAAATCAGAAAAATCATTTTCAATGGATAATTTCAATAATAAATTTGCTTACTTTTACGAATCGATCAAATGATATAATTATAGACCCGCAACAGACATCGGGAAATATATAAATTCATATTTTGTGACTGTGGCTTCAATTAGTTATGAAAGAGATAATATATTATTATTTGATTTACATATATAATGATTTATTTTTGTTATCATTAACTTCAAAATGCAGACATACATCATTAAGGATTTCGATAAAAAAATAAAAGAGATTAAAAGAATCGAAAGCAATTTTTTCTTATTATTCTCATATAATTGTGCTATTGCGTAGCAGTAATATTGCGCCAGCATATTAAAAATCATTATGTAAGTAATCACTATGTAAATAATACATAAAAACATAAATAAATAAATTTCATAATGAATTGAAACTTTGTGATCCTCTGAAGATTTCCTTTTTTGCCAGTAGCAATAGATACTGACGATGTTAAATCCACGAAAGGTAAGTGGAACAACTTCGTTATGACAAAATCAATTTTTTTAAACTTTTAAATAACTTTCTCTCTGAGTTTAGTCCAATCTTTAACTAGCTCAAATTACCATTCTGTTCGTTTGGAACAAAAAAGTTTTCAACTACTTTGCGTAATTCGATTTTTTTTAATAATTCGATGTAATACTTTTCTTATATGTGATTTAATTATCAAATTTTGTGTGAAACACAATATAATAATTATTATTTTTTTATTTTAATTTAGATATTGTATTTTATGTATTTTCATAAAATAGATATAGAGTCTTTAAGAAAAAAAGAAAAATAATAAAAGTATTAAAAAGGCGTCTTAGTTGCACTTTTCAACTCACCTTTTCCTTATTGTTTTCATATGAAAATTAAAGCACAATGAATATAAATTAAAAAAAAAAAAAAAAAAAAAAAAAAAAAAACAACTTATTTTTTATATCATTGAATTGGATGAAAAAAAACTATTTCTCTATTATCTATTATGATGAATGCGTACTTGCCTATTGAAATTTAAAGTTTTTGCCTCTTCCATTTTATTATTTGAGCTTTTCGTTTAGTCCCAGCATCGTTTAAAAATAACTAGTTTTAAAACAATTTTAGCCATTTTTAATCTAATAAATTACATTTGTTTTGAGAAATATAAAGTTGGTCTATTGTGTTGCATTGTTTGATCTAAAAATTAAATAGAAATATAATTTTTAAGAGGAATATTTTGCTTTTGTTTAAATTACAATTTTGTTTAATGCCTCTATCAAAACCTATATTAATCAATCATCATGGTTTATATATAAAAAAAGCTTTTCGAAAAAATATTTTAAGCTTTTTAATGTTTCAGTATGTTTGGGCGCACTCAGGGATCACAGTACACCATAAATGGCTGATTGCTTCCACTAATTTTTTATTGTATTCCTCACCTTATATAATGACCAAATTTCAGACTTTTCATAAGTTGAAAAATACTATTAAAATTTAGTGTTAAAAATTAGTCATTTGTGGCTCAGTGCTTGCATATTTGGTCGTACCTCAGATAGTGCCAAATAGTGAAGGGCGCTATATTCATGAAACCGCAAACATAGAATAATATTACCTTAGGGTGCACAGTTTCTAGTCGGGCATCCTTTTTTTAATTTTGAAATTTTCAATTCTCACCGGACATTCTGGAAATTTTTTTATTTTATATAATACTAAATTGGTTGTCATTAAATAAAGTAAAATTTTCTATTTTGAATTTCCGGTGTGAATTAGAAATGTCTGAATAAAAATGTAGGCTGTATTAGCAATCTTGGAAGGGAGTAACGTTGTGCAGATCTGTTTTAAGATGTCTAGATATCTCCGAATGTGAACCATACCATGTAACAAACAACTGCAGTAAAAAAACATAAATCATGGTAAATTTAAGGGTGCTTTCCAATCCAAACTGCTTATTTTCTGATTCATTTTTAAGTTCATTTTTGCTCTCAAAGTCCAGTTATTTTATCCATAAACTATACAATGTACCGTGATTGTCAATTTTCCGATAAATGTAGAAAATATTCTAAAAAAAAAAAAAAAAAAAAAAAAAAAAAAATGCTGTTAAAAGTGGCGTTTTTACCCGTATTTTCTGAAGCGGGAGATCTGCGAACGAAAAAAAAGGATCATACTGAGAAAACAATTGTTTATAAATCAAATACTAATGAATTATTCGAAAAATGAAATCACATGGCATCTTATACGTCGCTTCAAAAATAACCTCAGCAAGTTTCGTGTCTTTACCTTTAAAAATGAGACTGAAAATGTATCGGAAAATTTCGAACTGTTGAAGGTGAAAGATTATTTTTTTCGAATACACTTTTAAAGTTATATTTTACTGTAGAGAGAGGCCTATCAAACTATTTTCAAGAGAAAGAAGCTACAATTGTAACGCCATATATAACAATAATTGTATGGAATACTAATGATTTTAAAGAAGCACATTTAAAAAATAATTTTAAAAAATGCAGCTAGTAATAGGAATCATTCGGAGAGCATTCAAAGGGTGCCATGACGCACTCGGACGCCATGTTTGACAGCCCGGACATATACTTGCTTTTGATTTTAAAAGAGAGGTATGTTATTGCTAGATATTGAAGGATTTTTATTTGACTGGTATTGGAAAAGGTCATAAACAGTAACAGTCAAATTTTATGTTTTTTGTTACCCTATTTTATGTAAATTTTACGTGCAGTAATGATTACTGCAGATAAAGTGTAGATATACTGCTGTATTAGTTGATAGAGATCATGGTTTTGAAACGCGCCGTAATGGATTTGCCACAATTTGAAAAGCAAGAATTGATTGAAGCCATTGTTTTGTTTTGAATGGAATAAAAATATAACAAAAAAACCCGAATACTTTATTCATTTGTTTATTTATTTATTTATTTTATTTGGAATCAAAAACTGTGCTTTCAACGCATAATCGAAATTTAAACAAAATTAATTTATTTATTAATAACTTCCGACAACAAAAAATTTATGGTTATTATGATTATACTACTGTTGTATATGTTTCTTTTAAATCTAGCAAACCAAACTTATGAGCGCAAAATCGATTTCAAATCCATCTTTACCTATATGAATTAAATTAATATGATTATGAGTTAAATTAAAAAAAATGACTTATATGAATTAAATTAATATGAATCAAGTTAAATTTTTTTAAAAATAGAACGAAATATTTAATACAAAATGTAAATGGGATATGTTTAAGCTTTTACAAAGAATTACAAACACAATATAAACAAATACATAATTTATTTTTAGAATCATGCCTAAATAACTAACGTTTCTTTTTAATATTGCTGTGCCCCTTATTTTATTTTTTTAAATGTACCCTCTAAAAAAGAATCAATTGAAATTGGTATAAATTGGTGTTACTATGTTTTTGGCAAAGGGAATTTAAATGCATAAATACAATTATGAAGCTGCATTGAATTTTAAGAAGATGGGTTCAGTTTGAAAGCTTCAGACGAGACGCATTATGTTGCAATGACGAATAAAACCGAAAATAATTATGTAAAGCATTCCACTTATTAAAATGAAGTACGTGGGGTGGAGATTCAAAAATTGTCCCCAATGTATATAAAATACTTGTACTGTGGTTGAATTGGAATATCAAAGCCTAATGTCTTAGATGTCTATATGTTCAATTTTAGAACCGTAGCTGCTATATTAACATATTTTTGGAAAGAGGGGTAAAGTTCCAAAGGCCTATCTTTCGAGAGATATTTTTAAAGCGGGGGGAGTGGTGAGGGGCAAAAGCTGGTTTATAGCTTATGGGGTCAGATTTGTGACAGTGGATGGCATATGGCAACATCATTATATTTTCACAAATCCAAACGACATAGCCATGTCCCATATTCTGTCACAAATCTAGTTCTACACTGTGAAAAATATGTAGTTTTTACTGCATAGTCACTCCATTGCCTTTATAGGAAACGCCTACTTGACTACATTATAAAGTATTCTCATTGAACAGAATAGAGATATTATATCAAAGTAGTGGAATGACTCTGCAGCAAATGTTACAGATTTTTATGTAAGCTCCAAATCATCCTTTCATCCCTACCTCTTCTCTTTCACTCCTCCCTCCAAAAATATGTTGATACTTCAGCTACGGTTCTGAAACTGAGCATATAGGAATCTAAGACTACGGGCTTCGATATTCCACATCAACCATTGGGACAATGGTTAATGAATCAATTAATTAATGAACCACCCACGTACAGAGTGATTAAAAAAAATCAAGCATTCAGAAGTCTGGCATCAGAGCCATATTTTGCCACCCTTTTTTACATTTCTAACTTTAGTAGGAAGAAAAAATATCAGGGTAAAAACGTGTGTTATTTTCTGTTATGTTTTGTAAGTTTTTATTTATCTCTTATTTATCTGGGTTAGTACGACTTTATTTTTAAAATCAAGGATGTTTCTTCTGAAATAAAGCATTTAAATTTGTGTATTGCAAAGAAAGTGGCCTGGATAAGAAAGTTCGGAAGGGTTCGAGAAAATTTTGTGTGCTGAGTATGAAATCGGATCGTCGACAATTTATGCCATTAAAAAACAGAAGTTATAGATACTACAAGTTTATACAAAAAGTGACTTTCCAAACTGGGAAAGAGAAAAAGTATTCATAAAGGGAAAGTTTTAACAGAAAATTTCAATTATTTTTTTAATATTTAGATTTTATTATATAATTACCACTTTGTCATAAATTAAATTTTAACAAAAGGCACTAGTAAAAATATAAGAAGTGCTTTTGATATTGTTTCAGAAATCCAATATATTCAGAAATCCGACTTAATCTCGGTCTCGATGATGCCACATTTTCGAGATTATATCGTACGTCTTTAATACTTATAAAATAAGGATTCTCACATCTAACAGATATATTTAATCCATTATGTTACAAGTAATGAATCTAGAAACTGCTCTACTTTATTGTTTATCTCTTTTTAATATTTGAAGATGTATTAGAAAACCTATATAATATTAATATGTAATGTAAGCATTTTTTTAAAATTAAAAGTGACTCTCATAAAGTGTTATATGTACATTTTTTGCTTTCTTCTATATTTACAAGAAGAAAGTATTGGATTCGTGAAAATATTCGAAATCCAGTTTTCGACAGATTTACAAGTTTTAGGGGCTACAGAACCCGAAAAAACATGTTTTTATAAATTGTCTGTTTGTGAGTATGTAAGTTAATCAGTCTGTCTGTATGTGACAAAAATGTTGTAGGAACTCTATTTCAAGAACTAATGTACGGAATAATGCAAAACTTTAGATTCTGTTAGACCTTGATGTAAATTAGATCTGATTAGAAGTGGTACATATCGCTCAACAAGTGGCGCTTCTATGCTGCATCATTCACAATTTCCACAATAGCCATAACCAAAGAACTAGTGCATGGATTTTCATAAAACTTTAGATATCGTTAGTACTTGATATAATACGCTGCTTATTGCATCTTGGTGCAAATATCTCAACAGTTGGAATTACCATGGAGAATTATTCGTGATTATCGCAATAGCTGTTTCAAGAGCAAATGCACAAAATTTTCTAAAACTTCAGATTCAATTAGTCTCTGATATTAATTAGAGTTGTTTATTTTTTGGTGTAAATCGCCCTGCCAATGGCACTGCTATGCTGCATTTTTCACGATTTTTCAATTAATGTATCTCAAGAACTAATGCACAGATTTTCAGATTGAGTTAGTACCTGATAAAAAATTGATGATTAGTTTTTGGTTTACATCGCCCAGCATTTGGCATGTTATGCAGATTTTTTAAAAAGATTTTGTTATACCTCTGTCTCAAAAACTTACACACGAATTTTCCTCAAACTTCAGATTCGGTCATCAGTTGACATAAGTTGCTGCTGACTAGATCTTGTTGTACCAATTAGCCAACCGGTGGTGCTGCTATGATGCACTTTTTAGGAAGTTTTAACATGCGTAAGAAAGAAGAAATTTTGGTATTGCCACACTGAACTAGTTTCTATAATATTTACAAGAATAATTAGAAGAATTATTAAAATATATTACTATGGAAATTTGGAAATTCATATAAAAGCAATATAAATATATGTATTGTAATTTTATTTGAAATAGAAAAGGATCTTTCTAAAGATTAATTTTTTTATAAAATTTTTTAATAAGTGTAAAGTTCTACATATGTAAATTGTTAAGAATATAGCATCCTAAAAATATTTACTTCAATTGTTTTCACTGTGCTTTATTATGTATACACAAAGTATTTGTATTTTAAAGTAAAATTTTATTAATACTCCTATTAAATAAATTTTACATAATTCTATGTAAAACTATTGAAGGAGTATAAAGGATTAGGCTATTTTTTTTAGTCTTACTTTTTCATGTTTCTTTTTCAAGAATATACATTTCAAATATATAAATTAAGCTTTGTTTATTAAATGTTATGTTTATTATTTTTGCAAAGCTGTAAAAATCAACTTTATCATTTTTATTTTCGAGAAGTCTTTCAAGTTTCTGAACAAAAGAAACATGTGTCCGAACGAAAGTAGCTTCGTCAAATACTGCAAAGACAAACTGAATAACTCTTTAATTACAGGTAAGCAATATCCAACAAACATAAAATATTATAAAACATTTTTTTTTTCAAAAATTTAAATTATTAATAAATTATCCTTATCTTTAGTCGATGTAATGCAATCACACAAATTGTTAAGGAGAAAAAAAAACACATTTATTGAATCATCTTTATCTTTAATCGATGTCATACATCGCACAAACTGTCAGGGATAACAAAAAAAAAAAAAAAAATATTAGAATTATTCTTATTTTCAGTCAATAAGAAATTATAATCTCTTTTTTTATTCTTTTTTTTTTATCATAGTTTATTATAAGACAAAATTCCTATATTAGATAGCTTTTGAAAGAATCTCATTCTACTCATCATAGTAGAACAGGTTAAATCTTGCAATCGGTTTGAAATTCGATTTTTTTTTAACGGATTTGCACGTTTTAGACACCGAAGATCGTGAAAAACATATTTTTAGAAAAAAAAAATGCCGTCCGTCTGTTTGTATGTCCGTAAACGTGGAGACTTTGTGCAGTTTAAATTTCCACTAATCAAAAACCTGTCAGAAGCATATATTTGCATAACTCCTTACGTTTAAAAATTATTTTTGCATTTTATTAATAGTTTACAAATGTATTATTTTCATATTTTATACTATGCATGTCCATGATGAGTAAGTATTACGGTGGCTCTTAACGACTATTTTTACATTTTTGTCTTTTTTTGGAATAAAAAAGTATCCGTATCTCGTGACGTACTGAATTCGGCAGTACAGTTTTACTATAATTCTTGATCCTCCTGATAAAAGCTTTCGAACGATATTCTCTCTTTAAAATCTACAACTGACACTAAACTAAATTAATAAGAAAGTTTAATAATAACAAAGATCTTAGAAACGATAACAATAATCTTAGAAAGGATTATTGGTGAATTTGTGTAGTTTAAATTTCCACTAATCAAAAACTTCTCAAACGCAAATATTTGATTAAACTTTTAAAATCCAACCCGCATAATCATGCGCGTTTGACATTCTTTTAAATTGTTATTTCTGGGTTGTATATAATAAAAAATTAATCGAACGATCATTCTTGTTTGCAAAAAGAGTAAAGTATCATTTTTTTAATCAAAAGATAGTGGTTGTAGTTCAAGTTTTACTTTCAGGCGGCATGACTGGCTTTGTTGACAATTTCATCGTGCCTTAAAGTGTTATACTACTTGTGTTTTTTTTAAATAATAATAAACTATTGTTTTAAACCATACATTAAAAAAAAAAATTAAATGTGTCTAATTCTACGCAAACGCAGTGCCAAACTGTGTGAGATAGAATTCAGGGGCTTCTGGATTGACAGCAAATTTATTCCCTATAGGAAGAACCCCCACCAATGGCCAAGAAGTTCTGCTCTCGAAGCTGGTAGACGGAAGTTTCAGGGTTCAAACCCAATCGCGCCTTTCGACCTAACCGTTCGGAGTTTTCGTGGTTTACTTCGAACCTTGTGTAAGTACGAGTTAGGTTCACTTAGAAAGAATCCTACAGAGGACACTCCCCCTCGGGTCTATATACCTCGCACAGATAATCGACCGTCATAAATAAGACCGAGTAGGAAAATGAGGTGTCTCGCCACCTTAAATCCGTTCAGCCGGGCCGCAGACTGGAAGACAGGGACCTAATCAGCGGTCTCCGAGTTGTCTCGCTATTAGAAGGAACTACTGAAATAAAATTTAGTTAAAATTATTGTAGCTATTCTAGAGTGTCTTCACGATTGAAGTCGCATACTTGAAATTTATTCTAATACAGCGAAAAATTTTCGGTCTAGGACTCAAATCTGGGTCTTTAGTCTGAGTCTGGATATTTTTCGTTCTGTTAAAAGACAACTTATCTATGCTATTCAATCTTTGGAGATGATTTATGTTGTTCAAAAAAATTCCTTCTCTTGATTACTCTAAAAAATTTAATCTATTCAGTCCCAAGAAAAATCTGCTGTATAGAAAAAATATTTCATTAGCAAATTATGGTGATTTTAGTCTCGAAAAAGAGAAAATAAAATTAGTTTTTTATTTTTTAAAATTTTAAACAGTTAAAATTTATGTCGTCATATGGGTACATCAGGTCACAATTCCATAAAAATGCTATTCTTTATATAAATAATACGACTTTTGTTTTACATAAAATTTACCTATTTATTGTTTAAAAATTATATTAATTTAAACAAGATAGGTGATTTTTCACATAAAGTTATGTATTGTGTAATAATACCATGCATATCATGTAATAATTGTAATACATATCTTCCTACTATACTATATAAAACTATACATATCTTGTAATACTATACATAATCTTTCTAATAAAATATCATTTAATATTGAATTTTTTGCAACAGTTTTTATTCTGCAGACAAAGAAACAGATTACATTTCATACATTTTCCTTTGCATCTTTCTATACGGGTTCGAGATTGATGTATTCCAGTAACAGATTCTGGCCAATGTCCCAGCCCATCATAGCGAACCTCATTTTTGGGAATAGACACGGTTATTCTCCCTTTTTTTAGATATAGATTCATTGGATGCTTGCTCTGTTTTTTGTGGTCTTCCAATAGTAGACTTTTCCTTTTCACATGTTATAAGGGCCTCGGCAATGTAAAGGTGAAATTCAGTAAACTCATTTGATATCTTTTCGGAATATTGGAGGACCTACAATATCTTATTTAGAAAACCTAACTATTTCCATAACTAAGTCGAGAAAATGAGCAAAGACCCGAATTGGCTATTTACGAGTTCGCATAGACGTACGATAACAAGCAATGAACCTATAGTTTAGATTTATTACACTCATATGTGCATTAAAGATCTGGTTACAGGAACTTTGGTTTTTTTTATCTTTACACCAGCTTTAATTGCACTGTTTTTCACAGCATAACAAGCATTTTGTTCGCAACATCATCTATCATATTTGTTTCATTTCCCATTATTCCTATCCTTTCGCCTATATCCCAGTACGCAGGAACAGTCTAAAAAATAGGAAATAGGAATCCCCTTTGAAAAACATATTCAGTTATTTTCACTCCAGTGAAATATCTGCCAGTGAATATAACTCTGCTTTCATTTACGGGTACACTCTCAGTTAATTTTTTGGTAACATTGCTACACCAAGTGCTAAGTCTTTCATATCTTGTATAGCAAGGGTATTTTTTCCTGTGTACCAGAGAAAATCCAATATTACACTATCACTTGAGGCAAGAACAAAATTTTTATACCCCAGGAGTTTGGCTTCGAAGGAAGATATTGACGGAAGCCACATTTCCCAACAAACGGGATCATTTGCACATCAATTGAAATCATTTTAGCCTAGGAATTTTAAGACAGGCCTTTCTGGCTACATTTAGTAAAAGACGTATTCTCCATAAGGGCATTTCCATGCGAATTTGTTAGTCTGTTACACAACTGAAAATCGCAATGCTTGTTGGCCACCGTTATTTTCGAAAAGTTTGCTTCGCCTTATTCAAATGATGATATATCTTTGATAAACTAAGTCACATTTTCTCGTTTTAAAATACTGGTAGCTAAAAATCGTAGTACGTAACAGACAAACAAGTTCGCATGGAAATGCCCATAAGTGATGTCGGTATCAGAAGAATGTTCAGAATCAGAAAGTTGTAAATTTGATCTTAAAAGGAAGAACCTATCTCTTTACATTGAATTTGTTATTACTAATGGCATGAGGGAAGACTTTTCTGACCAATACATGTGGGTTTGTGGAATACAATACACTGCTATAATGAGCTGTAATTCAACAAAAATTTTAATCTCCTTCTAATTTGTTTTTATAGATCTTCTTCTTTTCTGTTCATAGTACAAGTTAGTTTGTTTAGTTTGTTAGTTTGTCAATTTCCATAAATAATTTGTGAAAAAATGTGAAAAATACGAAAACGGTGGTAAAGGCTGTAGAGGTGAAAGATCTACTCGGTCTTCTGTCTCACAGTCTGGCTTAGGAGAAAAACATTTTCTTTGCCACATTTTTTTATGCTTCATTATTTGCTGCAAAGATGTATTTTCTTCATTATCTATATCTTGAATTGGAAGGATTTCGTCATCCCCATCACTATCACAATCTTCAGACAATGATATTTGAAATTCCTCTTCCGAGTCATATTTTTCTAACAGTAACTTCTGTAATTCCTCATCAGTCAACAATTTACGCTCTGCAAAAATAAATTAATAATTAAGATTTAAAAATTTAACTGCATATTTATATTTTTAAGCAGCTACTGCATAATGTATAGCTACTGCATGTGTACGCAGCTACTGCATAATGTGCAGCTACTGCATGTGTATAGATGTTTTCAACATCTATGCACATATGAATAACATTTATAAACAACTCCAAATCATTCTTGACACTTTATAATTTATAAAAAATGCAATAACTTTTTTTTTTTTAAAATTCACTCACAAATGTCTATTATTCACTTTGACGTGAAGTCGTTGGTAAATTGCTTCTGTCATTCATCTTGAAAATGTTTTATTTTCAACGTCAGATGGTTCCTCTTTCTTTAAATTTTTAGCGTTATCTATAGATAATATAGGACGCTGTGATGTATCTGAATAGCTATAGCAGAAATCTATGCATTCATTAAAACTTTTGGAAGTATTTTTGCCTTTTGAATTAATGTACCCAAATGGGTACTCCTGGAATGAAGAGGTTTAAGAATAGAGAAAAAAATATGGAAGATATATTAAAAGTAGAAAACTCATAACGCATAATGATTCTAAAATGATAGTTATGGGCATTAACTCTTTGCTTAAAAAGTACAGATTTAACAACTGTCATTGTTAAAATTCTCATTTCATTCTATACATGTTCCTGCCTATTTGTAATCATGATGTTGATTTGTTTGGAAAACTAATATTAAAGAAATCTAATTTCTGCTTTCAAATAATTTTAGGTATAGGTAAAATAGCAAATACAAAGAACTCTCGAAGAAAAGCTTTCAAATGGATCATATTTTGTATGAGTATAGGGGGATTTCTGTGGCAAACTCATTCTTTTCTAGAAATTTACCTCGATTATCCGGTTATTCAACACATGACAACAGAAGATCCCGAGGTTATTAGTGCTCCAGCAGTCACGTTATGTAACAGAGTTAGGTAAGTTACCTTCAAAAATTTGTTTATCGAAAAGTCGCTTTCCTGCTTTTAAGCTTTGTTAAAAAAATTTCCTAGCTACTTATTTCACAGTTAAAGTTTTGCGAAAACATGATTTTTTATTTCTTCTCTTTTTTGTGTATCATAACAAGTGTTCATAAGCGTTTAAAATATGATTTTTTAAAAGTACTTTTATTAAGCTCTCTTTAACATAGAAAACAAATTTCAGAAATTTTGTTTTTAATGTTTTTGCTTGTTTGTAATTTTGTTTTTAACTTTAATGCGTACTTCTAAAAATCAATTGTTACACCTCTTTTTTAATACTTTGCTGGTATCACGCTTTAAGATTAACAAGGATTTTTCGTTAATCTGTTATTAAATAATAAACTATAAAACAATAACATTGTTATTTATCATAATATTTTAAATATTGTCAATCTCTATTCTTAACACAATTAAAATCTAGTCTTAGAAATTATCCCCCCTCCCCCTTAGTCAAAAAAGTAGTCAGCTTATTTTGTGCAGCCCTATTTATATACTATAAATTTGTATGTATGCTACCATAGCATGCTAAAATTTAGTACAGTTAGAAAATTCATTCTTAGCAATTTTTTCCGGAAAAAGTCCTTTTGTAAAGCTCTGTTTATTATCTAGAGACTTTTGTACACATCACATTTTAAGCTGAAATTTAATTCAGGTAAAAATTGCGTAATACACACTCTATCCTACACTCGATATCGTATAATGCACTCAAGTGATGCACAAAAATTTCATTATGTTTGAAATAATGTAACATTGTTGAAATACGTTCAAAATATTTTTTTCCTCGTTGTATGTTATATAAAGGATTTCTTTTGTGTAACCCTGTAAGTAAATAATAAGTCCTTTGTAGCCTATATTGTACTAAAACTATGCCTTAGTGCACTTGTGTAACAGTATCATTATGTTTAAAATGGTATAACTTCACCCAAATGCATTTTAAACCATTTTTTCTATGAACAAAATATTTTTTACTGTGTCAGTAAAAGAATTAGGAATGCTACAGAATTCATTCTCAATAGTTATTGTAGTATTGTAAACATAAAATGCATATAAAAATTTGACTTCATACAAAGTATATTTACAAATGTCTAAGCATGGACAAACGGACAAAACACCAGAAAATCCGATATCATAAACACTTTACAGCTCTATAAATAAACAAAAAACAACGTTTTAAAGCACCAAAACACTTTAATCCTTGTTGCAAACTAGTTTCGGTAGCCACAGCCTTCCATCATCAATACAAAATAAAATTGCTGAAATACATTTTGGAGAAGCAGATTCATAGATAAAATTTATTAGCAAATACAATTTTTCTTACAGGAAATTTTAGCAATCAGCCATTGTAAGAAAAACAGAATCAAGCGCAAAGTCTGTTATCCATAAAATTATGACAAAATAATAAAAGAATATTTAATAATATAATGTAATAATAGAAGAAATGGTCCATTTCCCTAAAATTTCCTATCGTGTTTCATCGGCTGTCTTTTAAAATTTCTTGTAATTTTATTGGTTAATAAACCTTATCATTGAATCCGCTTCTTCTACAGTATATTTCATCGATATTTTAGCAATCTTCTTTTCGGAGTAATGGAATTTTGTATTGATGACGGTATGCTATGGCTACCGAAAATAGTTTGCTACAAGTAATAAAATTTTTTGATGCTTTAAACATTGTTTTTTATTTATTTACATTGTAATGCGCCAGTAATTTACTATTGTAACATTTCAATCACTAAAAAGGAAAATACTAAAAGTCATTGTAGATCTATGCATTAAGAAGAATGTTAATAAAGGATTTTTTATTGTTGTTCTTTGTTGTAATTTGATACATGTTTTTAAATTATATTCATAAGAAATCGTTTTCAATTTTCAGATTAAAACGTTCACTCTTCTGCAAGTACGTACCTTATAAATGCCTTTTTTTTGGATTTGATGCACGAAATTACATCTGCAGGTCAGACAAAAAACTCTGCCCAATTATGAAACCGGAAAATGGTGAAGTCGGAGTAAGTATTTTGTAAAAAAAAAAAAAAAAAAAAAAAAAAAAAAAAAAAAAAAAAAATCAACTGCAAGTAATCAAAAATTTCCCGTAATAGTTGCCAAAAATTTTCCGAATTTTGACTTTACAAAGTTAAAAAATAAATGTTATGTTCATTTATTCCAGAAAAGTGCGAATATTTATATTCGAAAGAAAGTACTTGTCAAAAATCGATAGACTTGTCAACTTAATAACAGATTTTTAAATGTGCTAAAAATACCGAGAGTCCAAATATTTTTAATATATTTTCTACAAATTCATAGGCAAGTCAGAGTCTGCTTGAAAATTATCACAAAATTAGTTAACGAATCGGCTAAAAATTCATCGTGAAAAACGATATTTTGATGTAGACCATAACGTAATGGAATTCTTATGTGCGTTCTTGTAAAAGAACTATAATTGTTCTTACTCACCATTTTACGAAAAAAAATATTGCCATCTGTTTTAATAAGGCAAACCAATTTGTTCATGTCTGAAGCAGTGTAAAATCATTAAAATGCGATGAATTTTCTCCCCCTTGAGTGTAATTTAACGGAATAAATTTGAGTATGCTGTAAACAAACTATAATTGTTACTTTTTCTTTAGATAGATTGTTTACTCTATATCACACGTTGTCATACATTTCTATGACTCATATCAATCTTATCATATTTAAAATAGAGCAACAACATTAAACTCTTCGAACCTTGGATCTCTATTCGGGGACCTCTATTCTTTTACTTATAAAAACTAAAATGTAAGATTTTTATACATTTTTACATCACTTCTTAATAAATGAATGCTTTTTGCATTGCAAACAAACGAATAAATGACTGCATCTAAGCTGAATCCCTCATAAAATGAATGTTATTTTCATCTAAGTTTGCAAAATTCCTACAAAAGACCAAGAAAGTGATAAATTTTCATAAGTATTTAACTTAAATATTTCTGAATAAGTTTTTTTCTAGATTAGTAGAGTATTTACTTGTTTAAAGCTTTTAAATTTGTGATTGCGTTAAATTAGATTAATGGTTATTAACTCTGTAAGTATTTGGAATTTAATGTTTCGTTAACTAAGCTCCAGGTTTCACTGAAATATAAGCAATATTTAAGATAATATAATTCTATAAATTTAATTAATTTTCAATACATTTTATAATGATTAATTCTCTCAAGGATTACATTCAAATTTGCAATAAAATTTTATAATGTTGAGAGAATAATATTTTCTGAGCATTTAAAGTAAAATTTAGAGAAAACGACGTTATAGTTTCCCCTATTTCCAAGACGTTCAGAAAAAAATGATGTTTTAAGGAGATTTGTTGTTTTAGATCCATATTTTTGAATTTAAATTACTAATTGCATCAATTTAAGAAGATAATTTTTCGTTCATGTACAGTGTTATTTTGTTTGAAAAAAAAAAAAAAAACAATGAATAAGTGTTTGTATTATTATTTTAGCCTTGAAAGTGAAGAGGTTAAAATGTGCCGAAGAAAAAATTCCCCTTTTATTATGATGTAACAAAATACTTTACAGTAGGCCTGCAAAAGAACCCTATAAGATACACTCTTCATTTTCATTTAATTGATTCATTTAATTTGTTCATTTAATTAGTTCATTTAATTCATCACAATTTCATAATATTATCTGCTAAATTAATGACTTTATTTTTGTTATCACTTGTGCATGCACGAACGAAAATGAATTACGACAATCGAATCACTTAGGCCAGCGGTTCCCAAGCTTTCTTGGTACCGCGACCTACCTTTCCGTGAAAAATTTCTTCGCAACCCACCTTTTAATTAAAAAAAAAAAAAAGAAAAAAAAGAAAAAAAGCCATCTACCCAAGATAAAGTTGTACATCAGTATAGCAATTTTCGTACGATCTCTATACCCTCGGCTATTCTATCCGAGGAAAAATGCAAATTTTCGTATGGAAGATACATTATCAACAAAATCAAGAATCGATAACCTCAATGTGTGTAAATGAATAGTAATTGAAACAGTACACAAATTACAAAGATAATTAAAAATATGTTTAATTATTATGAAAACATAATTTTATAATCAATGAGATTTCTAGTACTGATGTTTATCAATGTGGGAACGAATATTAAAATGCAGTTTCTCTGAGTACTTGTCTTTCAAAAACAGCAAAGGAGAAAAGCCACGTTCTTAAGCACGAAGAGTTGAATTTAATCAAGGATCTCAAAGCTGATTTAAATATTTCTGGATTTAAATATTCTGTTCGTATATTAATCTAGAAGGAAATTAAGGATTTTCCCTTGAAATATTATTTCCTGTTGAAATTGTCATCTCTTTTGAAACAGATGAAATAAAAGATATAATTTGATGACAAATCTCGATTGTTCCGCGACCCACCTAAACAACTGCCGCGGCCCACCAATGGGTCGCGAGCCATAGATTGGGAACCGATGAGTTAGGCTATTATAGAGCCTAACCTAATCAGCTATTAATTAGCTGACCCACCCGGCATTGTCCGGTCCGTGATAACCATGATGCATAAAAAAATCTATAACATTAACAAAAATTAAAAAAAATCGATTCTAAATGCACGAAAACTCAAAAAATCGTTAAAAATTACTTCGAAAATTGCATTAAAAATCGCATAAAATATCGAAGAGATTCAAAAATTGTAGCAGACAAAATTTCGTGAAGTAGGCTAAAAGTTTGAAACAGTTTTCTTTTTATTAATATAAAAAAAAGCCGTGAAATACAAAAAAATACTATAAATCGCATTAAAAAATTCGTTAAAAACTCAAAAATTCCTCAGCCCGAATGTCGAATAAGCTTGTCTGAAAAGAGAACTAAATTTACTACACTGCTCAAAACAGTTAAAGGATATTGCAGTTTTAGGTGGATTTTGTATCTGGGAAACTTTTTAGCTGATTGATACATGGTCGACAGACGTAGTAGGTTATATGAGAATAAATTACACATGTTTGGCAGAAAAAATGCATTTTATTGCGCATTTGTGTACAAAAGGAAAAAAACAGAATTTGTGCATATGAGAGAAAAAAAAATAAGAAAAGGTGTTTTCTTCAAAGAAAATCATTTTCAGTAGGGGGAATGGTTTCCACGGGCGGCCAGCAACGTTGAACACCTTTGAGGCATGAACTCAATGAGGCTATTAATGACGAGTTGGGGTATTCTGCCCCACTCTTCCAGAAGAGCTCTTTCCAGTTCTTGGAGAGTTTGTGGGGGTTGTTGGCGGCCAGAAACTCGTCTTCCTAGAGCGTCCCAAACGTGCTCGATTGGATTCTAGTCTGGAGAACACTCTAGCCATTCCATTCGAACGATTCCTTCCTCGAAAAGGAAATCCTCCCCCAGGTTTGCACGATGTGGTCTTCAGTTATCGTCAATTAGAATGAAGTTATCTCAGATTGCTGCAGCGTAACGGACTACAATAGGTCTGAGGATCTCATCCCTATATCGGCGACCAGTCAGAGCTCCATCTCGAATGATGTAGAGGTCAGTGCGCCCGTCAATGGAGATGCCACTATACACCAACACTCCTCCACCGCCAAATCTGACACTTTCGTGCACGAACGCAGGATTATTTCCACTGCTTCGGTCCCTCCAGAGGAAAATACGCCTATTATCCGGATGTACAGAAAAACGGGACTCGTCAGAAAATAGAATATTGCTCCATTCATTTCTCCTCCAGTTGACATGCTCGGTTGCCCACTCCCTGCGGTCGCGACGATGCCTTGATGTTAATCTAACAGATACAATCGGTCGGCGAGCATACAGACCTACAGCATGGAGCCGGTTTCGGACAGTCTGAGTTGAAATCGTGGTGCCTGTAGCCGAGCGAAGGTGTTGTTGGAAAAGAGTAGCGTTCATGTTTCAGTGTCTCCGAGCTGTTAACGCTAAATACCGATCTTTATTGGGCGTTGTTGCCCGTCTACGACCTTGCCCTGGTCTTCGGCCTGCACATCCACTCTCCAAAAAACGGTTCCAGATCCTGGAAACGACACTTTGTGACACTCCAATGGCTTGCGCTACTTGGGCTTGAGTTTGGCCCCCTTCTAACCTACCAACAATTCTCTAAGCTTCTGAATCTGTCAAATGACTTCGCTGAGACATCGTACTCATCGAAACAAAGCAATCACTGAATGCCGATCATCCTTGTCTTCATTCTCTTTTATCCAGTTCAAAGTCAAATTTCATTCGCTGCCGCTGAAGCGACGTTTTTGACGTCGAACTCAAAATTTGCATACTCCACAGTTTGAAAACATGAAAAATTTACATTTGTGATTCTCTTCTTCTATTTTCGGCAAAAAAAAAATTCGTTTATATCTTTATTTTATATAAAACTTCAAATATCCTTTAATTGTTTTGAGCAGTGTATATTGGGTTAAAAGAATGAAACCGCATTACTTTCACTAATGTGGATAATTCGCTTCGAAACATAAAAATAACGCTAAAAATTTACTAAAAAATTAAATAAAAAAATTTATCAAAAAATCGAAAATCGGACACCGCGGTTCAAAACTTCATATACAGAGGTACCTTCCCTTCAAATTTTGTAACTCTACGTGCAGTGGTCTCTTCAGAGCAGCGCTTAGACACTCACAAACTTCAGAACCGGTTTAAACCGGTTTTGAAATTTAAAGTAATTAAAAAAATATATATGAATCTAATATTAAAAAAGTAAAAACTGTGGGATTGTTGATCGTCCTCAGCTATCCTATGCAAAAAAAAAAAAAAAAAAAAAAAAAAAAAAAATCACGTAAAAATATTAAAATTTGAGTGAGATATTTGAGCTCCTATAGACTTTACATTAAAATCAGGGTCTTTTTCTATGACTAGTGTGGGGCCTTAAGCAAAGATTTTTTGACTTTTTTACATTTATTCAGTGAAATTAAAAATACTTAATATTTTTTAATTTTCGAGATTTCATCTTTACTCAGGTGTATTCTAAAAGTGTAAAATATGCAACATTTATGTCATGCTTATTGAAATCTACTTTCTTGAGATATAGCCCTCCTTCATTCTTGCTAATGAGAAATAGCATATTATTAGTTAACACCTAACAGAAAATGGCTCTACTTGATTTCTTGTCGACTAAAAAACTATCGCCAAACTGTATCGCCAAACTTTTGTCACTAAACTGTCGCTAGCAGCTACTAATAACAAAAAATAAGACTACTTTTTTATCCCGTCGACTTAAGAATTATCGCCGTACTCCAAGATTAAATGCTAAAAATGGATGATCTTAAATGTCACATTCACTTGACATTAAAGTACACGTGTTTGTTATGTTGTCAAGTTCTTTTAATTTGACTTATAATTTGTATTTTTATTAATGTTTTCATTAAATTATTTGTATTTTCGTTATTTAAATAAAAATGATTTCAATTTGCATAATTTGGTGAATAGTTTGTCACTTTGTATAATTTGGTCAATGGAACAATCAATAGTACCCATAAAATTTCTTTCTTATTATTTATTTATAGGTAGCATCCAGTGTTATATGTTTTTTTCAAATTTATATTCTAGTTTCCTAGGAGTATGCTGACCAAGGGTCAACCATTGTTTAATCAGAGTCATGAATTTCTAGGAACTATCGGACCACAGTCGCAGTGGGATTTGCTGGAAGAATGCACGATAGAAAAAATTGCGCATTCAAAGACGTGCAAGTAAGTGTAATAAATTTTCAACTAAAAATACTTCATACACAACTATAAAATACAATATAGGGACTGCAAAGTCTTAGCCCTCTTTAAATTATCACCTAAGAGGTTGGTAACGTAGTGTGCCGCTCGGTGAATAATCAAGGTAAAGTATTATATGGAGAATCAATTTATTATCCGTAGAAACACAAAAGATCCTCTAAAATAATATTTACGGCATTTTAAATTATAATAAAGCACATAGGCTCTTTAACCAACCAGCTTCAACTTTAGTTCAGTTTGAGTTCCTTAAAGACAAAGTTCGAAATTAACGTAAAGTCCGTTAGATGACTCGTTAGCTTACACAAGATGTAGAAGTTAGGACTTCCTCTATCGAGCTATTTACTGCTCACTAAAAGTCACAGGTTATCACTTTATCTAACCTCTCAAGACGAGAGTAATCACTGGCTCTCCTGGCGAGAGTACACTCAGCGATTCTAATAGGCCTCTGTGATCAGATCAGCCTCTAAGAACCTCTTAGGTGATAATCTAAAGAGGGCTAAGACTTCACAGGACAATAATGTGTGGGAATAAAAGGAAAGGCATTTTGAAAGTTTATTATTGTCATTAAGTCTATTGCGAGCTTTAGAAATAGGGGTTGTGCAAATATAACCATAACAACTTTTTGGTAATTTTGCACCCTTCCCCCCGTAATGATATGGTTATCAAAGTGTGCATACATATACATATATATATATATATATTTCCCTTAGAATTTAGTTCTTTTGTTTGGAGTAATACACAAAATTGGTTAAATTTATTTTTCGCATATTTTATTGATTCAAATGAAGAAAAGTCAATAAAATGTCGCTTTATTCAGATAACACTTGAAAGAAATAGTTACTATTTAAAAGTGTTTGATAATATCTTTTTGTTACATAATGCATGCATCAATAATAAAGTTTTGCTGCATTTGCCCAGAACGGATGGAGGGACAGATAGAAATTATCATGAAAAAAATTGTGGACGACATTCTTTGTTTTTCATTTATTAGTAAACACAAGCTTTATTTCAAATATATGGTTTCTCCAACAGTGATTATATATGCATACACATATGAAGATTAATAGGAATGCCAAACGTTGGAGTATACCATATTTTAGAATTAGATTATTTTATAACAATTTAATAATTTTAACAATAACTTTGGATTTTCATAAAAATAAATAACAAAATAACGATAGATAAATACTATTTTGAGCCAAAGACCATGTTACAATTAAAAAAAGATAATTTTGATTGGATTAAAAATGTTATCGATATTAAAAGGCAACTTCCCCTTCCCCCTAGAGATATTTTAAGGTATCATGTGCCAGACCCCCTTCCCCTTAAATGATAACTTTATACAGGGTGATTAAAAAAACATTGACAAAATGATATGACAAATCAGGCATATGACAAGGATTAAAAATCACATAGAAACATAGGGCCGCAAACCACTTATTGAGTCACAGATACAGGGTGTTTCATCCTAACTCAATCTGGGTTAACGATAATAAGTTTCAGAAACGTATATAAAAAAAAAACTAACATACATTCTCACCTTTGTTTTAAATGTGATAACACCGAACAAAAGTGGTAGAAGTTTACATTAAGCGCACCAGCAATGTGCACTTCACACTGAGCACTACACTGTGCATTTATCTAAGGACGGTACCATTAAAATTTCTTATTATAAAAATATTCTAATGCATCGATTAGTTGTAATACTGTTTAAAATGAGTTTCAGATATATTACTTTACTTTGTTCCAAAAACATAATTGACAAACCAAAAATATTTTTAAAAGGATGATTTCTTTTGCCTTTTTATCTTTTGAGCTTTCTTGGCGCTGAAGGAGGGGGGGGGGGTGGAGATTTTTCAATTCGGAAATATTTCTATATTTATATTGTAAGAACACCACATTTGTACATTTTATAATTCTACGAAATACTAAGAAAATAATTTAAAATAAATGATTTGAGTGGGGTTATAAATATTGCACAAAATTTCTGTAAATTCAAATTTAATTAAATCTTCTAAATCCTCCAATCCTTCTGAAATCCTTCAAAAATTTATTAAACGGTTATGTAAATCTTTTAATTTAATTTAAACAATTTACGTAAAATGCTTTAGAATGTCAAATTTTTACGAATTCATAATTCGGTAATAAAGGGTTAAAGAAGCAGTTAAATGAAACCTAAGTTCTCCCTGTGTGACAACTCCGACTGCCTAAATTAGATAATCACAGCCAGAGCTGCCTCAAAAAGAATTATCAACATTACACGTTGATTCTAAAAAAAAATCATATCATGAAAATTAGGTAAGACATAAAAAATTCTTACCTCCAAAATTCCAATTCTTCGAGAATGTCGGGGTATCGGGGCTCCAAGTGTTTTAAGCTTTCTTCTGCAGCATAAGTTTTGAACACTATTTTAACTCAAAAAACAATACAGCTCATATTCAAAATATTAGAATAATTACCTTTTTTTTAGAAATTGAAAATATCGTTTGGTAATTTAATGTCTTTTAATGAAAATATGCAAACGATATTTTTATTAAGAACTTATTGTTGATTAAACTTACTTGTTATCTTAAATTTAATATCATTTTTGAAAAGATTAATTGCAAAAAAAAAAAAATTATTTTGAAAAGTCAAAATATTAGAATATTTATTCAAGTGGTTCAAAATATTAGAATATTTCACATTAATTCTCCTTTAATTATTACCAATTCTTAACTGGTGGCATCATTGATTAAATTCAGACTATTTTATTTGAAATCAGTATTCTTTTTTGAAGTTTGTTTCTTTTTCGTCTTAAAATGGGCCGTGTGAGTGATATTCCTGAATTTACTAAACTTCGTATGGTTGATTTGTATCGGCACGGTAAAAATCAATGTTTTATAGCGAATTATTTACATTGTTCGCAATCGAGCGTTAGTAAAATACTAACACAATATTCAAAAATTGGAAAATTTCAAAATATTCGCCGAAATGGTGGCTGAAAACCAAAAACATCTGCTAGAGATGACAGGAAACTGAAGCGTATAGTTAAAAAAACCGTTTTAAAAGTGTGCGATTCTTGCACCGAAAATGGAAAGAAGGAGTTGAAGTTTCTACATCGACAACATTAAGACGTCTCCATAAATTTAAATTTGAATCTCGTGTACCGAAAACAAAACCTCTCATGACTGCAAGACAAAAGCTTATAAGATTGAATTGGTGTAAATCAAGACGTTTATGGAGCAATGAAGATCGGAAAAATATATTATTTAGTGATGAAAGTATGTTTTGTGTTTCATATGGTAATCAAGGTATTCGAGTTTGGAGAATGAAGCAAGAAGCATTTGATAAAGAATGCCTTAAACGTTCCGTAAAATTTGCTGCTAGTGTCATGGTTCGGGGTTGTATGAGTGCAGAAGGACCTGGAAAGTTATGCATCGTCTACGAAAAGGTTAACTCTCTGATATATCAAGAAATTTTAGAATATTACATGATTCCATCCTCAGAAGATTTATTTGAAGATGATTTCATCTTTCAACAAGATTTAGCGTCCCCGCATACCTCGGTGTCAACTAAGAATTGGTTCCGCCAACGCAACATTAAGGTACTTCCTTGGCCACCAAATTCACCAGATCTTAATCCCATCGAAAACTTATGGTGTATAATGAAGAAAAAACTTCAAGAAAATCCTCCTTCAAGTAAAACTGAGTTAGTGGCACGTATAAAGTCTATTTGGGCTAATATTGATAGAAATGTTTGTAAACACCTTGTATATAGTATGCAAGATCGATTGTACGCTGTTATTAAAGCTAAAGGGGGTGCTACAAAATATTAACTACCATTTACTTCATATTCATAAGGTAATATTGTTGCGTAAAATAAAATATTCTAATATTTTGAACCAATCTAAATTTTATTCTAATATTCTGGTGTGTTTAAGGAAGCTGTATACCTAATTTATTGTGCTGTATTTTATATTTTATAAATGTTAAAATCTTATCTAAACATTCCAGATTTAATTTATAAGAAATTTAATTGCATTTACTTAGTATAAAAAATAAATAAATGACAAATATTTTTTTCTTATTACTTTTTCTCAATTATTCTAATATTTTGAATATGAGCTGTAGTCCATTTTCATTTACACCTTTTAATAAGGACGAACACGATTCACAAAAAAGGCACACACAACATTAATATTTACAAATGGCCGTGACATTTTCAATATTACATCTTGGTTCTAAACATTTCTAACTGAACTACAAAACAAAAAAGAGAGAATTAAATTAATAAACAAAAAATGTTCTTAGCGGAATAAAAAAGTTCGACGCATGCGCTGCCCCTTTACGTAAGAGAGTAAAACAGAGTAATTTTCATATTGCGCAATAGTTTTTTCCCTGACAGGTGGTTTGGATGAAAGGAATATGAAATAAGTTCCAAATAACGACACCCTGATTGAATTCGTACAAATATGAGTTTTTACGACATGTTTAGTTTTAATTTATTTTGAAAGTTGCAACGAGCTTTTGACGCACACAGTCGATGGATGTGACAACTGTTTATGTACATTAAAATTATATTAATTAGCTGATTATTTTAACTTTTGACACGAAAGAAAATACTTTAAATTGTATTTTTTCACGCAATCAATGCTTGAATTTGATATATTTTTCTTTATCCTTTCAGTGAGAGCAATACGATTCATGTTCCTTACGATGGAGTGCCGTATACTTGTTTTGCATTCTTTTCTTTAATGGACGAGCCTAACAAAGATCCAGAGAATCTATCTTTGTCAGATTGTAAGTATATATAAATATTTATAATGCATCTTTCATATATATCGTATTTACTCGTGTATAACGCGCACCGCGTATTTAATAAAAAAATAGTGATTTTTTTAAAATCTCGCATATAACGCGCACCGTAAATTTGATATGGGAATGAATGATTAAATGAATTTCAATAAAAATTTAAGTTTAAACAAACATTATATCAGGCCAAAAACAAGGCGAAAATACATTTTTAGATTTCGGGTAGGGAGTAAAAAATGGGGGACAGGAGTGAGTAATGACAGTGAGAATTTCGAAATAGCGTTTATATCTATATTATAAAGACTAAACGTATCTGTGCGTAACGCATGCGTCATTTTATGAAAGGCAACGCTTTCACATGTAATTCGGTTTTGCAAGTTTTGCTACTGCAATTTTTATACATCTAAACACCGCACATTCTCAATTTTTACATCGGCGGATAGAGTAAAAAATGTATTTTTAAATGCAATTCGTTTGAAAGCTGTATCTCAATTTATTTTTCAGATATTAATTTTTTTTTGTAGTTTTTGTGCGAATTTTGTAATTGTGGCAACAGAAATGCGCCACTTTTTGTTAAAACTGAAAAAAAAATTGAAATTAAAATTTCGTATGTAAATTTTGATAAGTTGAAAGGTGACGGATTTAGATTTCACGTAAAACTTTATGGTTGTTTCAATATGATTTTTTTTTCATTTTTACCAAGCATAAGAGCCTCAACTGATAACTTCATCATAATAACTTACCTTTATTACGTTTTACTTATTACATATGCGATTAGAGTTCAATTTTAATAATTGGACAACAGACTTTTATAGAAATGGTATTTTGTTAATATTAGCTTAAAATAATATTTCTTTTAGAGTTAAACTGACTAATATAAGATGCACTTTTTACTGTAGTTATTTTTGTACGTTGTTATAAATCAATGAAACAGTTCCTTCTAAAACATTTTCTTTCGTCGAAGTTCGACGGGTTCCACCTCGTAATGTTAATGAATAAAAAAGTGCAAGGAGTGAAATAAAGATGCAGTGATACCTTCAATTAAATAAGATTTTCTTAGTGATTATATCTTCTTTGAGTACATTTCTTGATCCATATGTACATCATGTGATTACATCCAGCAGTGCATATTATTCCGTGTAAATGCGCACCTAGGAGTTTTGCCCTATTTTTTTTTGAAAAAAGTGCGCATTATACACGAGTAAATACGATATCTATTTAAAAAAAAAAAAAAAAAAAAAAAAAACTTGCATAATACAGTAAAACCTCCATAACGGACACTCCCGAATAGCGGACACCTCTATTTAACGGACAGTTTTCCAATCCCCACTCCCAAAACCTACATTTTTGTATGTTTAACCTCCGAATAACGGACATTCCGAATAGCGGACACTATTTTTGGCGATAAAGGATGAAAAAGAATTTTTTATCCAGAAAAAAAAAACGAAAAAAGAGTAAAAAGGATGCTTCTAAATTTATCAGAGCAATGTGCCACCAATTTTGTGATTACAGATAAATGTAGAGGATGGACTAGGGAAAATCTCCCCCCCCCCTCCCATCTACATTTAGTGTGAAAAGGTTGCCCGGAAGGGACATCTTCTTCAACATTGCAATGTCCACCTGGAAGCTTTTAAGATTTTATGCTTTTAATAGACAAAAAGTGCAATTTCTCCTCTCCGCCCGAAATTCTATAGAGTCCAATAACGTCACATTGAAAAACAAATTATATGTAATTGCAAGCAAAAGTAAACTTTTGTAGCTGATTTTTTCTTAAGAATGTAATAAACAGTAGATAAAGGTGTGCACAATTTTATTTCAGTTTTATTGCTTAAAAAATAATTTTAATTTCTGATTAATCATAAAATGTAGGTTTTAGGAATATAAAAGTCAATTACTGAATTTTAAGCATTTCTTAGTGATTTTTGAATCTCTGAGGTTTTCCCAATAGCGGACACCTCCGAATAGCGGACAATTTTGGCGTTCCCGAGGTGTCCGTTATTTAGAGGTTTTACTGTACTAATTATATTTACTTTATGTAAAAGATTACGACGATTATAGGTGCGAATATTTATATAATTACGAATGCACGTTAAAAAGTTTTAAAGATAAGATTTTTTGACTATTTGAAAGAAGACTAAAAAAGAAAGAAGACTAAAAAAGAAGTTTGAAAATTTGCAGTACCGAAAATTTGTAAAACTAAAATTTCATTTAAAATTTGTATATGATTGCTACAGGAATATTAATTTTTAATGCATGGCGTACGTAATATAAGACTCTGTTATTACGTAAACCACGTTTTGATCATCATAAAAAGTTGTTTATTATTATTACTATTCTTTTAAAATATAGAGTTATTTATAGATCTAAAATTTTAGTCTTTGAAAATATCCTTTTCCAAATAGTCATTGTAATTTGTTAAATTACAATTTTATTTATTTATTTATTTATTTACTTTTATTCTGTATAGATTATACTTTTCGTCTGAATATGCATCCTGATGAAGATTTTTCTACTCCGGAGAGGGACGGTGTTTACATATCCGTACACAATCCTCGCACGCTGAAGAATCCTGTTGCTGAAATGATGATCCTGCAATCTGGATACAGTTACAGGCTGTATGTTACGATGGTGAGGAAGTTAATTAAAAAAAAGAAAAAAAAAATCTGGAACATGACGTTTTCAAAGACTAAAATTTAAGTCTTATAAATAAATTCTATACATTAAAAAAAATGGTTTTCTACAATCAATCGGTTTAACATTAGAGTGTTTCCTTTTTCGTGATTGTCGCACATTTCATTGTTGCCTTCCGCAACATACACCTTACGTACTGCTCACGCACTTGCGAATCCTTGAATCGGGGTCTTTGAATTCATATAAAATGTGGAACCGAACAAAACTCGAACCGGGTCAAGTTTTATTCTGTTAAAGTTTCTACTCATTAAAGTTTGCTGGATAGTGTCGAACCGGGCTTAGCAACGCGTGTGCAGCATGCAATACTGGGCCCCTTCTTTTAAACGAATCTATAATTTATATGCAAATCTCGAACCGAACCATCCTCAAAGAGGATGCGGCACCATGTAGCAGGTGTGCTACGCATGCAGTGCGCGGCAGACCACTATATTCTTAACAAAACTGTATTTAAACGAAACTCCGTTAAAAAACTATCCGTAGGTATATTAGTCGAGGGGCTGACGCTTTAATGGAAGAGTTTAAGATACTTGGAAAAATTACTATTCGAAAATGGTGGTATTTGACGCGGTATATATTTTTATAAATTTATATCATATGTTGTAAACTATCTTAACGTTTCAAACAGATCAAACAACAATTTAATATTCTTACAAAGATTACTATTCGAAAATAGTTGTATTTAACGCGGTATTCTTTTTCGATAAATTTATGTCATGTGTTATGACGCAAATACTGCTTAATGCTAAAAAAAAAAAAAAAAAAAAAAAAAACTAACTGAAAATTTTTTTGAAACGTGTCCCCGCAGCCAGCGACATCATATAGTGCTACATACGCACTGTAAATTCTTGTACCCCCCCCCCCCCCAAAAAAAAAAAAAATAAAGAAAAGTGTACTCGCTGGGATGTAAATAGGGGAGAAGGATAGCGGATGTGCATAGTATGAATAAGTATTCGCAGACCTATCTAAAGATGCGACACACAAGGGAATAATTCAAAATTTAGAGAATCGGACGGCTCTATTTCCCGGATGACGCTACCCTGCCCTGAATTTCCCACTTTATAAATTATTTACTGTTAAAATAGTAACATTTATCCGAGTTCTCTGAGAAAAAACGCATTCAAAAAGCAATAAACAACTTAGCTGAAGATAAACGCGAAATCCCTTTTCACCACCAAACATTACTTACCACTTATCGTGCACATCTTACTGTAAATTTATAAATTTCTTGTTATGTGTTATAAACAATGTCAAAGTTTAAAAATGATGGTTTATTTAGTTTTCTCAATATTAAAGATTTTGCGTCAACTGTATTCGCGAAGCATATATCTGTTACGAATTAAAAACCGCATTTTCATAAATCCAAAAGTTACCATCCCACTGAAAAAAATAAGAACATGTTTTTAAACAAAATGAAAATTTACATCAGATGCTGGAAAAATACCAACACAAAACTGAAAAATATGAAATTGGTCCCGTATAAAATATTTTTTGTCAGTTTTTAACCTCAAATTTCAGGTGTGTCCTCGCCTGACATTGAAATCAAAAGAGGAAAGGAAAGAAATTTTAATGATTTAGATAAAAATTCATAATTCTGGTTCTAATTCAGATACGAAGGCAATTTTAGCAAAATATAAAAGTAGACTTTTTTTCTACGTTCAGCTGCGGAAGTTTCGATTTTTTGCGATGATTAGAAAAAAGTTAGAGGAACCTCCAAAATATCCTAGTAAGCCCTGTCATATTAAGGTATGGAAACTCCTTATTATCTGTAGAAAACCTTGACAACATCTACCACACTTCAGTCGCCGATAAAATCGTGAAAATAAATGTATTTTTAATCGATTTAAAAAAAAATTCGAGTTTTTGTGAAGCGATAACAAAATTTTTTATAATTTTGTAAAGCTTATTTCATTTGGCGCTCTGTCGTGCAATTTGAGAATTCGTTGCGTTTCAAGAACACAAGCAATCACTCCTGAAAGAAACCGCCACTGCATAAATTCTGTTAATTCCACTCCTCCTTTTAATTCTGGGTAGATAAAATCATGCTGTTTTCAAAATAACTAAGCTTAAAATGATTTTTTAATTAATTTCTTCGCTAATTACCTCGAATTTTGGAGATACCGCGGGAGATCGGAAAATCCAACGATCCCCAAAATTTACTCCCCTTTTTTATACTTTTCGCGACCCTCTGTGCACCACGTGAAAAAAGTTTATCCCTTTACAACGATTTGTACACCTACGACAAACAAACGACAGAGGTTTACGAACATTACTAGTATTGACTTATAATAGATTCCGTAAATTAACATCGTTAAAAATACACGATGCTCTGCAAATTTATTTTCAATGATAATAGTTTTTTTTAGTTTTCAAAGTGACTGAATCCCCCATTTTTGAATGATGTCAACAAACTTGAATTTTTCGAGTGACTTTGAACAGATATATACATGTAAAAATAAATTTTTTTTCGCCATTTTCTCGTTTCGATTTCGTTCTAAAGTGTTATAAGAACATATTTTCACTATTAGTTTCCGTAATCTACTAATATTTAATTAACGGCTAAAGTTCCTTTTCCTTTTCTTTTCTTTGATTCAGCATAATTTATTATTTATTTTCCTAAAAAGAACTAAAATGTATTACTTAAATCTCTTATTGCGAAATATTAAAATCATTCCATTAAATCATTTGACCTTTTTAGAATAAAATAAAACATTTATCAAAAGCTTTAATTTTGTTTTATTTATTTAATTATCGTCTTCTGGCTGGTCCGAATCACCCCCATGGGACTGTTTACTCTTGCATACTACGCCATTTAGTAAAGAGTTCTGACAACTAACTGCGCCCCTGATCTAATGGAAATGATAGAAGTGTTATACAACTACCTTAATGAACATTATTGGGTTTTTAATTCAATGCGTAAGAAGGGAGTTCAGAATTGACTGACCTTCCTAATGCTAAGCAGGTGCGTGCTTCTTCTCGTAATCTGGAACTGTTGCCGTAGTGGTCGTAATTTCACGAAAAGATGTTTGCACTGAACACCTTTAATTCTTCGTGATTTTTTGTGACATGGGCTTAGAAAACTCGGGAAATTTAGTGGTTGATTATAGAGTAACTTTAAAATGGAACGATAATAAACGATGCTTTCTGATTTTTCATAGAAATTTTCATTATCTGAAATCAAAACACGTTTAATCTATTTCCATATGCCAAATGACTTCGACTGCGAATCTATTTGATGGAATGTGATTCCTGATGACTGATCGAACGCCGACTTTGTTCGCGCCATCCTGTTCGCTTCGTCATATCTTGTGTTTTTGCGGGAACCCCTAAAAATATCATCACATATATATACTTTATTTTTTTACACAATCTGTTCCTAGCCGTCCTGAGGTTTGAATCCGAAACATCTTGACATTTGGCGAACACCTTAATGACGAAACAATAGAAGTTGTCTTTCGTCCAATCCACAAAAAATGGACATGAGGATGAAAATTTAAATTTCTTTAAATATGATTGAAATTTTGCATATTAACTGTTAAGAGTCTATTATTTCATATTTTATCAAAAAAGAATTAAATTTTTGTCATTAACATACTTATTTAAAATTAATAAAGTGACATTATGACTTTGTAAAAAAGACTGCGGCAAAAATCTTTACATTTCATGGTCTCGTACAGCTGAACAAACATTCTGAAAATCTCCAAACTTGGATATATATGATCTGACAGCTATTATTGAGAGTTTTTGCCAGCAGAGGAGTGTTCACTAATCTTCGTTACAAAAGGTAAGCATATTTAATTACCCTTAATTATTGTGCCACACCCGCAACAAAAAGTTACATTTATATCTCTACAGAAAAATATTTTTGATTTAAAGTTATGAAACTTTATATTCAAAAATAGTTTATTAAGATACTTTGAATTACAAACACAAAAAAAAAATTAATATTTTAATTATAATTATTGAGCGTTGCGGGCGTGACATATCCCTGTTGCGGGTGTGACATTTAATTAAAGTCACACCCGCAACGTCTTTCAAAATTGAATGCAAATGTATATTTGAACTAATTATATGTAAATAATATGAAATAAATAATGTGAATAATATGCTGGA
This sequence comes from Maratus speculifer, assembly GCA_964019185.1. NCBI lineage: Eukaryota > Metazoa > Arthropoda > Arachnida > Araneae > Salticidae > Maratus > Maratus speculifer. Next base: position 240,774,393 of record OZ025296.1, read on the forward strand.
AAACATGTACTTGGCACCTTTAACTATATCCTTTGATTTAATAGAGTGAATTCCAGTTACTAAATAAAAATTTGCATCATCTGAGCATGTGACACTGTGTGCAGTTGATTTATTCAGTTTGGATTGATAAAATTGTTGCTTTACTACAAGAAAATAATTTTATTAGTTATATATGATTAAGAAATTAATTTAAAAGGTAAGATTTTTATAGAAATTAAAAAAAAAGAAAATTACGAAACAATATTTTAGCAATTTTCTTTAAATTTGTTAATTCTAAATGGGGTCGCCCTTCTAAAAGACCTCTATCGATTTTTTCCCCCTAATCGGAGGCAAAACTGAATTCTGCAATGGCAGAATCTACATTCATCTTGTTTATATATATATTTTTTATTTTGTTATTTGATAGTATTTATCTAATATATATATTTACTGTTTTAAAATAAATAAAGAAATATTAGGGGAAGATTTTTTTTCTCTTTTAATTCAAATTGAATAAAAAGTAGAAGTAAGAATAATAGAAACTTTTAAAATGTTTATTAAGCTAGCATAAAATGTATTTAGTCAGTTTGAAATTAACCAAAATTTAACATAATTAACTTTATGTAGGATTAGAAATTTCAAGGGATAAATATTAACAATTTGTTAAGCATATATTTTTGGACTTGAAGTGCTATATTTATTCAGCTTACTCATTAATTTCTTCTCTTTTGCAGAGAATGAAGCGTACAGAAAGATCATGATATCATCGTAAAAAGATTCAAGAAAACACTTTTAAATATGAAGTGCATCTACAACAAGAGAAGGAAAGGGACAAAGCAAGGAGAGAAAAGAAGAGACTATTTAAAGAAATAATGGTACAGGATGGCAATCATTTTGCATTTCATCTCATGGTAAAAGAGTTGTCGAAGGGGTTGGTGCAGTTGCAAAGAAAATGGTAACGCTAGCAATTATAAAATCTGCTACTATAAATTCAGCTTCAGATTTCGCCACGTGTGTAGAAAAAGGCCTAAAAAATATAAAAGAACTTTGCTGAATGTGAAATTTCAGAAGATATTGTTAAAATGCTTCATTCATGCTGGCACCAAGCACAATCGGAGCTCAACATTCAAGCGATACATCATGTTGTTTTTATTGACGTAAGAACAATTAATGAAGCAATAACTTCAGAAAGTGATCACAAGAGAATTTGTTTGTTACCATATTTTGTCAAAAATATAATATCCAAAGATAAGAGTGCAGTTGGAGTTTTTGTAGAAGTTGTTTTGCTCTCCACATGAAAAAAGTGAAAACTTTGATGGACAAATAAGATAAATGAATGGGGATGATATTGAATAAGAGTATCTGAAAAAAAAGAAAATATGGCTCAGTCAGTCAGATGTATCCATACTTTGACAAGGATATAATATCCAACGGTGAATGTGCAGTTGGAGATTTTGTAGAAGTTGTTTTGTTCTTGACATTAATAAAAGTGAAAACTTTGATGGCCAAATAAGACAAAGGGATGGTGACAATATAGAATTAGAATGTTTGAAAAAAAAATTAAGAAAACGTATATATTTGGCCCAGTCAGTCAGATGTATCCTAGGGAAAAAAAGAGCATTTTTGTAAAAAAAGCTACCTCCACCAGAAATTATAAATTCAAGATTGGAAATGAAATTTGTTTGATATTTTCCTATCTGATATTATAATTGTAATATTGATTAATTCGTTAATTAAAAAAATTGCCTTGAAAATATTTGTGTATGTCATTATTTTATTGGCCATATAAGTCACACCCGCAACGAAAATTTTGAATATTTTCTACAAAAGCAAGAATTGAGTAAGTAATTTAATTTTTTCATAGAATAATTATTTAAGTATTACTGTCTAATATTTAAAAAAATCAATTCACTCAGTTGTCATAATTCACAGAGTTTTGCGTTTTTGCACTGAAAGATGAAAATGCATGTCCTTTTTATGTCACACCCGCAACAGGTGGAAATTATTTTTTTTTTTATAAATAAATAATGCATCGGACAATTTTCAGCTTTGGATAAATGTATGTGTAAGTGGTCTACATTGAAATTCATACAAATTGAAACCAATGCTCAAAAATATTTTTGCTGGTGACTAATTTAAGTTGTGTAAATGTCACACCCGCAACTTTGGATTGGGCGTTTTGTCGTTTACAAAGTATGGCTTTTATGACTCAGAGGGGAAAATTATCGATACTTATGACTGTCTATAAAAATCCACATTAACTCCAAGGAGATGATTATTTCTTTTATAAATTAGTCTAATAATAATAAACATTTTAAAACTGAATTTTCTTCTTTAATATATCTAATGAAATTGAAAAAGAATTATTTAAATGTGTATCATGAATTACAAGTTTTTACAATGATAAAAATATTTTTAAATAAAAACACGAAAATTCCTACAGGAAATTAGGTATAAGATAAAAGAAATGTCTGTAAAATGATGACTGAGAAAATTAAATGCATTTAACAGATAACGTGTAAATTTACAGGGAGTTTAAAATTATTTCTGCGCTTTTTACAGAAATTTTTAACAGAGTAGAAAAGAAGAGAGTATAAACATAAAATTAAATTGAATTCTGTTAGAAATTGCGATAATAAGACATGATTTTACATTACTTTTTCTAACTCTATATTATGTCACACAGAGTAAAATTATTATTATTGTAAATTTCCTTGAATCATTTCCAGAAAATTATATTATATTTGTATTTATTTCAGCAACAAAGAGAAAATTTGCCTCCACCATATGAAACTAAATGCACGGATTACCTGGCTTTATGGAAGGAAAATGGTGGACGAGGACCTCTTTCTAAAGCTGTATTATGATTTTTGCTTTTCTAATTGTTTTCCTTTATTTACATTTTCAACCCTTTCTAAGATAGTCAAAAAGTATTTATGAATTTACTTTGTCTGTTTATCTTTTCGTACCCTTTCACGTAAATAGATTCTGATTGCAATTAGACAGTTTACCTTTAAATTGATCAAGATGTCAGTTTTATTTTTATAAAACATTAAATGAAAGTCTAATTTTCTTGTCTAATTGTGAAAGTCTTGTCTAATTGTAAATGTTTTGACAGCTCATTTTTATTTATATGGCAATTCTATCGCGAGATTTTGTAAATTTTGTTAATAATTTCAACGTAAACACCGTTACAAATTAAAAATTCAGTTGGCTCTTTTCCGTGTTTATATTTTCGTCACTTTCCTGTTTTAAAAATGCTAAGTCTGTTTATGTATTTGAGGTAGAGATTTCAACTTTATATGTATGTCATTTATTGTATATGGGATAAATCTGCGCCTGGAATTAGCCTTAAAGTTTTTGTTATCTCTTTTGAAATATCTATGGGACTCCGCCCCTTACGAGCTATGCTCGTTAAGGTCTGTTTAGATAAGTTCACTACAAACTCTAAAAACTCGCTACTTTGATCGATTTTTAAAAAGATTGCAAAACACTGATCTATAAAAAGTAAAAATATATATTTATTTTTCCCCGTTCTTTCTTTTAAGCATTGATGACCCTGTAAACGAGTTTCAATTCATTCAGCGTTGGGGATAAGTAATTTCTATTCCCTGTCTTATAATAAAATTTTTGCATTCTATGGTTAAATTAAATTTAGAACATTCCTTTAACCTCAAAATAGCATAATCCAAATTAGTACCGTATACTAAAATATTAACAACATATTTTATTTTATTTTATCCACTTAAAAAAAATTATATTTTTTATTTATATGCCAAAATATCTTTGCCTAGCCAATTGTAGCTGGAAGTATAGTTTCAATTTTAGTATTTAGTTTTTTAACAAATTTAATTGGAAATATTGCAATATTTGTGCCAATATCTACAACATTAGAAAATGATAAATTACATTCATGATAAATTATATAATTACATTATATATTAATGATAAATTATAATTATTGTGTATCCATACACAATTAATCGTCAAAAATTATGAGAATTAGTTTGTGGGTCAATTGAAAGAGAATCAGACGACGTTGAGTCATTCCTAAAAATACACTCCCTTTCCCAATGAAAAGCATTACTTACACCCCTATTTGTGCATGCCTTGAAGGAAAGAGATTCAGAAAATAATTATTTTGATAAATCCTAGGCCATTGAAATTGAGATTTCCCTTGTGGAATCCATTTCCTTGATGTATTACTGAACCTAATTGGGTTAATCCAATGCCTAGGTGGAAGAAAAAATTGAAAATTTTGTCTAGCTCATGGTTGATTTATTACTTAGTTTGAAACTTCCATAAATCGTTTTACAATTTGGTACTCGTTTACGTTAGTGGTACTATTAGCAGGATTTTTAATGATAATATTTTTGACTTCTGGTTTTAAACTATCATGTAAACCTTGTAGTAGTATAGTTTCACTAAGGAGTAATTTTCTACCAATTTACACTTTCTTACGAAAATAACTCTCTAAATTATCTAATTTGCCTAATTTCTGTTTTGAAAAATCAAAATTCTCAGGGTTTCTAATTCAGTAATTTTTTCTATCAGAATTTCAGTAATTTGTTCACAATCCATACAATTTAAGCAGTTATTGATATAGATTTTCTGTGCTCTCCCTTTCAAATATTGCGCAATGGATTTAAAGTTCCATTCTAGATATTTCTTTTCTTTTTCACATGTGTTACCACTACAATAAGTCAGCCAAGACTGAATTTTCATTCCTGAGCTCGGGTCAAAGGCTATTAATGTTTGGTCATCCACTATTTCTTCCTTCTTATTCAGTAGAATAAAAGAAACACTATATTCTTTATAAAATCTTGACCTTGAAATCATTTGCAATAAAATCGCAAAGTTAGTAAACTTCATCAATTAAATAACTCTTAAATGTTTATATCAGACTCTTACAATACAATAATAAATAAATAAATAAATAAACCTAATATAAATTAACCTCACAAACAAAGTAATAAATAAATAATCTTCATAAATACATAAAAAAGAATAGAAATAATAATCACAACATTTATGAAAACAACTCATTCTTTTAGAAGACGTTCTCATCAAACAATGTTCATATAATCACTAATTCGAAATCCTCTGTTCTAAAAAAATGTCATAGTCAACGGCGACAAGAAGGATCCCAGGTATCATAAAATTCACCAAGCAATTTTTTCAACGATCCACAGATTGATCATCATTCTTTGTTTAGTATACTCCATTCATCCACTGTAAAAAAAAAAAAATCTGTTAAAAAGGGAATAAAAAAAAAATCTGTTAAAAAGGGAAAAACGTCTGGCAGCAATTTTGCCAGCCGTTTTTGCCGTAAAAATTGCAGTAAAGTTTGAAATCACATGTAAAATTACATCTAATTTTACTGCAATTTTTACAGCAAAAACTGCTGGCAACATTAGTGCTAGCAGTTTTTCCCGTAAATTTAACAGAATGTATTTTATTTTATTTATTTATTTATTTTTACAGTTAGTTCTATAGTAGATTCCATTCGCAAATCGGCAACTCAGCAACAACATATTATTCTTAGCTACCGTCATAATATTCTGTGTCCGACTTGTTGGTTTATTGTGACAAAAGGAGAAAAGGAGCCAGCTAAAACATCGCAGAATAATTATGTTTTGTTAAAAGAAGATACTTTCCTCGCTCTACTGCACAGGAGTCGTGATTTGATCAAGGAAAAAATACCTTGACAACTTTAAATTAGTTTATTTATGCAGTCATATCAGGGAAATGCTCTAATCTCCCGGCTAAATGACTTCAATTAAAAATAATAAAAGTTCTATTCAAATGAGCAGCCATCCGTCATAGCATTGAGACAATTCGCTCCAAACCAACTACCTCCTTCATCTCCGAACCTCCTGGCTAAAAGTAAAAAAAAAAAAAAAAAAAAATCGCTAATCTTAGAACCCGATATGTAAGCATAAATTAGTGCCTGGATCGAATTTAAAGTAGTGGAATAGAATGTTTCCCGCAAACGATAGTTTATTAAAAATACTATTATTTATCCTTACTAATATTATAAATTGGAAAGTGAGTTTGTTTGTTTGTTCCGCTTTCACACCGTAACTACTGAACCGATTGCTTTGAAATTTTGCAGACGTAAAGTTAGAATTCTGGATTAAATAATAGGGTACTTTTTATCCCGGAAAAAATTGATATTCCTGAAGGAAAACAAAAATATAGTTTGCTTGATGGATGGATTGGAGATGGCGCTGTGTGTCGTTTAAAACAAGATAAAATAATGCGATAGATGGCGCTGGGTGCTTTTAAAACGTGGTAACGATGTGCAGTAGCTGTATAATAGTTAGGTTAGGTTAGTTTAGTGCTTTTTTTCTAGGTAGATATCTAAAGTAATTATTGTTTTTTCGATAGGTAATTACGTCGCTTTGTTCGCCGTTTAGATTGTTATAGTTTAGTTTAGGATTTTAGTCTAGTTTAGGTTTATAGTTTACTCATATTTTCACAATGCCTTGCAAACGTAAATCTAATTTGTCGAGCACTTCATCTAAAGCTCAGGCAATGAAAATTGCCCGATCTCAAGAATCGTCTCTCCATGCTGAATTAAGAAGGCGCGAACAAGCAGAGCGTCAGGCTGCTTTGAGAGCTGCTGAACTACCATCTCAGCGCCAGCAAAGACTTGAGAAGCAAGCCGCTCGCCAAGCTTCTTTGAGGGCTTCTGAGAATGATATTTGTACTCAAGTCCGTTTATCGCAACAGGCTCAACGTCAGACAGCACTAAGGGCTTTAGAGTCACCTCTTCAAACTCAGCTACGTTTGGAAGAGCAAGCAGAAAGACAAGCTGTTTTGGGAGCTAACGAGTCGCCCCTTGAAACACAGCTTCGTTTAGAGGAGCAAGCAGAAAGACAAGCTATTTTGAGAGCTAATGAGACGCCTCTTCAAACGCAACAACGTTTAGAGAAGCAAGCTGGGCGACAGGCAGCTTCTAGAATGGCGGAGACTCCAGAAGAGTCTCTGGCGAGAAGAACCGCGCATGCAGAAATGCAAGCTGAACGGCATCGAGCTTTTATGAGAAATACTTGGTCTGTGTTTAATAATACTGCATTTGAATACGATCCTTTGATCGATTACAAAAACCATTCCTTGGTCGTCATCTGGTTAATGAATAAAAAATGTAGGTTTTGTGATGCCCTTAAATGGAAGGACGAAACGCCAGGTCTCTGTTGCGTCAATGGGAAAGTACATATTCCTCCATTGGATGCACCAGAAGAACCCCTCAAAACTTTTTTTTATATGACTCCGATGAGTCACGGCGCTTTTTAAATATGATTCGAAAATATAATTCCTGTTTCCAGATGACATCTTTCGGGGTAGACCGGGAAATAATCATGTCCGGATTTTCACCAACTTTTACTATCCAGGGCCAAGTTTACCACAGGATCGGTTCTATGCTTCCCACGGCCAATGAACAACATAAATTTCTTCAGATATATTTCATGGGAGATAAAGATAATGAAGCAGATCGGCGATGTCAGTACATTCAAGGAGTTGAGAGGGAAATCGTACAAAAAATCCAAAGAATGTTGCTTGAGCACAATCGATTTATTATTAATACTTTTAAAACGGCGTTAGACCGCATGCCTCACGAACAATACAAATTGGTTATTCACGCAGATCGCACTCCGCACGGAGAACACGAGAGACGATTCAATGCGCCTCTCATCAATGATGTTGCTGCAGTGGTTTGTGGTGACTTTTCTTCATCACGTGACATCGTTCTCCGAGCGCATGATAATACTTTGATACGCGTACCCGATGCTCACAAGTTCTATGATGCCCTTCAGTATCCCTTGATTTTCAGCAAAGGCCAAGAAAGTTATCATTTTGAGCTGCCATTAATCAACTCAACTACATGTCTAATAAAAAAGTACCCTGTATGAAATTTTATGCTTATCACATGATGTTACGTGAGAATGATTTTAACTTGCTGCCCCGTTTCAGGCAAATTTTCCATCAGTTTTTAGTAGACATGTGGGTTAAAACCGAGAGCGAGCGCCTCCGTTATATAACTCTTAACCAATAAAAATTACGAGCTGAACAATACATTCACCTGCAAGATGCAGTAAGTAACGATGCCAATGTAAATCCCAGTGATTTAGGAAAGATGGTTATTCTCCCATCAACTTTTACCAATAGCCCGCGCTACTTTCACGAATATACGCAAGATGCTTTTGCATACGTACGTGACACTCATTTGCACGTACACGGTCGTCCCGATCTCTTTGTTACATTCACCTGTAAACCCATCTTGGAAGGAGATAACCGATGAGTTAATGCCAGGTCAGAAACCAATTGACAGACACGACTTGATAGCGAGAGTATTCAGATTAAAAGTACAGAAACTTATGGGTGTCATTACCAAAGGTAAAGTATTTGGCGACGTGCAATGTTGTATGTACTCCATCGAATGGCAGAAAAGGGGGCTGCCACATGTTCATATTTTGATTTGGCTCAAGGAGAAATTGCGACCTACCCACATTGACAATCTGATTAGCACTGAAATTCCTGATCCTACAGAAGATAAGGAGTTGCACGACACTGTGGTTAAAAACATGATTCATGGTCCCTGTGGTATTTGTAACTCTACGTCACAGTGTATGAAGGAGGGGAAATGCACAAAAAGTACCCGCGATCACTTAATAAAAGACACTATCCACAATGAACAGGGCTATCCGTTATACAGAAGAAGATCACCTGAAGACGGGGGCCGAACGGTTACTATCAAAACCCGCAGCGGAGCTTTTGAAACTATGGACAATAGTTGGATTGTACCGTACTCGCCAATTTTATGTAAAATATTTAATGCCCATATAAATGTGGAGGCCTGCGGTTCCGTGCGCGCTATCAAATATATTTGTAAATATATTAACAAAGGAACCGATCAAGCCGTGTTCAATTTTACACAGGAAGCTGGATCATCTGTCATAAACGAAGTGCAAGCTTTCCACCAGGGGCGTTATGTGAGCAGCAATGAGGCAGCATGGCGACTTTTAGGATTCCCATTACATGAAAGGCACCCCACTGTCACTCATTTGGCCGTGCATTTAGAAAACGGACAGCGTGTGTATTTTAATGAAAGCAATTTTCATGATAGGATGGCGTCTCCGCCAAAGACAACACTGACGCATTTTTCCATCTTTGCCAAATCGACCCATTTGTAAAAACCCTTTTGTATTCAGAGGTTCCCCGATACTATACATGGAATGCCTCTAGAAAAGAGTGGAAACGTCGCATTCAAGGCACCCCTGTAGAAAACTGGCCCGGGGTAAACTCAGGGTATGCTCTTGGTCGAGTATATACTGTTCACGTCTGCAATTTTGAGTGTTTTTGTTTAAGAATGCTTCTGCATCATATTCGTGGACCAACTAGCCACAGGGACCTTAAAATTGTGAACGGTCAAGAGTGCGCAACATACAGAGAGGCATGTGAAGTTCTTGGTCTGTTGGAGAATGATAATCATTGGGAGGAAACCATGATAGAAGCAGTTCAATGCAGATCACCTACAAAAATAAGAGAGTTGTTTGCAACCTTGATTTCAACCTGCGGTGTTTCTAATCCTCAGCAGCTATGGGAAAAATATAAAAATGATATGGCAGAAGATATTTTAAAAAGATTGCAGATGATACATTCGGACATCACGTACAATGATTTTATTTACAACGAGGCTCTCACTAAAATAGAAAATAAAACTATGGAAATAATCGGTAAAAAATTGAGTGAATTTGGAATGACTAGCCCACAACGATCAGAAGAAAGCGTAATTGACATCGCCAGAGAGCTAGATTATAATGCTATTATACTGCAACAGCAAGTAAATGACATGGTCCCACAATTGTTACCCGATCAAAAAACTGTATTCGACGAAGTAACACGCTACGTAGAGTCAGGGAATGGCGCACTTTTCTTTCTTGATGCTCCGGGGGGCACTGGAAAAACTTTTTTGCTGAATCTTCTTCTGGCTCATGTCAGAAAGGATAAAAACATTGCAGTAGCCGTTGCTTCCTCTGGAATTGTTGCCACGCTGCTCACTGGAGGACGAACTGCGCACTGCGTTTTGAAACTGCCTCTAAATCTTGCTCAAGAGGAATCCCCAATCTGCAATTTTAGTAAAAATAGTGATCGGGCCGCGATGCTGCGCCAGTGTAAGCTGTTAGTTTGGGATGAGTGTACCATGTCGCACAAAGGAGCTATTGAAGCTCTCAATAGGACTTTGCAGGATATAAGGGACTGCAAAAGCATAATGGGAGGATTGGTAGTTTTATTAGCAGGTGACTTCCGGCAAACACTGCCAGTCATACAAAGGGGGACTCCAGCAGATGAAATAAAAGCTTGCCTAAAATCGTCCAAGTTGTGGGACCATGTCATAAAGTTTCAATTAACCACAAACATGCGAGTGCGATTATTCAACGACATTCAATCGGGTCATTACGCAGAAACATTGTTAAAAATCGGTGATGGGAAAATGACAGTAGATGCAGAGGGAATGATAACTTTAACGGAAGAGTTTTGTAATGTTGTGGGCAGTGAATCGGAGTTGGTAGCAAAAGTTTATACTGACTTACACGATCATATAAATGATGACCAATGGCTCTGCAAACGCGCAATATTAGCACCAAAAAATGAAACGGTCACTAAAATAAATGAAAATATTTTGAATGAAGTTATGGGAGAAAATACTGAACATTTATCTGTAGACACAGTGATAGAAACAGAACATAGTACCTCATATCCTGTGGAGTTCTTAAATTCTTTGGAATTATCTGGGGTGCCTTCTCATAAATTAAAACTAAAAGTAGGTGTTCCGGTGATGCTCATGCATAATCTCGATGCCCCTAGACTGTGTAATGGTACCAGGCTGCGTGTCACTCAGCTTGGGCGAAACATTATTACAGCCACTATTTTAACTGGCGCAGCAAAGGGTGAAAGTGTACTCATTCCTCGGATTCCGATTATTCCAACAGACCTCCCATTTCAATTTAAAAGACTACAGTTTCCTATAAGAGTTTCATTTGCAATGACCATTAATAAAGCACAAGGCCAAACTCTAAGGGTTGCTGGAGTACACTTGGAAAAACATTGTTTTTCTCATGGTCAGCTCTATGTAGCGTGTTCCCGGGTTTCCAGTGCCCAAAATCTGCATGTTTTTGCTCCACAAGGGAAAACATATAATATAGTGTACCATTCAGATTTGGTTTAACAACTAATCGTATCCAGCGTTACATCGCGCTTCTTACATTTTTCCGTGGAAATGAGAAGTTTTCTTATAGTTGTGCTTTATACCGCAATATAACCGAATTCCACGCGGGCGAAGCCACAGCCAACTTTATTAGAGGCCTCGGAAGCTTTTGCGTTTTAGGCGGGTCTTAGGACGGAATTAATGACGTAATCTCCGTCTATCCAATCTCGTGAGGAAGTTGTCCTTGTAAGGGGCGTTACAAACAAGAGTTGTCTTTGCCGATTGATTAAACATGATATTATGTCATAAATTCCGTCCTAACAGCCAAGAGCTTCCAAGGCCTCTAATAAAGTTGGCCATGGCGAAGCCGCGGGCTGAAAGCTAGTTATTAAATAATCGAAAGTAGTTAAAATTCGAATGTATTCCACATACGAAAATTTCACTAAAAAGGGGAAAAGAAATGAATTTGTTGATACGTAGTAATTATAAAACGCGAAAAAAAGAATGATGTTTTGAATAAGTATGCTTTTTTGGAATAAGTTTAATAAGACTTTTTTAAAGAGTGTTGATAAAAACAGGGGAAAAGTGGTTTATTAGGAATTTGAAGAAATAAAGTCTGTTTAAGAATAATTTTAATTTAGAGCCCTTTTTAAGATTTACGCGTATCGGAATAAATATTTTTAAAGGCAAATTAAGAATTTATATCGTTTCTATAAAGATTAATAGATTGGATCTAATGAAAGGATTTTAATTTCATAAGCCGGAATAAATATAGAATATTGTTAAACGAAAACCAATATAGTATAAGGTTAATTTTGGCGAAAAATTTAAATTTTGTAATATATATATATATATATGTGTGTGTGTGTGTGTATAGATCAATGTTTGGCAATCTTTTAAAATGCGACCAAATTAGCGTGTTTTTAAAGTTTGTAGTGTCTCAACGGGGGTTGACGAACGTAGAGGGCAGTACCCCCTAGTATTTACAAGGAAGTGGGGATTTTAAATAATGTATTCTTTAAACTGTTTAAAATTTTAATATAATATGCTGTTGAATAAACTTTTTTTTTCTAAATTCACTTTTAGTTGTACATTAAAATACACTAATTTCTCTATGTGAATAATACTTTTAACAATAAAGAAAACTGTTGAACAGGTAAATTGCCTCCAGTTTTACTATGGCATGTTCATTATTGAAAATAAAGTATCTACCATTTATAATTAATTTAAAGGGACAAACATATTATTTTAATTACATTACGTTCAACTGTAAGGGGAATCGGTTGCAGTATATTTTAATGATGCGAATTGAATCTTTCCAATCGGCTTACAGAGCCAGTGCCTTACCGTTTAAGCTAACTAGATTGTCAACATGCGGGTATTTTTTGCTCAGATAACCTTACTGGTAATGACATTTGATCTGTCATTTAGAGAGTTTAGAAGAATAAACCTAGGCCCAGTTAGCTTAAACGGCAAAGAATTGGCTCTGAAAGCAAAGGATCTAGGCGCAATTCCCTGATGGAGTATTTTTTTAATGTATTTAATTCGTATGATAACTTTACCAATCAGTTTGATTGTGTTAAAATAACAGTTTATTTTAATGATGTTATACTTTTCCAAACATTTTTAAGCCTTTCGGGTCCATATTTTCCTATCTTGAGAACAAAATTACTTTTCGTTTAATAATATTAATCTTAGCTATCCAAAAAATCGTAATGAAGTTTAAAGATTATCTCATAGTCTGAAATCGGAGTACGTCGGGGAAATCGTCTAAAGGTATGCGGAAGTATATCCCGTATACCTTCTGGATATTTAAAAGAAGTTCCCTATAAGCTCGTTTTTACAAATAAAACAATAGCGTATACTTTAGTCCTAAACGTTCGTGACTCTGGCGTATGTCCTCTAGTCTTCTTAAGACATTTAAATATAGCAATACATTTATGTAGCATGAAATTAAAAGTGTATTTATCTTCTATTTTATTATGTTTACATTGTAACCTCTAGTTAATAATTTGTCCTTTTATAGGATTGTATGCAATTTTGCATGATGGATGATATGCTAGAGAAACGTGGCTGTCTCACTAAGGCTATTGTTTATCCGAATAATTTGACTTTTTGTCCGCATAAGGCCGGTAAGTTTGATGAAAATTAGCATAAACAATGAATTGTTATCTAAACTCAGACTTCATTCATTTTGCATGGCAATAGTTTTCCCAATATATATATAAAACAAAAACAAAATTATACATAATTTAACAAATAACAACGACTATTTGGAAAATATTTCTATTTTGGATATTTTTAAAGGCTAAAATTTTAAAGACTTATAAAAAAATTCTACATTTAAATTAAGAATAATAATAAACGTAATTTTTATGATGATCACAACGAGTCATATATTACGTACGCCATGCATTAAACATTAATATTCCTAGATTAATGATAAAAAAAATAGTTTATGGATATATACAACTTTAACTGTTTAAAATGGACATTTTTATTTGATGGAGTTAATCAGCCTGACTTCTGAACACCTCATATTACGTACGACATGGATTAAATATTAATGTTCTTGGACCTATTACTATGATTTTCTTATGGTTAATGAATAATTATAATATGGCTTGATTAATTAATAATTAGAGAAATTTAATTTGCTCAAGGAATGATTAAAATATGGACGAGTTAATTTGTTGCTCAGAAATAACGTATTATGAAATAATTATTGGGAGAGATTTTACTATATTAAGTTGGTGGGTAATATTTTAACAATTTACTTTTTAAAGGGAGGAGAGGGAACAATTATGTATATTTTTAATTTGAGTAATAAAAGAGGAAAAATAGAGCCTGGAATTTTGAAATTTTATTGATCAAATTTACCTTTTGAACGGTTTTGTAGAACGCAGGAAATTTATTCTTTTCGAATTAAATCATAAAGAAATATAACATACAAGTAAAGAAATAAAGAAAGTAATAAACATCCCCAAAAACTTTAACTAAGAAAAAAGAATAATGCAGAAAGAATAACTGCCTATATTTCATTATTTTCTGAAAAGCGCTAAAAAGTGCTGTTTTAAAATAAATTATTAGAGGACTAGCATAAACAAGCAAATATCTGCTTGCTAAAATTACAAGATTTGAGATGGTACAATAGCGGGTCCTTCTATAAACAGCTACTGCGAAAGTTTTCTTTAAATTCATCAAGTCTGGCCATGATTAAAGAAGCACTCCCGTCAAATATTTGAGAGTTCACGCTTCGTTAGAAGTTACGTGATTATGATACGAAATGATTGTCAAAAACGACGAAATAAGGCTCAAGGATTTCTGAATCGTCAAAAATGATAGTTTTATTTCTGAGAGTGCAAGGTTACAACCACAGCACAAGATGGAGTATTTTCCGTCAGCCATAGATTATTGAGCAAACACGAAACTATAGAGATTCCAGCATCAACAAAATTGTATAAATCTATACAATTTTTTTAGCTATGTCAACATATGATTGTAAGAAATACCAAGCAGGGTATCGTTCAAGTCGTTTAGTTGATAGAGCGTCAATACGGATGACCGGTATTCGATTCCCGGCTTGGATACATTTTCACTTTGTTGGCTATGCTACTTTTAAGCAACTTAAATTTGAAATATTTCAGTTTGAAAGGCGTGAGTAATTTTCTACACAAAATTATCGAAGTATTGTATAGATTTAATTAGTTTCATCGATGCAGGATTCTCTATAGTTTAAGTGTGCCCCCCCCCCCCCCCCTATTGGTGGTCCACGAAGAATATTTTATCTTGTGCTGCGGTTTTAGCTTGTCAATTTATGATAGTGAGAAGTATCAGGCTGGGTATCGTTCGAAGTCGTTCAATTGGTTGTTGCTGCGCTATATTGATGACTGGGTTAGACTCACGGATTGGATATTTTCTCACCGTGTTGTCTATGCGCCTTTTAAACAACTAAAATTTGAAAACATTACGTAATGTGGAATTATTTTATTCAAAATATCTACGTTTATTACACAATAAAAATCGCCATTTTATATTATGACATACATTCCGCGACAAAATATTGTATACCTGTGCAATAACTACAAGTGTGTGTTTTTTAAATGAAAATTTTTGCTTTTTGGTAACGCTAGTTGAAGTAGACAGGATGCTGTTTAGGATGCGACTACTTTAATGTGCTTTTGGATCATAGGAAAAAAAATAAAGAGGACAATCGAGCCATCATATTTACAATTACAGAGATAAAAAATTCAATGAAATCTGATCCGATTCCGTGCTTTCTTTGAAAACACTATGTGGCTTAAGAAATTTTCATCGTATGCAATTTCGATGTCTGGCAATTAAATAATGCGAAATTACATTTCAAATTTGTTTGTGTTAAAATAATCATAAAAAAAACCTTTTCTCGGTACGTTGATATATTTCTTGTAATTTGGTATCCGTATTTTGATTGTATGAATGATGCATTAGTGTAAACTAGTTTATTCTATTTTTTTTGAGAATGCTGAAAATTTATTAAATTATTTCTTTGTAATATTTGTAGAAAAGAATTATTTATAGGAAAGTTTTCAGTTCAATTTTCTTCGTAATTATAAAAGTGAAAACATACAATTGCACAATACAATGTGATTCATATCTAGGAAATTCAACTCAAAAAATTTAAATTATTTTAAGTAGTATATAAACTGCCTGTAGCTGAATTATATAAATTTTTAAAGATATATTTATACATGTATAAATTAGTGATAAGGAATATGGAATAGGTTATGATAAAATATATTCTCTCATCATAGATAATAGAGTTTCTGAAGAATTGGTGACAAAATGTGAATCTAGCTGCCAGGAAGGTTGTGAGTAAGTATTTAAACAGTAATTACAAATATATTATTTATTGAAAAATGACAAATAAAGTCTTATATATTAAATATTAAAAGGCAGAACACCAAAGTTTAAAAGCGCACAGGGCCATTTTCACCATTCGCTTACATTTCACGGTAACGGACTTAACATTTCAAATAAAGCTATTAAAATGAACTAGCTTATATATTTTCGACACTTATATAATAATTAACATACCTTTTGAAACTATTTAGTAAACAATATTTAATTACAAAAGTGCAAAAATCATTATTTTAATATTAAAATTTCTGGTAACAGACTTGACAGTGAAAAAAATAAAATACCAATTTTGATGAAAGCTTATTCTTGCCACTATTACATTGCTTCACAATTGAAGAGTAAAAAATTGAAAGTTTTAGTTGCGTGAATAGCTTAACTATATCGCCGAATATTTGCTGCTAATTTTAAGGAGAATTAAAAACCTATTTTGACTAAAATAATCACAAGGTAACGAACTTAACGCAAAATGAGTTAAAATTTCTGTTAATTTCTTAAAGAAAATATCTCTTGTAAACATTTTTTTCATTATTATAGAATACTAACAGTTCATATTAAAAAAAAATAAATATCTTTATTTAAAAAAGTTAAATTAAGTTAAAAAAAATAACAGTTAATTACATAAAAGTTGGAAAGGGACAGGCATTTTTGCTGAGAATCCTAATTTTAAAGATTTATATCTCCAAAATTCTTCTTGATTAAAAAAATTTTTCATATTAGAAATGTTCAGTATAATCTTCTTTAGCTAATCCTTTGCTGAAATCATATTTTGAATATTAATTTGTATTTGAATTTTCTTCTTTTTACTCTTGGACAGCATATGTAATAAGCGAAATTTGAAAATGGCCCCACAAATAATACACAAAAAGCAGAAAACTCGCTATAAAAATGCTGTCTTGTGGCTCCACAATATAAGTTTGGTGTTTTTTGTGTATTATTTGTGTATTTAGAAACGTTAATTTTATGTCTTTTAGTGTCGTATAATTGCCTAACGAAATTAGCTATGAAATTCGATCAGATTTTTCTCCTTTTAATAACATTAACCCAATAAACTCATTGCATATTTCAGTATGAAAAAGTGATTTAAATCTCTATTAGCTTGAAAATCTGTAATATGAAACTCTCGTAGCATCTGTTTTTTTCTCGAACTGTGAGCTCCAAGTTGTATAGTTTTGAGCGTGTATCTTCATAAAATCAAAGGTGAATCTGAATTTAATTTTCTTTTTCATTTCTTGTAGCCTCAAAAATGCAAGTCATATCTTTTTTTTACACATATATTAAAATAAAATTCTGTTAAAAATATTTTTGTGTATTGCGGATATAAACTGTTTTGGTGAAACAGAAAAATACAGGCAAACTTCTTAGAGGATTTTAACACATAAAGCCACAAAAAATTCTTACTGAAGTACAACCCTGAAATTTAGTTCCAACTAAATTCAGAAACTCAAGTTAGTAGTTTAAAATCATAATTAAACTCATCATCAGAATAGATCTCATTTCATTTCAAATATGTCTACTTTGCATTCCAAAGAAATTCTCTAATAAATATTAAGTAACAAGTCATAAAATCAGTACCAGCAGTAACACGCATAGTAAAATGGGCGCTATGTCATAGCGTCGGTGTTGCATCTATACCCGTCTTTTGAACCCATTAAGCAACCCATAAACTCCAATTGTTACTTGAAAGAAACGATAAGGAGAATATTAGGAATTATAAATTTTACACATTTGCAAATATAAAAAAATAATAAGAAAAAATAAAAATACGGGTGTGTAATAGTCACGAGTAATTTTCGGATGGAAAGGACTCCTGTGAGGTTATTTAATTTCTTTAGACTAATGGCTTGATTCCGGTCTGAAAGATATCAAAATTTAAACTATAGATAACAAAGTTTATTTCGTATATAAGATCTTGCAAACCATAAATTACATGGAGCGAAAACTAAATGAAATCAAAATCCTTCTGATAGGCATTTAATGTATTTTTTATTTATTAAGGAGGGATGTTTACTTTACTTTTTTGATGTGCTTATTTAACGTCTGCGTGTTGTATAGTTAAATTATGACTTCAAGTACAAAATTTGATGCATTTATCATAATGAAAAATCTGACGTGTAAATTCTTCACAAAATTTAAAGCATTCCGTGAGGCAGCCCATAGCTGCAACTGATGTGAAATATTAAAGATTTCGTCAAAATTGTGCAAAAGACTTTGCTATACGGTAAGTGATTATCCCTAATATGCTTCAGTCGTATGTAGACCTATTTATGATTTGATTTCAGAAACATTGTAGTTAAATTCACACACAAAGTTACAAAATAAAATTCAATCTAAACTGCAGACATGATACTATTTACTGTATCTTCCTCATCATCAGAGAATAGCTAAATTGGAATATCTATCTCATCATCTGTAATAAATGAAAGCTATAACTTCTTAAGGATATAGATTTGGGATGATATTGCTATAGCATCAAGTTTTTTGTAAGTATCTTAGATAATAAATTTCGTGCGATACTATTCCATCTGGTCATAAAAATTGCAAAAAAAGTAGAAAAATAACTTCAGTTACTGGATGTTACATATTAAAATCTCTTCATCACCAGATTGTTTGTAGATGTAATCTAAAATGAAGTGTGTTGAATTTCTGTGTATTAGTTCTTGCATTAAAGTGGTACAAAACTTAAGTCAAACATAAACAGACAAATTTATATTATCCAAAAATTGTCGAATCATATTCAGGACTTCCACATTGTATAAATACATCAAAATCGGAAATCAAAAATTTTTGCGAAGCCAATCCTTTTTTATATGTATATATAAATAATAAAATTGTAAGAATTTCAATTAAGTGAATAATTTGTGTTACCTTTCATTAGCATTTTAATCCTACATCACCGGCTTGTCTATCTGCAACATACAGAAAAGTGAATGTTAGTTATATAGTAAGCTTTAATAGACGGCTCTATTTATCGCTGATATTTCTCAACATAGCGGTTAATGCGAAGTATTCATAAAACTCACAACAGACCGCGTTGCGGAGTTGATTTTTCATGCCAAAACTTAATTTTTTATTTGGGTATTTTAAGAGGTCCGGGCATAAAAATATTATAATTTTCTAATATATATATATCACATAAAAGTTTCTTTTCATGCGTAAAATGGCGTTTAAATCATGTTTCTATCATAATTAGAAGAAGAAATATTAATCTTTTCGTTTTGTTTTCAAAAGCTAGCTTTCAATCCATGGTTGACATAGAAATGATTTCTTGTGAAAATGAGTTTTTTTTTTTTTTTTTTTTTAATGATGGGTTTTTCCGAAATTTCTCGGATTTAAATTGTTATAAGTAAAGAACAGTTAAAAATAATTCCTTACAAGTTGTAACATGTCTTTTTTATTGCTGTATTTTAATTTTAATTCAGAAAAATAGAAAAAAAACATTTATTTTTAAAAATATGATTTATTTTAATAAAAGTTGGAAATTTTTTTTGAAATTTTTACTTTAAATATTTTTAATATTTTTTAATTAATATTTTTAAACATGCTGAATTAAAATTAAAATTTAGATATTTCTGTTTATTTAAATGAGAAAAAATTGAAATTCTATAAATAATATTTTGAATTGTGAAGATTTTATGTTACCCCATTTTTTTAAAAATAAATTAAAAAAAGTTTTATCATGTAATTTTGTCTACAAGTAAGTATAGTTAACCATTACAAAAAAAAAAAAAAAAAAAAAAAAAAGAACATTTTAATTTAATAAATAAAAATTATTTTAAACTGTGTCCCCGGTCCCCTTAAGTAATACTGTGAAAATGAAATTTTGCTAAATTAAAAAGGATAGAGACATATAGATATTTTACAAAAGTAAATTCGTACATTTTACAATTTTATATTAGAAAATTTGCGAAAAGTATGCAATATTTTATTTATTCAAGATGTGAAAAAAAGTCATTGTTTGAAAATGTGTTATATATATATATATTTGTTATATCTATATATTTATTCATTTTTTAGGGTCACTGAATATTCTATAGCATCACATGAAATCATTGATAATCTTAAAGATAAATTGGTATGTATTTTCATATCATTAAATTATAATATTTTAATGCAAATGAACTTAAAACAATAATTTAACACAAAATACATTTTAATGTACAGTAAAGTTATGATAATATTTTAATATTTGCAGTAAAATTTTACTATAATAATGTATTTTTTTAATTTTAATAATTATTTAAATGTGACTGCATTTGAACTCTTGCAGGCGATTTTATCAGACTTTCCATAAGATAATGTTTGCCATATTTAAAAAAAAAAATAATTCTACATTTAAATAGAGCAATCATTATTTTATATATTTTTCATTGTTTAAACACTTAAATTCCATCACAAGGACGAACCCATGTATATTCTATTTACAAATACATAAAGTATACTTTTTTAGGCAAATAAAACATATATATATCTTATTTTTTTCTTTGTCTACAGACAATTTATTAGCAATATAACTATAAATATTGTAACTTTATAACATACATTTAGTACAGTGAAATAATTTTAATAAATTCTTAATATTACGAGGGGTGGTTCAACAATTATTTTCACTAGTGTATATAAAATATTTGTTATACAGTGGATGATATGAAGTATCGAACCTAGTGTCTTAGATGCCTATGTGCTTAGTTTCAGAACCCATGCGCGTAGCCAGGGGGGGGGGGGTGCCCTGGGTGCCCGGGCACCCCCCCCCCCCGCTCGCTCAGATCCAAGCTTGATTATTTTTAAAAATCGAAATTTATAAAAGAAAAAAGAAGAAAATTGAAAGCTAAGTTAGTTCAATTAGTTACTCAAAACTAGCAGTCTATGTTTTGAAATGTAATAAAAGAAAAGACCCATATTCTTTTTTTTTTTTATTATTATTTTGTTTATCTTTTTTAAAATTAGAACATTTACTAGAATCTTTATTAGTCACAGTAAGTCAAAAAGTTGTTTTTTTAATCCCAATTTAATGTCTTTTGTTTATGGAAGTTTTTTTAACGCCGTTCTTTCTCATGCATGTTTTTGCAATTCTTTAAGAAATTAGCTCAAATTCTCGACAAGGATAGAAACTATTTATATCTTTGCTTTTGTAATCTAAAATCTAGATAGAAAAATAAAGGAAATACAGATGTGAAATGATAATTCCACCGTGTGATTAGCCTGGGGAACGGAGGGGTCTCACAAATCTGCTTCCTTTGAAAATCAGAAATAATGATACGCAAAATTCAAATTAATATGGGGAACAGAGATGGGCTCAGCCCGGGCCTGATACGGCCTCGGGCTCAATTTTTATTCTAATCTTCGGGCTTGGGCTCATTTTTTCTGAAACCGAAAAATTATATTTATTCATGCGTAAAAAAGATTGAAAAATTTTTTTTTTCCATTTAAAATTGCGTATTTATTCCTTTTCAAATAAGTCATTTAGATCAAAATGACGGGGAACTGAAGTAGTGTTTATTTATTTTAGCATTTCCTTGCTATTTCAAATGAACATTTGTGATAATTACAGATTTATGTCTACATAATTTCCGACGACGACCTACTGAATGGCGCCAATCAAAATAAACACAGATATGAATTTGCTTTTTGTTGGCTTTTCGTTAGCATATATTTTTTAATAGGATCATTTATTTATTTATTTATTATGTAGTTACATAACGTGAAGATAGTACTTTCTTCTGTTATTAATAGACGAAAATTAGCTGGAGGTTTGCAAATTGTTTAATCTTCTATTGTGCACGAGTCATAGTCGTTTTTCATATGAAAATTAGTGGTTGTTCTATCTATTTGTTAACATGAAGTCTGTTCATGCTGAGGACGATATACATTTTCGAAGTCAACTTTCCTGCGTAAGTAAAAATAATTAATATGTTATTCTGATATAAAGCAATTGTTCAGTGTTTCCTCTTTTCCTATAAAAGCATCGGACCTTTAAGATAATAAAATCATTTTTTTTAATTTTACGTTGATTTTAAGCTTCCTATCAATCACGGAAGATTGTTATGAGAAAGGAATAGGTTATAATTAAAGATGTACATTTTTTGCAGAAAGTTGAAAAACGTTGTTCGATTCGCCAGATTACAAATAGTAATTTCTGCAAATTTCATGCATTTATTCATTAAGTCACAAACATGTACATGAAATTTACTTTTTAAATTAGGGAAAAATTTGAGATAATTTTAAGAGTCAACTGTATTTTTATTTGATACGGATTTTGATAAGATTATATTTAAATTTTCATTTAACAATTTTATCTGTGTAAGAAATTTTTAATACTATAATAATAAATTTATAATACAATAATAATAAACAAAAATAAATAATTAACATAATAATAAATTTTTAATACCATAAATACGATACAATTTTGTTTTGTATATTTTTGGTATCGGGCTCAAGGTCTGGTAACAAAAAATCTTTCGGGCTCGGATTTAAAACCGTCGATCTCGGGAGGACCCGGGCCCCAGAAAACGAGCCCGAACTTATCTCTAATGGGGAATGGTCTGTTAGTTGGTTAAGTTTCGTTTTTTGCGGCCATATTTTGACATTTTTAAAAAGAACATGTTATAGAAAAGAGACGGGCTCTTTTTTTTTAATTGGAAAAATTTATTTATTCATGTTGAACAAAGATTGAAAGAACTCTTTTCCACTTTAAATTGTGCACTTATTTTTTTTTACAAGTTACTCTATTGCTACTTTGATCAGAATAACGGGGGGAAATAAAGCCGTGTTTATTTATTTTAATATTTCAATGCTGTTTGAAATGAAAATTTGTGATACTTACAGATTTCTGTTTACGAATATCTGTGTTTTATATCTACCATGTTTTATCTGTGTTTATATATCTTTTTCTTATCCATTAGATTTATTTTTGAGCAACTTCTCATCCTTCTTCGCGCAATGAAAAATTGCGTTTGGGTCCTTTTTAAAAAAAAAGTACCACACAATTATACCTTCCGCAAATAAAAACCTGTCTAGAACGGAAATTCGTTAGGATTTATGGTTTTCCGTTTTATTAGGTTTTATTACATAAGATATTGTTTGTACCCAACATGTTCAGATTAAAAAATTTGGGCACCCTCCCCCCCCCCCCGTTCAAAAGGCTGGCTACGCCTATGGAACCATAGCTGCTATAGTAACATATTTTTTGGAGCGAGGTATGAAAGAGGGGCTTGTGTGTGTAAAAGGCTGGTTTGTAGCTTATAGGGCTAGATATATGACAGTGGATGAGATGCATCTACTGTCGTTTGGACTAGGAATAACAGTGATATAATCATGCCTCACCATTGTCAAAAATCTAGATCCCTAAGTCTAAACCACAGACTTCTCATTATCAATAGACGCCACATCCCATTGTTCTCTAGACAAGGTTTTGAATCAACACCTTTGGGAAAACATGCAGTTTTTTGGCGGTGATAGCTTTCAAGACAACTTTCAGATTTCACAAAGAGAAAAGCAGAAGTTCAGTTAACTCAAGACAAACACAAGAATGTGAGTTTCGGCGGGAGAAAAACCGGTTTGGCTCGCTAAATCTGCCCTCCATCCCTTGACGGAAGACAAAGAAAGAAAAGGTTGCCGACGTGGAGTCTAGTTATGAGAAATCTGTGGTCCAAACCATATTTTCCCTCCCATATCTCCCGTTTTAAACCCCCTTAAAATATAGGTCAGACTTCCCACAGAAATATATGAATATAGCAGCTAAGGTTCTGAAATTGAGCATATAGGTATCTAAGACATTAGGCTTCGATATTCCACATCAACCATCGCCGTACAAATAATTGATGTACACTAAGGACAATAATTGCTGAACCACCCATGTACTTTCAGAGATCAATTTAGGGGTGATGCTAGCTAGGATGTCTGAAAAATAGATAACTTTCCTGTTTAAGTAAATTATGCATCATAAGTACAATTGGTTTAAAGTTATTTATTATAGCAATCTCGAACATCATTAGCGTATTTTTTATTATTATATGAAATCAAATGTAATGATTGTAGAATTAATTGTAAATTAATTCTTCAATTTTAAGGCATTTTATTTTTTAGCCGTAGCAAGTAATAAAACGCTAAATAAATTTAAAAGGCTACTTCAATCCTTTCGCTAATGATAATCAAACGTAAGAAATTAAAAAAGATATATCGGTTGCAGTTAAATATTATTGATATATATATATATATATATATATATATTGGTTTATTGTTTTATTGATAAAATCCATTGGTGAATCTTGTCTACTTTTAATGGTATTATATATATATATATATATATATATATATATATATATATATATATATATGTATATTGCATTGTATAGCAGAAATTGATCTGTATGCAGGCCGTTTGTTACTTTTTCGAATTTGATAAAAAATTTTTTAAAAGATGCTTTCACTTTCCAAATCGGTTCCAAAACTGAAAGTGTCTTCATTAAAAATACATGTAAACGAAGTCGAAAAAGTAAAGTACAACCTTTGTACAGATAGATCTCCGCTGCCTAATACAAATAAAAGTAAAAACCCAATTATTTAAAAATACTGAAATGCAACCGAGATATCTTTACAAATTTCTTCCGTAGGATTAGCATCAGCGAATGGATATTTTCGCTTGACCTTCTGGGATGTCAATGGAAGATGGGAAATAAAGAATTTCCACTAATAGGGGGTTTCCACTGGGGAAGTGCAGGAATGGAGGAGAGCAGTTTTTGACTAAGTTGAGAGTTCAGGTTCGTATCTGTAGAGCAGTGGGGGACAGAGGTTTTTGTGTAGAGTGCTCTGGGTCGAATAGCGTAGTCTGAGAACCCATGTGTCTGGAGATTGGAAATCTATCTCCGGTAGAGTTAATCTAGCGTATGTAGAGTGAGGGGGAGAAGGTGTAATTTGAACAGTACACAGCCAACGTTTTACTGTATTTAACTTAATATTGAACCGGATCACCTATATCCAAGTTTTAACTGTATATAGTGTATTATATTGTGTACATAGAGTATAAATAAACTGTTAATTTAGTTAATTGACAGCGTTGGTGTTTATTTACACAATCCTCACAGTGGGTGACCGATATCACCTAATAATATCGGTGGTGGCAGCTATAACTATTACGGAATTTCTTCAAAGTTGTGCGGACTGAGAGGAAACGTCCGAGAGTCATACTGTGAAGATAATTGATTATAAATCAAATTATAATGAATTGGGCGTAAAATGACATCACACGGCACCTTATTCGTCTCTTCAAAAATCCCCTCAGTAAGTTTCAAGTATCTACTTTTAAAAATGCGTCTGAAATTGTATCAGAAAATTTCGAGCTGTTGAAGATGGAAAAGCTTTTTTCGAATACAACCTGAAGAAACATTTTAAGAGTTACAATCGTATATCAGTTACATCGACAGTGAGTTTAATGATTCACCAAAACACTCTCGCCAAATGACTGTGAAACTTCAGTAATTCAATTTTCAAAATTGAATAGAAGAAAATAAATTATAAATAATAATAATAATAATAAAAACAAATAAATGTGTGATAATTAACTAGTAGTATACTTGTTTCAATATGCAAATTTATGCATTTATTTCTTAGAGTGTACTTTAAGCGATTTGTTAAGTGAATAACTATTTTAAATAAAATTGATGTGGGGCGGGGACCAGGGCACATTGAAACAAGGGGCACATTGATACATCCCCTGTACTGCTCACAAGGTCATTTACAGGAAGTTTCACAACAACTCCAAAAGATGATGCTAGTGTACACAACTACATACAAAAGATCTTGGCATGATTCAGTAGTTTGATTAATTGGGTCCAGTGATTTATTGTTTTTGTAGGTCAAAAGTAATTTTGAGTTGTACAGTTGCAATGGTATTATATAACTGTTCCAGTATTTCAACCGAAAAAAATACTCTCCCTGGTAAATAAAGTTACTGTTTATCAGTTCCCCATTCTTTATTTTTAGGTAAATTATGAAATTTTGGATTTGAGACTTATATTAGTCAAAATGGTTACATGGGGCACATTGATGCAGTCTATGTCGGGGCACATTGATGCGTATCAATGTGTCCCATGATAGCTACAGACAACCTAAATCCTTTTCTAGTTCATTTTTTCATAACATTTTATTATTTTTTTTTACCATACACTCCTTAATCCAACCATTTCCCGCCAAAAAAATAATGTTAATTTTTATTGAAGTGAAATAGTTCCAATTTTTTATGCTAAAAAAATTTATAGTATTTTTGCAAACAGAAGGTGTACGAACTTACTGTAGTAGTAGAACTAAAAAAGAAAAGGGCAGCAGCCCGGCAAATTTCAAATTTATATTGATTCTCAGGAAAAAAAAATGTATTTTCGACATGAGAAATGTTAAATAAGAGAAATAAGCTGCATCACAACAAAGGATAATTATACTATAATAAAAATTTATAATATAATTATCCTTTATTATCTGTTTATAAACTGATTCATAAACAGAAAACCTGTGGATTGTTACATCTTTCTTGAGAAAGAAGGTAATGCTTCTTTCTTAGGTAATACATCTTTTCTAAGAAAGAAAATAAGGTTTGGCATTTCAACAATGGGGTTGAAATGCCAAATACGACAAAATTACCACTGCCAGCAATCCGACCAGAACATTTAATTTTTATTGCAAAAATTGCTTGCTAATAAATTGTGGGTGATTTGAATTTCTATGAATAAATATGAAATGGTTTGCTAACTCATTTTTTATGAAAAATATGCATTGGTGTTATTTTTTCTCCATTTTTCCCAAACGTATCAAAGTGCCCCATGAGGTGTATTAATCGGGCCCAGAGATGGGGCACATTGATACAATTTTTTTTTAATTATATGCAAAAATACTGTATAAAACAACGATTGTATATTTTAATAATGTATTACACAAGTTTTGCTGACACCACATGGAAAAATAACTTGAAATTTCCAGTTACTGGACACCGAAAAAACTCTTAGAAAAAAGCCGTATCAATGTGCCCCAGTTCCCCGTATCGACTAAAATTCTGTACTGATTGTAGTTTTATATTTTTACAGTGCAATGAAAGTTCAGACTACAGTTATCACTGTAGGTAAGTAATTGAAATTGTTAATTAACATAAAATGTTTAATTCGTTTTTTCTTTTTGGTGAGTTGTACATTTTATGAAAAAAAAAAAAAAAAATCCATTTTTTGTGTTATGAAAGCAATGGCAATTTTGCTGATCCTTTGTTTAAAAGGTCCAGGATCCACTTTTTTTTTCAAAACAGTTGGGTAAATTAAAATTGTTATAACTCGAAATATTATTTGTAGAATTTAAATTTTTTTTCTAAACTAAATAGGACTGTAACAAATTTATGAAAACATTTGTGCCACAATATAATTTTCTAGTAGATTTTTCTAGTTCTATTTCCGTTTTATCACTTCTTTGCTTTTTACATTCTAGTGTATTTGTGAGAGAACATTAATTTTGTATATAAATATCAATTAAATGCACTTCTATAATATTCTTACTATAATAGTCTTTTGCATTTTAGAGCGTCATATTTGGATATAGAAATTAGATTTAATCGACTGAGAGTGGAACGTTTGAAAGCCGAGCCTGTGTTTGTCGTAAGTAATTGTTTCATGATCTGTAATTGATCTATTTAATGAAAACTTCTTTAAGTTTATTTTTTCCTAATAAAATTTACACGTATTTTAAAGAATTACCATAGTACTAATTAAGATAGGACTCATAATAAGAACATTAAAAATTTTCTCTAAAATACTATTTGTAAATATTGCAACATGAAAGAAGCATGCGACTATCTTGAAACGACGGTAAGCAAACATTTTTGTGTTCTGTCTAGGAATTTTAGAATCATTGCGCTTATAGCGATATCTGAGTAGCTCGCCATATATATAGCGAGCTGCATTGTTACGTTGAATACGTTGTTTAAATATTTTACATATGTTCCCAGTTGGGAATATGCTCCCAATTGGGAACATAAAATTAACATTTTAGCAAAAATTAAATTTTATCAAAATTGACATGAAAAAATTAGCAAAAATAGTAAAAAGATGACTTGATTTTTTGAAATAGAAGTTAGATTCCTATCATTAATGAGGAAATGTACAGACAATCATAAAAAAAACAATGGCTACAGTAAAATGACTAATGTTCCCAATTGAAAATAATCTGAAAATTATATATATATATATATATATAATACCATTAAAAGTAGACTAGATTCACCAATGGATTTTATCAATAAAACATTAAACCAAAACAAAGAATTTGAATTGAATTGAATTAAAAAAAAAATAGTGAAACGAGTATATCTGAATAAATAAATAAATAAAATTAAATTAAAAGGAATGCAAATGTAATTTGTAGTCCACAGAGCAGAATCATCAGGCCCCAAATGTTCTGGAACTACAAATGAAGTGTGCGGTTTCTTCCACGTATTAGCCATGAAATAGCAAAATAATACGTATTTGGGCTACCAGCACACAAAAACCAAATTATTAAACAAGGAACAGAGAAATAAATAGTTGAAAAAATGAATATATTTATATATGTATTAAAACAATAGCGTGCAGCAAATAGTGTCAGTAACATGAGCACAAACTAACCCTATTTTTGCACGTGGAAATGATAAACATTACATTCATATATAATTTGGATAAAAAGTAAGAAAACAAAATATTGAGGAAAAAAAACTTATCTGGTTATCACCATTAATGTAGAGGACTACACAATAAAATAATTAATAAATTATAAATGCAGGAAGCAAAAGTTTATTATATAAGCTGAAATAGTAACACTGTAGAAAAACAAGTTCGTTAGTAATGCAAGCAACGGATCTTCGCAAGATCAGCAAGGTTGCTCTTTTTAAATTAAGAATGCCATGCGCGCCAAATGGTGAGATAAATGATTTGAAAAAAAAAAAAAAAAAAAAAAAAAAAAAACTTGCTATGATTTAAAATGATACAATATGTTGAAAACAACAAAGAAACTTAATAATAGTAGCAGTATATATATTGTTATTTTACAAAAAGGAGTTGAAAGTAAGTAAAAATAATAGTTAAATCCACATGTAGATTAAGTAGCATCCATAACAAACAAAAAAAGATAAAGCTGAATGGAAATATAACTGAACCGGAGAAAATAATTAATGATCGATATCTACATAAAATTAAATTAATAAAATAATTAAAATTAGAATTAAGTGATAACATTCATATTAACTTATAACTTAAAATACCATTTTGTTATTTTAATCAGTAACATTTATTGTGACTTTACATGGTAAAAACTCATTATCTTAATATAGGATAATAAAAATTAAAATAAATAAATAAATAAATAAAAATAAAAAATAAATAAATTAATAAATTAATAAAAATTAAAAAAAATATATAAAAAAAATAAAATAAAATAAAAATAAATAAATATTTTAAAAAAATTAAATAAATAATAATAATAATAATAATAATAATATTAATAATAATACCAAAAATTATATCAATAACATTAAAATTAATTTGATAATTAAAATATAGCTATTTAAGTATAGATATAAATAGACAAATATCCATATATTGGGGTCAATTAAACTGTTTAAAAATATGTTAAAATAATGTAAAAATAACCCACTCTCATCATTTTTTTAAAATAATTAACCTTTGCGTTTTTATCCAGACAACACCACCCTCCCCTGTATATATATATCATTATTATTATCTATATGATTTATCCCTTGACCATAACTTTAACTGTTACAAAGTCACATGTAATTTATATCTACTGTAGATTCACTTGAACTACAAATCATGCTAGGATTTGGGTATGGTAGATATTTTAATATATATATGCTTTTTTTTTAAAGAATATTATATTATAGTTATTTTGTCATATTGTTTTTATTTTCTTCAATGAGTATCTTTTTACTAATTTGTAATAGTAAATAGCTTCCAGTCAGTCGCGTGCATTGTGAGTCGAATTCTTAGCTTTTAGCACGACTCATAACAGAAATTAGTTGGATGTTTTTGCTTTTTTGTTAAACTATGCACCCCTGATGAGTATAATAAAAAAGCCATCTACTGTCCTTTTATCCATTTACCTTTCATTATTTTGGTAATCTGCTTTCTATTTCACTTCAAACTTCAACTGTTTTCAATAAGATGACTGTAAAAATACTGGTTTCATCGGTTTATTGTGTGGTAATATATGAATTACTCTGGTTATGTAATGTCCATTTATCCATATATTTTTTAGTAATTTGGTAATCCGCCTTCAATTTCACTTCAAACTGCAACTGTTTTCAATAATATGATTGCAAAAATACTGGTTTCATTGGTTTATTTAATGGTATTGTCTGAATAACTTTGGATGTTTTTATAAAAGTATTTATATATATATATATATTTCTACTGTATTAATGACTAACATCTATTAACCAAGGCATCACAAGGCATAATATGGAAAAAAATAATTAAAAATATACCTGGATATGAATTCGGTCTGTAAAAGGTTTTAATAGTAAATGTTTCATCAGAAGTTACAATGCCTCAACGATGACTAAGAGCGCCGTATGAGCAAGCAGCGAAGTTTGAACGTTGATTAATTATGGTCTTGTATAATTAAGAGGACTTCTTATTGTATAATAACTGATCAACCGCAAAGTCACGTTAGTGATGTGAGTGTAGATGTAATCAGCTTAAATGAAACAGAGGACTGAGAAATTCGACAGTGGACATTGTTATCAAAAGATGACACAATTCTCTGCAAGTGCGTTGCAGTTATGGATAGTTCTGCTTCATCTGGACATTTGGTATAACACTAAAGCACTTCTATAGGTGTATCATAGGTGCTCTAACAAATCCTCGTCGCTTGTTGCACTGAGGAGTGCCTAAAAGAGTTCTCTTTAACTAAATCAATAGGCACAAGGCACAAGTGACTACAATTGGTTTGTTGGCACAGGCACTAGTTTTGATGTTACTATTGAGTATCCAATGACAGAAGGCATGTGTGATTAGAAAAGTTAAGGGGTACGATATATACTAGTGTATAAGTCAAGGAATTTCTGACAATTTTTTGCAAGAAAACTCGGAAGGGAACTGTCGACTTTTACTCGAGTCAATTAAAAAAGGAAAAAAGTCTAATTCGGCAAAATTCTGGCTTTTTATATGTATAAAAAATAGAGATTTCAAATCAAAATCTTAAAGGCATTGTTAATTTGTGTGTATAATTTTTTGTTGGGAATTATAGGTAAGGAATTTAATTTGCTTACAGTTTTAATGTTTAATTTCAGAATGTGTTTAGTTTTTTACAGTGTAAAAATGGAATTATCTTCTAGTTTTTGCTCAGTCTAATTTTTTTTTATTGAATAGTTAACTTGATTACATCAAAATAGTATATATCATTCAAAAATAACCGAATACGATTATAAGTAGCCAGTGTTTCATTTGCAGTAAATATGTTAATGTAACAGAAGTAATTCTTCAAGCTGGCTTCTAAGAATTTTCCCTGGAGCCTAAGAATTTTCGACCTTTTTTTATTCCCTTATCATCACCATATCAAAAAGTTATTAGAATTTCATTCATATTTAAAATATACAATAAAAATATAAATATGTATAATATATATATATATAAACTAACTAAAGAGAAATACGTCTTAACACATTCGCTGCCGCTCACTCGCTAGTGCGCAAAGTTCCCAATCATTTAACACAGAGGGTGGAGTTATCGGCAGCGAACTTGTTAAATAGACTGGACAATTTGCTTATTCAAGTTTCTCTCTAACATTTCTCGATAATGTTTGACTTTCATTTGTATATTTTGTATTTCCTTTGCGAACACCCTATTGTATCTAATATGCAACAATTCAGATCAGTACTGCGAATAAAAGATCATTTTTCGAGCAGCTATAGTCATGTCAAACTTTTTTTCAGATTTTTTTTCTAATGATGTTCTTAACTAATGTTGTTAGATGCGTGGTTGTTTATTTTAAGGATGTGATTTTCAAAAATCTCCTTTCCCAAAATTTAAAAAAATTCAGTTTTATCTATCAATTTATTCTACCTGCATAAAACTAAACACCAAAATTAGCAAAAAATAAGATTTATTATATGTTTCTGGCGCTATAAAATCTTGGTTCTACAGTCGAAATCGAAGATTTTTTCCGCGATTTTTCAAAATTTGAATTTTTGGATTAGACGAATTTTGAAGCTCACATTCTCATATAATCTATATCATATGAGTTTATATCACATGGGTGGTTATTTCGCTTGTAACAGTTTATGTGCTCTTCAAAGAATAATATGTTTTTCAATAAGTATATGATTCATTTCACGGTTTTTACATGTATTCTTTTCTTTTATATTATAGAGCGAAGAATTATTCAGTCACATTGGCGGATACATGGGATTATGGCTTGGGATAACTATTATCGCTTTATTCGATTTGGCAGAAACGTTAGTAGATATCATTGTGTATCCCATGATGAAGTGGAGAAATAAGAAGACGAAGATTGTAAGCTGTGCAGAAGACAAACGCAATGTATAATCAAAAATTAATTTCCTTTTTTTTCACTGCCACAATTAATTTATGCTTTCCTGCATTGGATGTCTAAGTTAACCCTTTATCTACCGAATTACTTATGAAGAAAATGATTCAAC
This sequence comes from Maratus speculifer, assembly GCA_964019185.1. Taxonomy (NCBI): domain Eukaryota; kingdom Metazoa; phylum Arthropoda; class Arachnida; order Araneae; family Salticidae; genus Maratus; species Maratus speculifer. Next base: position 240,807,164 of record OZ025296.1, read on the forward strand.
TCAAAAATATCTTCTTTAATATCTGAAGGTATATAGGAATTTTTAGATAATACTAATGTGGTACTTAGATATTTATTTTTACATTAAAACTAATTAAATATATCGGTAGATATAATTTTTTTTGTGAAATGTTTTCAAAACTAATCAGATTAATTAATCAAAATTACTATTTTGAAAATATCACAATTCTTAAAAAAGCAATGGGTTTAAATGCATCACGATCCTCTCTATAAATGGAAACGCTTTTGCAGTTGAATAGGCTTCATATAATTTTATTTACAGAAAGAAAAGAAATACCTATAAAAGTGAATAATAAAACTACCACTTTTTGTTAATGCTTAGCTTTGACTGTTTCGCTATTCTATCTAAATTTGATCGAGAAGAGTGTTTTGTGCAGAAAGAAGATAAAAAACTTTTATTAGCAGACAAAATAAATGCGTTTATATAAAGTTTTCTTCAATGGCACTTTAAAGTACCATCAGTGCATAAAGGGTTGACAAAAGTATGCTTTGAAACTTTAGCACCTGTAAAGTTGGAAAAAAAACTGCAATAAAATAATTTAAATTTATATTTGCTGTGAATTTATTAAATTAACTTTTTTCGTAAAAGACACTTGAATTAAAATTTTACGAACAGTGGCAATTCCTTAGAGTAGTATAAAATAATTATATTATTAAAAGGATTTTTTTTTACCTTTTGAAAATATTCATTCAGTTAAACTGTGCGATAACGTACAATCGTAAATTAAAATAAAAAGAGCTCATAAAATTTTATTACGAAATAAGAAAGATAACAAGTACTCAGGTGGCAGAAAATTGTGTCGGTTTTTTATAATATAAATCAATTTTTTTTTATGCCAAGTAAAAAATGAACCAACTGTGATTTTTCAAAAAAACGTCTGTTTTTAATATTTTTTCGAGATTTTTGTAATAAAACGTATTGGAAAAAGGCAAGGTTTGTATACTATTTCTTGTATCTTCATAAAGTTATGATTGTGTTAGTTATTAATTAGTAAATATTGAGAAATGAAATTCATATCTTACAAGTAACAGACCAAACTATTAGATTTACTTTTAAGCTTGCACACTCATGTTCTTAAAGCTTGTGGTCCATTTTAATTAACAATTAAAATAAGATAGGATTCATATTTTTAAAAATAAAAATGCATTAATATTTTTTATAAATGAAATAATGATTTTTGTATCGAAAGAAAGCCAGAAATATATTTGAGTGAATTCCCTTTTTCCATTAAAACTAAATAAAATTCAATTCTATGTTTTTTTTTTTTTTTTTTTTTTTTTTTGAGAAGATTTTAATTAAAATTTGTCACGTGATTTTACTTACCCATCATACCAGTATAGGGTAAGTCTTGCAATCGTTTTGAAAATCGAAAAAAATTTTTGACGGATTTACACGTTTTAGATAGTGGAGATTCCAAAAAACGTATTTTTAGAAAAAATTTTTTGCCGTCTGTCTGTCTGTCTGTCTGTAAACGCTCTATCTCCCGAACAAATTGAGATAGAGACTTGAAATTTTGTATGTAGTTAGTATGTAAGAATGGGACGAACCCTATTTAATATCAGCAACCTCGATTATCCGGAACTATTTTTTTCGGACTCTCGAAAAATTCGTTCGAATTTTTTTGTTCTAAGGAATGGACGTAAAAGGCAATAAAATTACACACATTTTGCATATAGAACGAAGTGGATCGGATTATTAGTTGCCGAGATATTTGTAATCTTGTTTTCCACATTCTTCGATTTTTCAAGACCCTGTATTTCATTCAAATTTCAATTCAAAAGTATATTTTAATTGGAAATGAGACGCTTAATCCGTCGCAGTTAATTGTTAGTTAATAGAATTATTATTTTTGGAGTTATAAGGATGTTTCTTTTACGCAGTTCGGTACTACTTGAGTAGTTTGGCGTTTTATATAATTTGTCGAAATTGGTACATCAGCAGTTCTTTAATATAGCATTACTATGTATATTAACAATATTTAAATTTTGCTTATGAATTGCAATGCATTGTATAAATAGTTTCACATGTTTTATTTTCATATACATATCCATGATGAGTAAGTATTACGGTGGCCCCCAACGACTAGTTTCTGTTTACATCCTGAAACCTCGACAACTTGTAACCGAATAAAAAATTTAAATATGCATTTTCCTGGACTTTTTTAATCACAGAAACTGAAAAAAAAGTCTCAAGGGAATCCAAAAATTTGAAAAATCAAAGTAGGTGTAATTAGATGCTTTCGTAATTATGTAAATACGTAGCACCTATAGTTGTCGTTCAGTCCGTCCGTCTCTCCGTCTGTCTGTCCCCATATAACAACTCAAAAACTAACCAACCGAATCGTTTGAAATTAAAAATATATAATTATTACATAATTTTGTCGAGACATTTTAAATTTTATGAAAATCGCATGCATAGATCAATTACAGGGACAATCAAAAATATCCCGTTACATTACGGTCAAAGGGGGAAAAGTTTCAAGTGCATTTTAATCGTTTGAAACTTAAAATACTTAATTATTACATAATTTTGTCTAGTCATTTCAAGTTTTACGAAAATCGGATGCATAGCTCAATTACAAGGACAATCAAAAGTATTCCGTTATATTACGGTCAATGGGAGAAAAATGTTTCAAATGCATTTTATTGGTGTTACACTCATTCGAACATAATAAAATTGATATGCATCTAAAAAGTACATATTATAATATATATTTTGCATAATCTGTGGTGCAAAGAACATTTGTTACTGACTTATAAGGTCACACAAGAGTATTTTATTGCATAATGGTATAGGGAGAACATTGTTTGGTGCGCATTTTAATTGTAATTAACTATTAAATATGTAAATAACTAAAAAAAAAAAAAAAAAAAAAAAAAAAAAAAAAAAAAAAAAAAAACTTTCAAATGATGTCTATTTTTTTAAGTCTTTTACAAAATTTTTAATCTTTTATCACCTGTTTTTCAGAACATAAATTTTTGGCTAATTGAATCTGAAAAATGATCGTATTTAATAAATTTTACATTAAAATTTACAATAAAATTTTACTGGTGAGAATAAGGAATTATGATTGGAGTATGGATGGCCATACGTGGTACGGGCCAATCAAAAACCGCGCTGCTTCTAGCATATAATCTGATTACTTATGCTGTATTAAAAATAATTTCGTTTTTACAATCAAATCTTTGTTTGGATAATCAAACATGAAATAATCATATTACAAAATAAAACCCAAACAAGAAATTCTGCACGTTCTTTTCATTTTCATGCAAGTTGAATAATATCAATTTTTGAAACATTATATGACTTCGGAAACAAAAAATTTTAGACAATCCCGTTCTTTCTCACCAAAATTAAAGAAGTTCGTTTCCGGAAAAAAAAAAATGATGCCATAGAAGGATACGTGTGATAGTCCGAAGGAGCAAATTCTGTACCTTATTGGAGCTGGTGTAAAAGTTCAATTCCTTAATGTTCTTATTCACCATCTACTTGAACCTAGAAAACCTCGGTCGAACGCTCAAATAAAAATCATGATAACATTTGATTGGACATCATCAAGGAGACGTCCAATCAGGATTAAAGTTGAATACCATTTAAGCGTTCGACTGAAGTTTTCGATGTAATTCGGGGTCGAAGTAGTTGGTGAATAAGAGCGTTAGGGTGTTTTCGAAAAATCACTTTTCCACCTTCAACAAACTCGAAATTTTGTGATACAATTTCAGACACTTTTTTAAAAGCAGAAACATGAAACTTACTGAAGGGATTTTTGAAGATACGTATAAGGTGCCGTGATACGTCATTTTACGATCAATTCATTAGAATTTGATTTATAAACAATTATCTTCTTAGTATGACTTTTTTTTCGTTCCCGCTTCGAAAAAATCGGTTCAAAATGCCGTTTTAGATTGCTTTTTTTTTTTAGAATATTTTCTACATTTATCAAAGAATCAACAATCACGGCACCCTGAATACTTTGTAAATAAGACAATTTGCCAGTTTGATGCATATGAGAGCAAAAATGAATTTAAAATAAATCGAAAAAAAGCAGTTTAATTCGAAATACACCTCTACAAATAAGCTACACCTAAAGCTTCTCTACTTTATTTAGAATCATACGAAGTGTGTGCGGTCTTGAATTGCATTGTTGGAGAATAGCTATTCTCTATTGATCAGTGCAGGGTACAGTAAAACCTCCCTAAAGCGACCATGTTCCGTTCCATTAAATAATAGTCTTTCCGAGTGGTGGTTTCTTATGGTAGTCATATTTAAATCTAGATTTTAATTGTTTAAAAAAGATAACAATTAATATTCTTATTTTTTTCACATAAGGGAAACATGAAAAAATTTAAGTATCAAAACAAAATCTAATTATATTAGTTAATTACTGCTATTATTATCAGTTAATTAGTTTATTAAATGAATAGATTGGCATATATTTTAATTTTACGATGTTACCTTTTATAACTTTTATTTTTAAGAACATTCAGTTAATAAATGCATTTTTTTTGGGGGGGGGGGCACGAACAAATAGCGGCGATTTCATTACTTTACCTCTTTCTTTGAGAGCTTCCTAACAAAATAAGATAGAAGAGTTTATTGATCGTTTTTCACAGTTCATCATCAGAGTTAAATTCATTGCCTAAAAATTCACAAAGAAGAAAAATTAAACAAATAAAAGTTACCAGAATAAAAAGAAATTAACTTAGTTTAGAAATTTGATGAATAATGCACACTCTGGTATCATTTTTCTAATAAAACATAGAGGTAAAATTAGTATTGAGCCTCTGGATATAAATTACATTCCATGAAAAAAAGTCCATTAATATTATTTGCTTAATTCTCTTTGCGCCGTATGTAGTTCTTTTATTTTAAACATATATTTCGCTCTTTAAATTTAAATAAAAGCTACTTTCCTGAAAGAATCCTGTGTAATAAAGCGCAAAAAGTATTAAAAATTTGTAATATTAGTTAAATCTTTTTGTAATACGATATTTTTATTATTTAACATAAAAAATAGCGTTAAAAATTTTTAATACCCTCTCAAATCCTGTTGTAATACGTCATTTGTTCAATCATCTTCAGAAACTCTTCCTTAGCCAATTATTATATGAATAGTACAGAAAACAATAACAACAATAACATTCGTTATCTCTCAAACAGTGAAACATTCCTTAAAAAGTAATTAATCTATTTGGATAGTTAGTTTTAATGTCATTAATATTTATAAAAAAAATCGACCCGAAAAGGTTAAATCCATCCTTTTTTTGCATGATAAAGCAATTTCCCATTGTATGTCATTATGCATTTAAAAAATTCGTATATCCTGTGAATTTTCCAGAAGCGTTTCCGAATATTTCCACTATGTTATTTGCTTGGTGTTCTTGGAGAAGGTCTTTTGAATTATTGTACGTCTTCTGTTGTTTATGAGAAGCTCGGTATATCATGGCTTGTATTGGCTTTCATAGATTTCTTTGGTTATATAATTAGGTATATTTAACTCACTCTGAGTTTTTTCGATAGTACTACAATTCAGTATTGTCATATTAAAATTTTGTGCTGAAAAAAAAGAATAAAATACTAAACGTACCTATGAAGCTTCCATGAATATTTCATAATAAATTCATATTTTTTTTTTGTAGTTTCAATCTATAGTGTTTATTTCATTTATATTTATATTTATGTTTATTTAATAGTACAGTGTTCTCGCTGACATTGGACCAACGTTAGTAATTTGGCGAATTAAAAATAAAAGCATTCGTTAAATGAAAAAGAGTATTAGCAAAATAAATTCGCCGTGTAGCGCAAATATATATATATATATATATATATCTATATATATATATATATATACATACATACATATATCTTTAGTTTTTTAATGTGTCCCCTTTTTATTCAATATGTTCTAAAATAACCTACGCTTTTATAACTGCAACAATGACTGTTATTAATATAATTGCAACTATCCGGTACAAATATATTAATATACATATATATATATTTAAATTATGTATATATGCATATGTATGAAAAACGGAAAAGAAAAGATAGAAAAAGCAAAAATTAAGCACCAGCAATTTGGTGAATCTAATTGCTGGTTTACTCACCAAATGAAGAATTTAGTCGCAATTTGGCCAAAAGGCGAGGGACAGCGAGAACCCTGAAGTACATACGTGATTGCATTTTAATTATGTCTATCTCTGTCTGTACATACTGTTTTGTATGCAATAAAACCTTAAAAATTGGGTTCAAAAATACTCTAATTATTCTTGAATTTTCTTTTTTTAAAAATTTATTATATACATAGAATTATAGTATGACTGGGAAATGTGAAGAAATATTGAATTCAAAGTATTTACATGTATACAAAATATAAATTAATTTTACCTCGGAAATTTCAGATCATCGTACTTAATACGGGGAAAAGATGATCCTATGTACATTTCTTCGTGCCTTTTCATCAAAATAACATAATTCTTCAATAAAACTTAAGACGCGCACGACAAACAAAAAAATATAAACATTCTCTCAAAAAAATTCTCTTTTCTTCCATCAAAAACTGATGCCAACTTTTTCCCCTAAACTCTTACTTCATCTCGTAAAATGTAAAAGAAAAGTAAAATAAAAAATAGCTTTGCTGCCATAGCGTTTCATAAATAAATAAATATCACATTGGCAAATTTGCAAAGCTGTGAAATAAAATGAAATAAAGAAATTAATCAATTCTTAACATACTCCCACCTTTAATTTAAACGGAAGCCAAATTAAACATAAGATCACTTTTGATCAAACTAAACACTAATTCAAAATAAAAAATATATAAATAAATAAAGATAATAACTAAACAATAATAAAATAATAATGAAACATTTAGAGTTCTAGAAAAGTCATTTCAGAGTTTAGAAAAGTAAGTACAGAGTTTTAGAAAAAGTCATTTCCACAAGTCTCTTTACTACTCTGCCACTTCTAGTTTTACTCTTACTGACAATCTGGATTACGGGGTCATTGGGACTTGATATCTTTAATGAGTACAGCTTGCGAAGTTGATGTACCAAGGTTCCTGAGCTTGTTTTAACTTCAGCCACTCTAGCTGCTCCATCTCGACTTGGAAAAATCTTTACTATTTTTCCTATAGGCCAATGAAGTCTCTTTTGGTTTAATTCTCTCAAGACTACTTCACCTATTTTGACACCTCGTCCTTTCTGTTTCGATTTTTGGACCAATTCTGCTAAATATTCTTTTCTAAATCTGTTTCTCAGTTGTTGCCGAATATTTTGACAATGTATCTAGATTGAAGTTAATTTGAATCTATTGCATCTAAATCAGGAACACCTATTTCTTCAATGTTGTGTAAAAATGATGATGGAGTCAAAGGTACAAATTTATCTGTTCAAAAATATAGGTTAGAAGCCTTTTATTTACTGTTGCTTCGACATCACATAGAACAGTCGTAAGTTCTTCAAAAGTTAAAATTGAAGTGCCGAGTGTTCTGATCAAGGGAATCTAATCAGACACTCCCACCATCTCATCAAGCTACTGCTGGAGAGATGAACTTTCATTTAATAGGAGACAGTTCTTTTGAAGAAACTATTGCCTTCCAAACCAATGATTTTAAAAGGTTATTGGTTACTCTAAAATTGGTGCCATTATCAGAGTATATAGTAGTCGGCCTTGCTCTCCTGCATATAAATCTTCGAAGTGACTGAATGAATCCTTCTGTTGAGAGACTGGATACAAGTCCCAAATGTATTACCCTATATTTGCACATGTAAAAAATACAACCCAAACTTTGGATCTTCTTTACAAAAGGAGGGCCAAAAAAGATCAGCTCCTACAACTTCAAAAACTTTGGAATCTCTGACTATATCTAGAGGTAAATGAATTGGGGGTGTAGTATATGGTTTTGCAGAGTATCTTTTGCATCTGTAACACTTAAACAATTGACTTCGAATGTTGCGATTAGGAGAAATTATGCAATATTTTCCTCTTAAAATGGATCCAACTGTTTGAAGTCCAGCATGACCATTCTTTAAATGACATTCTTGAATCAGACAATTCACTACATGATGTTTTGATGGTAATAAAATTGGATATCTGAAAGAAAACTCGCCATCCCGCTCTAATATCTTTGTTTTTACTCTCAACAATCCTTCTTGATCTTTTATAACCTTCAATCCTTTTATTGCAACAGTAGTATTACCAAAACTTTCAGATTGTATTATTGACCGATAGCGACCTTTCCGCATCTTCCTTTCTTCAATTGACAATTCTAATGGAAAACATATATTTCGATTCCTACACTTCATTATGAATCTCTTCACCCAACATACGACATTAATAAATCTATCAAATTTCGAAATTCTACTATATATCATAAATTCATGTGAATTAGAACATAAAAGCGTAGATACTCCAGTTTTCTTTTTTTCCATCATTACTAATTCTTCGTTGGGGCTTGCTTCTGAATGTGACCAATTTTCTTCTGATAACTTCAACCATTCTGGTCCCTCCCACCATCTCATCTTCACCAGCTGTTTAGGACTACATCCGCGAGAAGGTAGATCAGCAGGGTTGAGATGACCAGGTACGAAGTTCCATTGTTGAGATCCGGAAAATTTACAAATTTCTCTAACTCTATTGCCTACAAACGTTCCCCATTGATCATTTCTTTGAATGCTTCATCTTTATATATAAAAATCTTCTGTGCGTGTGTATGTAATTGAACTCCTCCTAAACGACTGGACCGATTTTGATGAAATTTTGTGTGTGCGTTCCAGTAGATTCGAGAATGGTTTAGAGTCACGTTTCGTCGAAATTGACTCAGTACTTTTTTAGTAATTAGGCGAAAACTAATAGTTAGTGATTGTTCGCTAATTAAAAGTGCTATATATATTAAAGAAAGTCAGGATTTCGTATTAATCACAGCACAAAAAATTCTACCATACCAAAAATCTTGAAAATTGGGGTAAAAATATTTCTTATAACATCGAGTGCCGCTAAAAATGGATTTTCGAAAATTCCACCCCTACGATGAGTAGAAAAAAGAACGAACTTTTAAAAAAATCCTTAAAAATCGGCTTTTGTAGTTATTTTTCATCTGATAACATATTTTAGTGTATTTTTTCAGGTTGAATCGAATTGTACTAAGCAAATTCGTTTAAATCCGGTAGTTCGTGAGATAATTCACATTTTCCTAATTTGGCGATGTATTCGGCGCAAAAACCTGAAATTTTCTATGCTCATCTTTATATTTAAAAATCTTCTGTGCGTGTGTATGTAATCGAACTCCTCCTAAACGACTGGACCGATTTTGATGAAATTTTGTGTGTGCGTTCCAGTAGATTCAAGAATGGTTTAGATTCACGTTTCGTCGAAATTGACTCAGTACTTTTTTAGTAATTAGGCGAAAACTAATAGTTAGTGATTGTTCGCTAATTAAAAGTGCTATATATATTAAAGAAAGTCAAGATTTCGTATTAATCACAGCACAAAAAAATCTACCATACCAAAAATCTTGAAAATTGGGGTAAAAATATTTCTTATAACATCGAGTGCCGCTAAAAATGGATTTTCGAAAATTCCACCCCTACGATGAGTAGAAAAAAGAACAAACTTAAAAAAAAATCCTTAAAAATCGGCTTTTGTATTTATTTTTTATCTGATTACATATTTTATTGTATTTTTTCATGTTGAATCGAATGGTACTAAGCAAATTTATTTAAATCCGGTAGTTCGTGAGATAATTCACATTTTCCTAATTTGGCGATGTCTTCGGTGCAAAAACCTGAAATTTTCAATGCTCATCTTTATATATAAAAATCTTCTGTGTGTGTATGTAATTGAACTCCTCCTAAACGACTGGACCGATTTTGATGAAATTTTGTGTGTGCGTTCCAGTAGATTCAAGAATGGTTTAGATTCACGTTTCGTCGAAATTGACTCAGTACTTTTTTAGTAATTAGGCGAAAACTAATAGTTAGTGATTGTTCGCTAATTAAAAGTGCTATATATATTAAAGAAAGTCAGGATTTCGTATTAATCATAGCACAAAAAAATCTACCACACCAAAAATCTAGAAAATTGGGGTAAAAATACTTCTTATAACATCGAGGGCCGCTAAAAATGGATTTTCGAAAATTCCACCTCTACGATGAGTAGAAAAAAGAACGAACTTTTAAAAAATTCCTTAAAAATCGGCTTTTGTAGTTATTTTTTATCTGATAACATATTTTAGTGTATTTTTTCATGTTGAATCGAATTGTACTAAGCAAATTCGTTTAAATCCGGTAATTCGTGAGATAATTCACATTTTCCTAATTTTGCGATGTCTTCGGCGCAAAAACCTGAAATTTTCAATGCTCATCTTTATATATATAAAAATCTTCTGTGCGTGTGTATGTAATTGAACTTCTCCTAAACGGCTGGACCGATTTTGATGAAATTTTGTGTGTGCGTTCCAGTAGATTCAAGAATGGTTTAGATTCACGTTTCGTCGAAATTGACTCAGTACTTTTTTAGTAATTAGGCGAAAACTAATTGTTAGTGATTGTTCGCTGATTAAAAGTGCTATATATATTAAAGAAAGTCAGGATTTCGTATTAATCATAGCACAAAAAAATCTACCACACCAAAAATCTAGAAAATTGGGGTAAAAATACTTCTTATAACATAGAGTGCCGCTAAAAATGGATTTTCGAAAATTCCACCCCTACGATGAGTAGAAAAAAGAACAAACTTAAAAAAAAAAATCCTTAAAAATCGGCTTTTGTATTTATTTTTTATCTGATTACATATTTTATTGTATTTTTTCATGTTGAATCGAATGGTACTAAGCAAATTTATTTAAATCCGGTAGTTCGTGAGATAATTCACATTTTCCTAATTTGGCGATGTCTTCGGTGCAAAAACCTGAAATTTTCAATGCTCATCTTTATATATAAAAATCTTCTGTGTGTGTATGTAATTGAACTCCTCCTAAACGACTGGACCGATTTTGATGAAATTTTGTGTGTGCGTTCCAGTAGATTCAAGAATGGTTTAGATTCACGTTTCGTCGAAATTGACTCAGTACTTTTTTAGTAATTAGGCGAAAACTAATAGTTAGTGATTGTTCGCTAATTAAAAGTGCTATATATATTAAAGAAAGTCAGGATTTCGTATTAATCATAGCACAAAAAAATCTACCACACCAAAAATCTAGAAAATTGGGGTAAAAATACTTCTTATAACATCGAGGGCCGCTAAAAATGGATTTTCGAAAATTCCACCTCTACGATGAGTAGAAAAAAGAACGAACTTTTAAAAAATTCCTTAAAAATCGGCTTTTGTAGTTATTTTTTATCTGATAACATATTTTAGTGTATTTTTTCATGTTGAATCGAATTGTACTAAGCAAATTCGTTTAAATCCGGTAATTCGTGAGATAATTCACATTTTCCTAATTTTGCGATGTCTTCGGCGCAAAAACCTGAAATTTTCAATGCTCATCTTTATATATATAAAAATCTTCTGTGCGTGTGTATGTAATTGAACTTCTCCTAAACGGCTGGACCGATTTTGATGAAATTTTGTGTGTGCGTTCCAGTAGATTCAAGAATGGTTTAGATTCACGTTTCGTCGAAATTGACTCAGTACTTTTTTAGTAATTAGGCGAAAACTAATTGTTAGTGATTGTTCGCTGATTAAAAGTGCTATATATATTAAAGAAAGTCAGGATTTCGTATTAATCATAGCACAAAAAAATCTACCACACCAAAAATCTAGAAAATTGGGGTAAAAATACTTCTTATAACATAGAGTGCCGCTAAAAATGGATTTTCGAAAATTCCACCTCTACGATGAGTAGAAAAAAGAACGAACGTTTAAAAAAATCCTTAAAAATCGGCTTTTGTAGTTATTTTTCATCTGATAACATATTTTAGTGTATTTTTTCATGCTGAATCGAATTGTACTAAGCAAATTCGTTTAAATTCGGTAGTTCGTGAGATAATTCACATTTTCCTAATTTGGCGATGTTTTCGGTGCAAAAACCTGAAATTTTCAATGCTCATCTTTATATATAAAAATCTTCTGTGCGTGTGTATGTCACTGAACTCCTCCTAAACGACTGGACCAATTTTAATGGAATTGTGTGTGTGTGTGTTCCAGTGAATTCGAGAGTGGTTTAGATTCACATTTCATCGAAATTTATTCAGTACTTTTTTAGTAACTAGGCGAAAACTAATAGTTAGTGATTTAAATTAATTAAAAATGTTGAATAAGTTCGATGAATAGAGTGCGGACGGAATGCCCGAGCGGTCTAAGGCGCCAGATATAAGCTCTGCTTCTCGAAGAAAGAGATCGCGTGTTCGAACCCCGCTCCTGTCAAACGTGTATGCTTTACAGTAATATAGCCTGTATTATAATTTTGATTAACTGATTTAAGAAAATCGTTAATTTTTAACAAGAAAGCGAAAAATAAACTTTTCTATCAAAAATTGAACCGACTTCAAAAAATACTGAACAGTGAAAAATAATTTCCTTACATAATTGTAATAAGAAATTAAATTAAAAGCGTAGTGTTTATCGTGCGTGTTACTATATTTAAGTACATTTATTTAATTTTCTGGTGTCGGTGCCAGGAAGGACAACGTCTGTCGGTGACAGGACAACGTCAGTCGGGTCCGCTAGTTTCTTTATAATCATATTGCTTACACCTGAAAATAGTTGTGTCCCATTCCGGTCCGGCTCGACTATACAGGAAAAAAAGCCTGCTTGATGTCGACCCGACATGAGACAACTAAAAAATGAAGTTCGTGTTCGGACACCATGTAACTGTCCGATACCGATCTCTACACTGTATATCTTGTATTTCCGTATTGATGGTGTCAAATTAGCATTCACTCGTGACGCAAATTTATCAATATTCTTGTGAAAAGTGAAAATATATTTTATCGGCTTCGTTTAAATTTGTATATCGTGCAGGTAGGTCCATTTATTTGTTATTTTTTTATTAATTTTTTTTATTGGCCTGGCAGGCTCATTCAATTTTTTTGACGGCCAGTTTGAATGATTGGCTTCATTTAGCAGACTCGGGCCCGTGCAGACCTTAAGAACAAATCTGGACTTTGTCATCGGTTAAATCCAGAAATCATTGTATTAGTAATGAATGATGATTTGGTGTGGCAACGGATAAATATAGATAGGTAATTTTAGCTACACGTGTGATAATTTTTTGAACACTTTCAGACTGTAAGAAAAAAGTATATATATATATATATATATATATAAATATGTATATATATATATATGGGTGATTCTCAAAATAGGGGACAATTTCAAAAGTGAAATCTTAAAAAAGTTATTGTTAGCAAGATTTCTGAAAAAAATAGGTGTTGTTAATATAGTATTAGGTATACTTTACATGTAGTCAGCAGAGCTAAATATTTAAAAATTAACTTAAAAAAATAATTAGTATTTTTTGAGCCATGCTAATGACAAAACAAATTGCATGGAAAAAATATATTAAGAAATTTTTCTTTTCTCACTGTTTAAATATTTTTTTCTATATTTATTAGCCTCCTTTTCAGCAAACGGTTTCCATTTATATATATATATATATATACATATAAGGAGAATAAAAACATTATCAAAGAGCAAACTTTGTTTACATGAGCAACATTCTGACACTAACAATGTAAGAAGCTGTCTTAGTGATTTTCTGACAGATTTAATGCATATTTTTGGGATAATAAATGTAATACCTAAATTTATATGTAAAATTAAACTTTGTAAAAGATACAATATCAGCAATCGTTACATTTATGCACATAGGAGTCTTTAGCATGGACAGAAAAATCATGCTAATGACACTGATATTTGACAATGCTAATGACAATTTTTAATGTAAATAAGATTATGAGCCATAATATAATCACAATGCAATAGTCCCTTCTGTGGCTTTTTAAAACACAAAAGTCCTATGCAAATAAGTAAAATAAAAATTTTAATTATAAAATAAACATGAAGATTATTATCCATTCTAATGACATACAATTGATGTACGCCCCTAATATTCAACTTCTATTCTTAAAATACAATACATGCTTCTATTTTCAGGCTGGGATAAAATGGCTATTTGTTGCCATGGAGAAAATTTATATTATCAAACTATTGTCATATGTGAAAATGAAATTTTAATTATTAACCAGCTGTTATAGTATGACCTTGTTTTGAAAATAGAATATGGAGGACAAACTTTAATTCTTTTTTTATATACTATAATTTTATTTTTAAAAAGAAATTTATTGGATAAATCTTGTCCTTGATTAATTTAAAGAAAGAATAACATTTGTTTTATTTTATAAACATGATATTAACTCTTTAAAAAGCTAGTATATACAAGGCACAGCTGCTGTGGACATCCATGCTAATGACATTTTGAACATTTATTCTGTTATTTTAAGGTGTTTTTAACTAAAAAGTGAGTAATTCTTGAGTGCAAATAATGAATAATATTAAGACAAACATATCATTAAACACATTTTCTTGTTTTGTCTTTTGCTACACTGCAAATTCGTGAAACTCTTTTACAACACTTGTGACGTACCCGGCAAGGCCGCCACGTAAATTTCAGTTAATGTTTACTGCAGAACTCATAAAACAATTTATTAAAATCTTTAGAGATGGGGTTTTGGCAAGAGAAACTTCAAGAAAATTTAGAAAAGATTAAAAAAAAAAAAAAAAAAAAAAAAAAAAAAAAAAAAAAAACTTCACATAAGCTGATTTTCTTAAATGATAATCGCCGCTTTCATTAAAAAAAAGTAATTTCCTTCTTAATTTTTCTTTTTTGAAATATTTACATTAATTAACGAGACTTCAATTTTCATATCGTTTTTGTAAAATTTGTAGTTAAAAAAGCGAAGAAAAATAGACGAGACCTAGCGAAACCACATCGCGCTCACATTAAAAAAAGGAAAAAAAACTTGATACTCTTTTATAACGGAGTTACAAATTCCTTAAACACTCACTGAATATATTAATTATAACAATTCTAACTAAAATCCTTTTGGTTCTTTTGTGAATGTGTTGCGAATGTGTTGTGCCAGGAAGCAGACTGTGCAAAAAGTGTTGTTAAAAATTACATTATTTTACCAGAAATGCAATTATTAATATTTATTGGCAATATTAGTCAACTGATTCCGTAACCTACTGCAATTTTTCTTCTATAAAGCAAATTGTCTCTTATTTCCTTAAAATATGTAATTTTAAAGGTACCATGTATAAAATGTTTTAAGAGTGTTTTACATTTTTTATTGTGTTCTAAATTGTGTGGTGTTTACAATGTGTTGTTAATTTGGTGACAAAGTGATGTGAAGCACAACACTACCCTCATGGCATTCATGGTCACAGTGACGTCACATTGTGACTGACAAGGATGGTCTCCATACTGGGCATACTCAGAATTTTATGAAAAATATTCTAATTAAAGAACTTATGTATGTAATAAAGGATAAGTCAAAATTAGCGGCGGAATCACATTAGAAATTATGTAAAAAAATAAAATAGTTTCGAATATTTGGCGTGAAAAGACGAAAGAGTCACTCGATTTGGCGGGCAGCTCTTTTCATTGCCAAAAGCAAACGATTATTATGCAATTCAAAACTGTTGGATATTTAGAATGCGTGTAAATCGTATTTAATGAATTTAAACATAAACAATGAGAGACTGTAATATATTATATACATGTATATACATATTATATTGCATATATATATTACTTGTTGAAGTAGCTATTTAATTAATCACTGGAAAAAATGTTTTCATAGATAAAAAAAATCATATTGAGAAAAATTACCTTCATAAATTTAAGCGTATTCAAAAATAAAAGCCACATGTTTCCATAGCAACAAAATCTAATCGACAATTCTCAATTGGATTTTGAGCAGGAAACAAATTTAATTAATTTAAATTATGGATTTCGTTTTAAATCTCAAATTTTGATGATTAAATTTGAATATAAATACATATAAATATCGATATGACAAAATTATTCTTAAAACAAATTAAAACTTGTAAAACTAAATTTATTTAAATTAATTTTATCAAAACAAGTTCAACATGAAACTTTTTTTTCTTGAAGTGTATTTGACATAAATTATTTTTTGAAATTACATTTCTTCGCCAACCGGCGATAAATCGCCAAATAACGAAATTTTCATTATCTTTTTACGGATACAGAATGGAGGTTCCCCCAAAAAATTTTTTATAAACGTATATATCCACACGAGAAGAACATTCTGTATTTTTTTCAGATTTTTCGGGGTATGCCCGTATGGAGACCTTCCTTGTGAGATGTGACTTTCTTAAAAATCTTTAGATACAGTCGAGTCTCTCTACAACGAAACTCCATACATCGAATTTCTCTATATAACAAATTTTTAGTAGGAACTGTCCCCTTTTCGCATGATTACATTAAAAACAGTCTCTATATAGCGAAATATCTATCTCCATATAACGAATTTTTTCATAAATTGGTCATAAAAAACAGTTTTAAAAAGATTCGATATCATATGGAATCAATTTTCCATCACTTATTTTTGATTTAGCGTCAGTGCTGAGTTTTTTAAATATTACTTCTCTCAATGTTCTTTAAATCCAACGAATTCATCCCACCTCCCACACACCTTTCCACATCTTTCTCAAAACAGTGTCAATTGGATTGATACACATGCAAGAGAGGAATCAATGAGAGGCACATAAGAGATGCCTTCAAATAGAGGAAAATGTTAACTACAATTTTTCCTTCCTTGGTAAAATTTGAACATTTTTTTGATAGCGTAACAATTTTAAAATAAAAAAACCAAAAAATTACAGCTTTTTTCGTCTGAAATTAATGCAAGTCTTCCTTATTTAATTTTTATTAAGCTTTCAAATGAATGTTTTATTATTATTATTATTATTATTATTATTTTGAAACTGCTTAAATAATTAAGAAATAAAATGTTAGGTTAATATTTACAAACACTTCAAATTCTTAATCCAAAAGATCAAAAATAATATTTGTTCAAATTTCACACATTAAATACGATTTTTAACATCATTCTCTACACATCGAATTTTTCTATATAACGAATCTTTTACTGGAACGGTGGATTTCGTTATATAGAGACTCAACTGTAATTACAAAAATTCTTCAAAACATGTTATTTACTTTTAAAAAACACTTTTGTCACAACGTCGCTTTTGTCACAGTTTTGTCACGATGTTAATGTCAAAGTAATCACAAATGACACATTTTTCATAAATTTTTCACACCATGACTGCACAAATGGTCACAATGTGACGTCACAAACAACCTATAAAACGGCCATAACGACTTCACATTTTAGTCACTGTGACTTCATGTCGACGTCACGTGATGTCACATCGACGATTGATGGTCACAAATTCACAGTGTGACTTCACAACGACGTCACAGTGAAGTCACCATGCCTTACGGGTATTGTAAGATTTTATTTTTATCAACACTATTTACAAAACCATTTTAACACAATCAAAAACAATATCATTAAAACACATTTCGATGTAGCAACACTTTTGCAACATATTAAGAACACATTTCTAGATACAGTCGAACCTCGTTAACGTGAACCTCAAGGGGAATCACAATTTTGTTCGTGTTAACAGCAATTCATGTTATCAGTATCAATTCCTTGTACTCTTTTTTATAGGGGACTGTGAAAACAATTCATGTTAAGAGTAATTCACGATAAGAGTGTTCATGTTAACGAGGTTTCATTGTAGTAACACTTTGAAAACAATTCATGTTAAGAGTAATTCACGATAAGAGTGTTCATGTTAACGAGGTTTCATTGTAGTAACACTTTGAAAACAATTCATGTTAAGAGTAATTCACGATAAGAGTGTTCATGTTAACGAGGTTTCATTGTAGTAACACTTTGAAAACAATTCATGTTAAGAGTAATTCACGATAAGAGTGTTCATGTTAATGAGGTTTCATTGTAGTAACACTTTGAAAACTTATTAAAAACACAATCCCAACACAAAAAACTTTTTCTATATGGAGTTTACTAATTCACAACTCATTGATGTGTAATAAATTTGGTGACGAAAAGTGTTTATTTTTGTGTGCTGAGAATTTGCAATGTGATGGACCACCTCCTATAAATATGAAATTTTATTATTTTATTCTCTCAGACTAAAAAGCTTACATTTCCTAATATCATTGGTTTTAAATTTTAAAACTTACACATGAGGACATAAATTTCAGACTATTGTCTTATCAAGAAAATCAAATTTTGAGAAATTGCGAAAAACCTCTGACTGCATCCGTTTGTTTTCATTACAAACCAAGAAATGCAGTATAAAACTGTTTTTTTTTTTTTTTTTTTTTTTTTTTTTTACTGACTGTTGTGTTTTTTGGTGCAGGTTTACTAAAAGAATATATTGGCAGACAAAATACAATTTTTTAAATTTTGGATATAGCAAGTTTTGAAATTCATGTTCTAATATGGTGACAAACTGAGACGGTTGATAGTGCACTTGAAGTAAAACAAACTTTGCAACAGATCTTTTTGTTAATAATCCACTTATTCCGTCAAATAAAGAAAAAAGATTTTTTTTATTAATACCAAAGTTACCAAACCAAAATGTAGGTAAACCTTTGGTTAAATTTCGAACCACTTCAAAATTTCAAACCTACTTGCTAATTTCTGTTGCAATTTTTTTCCCTTGCCGTGTATTATCACAATTTTGTGTTTCCCACTGTATTACTTGAACACCCCATACATAGAAAAAAAAGAATGATAAAGCACAGAATTACATAAACAAAATAGAAGGTTGAAAATTTTATTTTAAATAATTTTTAAATCTTTATTGAGAAAATTTCAGCATATTTCATGAAGATATCTTATCAGAACTTCTATACGTATTTGAGATGAAATGCAATGAAACACATTCGACTTCCCAAGCTTAGTTTTGAAATCTGCAATGTATTTTTTTCATTGCATGGATCTTTTTCAATTTCTTCACAGCAAAAGTTGAGATATCTGCAACCATTTCCAAGAAATCAATGAAGGTAACTAGGCAGATTCCCAGCCACAACCCCATGAAGCCGCCAATGTAGCTGAAAAGTTCTACGTTCTAAAAATGAAGAAAGAAATGTAAGAAAATGGCGAACAGGAGTAAAACTTTAACAGTTATTAGCTAAAAAAAAGAAATTAACAAATTGTTAAAAGTTACTGTTCCTGTTTCATCTTTATCAAGTTACATTTTCCCAATGATATTTGTCGAAGAAAAGACTCAAGGCAGTAATTTTTTAGAATTGTAATTTAGAATGGTTGTTGATTATAGGCTACTCCATTCCACCATGGTGTCATTTGAAATTTCTCTTTCTATACTAGCAGAAAATTTGCAATTGATTGCAACTAAAAAGTTTGTTGTGTTTTGTCCTGAAATCATAATTTTAGCAAATTAAAAATAAGGACTCTGAGAAATCTAAATTATCATTTTGCTTTACATTTACAAGTAGAAGGCCAACCTTGATAATCATAGATTTTGATTATTTTAATACATATTTTTTGTAATTTATTTTAAATATAAAAACAGATAATTTTTTACCATCGATATACATATATCTACATAATCTACATACCTATATCAACAGGATCAACTGACATTATAGTTACTAAAATCCATATTTCTGTTAGAGTTGGCGTGGAGTCCTAAAATCGTATAGTATCAATTTAAGCGCAGAACCCGTGTAATCTAAATTTTATCTGCAGTGTAAGGACTGTCTCACAAATTGAAAAAAAAAATCATATGTGTGCATCTGCTCATCCCCACTACGCACTGAAAATTGAATATTTTACTGTATTTATAAATGGCACAAAATATTTAAGCATAGAATGTTTTTCAGTATTCTGAAAATTTGAGCATTTTATATAAATACTTTGTCAACTCTGACAGACGGAAATAACGTAATTAGTCTATGAAATATATCATCAATAATGATCATAAATGTAATGGATGGCACATGGAGGTGTATACGCCCTTTATCGTCTACATTTAAAAAAAAAAGTTTCGTATACTCTCCACTTCTCAAATAATTTTATAGCACATACTCTAACAATGAACTTTCATGCGTAGATCTTTTTTTTTTTTTTTTTTTTTTTTTTTTACGCTAACAAAACTGGAAAGGTTCAATCTTAATTTATAAAATTAAAATTAACTTTTCAACCAATGTACACATAAATTAATTAACTTATAAAGATTTCATTATAATTGTCAACACATTCATATTTAGCCTCTCTTCTCCTCATCGAAAAATAAATAAATAGATAAATTACATTTAGATTAAATCATGAATAGTTGTCTTCTTTAATCCCCTAATTTTTTAATACCCATAACTTAATTCATTATTAAATGATAATTATTTAAGAAAGAAAAAAATAAACATAAAAAACATGATATTTTTTTGACTAACTGATATTTTCTAAATTACATATGAAGAAGTTCTAATGAATATTGAAATTATTTTTTCTTCAGTTGTAATTTCGGAAACACTAATGCAAACTTTGTTTGCTTGAATTTATTTGTTTGCATTTTAACACGATTTTCTCTTTCTTTTCTTTTTTTAATGCATTTTATACAAAGAAGAATGTCTATTTCTGAAATACAGTAGTGGGTCTCTAAAACATACATTAATATTCCAGTGAAATTTATGCCTTTTTCTAGTGGCACCTTTTCTTCTATCTGTTATTTATTCTCATTATCTGAGTTGCTATTAGCATTATCAGCAGTATTATTTAACACAGAGTTAGCGATCTTGTTGTCCGTCAAAATGTTTGATTGTTGATGCGTTTTTGCCATTTCTTACTCAGTATTTATTTAATTTTTCGACATTCAGTACATTTTCAGATGTTCGTGTTCATTTAGGTTATAAATTATGGTATTTTTCACGAGAAATTTGAAAGCCTGAAAATTCTCCCTCGTCATTCACGTCGCGTTGCTGAAAATTCGTTCCGTTCATATATTGTGCCAAAGATATTCCCAGAGTTGTTCACATTGCGAAGCAAAGGTGCATCGCCCAGAAAATTTCTTCAGAAAATAATTACCTCTGACCAATGAAACAAGTCAAATATTCCTTTACTTCACATTTCTAGTTTAAATTTTGAAATTATTAATTCATAACGAATTGCCATATTCTTTTTTCATAAAACTTGAAATTGTAAAAGAACAAGTCGTCGGGAACCACCATAATATTTACCCATCATGGATACGCATACTATAAAATGTGAAAACTAATTATAAAATGCATCGAAATTCCAAATTAAAATTTAAATGTGTATTTAAATATTTTCAATACGTAGAAATGCTCGATTACAGAATTGCGGGTACTCCTTTATTTTTAGTGATTATTTTTTGATCGACGGGATAATCAAGTAACACTGAATTGCATAAAAGAAGCATCCTTATAAATTCAATTTTTTAATTATGTTAATTAACAATTTAATGCGTGAGATTAAGTGTCTCCTTTCCAATTAAAATAGTATGTAGATAACTCATTAAAAACACTCACAAACTCAATAAAAACTCATATTTAAAAAACTCTATGAACTGTATTTATTTAACTAACTCACAACTTAGCCGCTCATGGCTACGTTCTCTTAAAAACAGTCTCAGAACTCATAAAAACAAACGCAGACGATAAAAATCGCTGCCAAAAATACGCAGAATAAATACGACAGAACATAGTCTTTGAATTAAAATTTGAATGAAATACAAGGTCATGAAAAGTCGGAGAATGTGGAAAATATGATTAAAATATCTCGGCAACTAATTATCCGATCGATTTCATTCTTTATGCAAAATTTATCTTTTTTATTGTCTTTTACATTCACTAATTAAAATAAAAATATTCGAAAATCTTTATGTGCCTTTCATTAGAATGAATATTTCGAGAGTCAGAAAAAAATAGTTCCGGATAATCGAGGTTACTGAAATTAAATAGACTTCTTTCCATTATTAAATATTAAGTACATACCAAATTTCAAGTGTCTATCACAATTTATTCGAGAGATAAAGCATTTACAGACACACAGACAGACAGACGGTATTTTTTAAAATATGTTTTTTAGAATATCCAGTGTCTAAAACGTGCAAGCCCGTCAAAAAAAAAAAAAAAAAAAAAAAAAAAAAAAATCGATTTTTAAATTTTACAAACTTGTCCAACGTATGATGAATAAGTAAAAAGAGAGGGGGGGGGAAAAGGTTTTGATGCATGATTTTTTAATATCGGAGTTTTGAAATCATACTGTAGTTACAACAGAAAACATAAAACATACTGACATGAATTTTACTATTTATTTAATTATTTGCTTAACTTAAATACTCACTTGGTACTTCGGTTCCACGAAGATTTTTTGTACACGCAATTGAGCAAATTTTAGAACAACTTTTATCATTTCGTATCTGAAAGATAATAATATTTTATTTTTTTTAAATAATATTTGAAATTATACTCACTTAAAAAGAAAAAAATCTGCGCTCATTTTCATGTTTACTTTATTTTGAATTGAAGGGAAGTAATGGATAATAATTCATGCAAATATAAAGTAATCTATAATTTTAATTGAATAATCTTTTTTGCCTTTATACCTATTCTTGGGACAAAAATATAGTTTCTCATGACTTTATAAACGGAATGAAATGAATCATTTTACTTTGACAATTTTGAAATGACTCTCATGTCATGGCAACGTTATTTTGTAGATTGGACCACTGACGTGTAAACAGTGAAACGAAGAAAGTCACACTGTATGGAAGACCAGTTAAAGACGCATGCGCTAATTGAATTATTTACAGGAAAATGTCTTGCAGCATGAGTTCTTAACAGAAAAATGTTCATATTACCTTTTGCGTACTTGGAATTTTAAGGTGTCAATTTTTATATCTTTAAATTAACCTGTGGTATTGTAGTTAGATAGCATTGTATGAAAAAGTACTTTGTAAAACTAATGGCAGCCTCTTGCTATTCAAAAACGTATACCACAGACAAGAGAAACAATGAAGCCTAGGCTAAAGTTGAGGGAAAAAATCCAGAAATTATCACCTTCAGTTAGAGATGTAGTCCGATTTTTTTCGGATTCTAGCAGGGTTGAGAAAGAATAAGTTTTGTGTGTGGACTCTAACGTGTATGATTGATATTCCTTTCGGAGAATTTTGAAGAAAGAGGTAGGCTCTTGGCATATATGATAAGCGTATCGGGAAGATCTATAGTGATCTCCGATAAATCTGTTTTAACGAGCATAGTGTGAGCGGGATACAGATATTTTAATAAGTGAACCCAGTACGGAGAAGACATTTGCCGTATTTAATAACGGACCGGATCATCTATATCCGAGTTATTAATTGAAATATTGTTTTGTTATATGTAAATAAATTGTTGGTTAATTTTAATTGGGTGCGTTAGTATTCTTTTTGACAAGCCTCCTCACAACACGCTAGATATCACGTAATCATATCAGTGGTGGCAGCATTCTAAAATAAAGACGCATTCCCTCGAAATTTTGTGGAACAAGAAAGAGCAGGGACCTCCATGGCCGAGTGGTCAAAGCACCACCCCTCTAATCACTTTCGAGTGTAGGAGGTTGGGGGCTCGAATACCACTGGCTTCATTGCACGCATTCTTTGTGTAGAGCTCCCGGGTGTATATCTCTTGTAAAATTTCCTTGTGCTATTTCGTCCCTGTAATATTGACGATGATTTATAAGTAGGCTTCATGTCGAGCACACAAATCAGATGTATGTTGTTCAATAAATAAGAAAGAATGCAATAAAAGTGTTCTTTAATCTTTGGATTTATTTACAGAAATTCTTTTTCTACCTATAATTAAGTTAAAAATATGTGGTAGTAACAGTACTCGAACAAGTTTATCTAACGTTTTTTTCTGCCACTGATGTGAGGGATATAGATTATCTTTAGTTATATTCGTTGGTAAATACAAAAACATTAAAAAATATTAATAGAAGAGAGTATAAAATTATTTTTAACCTTTGGAAAGGATTTTTTTAAAGAAAAGTTTACCAAAACGGAATTCCTTACTTGCAACGCAGCTCCCCCTTCAGTTCTCTACACTGCAAATATATATATAACATTCATTAAATAACTTCAATAAATTCAATTTTATTTCAATTTAGTAACACATTCTCCTACTTAAAATAATAAAATAATATTGCCGTGTATGATAATTAAATCTTCATTTTTTTAAGGTGGTCCGGGAGACAAAATTTTCAAATTTTCTAAAAAAAAATTTTATTGCATTAAAATTTTCTTTGTTTTTTATTCCTATAATGACGTTTAAATCACGTTTCAATCTCAATTAGAAGAAGGAATATTATTTTTTTCGATTTGGTTTGTTTTTAAGTCATGGAACTGACTTCCTATGAAAATGGACTTTTATTCATGATGAACTTTTTCACAATTTCTCCGATTTAAATTGTTATAACTCTAGAACCGTTAAAGATAAATGCTTCAAACTTGGAACATGTCTTTTTTTCATTATTTTACTTTAATTTTGATTCAGCAAATTTGAATGCAATATTTACTTTTAAAAATGTGATTTTTTAAAAAAATTTACATCATTTTTTTTCAAATTTTTATTTAAATAATTTATAGAAAATAATATTTTTTAAAATGCCGTGTCAAAATTAAAATCTATATAATCATGTTTATTTAATTGTAAAAAAAATGAAATTTTATAAATAATATTTTGGCTTAAAAATTGTATGTTACAATAAATTTTTAACAAATTTCAACTTTTAAAATAAAAAATAAATAAATATGAGAAGTTTTATCATGTGATTTGGTTTAGGTACAAATGATATTGTTAATCATCACAAAAAAATTCAGAATTTTAACTGAATAAATAAAAGTTATTTCATGGGGGACCTTCAATAAATTGAAACAGAACGAATATTTTTTGGATAAACCTGTCAAAACTAATGTAGCAAAAGCATTCAAACTGTAGATTATGATTAAGTGGCTTATTGCAATAAACCGTGTTTCTTTTTATGCGGATAGCATGTATACTCGTAGAGAAACTAAGGTTTTTATAAAAACAATTCCATATTTTTTCAAGTGTTTTATAATTTGAGAATTCTTCTTATAAAATAATACTCTTTTCCAAAAATATGACAAATAACATTGTACATAATACCCTGTAATCAGAATTAAAAAATAATAAAAATTGTATGAAAAATGAGCAGGTATACTAAATAATTCTTCATTGCGCATGCGTAAACGCTATCAAAATTTCATTTGGATATTGTGTTGACTATATGTATAGAGAAACTTTTGTAAAAGTCTCAAAAACACAGCTATAAAATTTTGAAAGTAATTGTTGGTAAAATAAGTTAAAAATCCATTGTTCCCAAAATGAAACAAAAAGATGAAGGGTTGTATTCAAATATAGTAGTACATGCCATATTGCGTGTATTCTATAAATGGATAAATGGTTCTAGGATGCTTCACTGTATATATGTTAAGTTGATCTTATTTTTTTCCCATACGAAACATTAAATTACAATGAGAAATTACTTAGCGCAGTACAACAAACCAGTTTCGGTAGCCATAGCATACCGTCATCAGTACAAACTATGATTGCTCAGAAAAAATATTGCGGAAATATATGTTAAAGAAGAGCACTCAACGACAAAGTTCATTAGCCAATAAAATTACAGGAAATAATAAACGATTTACTAGTGTTTTTCCATACATTAACAGAGAAATGTAAGAAGATTCAATCTGCCACTCGCAGATTGGGCACTCGCAGAAACCTTTCCCATTCATCATAAGACGCATCATTTGATTAAAGATCGATAGAATTGTAATTATATTCATCGCTATCCTGTCATCGTGGCTGTCTAATGGCTGATGACTTTTCCCAACTTGGTTTATTTGTGAAAGATTTCAAACCCTGGAATCAGCCAAAGTGGCTCAGTAGCAGAGCAACCGCTTTGTTTGTTCTGGTCCCAGGTTCAATTCCTGCCTCTGGCTAATCTTTCATAGATAGAGTTGGTTTTTATTGTATGTATGTCTGTGGAATATTCGTATATACTTTTAATAGTTCAATGCAGGCTTTATTTATTAACTCTTTCCGCGCGGAGCAAATCTGTTTGAAATAACACCTTACCAGAATTAAGGAACCAATCTGTTATAAAATTCGAACTTGCAGTTTTTCAGGTATGTTATCAAAAGAATTTTTTAATTAAACATTCTTGGTGGCAGTAAAATTAAAATTAGGCCCCCCTTTTTAGGGACACTGCGTCGGAAAGGGTTAATATAATGATCTATAGAGAATAACACTAAAAAAATTGTATAAGACAATCGTTGAAACTCACGTCCGTATAGGATGACAATCTGAGAGAGGCGATAATACATTTGAAAAAAAAATGCAATAGAACTTTGTTCTAATAATCCAGTTATTCTTTCAAATACCCTCATAGCATGCATGGATACAGTAACGTCACTGTGAGTCACTTTGGTCACATCACATATGTGACCGAAATGTCGCCACTCAGTGACGTCACATTGTGACTGAGATGTGACTTTCTTAAAAAATCTTTAGAAAATTACAAAAATTCTTCAAAACATGTTATTTACTTCAAAAAACATTTTCTGGTAATTTAAACATCGTCGCTTTTATCACAGTTTCGTCACAATGTTAATGTCAAAGTAGTCACAAATGACACATTTTTCACAAATTTGTCACACCATGACTTCACAAAGTGGTAACAATGTGACGTCACAAATGAGCTCTGAAACGGCCATAACGATTTCACATTTTATTCACTGTGACTTCACATCGACGTTACGTGACGTCACATCGACAATCGATGGTCACAAATTCACAATGTGACTTCACAACGACGTCGCAGTAACGCCACCATGCCTTATAGGTAGTTTATTTTTTAAATTTCCTTGTTAGAAGAACAGAAGAATAAACTTATAACTTATAGAGAATACGTAACATACAAAAACTTACAGTGCTAATAGTGTAGTCTTCACCAATCTCTGAAGCAATTTTATAGAGAGTAACACTGAAATATGTAAAATATAACATTTATAATAGAAGATTTTGTAAGGCATTTTAGTCAATTTTTTTTTACTAGTGTAGATGACCGCCCTGAGACAGTAGGTAAAAATTGTGTTTTTCACATAAATTAAAAAAAAGTGTAAACACTCTGTTAGCATTTACAAAATTTCTGGATAAACCAGACTTTGCGGTTAATATGCCATAACAAAATTAAGATTTCTCAATAAAATAAAAATTTTAACAAATATGCAATAATACTGCGTAATTAAAAATGTCTGTTGCAACTTTTGAAATAATACTAATAATTAATAATTACTACTATTTTTTACAGCCCTTTGAAATGTTTTTTTCTATTTACCCCCCCCCCCCTACACACACACACACGAGAAAAAAACATGGTCATTTTCTTTTCCTTTTGTTGGCAAATTTCTGTTTCTCCTGTCAAGATTCGAATGCAAGCAGACGACTTACCGATCTCAGTGAGAGCGTCAATTTTAATGACGGTTTTTGGAGGGAAAAAACAGTTTGGTGCACTGTGTTTTAGTATTTAAAGATATTACAGTCGAGCCCCAATTAACCGAATTTCCGGAATAACCTAATTAGCAAAATATAAATTACATATAATTTATGCTAGCGGATCAAGGAATAGGTAAGGTAAAGAAAAATGATAAAAAATAATTATTTATCTCAAATTATCTTTCATTGTTGCAACCATTTTCAAATCATTAGCATATTAAAACTACGCATTCATATGCATTAGCGCCATGTTATCGGTAAGATTGATTCTTTTTTTTTTTTTAAAGTCGAATAGTATATTTTTTAAAGCATATTTTGCAGTCCAAGAGCCAACCGCACAAAACCCTAAGTCATCGAGCACAAGAAAAAATCCTTTATTTTATGGATGAGTAGTAACAGAGGAATCTAATGATCCATGTCGGCCGGAAGCGAAATGGTGCATAAGACTAAAAATAAAAACCACTACACTGTAAAAAAAATTCTGTAAAGCTACTAAATATTTTCTAGGAAACTGGGATTCCAAGAACTTTTCATGTAACGATAACAGGAAAAATTCATGTAATCGATTCTGAAACTTGAATTTTTGTTGTTACCGTTACAGGAAAAGTTCTTGGAATCCCAGTTTCCTAGAAAAAGTTTAGTATCTTTACAGATTTTTTTTACAGTGTAGTGGTTGACTCGTAGGATTAGCACTGTGTTTTGTTACTCCTAGTTTTACATGTTTTCATACTTTTGATTGCACGGCAAACACAATGCTAAATCTACGAGTCAATCGCTAGTGGTGTCAATTTTTGACTTATGCACCACTTCACTTCCGGCAGACATGGATGATTAGATTCCTCTATTACTGCACTTCCGTAAAATAAAGGATTTTTTCTTGTGCTCGATGACTTAGGGTTTTGTGCGGTGGGCTGTTGGACCATTATTATTGGTTGACTTTAGTGGTCGATTTTACATTTAACATTGTGTTATCCTGTTCCCAGTCCTGTATCTTTTCATACGTTTGGGTGCAGGAAAACACAATGATAAACCGATAGCAAAATGATATCAAAAAGCTTTTAGCAAGCAAAATCTTCTTGTTCGAAACCAGATGGGACTAGACATTTAAGGGTGAATACTGGATTTTCTTTTAAATAAGGGATTTCAGGATTACAGAGCAAATTTGTCTGCCTACAGAACATAAACAAAAACTATCTTTAGTTATTAATTCTAATCGATATTTTTATGATTGCTCACTAGCAGTTTCAACAAGCATTTTTGGTTCTACTTAGTTATCCTGTCGACCAATTTCGCCAAATTATTCAAATCGCCAAACTAATAGCCAAATTATATATGTTGACATAATTTTTATATTAAATAAAATAAAAAACCAAATAATTAGCAGAATATTAATAAAAATGCAAATACAAAATCAAAATAAAAAATCATTTAATGACATTTTAACACATACGTATTGTGTTTAATGCCATTGAATGTTACATTCACGATTATCTATTATTAGTATTTAATCTTAGTCTTTAGTTTGGCGATAGATTTTTCTTCCACGGAATAACCAAGTAGTACCGCATTTTTTCATGAACTAAAAACAATTTTACATTTAAATAGTAAGGTTTTGAAAACTTAAAAAATTGCATTTTCTTTAGTCATATGCTAATCCTTAGCATACAAGCAGGAAATACAGCTTTAGAAACGGCCAAACAGTAGCTTTTTGATAAAATTCAGTGTTTAAAATCATAAAAGCATTAATGAGTGTTAAAGATGAACGTCTGAAACGACTTACTCGCAAGCCTCTCTGCAGCCAGATGAACATTTTTCAACATCTTTATCCGAAAGGGCAATGACTGGAGCATAAAAGGATTTTATTAAAACACAGAAATAAAATGTCATTGAATTTAAGACCACAATGCAGTATTTGACCCAAAAATACAAAAATAAAAATTGATTCGACAACTTTAAAACGAATACAGTCGACTCTCGTTAACTCGAAATCGGATAATTCGAATCTTCGCTTATTTCGAACATAACATGAAGTCCCGAAATTTTCAATGACAGAAAGACGTTAAAAATTTTCACTAATTCGAACTCATTTTCTCTTGATTTCGTTTAATTCGAACTAACGAGAATTTCGATTTTTAATTTTTTTTTTCTCATGGATTTTAGATCATTTGAATAACTTTCTTTCTTTGATTTTTGTGGAAAATTTTCCGAACGAGTATAAATATAATCCAATGCATTTGATATCCTTTACTTAGTGTCCTGTCTGTCCATCAGTGACGCTTTAAATTTTTATTCCATGATGCTTGTTTCTAGACTTTTAATTAGTTCATGTATTTATACATTCTAATTTAATATTAAGTCATATTCTAATGATAACACACGAAATAAATAAAAAAAACTCTATAACATTAATTCCTTTGCAATAGCACCATATTAAGCACGTTTTCATTTAATTTTTCCATAATTCGAACTACGGATAATTCGAACATTTCTTGCGGTCCCGACGAATTAACGAGAGCCGACTCTATTTTATTAAAGCTCTCTAACTGGTGCATCTTTTTATGTCTACTTCAGGAGCATGAATCGTATTCAGCTGCTCCTAAACTCATTTGAAGAGGAGATTTCTTTGCGAGAGACCGTGTTTTATCGTTACGTTTCAGCTTTGATATTATATTTAATTATGTTTAAATGTTTTTTTTTTTTTTTTTGTTTTTTTTTTTGTGGTTTCATTAAATGTTGAACTCAACACCTTTATTTTTTATGCAATAGAAATATTTAAAATTAAAAAATATGTTTTTTTTAAGTAACTTTTTAGCTTTATAAATGTATATTGATTTTAATATGTATCTTTTTAAAAGTAATCTGGGGTTTGCCGGAGCATTTTTGAGGTAAAGCTTATAATTATTGAAGGTCAAATTAAAAATAAAGTATCTTCCGCATATCGTTGAAATTTATAAAAATTGTTTTTGTACTCCCTTAATAACACTCAAAAGACAGAATCTCTATAATACAACTTAACTTTAGGGATAAAATTTTTTTTACATACTAAATATAAATAGTATCTACAGGGTGTATCTAAACTCTTGGGACATACTTGGACAAGTGTATGTCCCAAGAGTCCCCTAAACTCTTGGGACATACACTTGTCTTGATGAAGTATATATCAAGACAAACAATATTATAGGAAACTGAGGATCTCAATCGTCTTCCGAGGGAGATAGGCGCCATTAAAGGTTAGGGTGCAAAATTTCAAATAAATAAAAAAAAGGAAAAATTGGTCGATTGATTTGCGGTTTTCACTAAAACTATTCTTTATGTCAGTATTTTTTTGAAAATAAATAATAAAGATAAACTTCAAAAATGCCAATAGAGGGCGCTTTAAACTTTGGAGTAACAAACAACTATTTTTTGTATCTCATTAAATGTTTTCGGAAGCTTAGACTTAAACTTAAGTTTTGTGCTCAAAATCTGAATAGTTGGGGGCGGTTAAGTAACGCAAACTGAATTGTGTTCAGAGGCTCAAATGATTATAAAAAACGGGAAAAATTGATCGATTCATTTGCGGTTTTGGCTAAAACTACTCTTTAAATCAGTATTTTATTGAAAATAAATTTTAAAGATAATTTTCAAAAAATGCCGATTTAGGGCGCTTTAGACTTTGGAGTAACGAATAGTAACAAACTTAAGAGTGACCAACAGCTATTTTTAACCGTTATTTTTCTTATATCTAATTAAATGCTTGCAAAAGCTTAAACATAAACTTTGAGCACAAATTCTGAATCGTTGTGAGGGGTTAAGAAACACAAATTGAACTGTGTTCAGGAGTTGAAATGTAACCCTCTCCCCTTCTTGAACACAGTTCAATTTTGCGCTACTTAATTACTCCCAACGATTGAGATTTTAAGCTCAAAATTTAAGTACAAGATTTTGCAAGATTGAATGAGATTAAAAAAATAACGGTTGAAAATAGTATTATGTTACTCCAATGTCTAAGGCGTCCTCTATCGGCATTTTTTGAAATTTATCTTTAAAAGTTATTTTCAAGAGAATATTGTTTTAAAGAATAGTTTTAGCGAAAATCGCAAACGAATCGGACAAATTTTCCGTTTTTTATATTCATTTGAAATTTGAACCTCTGAACACAGCTCAGTTTGCGCTACCTAACCACTCTCAACTAGTCAGATTCTGAACACAAAATTTAAGTTTAAGTCTAAGCTTCCGAAAACTTTTAATGAGATGCAAAAAACAACGGCAAAAAACAGCTCTTCGTTACTCCAAAATCTAAAGCGCCCTCTATCGGCATTTTTTGAAATTTATCTTTATAATTTATTTAGAATATATATAGAATATATATAGAATATATATAGAATATATATATATTAGAATATTTTTTATTATTTATATATATATATTAGAATATATATATTTAGAATATATTTATTTAGAAAATACTGACATAAAGAACAGTTTTAGTGAAAACCGCAAATCAATCGACCAATTTTTCCATTTCTTATGTTTATTTGAAATTTTGGTCCCTAAACTTTAATGGCGCCTATCTCCTTTGGAAAACGTTTGGAACCCTTAGTTTTCTATTTAATATTGTTTGTCTTGATGTGTACCATCACCCCTTAAAGTTTTGCCCAATGGTTTAGATACACCCTGTATATTAATACATTCGTTTATACAAATAATTAAAAGTTTATATACAGTATAATTAACTAACATTAAAAAAAAATCTTTAATAGGTCAAAAATGTATAATGCAGCAATTTATCGTATGGCTCCAAGAATTTTAAATGTGGATTTTAAAATTAATGATACCAACTTTTAAGTGATGTTTTATTCTATTAATTAAAATGTACGTATATATTTTACCTATTTCATCCTTTTATTTTTATTCTATTAATAATTGCATGGAAAAAAATTATGCTCAACATGAAAAGATATATAAAATTTAATTCGTTAACGTTTTTTTTAGCACTTTCCAACAAAGTTGAAAAGTGCTTATGCATTCGGTTTGTCTGGCCGTCTGTCCGTCTGTCCGTCTGGCCGGATGGCCGTCTGTCCGTCTGTCCGTCTGTCCGTCTGTCCGTCTGTCCGCGCTCTAACTCCCGTAAATATACTCGGATTTCTATGAAATTTTTATACGTTATTGAGGTTTACCCTAGCACGAACCCTATTGAAAATGAAGTATCTACCATGATTAGTTTATCTACAGGGCGAATCAAAAGTTTCCCATTACATTACGGCCTATGGGGAAAAATCGTTAATATACTCAGATTGCCATGAAATTTTAGGAAGCTATTGAGGCTTACCCTAGCACGAACCCTACTGAAAATGAAGTATCTACCATGATTAGTTTATCTACAGGGCGAATCAAAAGTTTCCCATTACATTACGGCCTATGGGGAAAAATCGTTAATATACTCGGATTGTCATGAAATTTTAGGACGTTATTGACGTTTACCCTAGCACGAACCCTATTGAAAATGAAGTTTCTATTATGATTAGTTTATCTACAGGGCGAATCAAAAGTTTTCCATTACATTACGGCCCATGGGGAAAAATCGTTAATATACTCGGATTGCCATGAAATTTTAGGACGTTGTTGACGTTTACCCTAGCACAAGTCCTATCGAAAATGAAGTTTCTACCATGATTAGTTTATCTACAGGGCGAATCAAAAGTTTCCTATTACATTACAGCCTATGGGGAAAAATCATTTCAAAGGAATTTTAAAGATGTTATAACCTGCCAAACATATTAAAATATGCATCCTATAAAATATAAGGTGAAAATGTAGCTATTATTCATTTACAGGGTCACACAAAAGAATTCCATTAGATAATGGTAAAAGGGGGAATTATGTGTGACATATTTTAAATATATTAAGCTTTTTCATGTATAATAAAATTGATATATGTCACTGAAGCTTAGTATAAATTATACGCTACTGTCTTTCATAATATGAAGTACATAGCATTTACAGGGCCATACAAAAGATTTCAAATAGTATATTCTTTCCGAAGTACCGTATATGTCTATGGTATATGTCTACCGTATATGGCTGATGGAGGGATGAAATTCATTTTAATTATGATATTCGCGTTTATATTTCGCTAAATATATGCACATTATATGGTGTGTATAAATGTTATAGTTGATATACAGGGCTACCCAAAAGAGCTCACCTTAATAATTATATGAAATTTTATTCAGGATATGAGCGTAAATTATTTAAACGTGGTTCTTAAATAAGCTATGCATTTTTACGCTGAGCTGCATTCAATTTACTGAGAAATGTTTGCAGAATATAGGTAAAGGGATATACAGGGCCACGCAAAGAATTCGGTACATGGACGCCTATGAATGATGATTTATGAGAATGTGATTTCAGTTGTTTTAAAAGTGTTTCAGTTTACAATAAATTTTAGCCTAATGCTGACGTGTAATAAAGGCACAATGTAAACTACAGGGCTGAACAAAAGTAGTCAAGTATGTTTCCATCTAATAGTATGAATTGCTGAAAAAGAAATTTCAAGCTACTGGGTATTTTCTTGCTAAGCTAATGTATATACTAACATATGAAATACAGGGCTGTTCTAATGTACTGGAATACATATTTGGGTATATTTGGCTATACACTATTATTTCCTTAAATAACAAAGTTTTGTTAAAGATTTCATTAAGTGTTGGAAAGTGCTTCATAATCTATGCTTAACGCATGATTTTTCTTACTTGTTTTTTTTTTCATCCACATCTCTCAAAATTTCAAAATATCAGTTTTGAAACATCATTCGTTTTATCAAACAATTTGATATAAAATTTAACTTGATGTTGATGTAAAAGGTTTATTTTCATTCAATTTAAACTTAATTCAATTGAAACTATTTTTGATTTAGTTAAAATATATTTACACATCTAAACAATGCTTTTTGTTTACGAATTCCCTTTAAAATACAGTAATTTCATTGAATCTATATTTCGCTTTGAAGTGTAATTATATCACTAAATTGTATGCGTCACGCTGCTCAAAATTATAAGTAAAATTTATGTAAATGGTTTATTTGCGTCAAGCTATCCATTTGCACACATTTCACTTACAAGGAAGGTCTCCATTGGGGGCATACTCAGAATTTTTTGAAAAAAATACGAATTAAACTACTCATGCAGCTAATAAAGGATCAGTGAAAATTAGCGGCGGAATTACATTATTAGATATGTAAAAAAATAAAATAGTTTGGAATAATTAGCGTGAAAAGCTGAAAGCGACACGGGATTTGGCGAGCAGTGCATTTCCTCGCCAAAAGCAAACGATTTTAACGAATCTGAAAATTGGTTTTAATTGACTTCACTGTTAAAAATCTGCAGCATTTACTGCAACGTCACTCCACTACTTTTATAGAATATCTCTCTTCTGACCAATGAGAATGCTCAATAGCACGGTAAATTAACCGTGTCATACACTGTTAAAAATCTGCTGCATTTTGTTGCAACGCACTCCACCGCTTGTATATAATATCTCTATTCCAACCAATGAGAAAGCTCCATTTCACGGCCAAGTAACCGTTTTCTATACAAGCAAGGGAGTGCATTTGCAACAAAATGCAGCAGATTTTTAACAGTGTATTTTTCAATTTGGAACAATTTTAATCAATTTAAATTGTGTTTAAATGAAAAATACATTAATTTCATTTTGTTATAAGTACATATAAACGTATATGACAAAATTACACTTAAAGTAAAGTAAAAATGCAAAACTAAAATTACTTAAACTAAACTTATTCAAATAAATTGAACATAGAAAGTTTTTTCTTTAAAAAGTATTCGAAGCGTAAAAGCGTATTTTTCAAAATTTCGTTTTTTCGCCAACCGGAGATAAATCGCCAAATAAACGAAATTTTTATTATTTTTTTACGGACGTTATAAGGAGGTTCCGCCAATTTTTTTTTTATAAACATATATAACTATATCAGAAGAACATTCTGTAATTTTTTCAGATTTTTCTGAGTATGCCCGTATGGAGACCTTCCTTGTTAGTTTAGATAAAATGATGCAAGGAAACATTCTTTCGGATAAATGAATAATTATTTTCATCTGCCTCTTTACTGTTGGTTATATTGTTACCGTTACATGTCTCTTAAGGTCCAGTCAGACATAACCATTTCTTGCGGTCACTAGTCGGCTTGTTTTATGTGCGCAGGTGGCGTGTTTTATGAATAATGACATTTCCATGTCAAAGATGGTAATCTTCAATCCAACTGCCGGACAGGGAACCTTTCCCGCAATTTGGGTTTAGCTTCTTATCTCCTGAACCATTGTAATCTCCCCTTTTTATATTGTTATTAAACCGCAGTAGGGAGGAAAAGAAAGGATTTCCTGAAATTGAGTTCAAGTTGGGCAAAATACACATGTGCCCGGAGCTTTAATCACTGTCTATGTTTCTGCGTGTTTGTCTATTTTTTGTTGTTTCTTAATTTACCTGAATCTTGAATATTATCAGTGTTATATATTTGTCATTGTTTTTTTTTTCTTCAAACTCCCAAAATATAATTAAACTAACGAAAAACGACACTTTTTGTTCAAATAATAGTCTTTTATAAAAAAAGTCTACTAAATGTCACATAGTATAAAAATGTCACGGATATGTTTTAATTTGTTTTTATACAGTCATTTTTTACATTTCAGTAACTTACTTTCGGAGCATATAGGAAAACTGTGAGGATATGTGATGCTTTTCCCAACACAACTATGCTGTTCCATCATTCTATCAATCTTGCATTGTTCTATACAGTCCTAAAAAAATCAATGTAAATCTTATTAATCTAAAATGTTCCTATATAAATCCTTCCTATACTGTAAAAAAATCTCTAAAGTTACTAAATTTTTTCTATTAAACTGGTATTCCAAGAACTTTTCATATAACGAGAACAGCAAAATTTCATGTAACCGAGGAAGGTTACATGAGTTTTTGCTGTTACCGTTGCATGAAAAGTTTTTGGAATACAGTTTTACTAGAAAAATCTTAGTAACTTTTTAGATTTTTTTTTACACTATAGTGCATTTTTCAGTAATTTTCAAGGGAAATTTTTAATAATCTATTCCAACAAAGAACATTTATTTGCTACAATAATATAAAGTAATTCGTCGAAGAGTTACCACAATTGGCATTTTGCTGTCGTGAACGAACTTTGAACCTAAAATGGAACAAAGGTAATTTTCATAAGCGTGTTCTTACGGGTGATTTGAACATAAGTAAAAAAAAGCAATATCAATATTTAACAAGTGAGTTATCACATAGCTAGTTAAGGGTGGAAATAACAGAGTTGAAAATGTACAAGCCGGGTGTTGAACCAGGAACCTTTGGGATAGTGCTCCAAGTGCTCTACCATATAAACTATGAGGACGATACGAAGTTTGGCATCTCTTACTCCCATGTGTTAACCGAAATCGAAGATGTCCCAATAGATCTTTTCAATTCATTAGGTAGAAGTTTTGTGCGATTACTGATGGAATAATCCTTACAAGATGGGCGTTGTTTAAGAACGTGCGAATGCTAGATTTTTTAAACTAATTAATTTAACCCTTTCGAGTCAGGCATCTGTTATGGAATTTTTAATATTTAATTACTGGTTAAAAAAAAAATCTACCCTAATTGAATCGATAAAATGCGCGGATTAAAGAAGGCAATATTTAGAATAAAATTTTATTAGTTAGATTAATCAAGGATTCTGAGCCCTTTAAGCGGTAATTATACAGGTCGCTCTTCCCCAATGGGTTAACGCAGAGACGGTGATAATGCTTGATAAGTATATTTTGTCGATTAAATCATAGTATCTTGATATCTGAAAAAATATATTTTTTTAAATGATAACATCTTCAGTATCAATAATCAATACAAGAGTTTACAAATGTAGCAACTAATTTGGGACAGAGTAAAAAATATTTTAGTAATACAGTAAATTTCACTAGGAATCCCACCTTTTTTGTAATGGGGCCACGTCCTCCATTTTCCTTCCACTTCTTCACATAGTCTACACATTGAGTGTCATATGGTGGCGGTAAACTTTGTCTTTGTTCCTGAAATGTATTTTCAACATTTTAAGACATTATATAAAAATATTTATATATCAAAAACACTTCATTATTTATAATTTGTAAAATAATATTAATGTACCTATTTTACGAAATTTTTTTTTTCCTTTTTAACATTATTCAACAAAGTTAAAATGTGTTTATGAATTCGGTTTCCCTATCTGCCGTCTGTATGTCATGTCATGTCATTAACTTGTTAATATACTTTGATTTCTATGCATTTGTTATTGAAGTTTACTATGACATGTTCGGTATTGAAGATGAAACGGGTAGCGTCAACAATTTCTTTACAGGGACACTCAAATGAATTACGCTGCATGACAGCCAATGAAAAAAAATGTTTGCAGGGATTTTTAAAGATGTTACACTATTTTAAACATAAAGAAAGACATGCATATATAATATATATATATATATATATATATATATATATATATATATATATATATATATATACAGGGTGTTTCGCTACCAGACCGACAAACTTTGAGGGATGATAGTAGACATGAAGACAAACATTATTAAATAGGAAACCATGGGGCGCAAACGTCTTCTGTAGGAGTTAGGGGCCATTAAAAATTAAGGTCCGAAATTTCAAACGATGATAGAAAACGGAAAAAAAGATCGATTCGTTTGCGGTTTTTACTAAAATCATTCTTTACATCACGATTTTTTTAGAAAAAAATTTTAAAGGTTACGTTCAAAAATTGTCGATAGAGGGCGCTTTAGACTTTAGAGTAACGAACAACTACTTTTTACCGTTATTTTGTGCATGGGGTTGAAGTTATTCTAAAGTTTAGACTTTAACTTAAATTTTAAGCCCAAAATCGGAAACATTGGGATCGGGTAACTAGCGAAAATTAAACTGTGAACAGAGGGGGAAATTTTAAACGCTCATAAATATTGGACAAACAAATCGATTTTGTTGCAGTTTGCGTGTAATTCATTAAGTTGGTAATTATTTTATTCAAAATGATGTACAGCTTTGGTGCCCTAATTTTTTGATAGAGGGCGCTTCCGACACATCTCTGACGTTTTAAATGCATTACTCCTGGGTGTTTTACTACCAGACCATCATACTTCCAGGAAGTGTTAGAGATACAAAGATGACTTGGAATCACATAGAAATGTAATGTTGGAAATGCATTTTTTGCAAGTTACGGTTAAAGGAAGCAGAGAAAAAAGTAACAGAAACAGAGAGACACGTTAGTGCGAGAATAGCGACACGTTAATGTCACAGAAACCAGTTTATTTAAAGGTTTTACTAGAAAAAGTGTTTGAAATTATGACCAGAAGTAGTCCGGCAAGTTTGACAGCGACGGTAGATGGCGCTAAACAGTAATGCGCCTGCGCAAAGATTACTTTGAAGTGATCATTCGCGAACTGGTTCTAAAGGTAGCAGAATGAAGTATTTGAATGATGAACAGCACGATAGGGCTCCTCCACATTTTACCAATGACGTTTACCGACAGTTCAAAGTAACATATGGACAGTGGTGGATAGGTCGTGGTAGCCCGGTTCATTGGCCTGCCAGATCGCCGGATCTATCACGTATGGACTTCTTTTGCTGGGGTCAAGTAGAAAATTGGGTGTATGAGACTCCCGTACCATCAGTTGAAGACCTCGCAGCTGGTATTTCTGTAGATGCCAGAAAACTATCAGAGATGCCAAAAAACTTTCAAAGCGTGAGGAATTCCACGTGACGCCGCTGTCAAGCATACTAGACTACTTCTGGTTGTAATTTTGAACACCTTTTCTCGTAAAACCTTTAAATAAACTGTTTT
The DNA here is from genome assembly GCA_964019185.1 of Maratus speculifer. Taxonomy (NCBI): domain Eukaryota; kingdom Metazoa; phylum Arthropoda; class Arachnida; order Araneae; family Salticidae; genus Maratus; species Maratus speculifer. The sequence continues at coordinate 240,846,673 of OZ025296.1, forward strand.
CTGATTAACATTTCGTTCTTTCTCTGCTGTTTCTGTTACTTTTTTCTCTGCTTCCTTTAACCGTAACTTGCAAAAAATGCATTTCCAACGTTACATTCCTATGTGATTCCAAGTCTTCTTTGTATCCCTAACACTTCCTGCAAATATGATGGTCTGGTAGTAAAACACACAGGAGTAATGCCACTGAAATGTAGAGATGTGTTGGAAGCGCCCTCTATCAAAATAAGAGGGCACCAAAGCTGTATGTCATTTTGAATAAAATAATTATCAAGGGAATGACTTACACGCAAACTGCAACAAAATCGATTTGTTTGTCCAATATTTATGAGCGTTTAAAATTTCCCCCTCTGTTCACAGTTTAATTTTCGCTAGTTACCTAATCGCAATGTTTCCGATTTTGCGCTTAAAATTTAAGTTAAAGTCTAAACTTTAGAATAATTTCAACCTCAAACACAAAATAGTGGTAAAAAGTAAGTGTTCGCTACTCTAAAGTCTAAAGCGCCCTCTATCGACAATTTTTGAACATAACCTTTGAAATTTTTTTCTAAGAAAAACGTGATACAAAGAATGTCTTAGTGAAAACCGCAAACGAATCGACCCTTTTTTCCGTTTTTTATCATCGTTTGAAATTTCGGACCTCAAACTTTAATGGCCTCTAGCTCCTACAGAAGACGTTTGCGCCCCATGGTTCCCTGTTTAATAATGTTTGTTTTCATGTCTACTATCATCCCTCAAAGTTTGTCGGTCTGGTAGCGAAACACCCTGTATAAATATATATATACAGGGTGTCCCAGGATTATTGGGATAAACTATAAGAGGAGATAGGGTACATATCAAAGATTCAGATTTGCATAGGAACTTATATTCGGATACGTGATGGGAAAGTAGTATGACAGGTACAAGGAACGAAGATACACAAGACTGAGATTACCTGAAATAATTTAATAGTCAAGGATATTACATGTGCTGAAACAGAGGACATGTGAAAATGCTACAAAAGATGCTCAAAGTTTCCACCACTGCCAGCAATGATACATGCATTACAACGTTGGACCATGGATTGACGGACTTACTCAAATTCACCTGGTTTTCGTTGGATATCCGCATGAGCACAGACGAGTCTTGCAACTAGATCCACATCGGAATCCACAACACTTTTTACTTTTCATCCTACACAACACTTTTTAGTGCACCCCAAAGAACGAAATTTATGCTGCTTAATTCAGAAGAGCCCCACTAGTGGCCGCGAGGTTTTGACCTGCAAAGTAGTAGACAGTAGGTGCTGGGTTCGAACCCAATCGCGACCGTCGGCCTAACCGTTCGGGGTTTTCCGTGGTTTTCTTCGAACCTTGCGTAAATACGGGTTAGATTCCCTTAGAAAGACCCCCATGGAGGGCATCCCACCTCATAGGGCCTATATCCCACAGCGTAGATAATTGGCCTACATAGATAGAAACAAACAGACAAACAAACTTAATTCAGAAGAACGCGGTGGCCATCGAACCGGCCCACCACAGCCAAACCATCGGTAACCAAATACGATTCAAATATTCAGGAACACGTCTGCCATAACAGTAAAGTGTCCTATTATGTTGAAAGCACATAAGACGTCTGTAATGCTACCAGTATGCTTGGCACATTCATGTGTCTTAAAAATTAAGGTACTTTAAAGTGTATAAAAGTACTATCCGTTTTATACATTTTTGACTCTTAATTTTAGACATTTCAATTTACAATGTGCCAGCAAGTAGAAGGATAAAATGGTATCTAAACACAGCTACCATGTCTCCGGTCTTTTGAATACCAGTATTTTAGTGCAGAAAATGTTGTTTTAATTAATTGGAACATTTCGCGATTTAACAGAACGAGATTCCCTCTAAAATAATAATGGTGTGCAAAAAAGCCGGAGAAATGGCAACTCTGTATCTAGGTATAAATGATTATGTGTTCTTTGGTGAGATTGCTTACAACTCCCATTAGCATTAAAAGTGGTTGTTAGTGTTCTTCTCTCAAAACTGCACCATATACAATAAAACAGTTAATTATAAAGTTTGTACAGTGAGGTGTAATATTTACTTAGTCGTGTATCAATAGTTAATTTAGGACAAATATTAATTAACTTTTCAAACATTGTAATCTAAAAATTTATTAGAAGAAAAATTATTTCTTTTTTGAGCATGTATTTAAATGTTACTTACCACTGTATAAGAAAATGTGTAACTATAACCACCATTTAGAGCGATACCTTCTGCCATTGGATTTGCTGATAGTCGAGGATCGTGAACAAACATATACATCTGAACACTATCTTTGCTGTCCATATATTGCTCTGGATACGTATGAAACCAAAATAAAGGCCCTTAAAAACATGTAAAAAATCATATTTCAATGGATAAAGTTCATTGCAAAGGAAATAAAATAATATGTGTGTTACTTTTAAACGCTTAACAGTCTATTTTTAAGCATGTTCATAATTATGTAAATACGTAGCACCTATAGTTGTCGTTCAATCTGTCTGTCCACACATAATAGAGCAAAAACTATCGTACCGAAGTATTTGAAATTTAGAATATATGATTGTTGCCTAATTTTGTCGAAGTCATTTCAACTTTTGTGAAAATCGGATGAATTGTTTAATTACAGAGACAGTCAAAAGTATTCCGTTGCATTGCAGTCAATGAGGAAAATAGTTGAAGGTGCAGTTTAATGGTGTTACACTCTTTCGAACATAATGAAATCGATATTCATCTCTGAAGGATATATTAAAATATACATGATGTACAATGTGTGGCGAAAAAAATATTTTTTATTAATTTGCAGAGCCACACAAAAGTTTTCCATTACATAATGATACAGGGGGTTTTAATAATATCAAACTATTTCACATTTCATGAAATTTATATATGTTACTGAGGATTACTACAGTTTACTTCCTGTATATGTATGTAAGCATATAGTATTTTCAGGGACACGCAAAAAATTTCGGATACTCTACTTTAACGGAAGTATAGTATAATATTACATCAAGATCTAAATATTTTTAAAACTGCGTTACAGTTTAAAGCGCACATAATTTGTTACAATTGGTGTGCAATTTACAACTTGTTAAATACTATTAAAAATTGTTTTATAGACGAAAAAAGTCATTACAATTCCGTTTAGTAACGTTCTTTTGAGTCTTTTGCTTACAACTCGTATTACAATTGTGGCATTGTGTCTCGGATACGAGCTGATACTGAAAAGAAAATAATATAAAGCATACAAAAAATATTTTACAATCAATAAAGCTCGTTGCAAAGTTAATCAAAAATGTGAATGTTACTTTTAATTGCTTAAAATCTATTTTTTTTAATATTATACATGTTCTTTTATTAATTAAAAAAGTTATTATATTTTCGATTAATGCGATCTTCTTGAGGCTTCTGCTTTCACACTGACAACACTTTCATTACGAAGGGAGATCTCATTAAAACTTCTTAAAAAGTCAAACTATTTCGTTGCCAAATATGAATGAATATCATGCTACTAAACTTTTTAAAAATTACTCCAATTAAAAGCGGTTTTATAATAAAATATGTGAAGTGATACCTAATCCAAATCAAGGTAAATTTGAAGTCATTTTTTTTGCAAATCAGATATCTCTGACATTGCGCGCATCATACTCCCAGAACGAAGTAACATAGAAACTTAAAATTTATATTGTACACTCGCTCATGTCTAAAATTAAGGTCACAAACATAAAATCCGTGAATACTACAGGCGACTAGACCCTGGGCGTCCACATAACGCAAGTCTTCTTTGATTGGCCCGTAAAACTGACCTTTTCTATAAAAAAAAATCTAAGCAATTCTAGCTCAATGAACATGCGCTGTCGCAAAACAACTTTGCTCTCTTGCAACATTGGATCATTGGAACGTATTTGCTTACTGAAATTAATATTCCATGTTTGACATCGAAGGACAAATGGACAAATTTATCGAAAATATAACAACAAACTAATACACGTGATAGTTGTTTGCAACCTATCTTATGGTCCAATCAGAAGAGACTTGCGTTATGTGGAAGGAAAGGGTTTAGTCGCCTGGGTGAATACTGATGAAATATTCACAGTTTTGTCACATTTAACTCAAAGGTATAATACAATGGGAGAAAGATTATAGTAACATAACAATATAGAATAGATTTTAATTGTGAATTAAGAAACAGGGTATATAAAAAAGTGTTAAACTATGCATCAGGGGGGAGATAAAACATTTATTTCGGAAAAAGTTGTCTAATATTGAGTGTGACCTCCGAACCCTGTTATAAAAGCCTGACAATGAGCAAGCTCTCACACTGTTTATGAGATGGCCAATAAATGTTTGTGGCAATAAATTCCATTCTTCCAAAAGAAAGTCATCACCAATGTGAGCTCTGTATGGCTTCACATCATCGTCCATTAACAGAATGTCCGGGCGTACAACACCCCGGAACTAACTTACATAGGCTTCAATAATCTCATATATAACGCCTGGCCTCATATCTAACGTCATGTGCGTCCCTTTCTCTATGCCCAAAAGAAGAGTCCAATTGTTGTGGAGCTGAAAACATCAGTTTTGAACACAACAAGGATGGGGCGTTTTCTTGTCAGTGATAGTCAGTATTCATTATACCGATTGATTCTCGTTGAACCTTCATCTGGAGAGAAAGTGGAGCTCGCTATTATCCCTCCTACATAAGAAATCGACATATATAGTGGAAAAGGAATCCTTGTCTGGAGCGACATAATGTTGGTTAATCGTACACCACTGCCCATAAGTACCCAATCTTCGATGCGGTACTCCAAGAGCCGACAGCATTAAAACTTATGTTATGGAGCACAAGAAAAAAACTTTCATTTTATGGAAGAGTAATAATAAGGGAATCTAATGATCCATGCTTGCCGGAAGTGAAGTGATGAATAAGCCAAAAATTAATACCTCTAGAGGCTGACTCGTAAGTTTATCATTGTGTTTTCTTGCTCCCAGTTTTCCGTGTTTTGCTTGCACGGCAAATACAATGTTAAACCTATGAGTCAACCACTAGTGGTATTCATTTTTGGCTTATGCACCACTTCTCTTCCGTCAGACATGGACCATTAAAGTGCTATTACACGTAAAAATTGCAAGCGACAAAAATCGCCTGCGTTTTTTCGTTTTCTTAGCATTTCATTGGCTGTTCGAGAAGAGTCTTTACCATCATTTGGATTTCCAAGCATTTGATTGGCTCTTACTGGCGACTCCCTTCGTTCCAGGCGTCAAAGACGCTTCGACACAGGAGAATCGCGCTCTAACCAAGCGACTTCTCTGGCCCCATAGGATAAAATGGAGACGCCTGCAATTTGACGCCTGCAGCACGACACGTGTAATAGCACATTTAGATTCCCATATTACTACTTTTCCAAAAAATAAAGATTTTTTTCTTGTGCTCGGTAACATAGGTTTTCGTGCTGTCGACTCTTGGACTACGGATACTGAGAACACACATCTGTATAGGGATGAAATCTTTGAACCCTATGTGAGGTTGATTTAGGGTTCTTTAGACCAGTTTTTATGTTTATGGACGACAATTCGAAGTCACACAGAGCTCACACTTCTGATGATTTTCTTGAAGAGGCTATTCGCCATATGACTTGATTCTCGAGGTCTGTGGACCTCAATCTTATTGAACATGTTTGGCATGGTCTAGAAAGAGTTACTGCACAGTGTAAACCTCCTCACAGGACCCACCAGAAGCTAAAAATCGCGCTTTTTGAATGAATGGGTTTCGTTGCCACAAACATTCATTGACAACCTTATAAGCAGTATGATAGATTGCAGTGAGTCTTGTATAGTGGCGCACGGCGTTCACATTCCACGGTCCGGCGACAGACTTTTCCCAAGTTAAATGTTTTACCTCTGATTCATATTTAACACTTTTTGATGTACCTTGTTTATGATTTAAAACGATGTGAGGATGAATATGTTTGTAATATTTTTCAAATGAAATACGGCATACTTTTATGTAATACAGTGGGGAAAAATTGGCGCAGACGTAGAGCCTATTGACACCTATAAATTTTAGTAGCATTTTTAGGCTTATTTAAAAAACAGAATTTCAAAATTTTTATAAACCCTTTCCGGCACAGTGGTCCTATCTAGGGCATATTTAGTTATAACTCCAAAATAACAAACAACACCATGAATATTTTAATAAAAATTTGTTTTTACAGTAAAAACCTAAATTAGAGAGTCCTTAATTTCTAAAAGAGGCGTTTGTGAATTCCGTTGTAAGTCAGTCATTTCCCATTTTAATTACAAAATTTACGTGTGATGGAAAAGTCTAAGATGAAGAATACGATAAAGCATTTCTGGTGACAGTAGTCTCCACGTCTGCGCCAGTTTTTTTACCACTGGTAATAGTTCAACGATGAAAATAATTAGTATAATTCTTATTCTATATTTTTTGTTCTCCTCCCCTTTTGTCCAAATAAAGGCAAGTTAACTATCTTCAACGTGTGTATTATATCTGAGGCGGAGTTTCATTCAACAATAATGCTTGTAGTTAAACTAAAAATCCCCTAATAAAAAATCATGATGTTTATTTTTATTCTTATTTACAAAGACAAACAACAAACAGTGGACATGAATAAAAAAAATTCTAAAATAAAATTATAATTGTTTGAAACTATCCCAATAAATTTAAATAATTTTTTTAAATTTAATTAATGCAATAAAAATAGCATTAACTGCTTCTTACATTAAATTATATAAAAATTAGATGATTTTAAAAGGTTATCTCAACTAGAGCATTCATCCTGATTCAAAAATTTCTGGGTGAAATTTGTCTTAAAATATTTCAGACATTTAATCGTTTGGTTTCCTAATATTTGTGTTTTTCGTAAGGGAAATTATTAATCCGAAAAACAATTTATAAAATTGTCTTAGGGATTAATCCTTTAAGGGTCTTGCAGAATTTTACATGCAAGTTTAACGATTCACAAAATAACAGCCACGGAAAGTATTGATATGGAGATTTGTATTTTATAATCTTAGATATTAACTTATCATATGCAATTCAAAAAATAACATTAATATCAATTTTGAGTTAAATAAACCTTCGAATCCAAAAACTATGTGACGGAAAAATGCAGTTAGGTCACTTAAAGTGTTAAAAGAAATGGTGCATTTTGAAAAAATCGGACTTTTAGCGCCCGCGCAGTGGTGACGCGGGACAGGACATGTCATTAAATCAGGATGCCCTAATAGCATGCATGGTCACAGTGACGACACTGTGAGTCACTTTGGTCACATCCCATCTGTGACCAGAATGCCACCTCTCAGTGACGTCACATTGTGACTGAGATGTAACTTGACTTTCTTAAAAATCTTTAGAAATTTATAAATATCCTTCAAAACATGTTATTTACTTTAAAAAACATGTTTCTGGCAATTTAAATATCGTCACTTTTGTCACAGTTTCGTCACAATGTTAATGTCAAATTAGTCACAAATGACACATTTTTCACAAATTTGTCACGTTGTGACCACTTTGTGAAACGTCACAAAAAGCTCTAAAACGGCCATAACGACTTCACATTTTAGTCACTGTGACTTCACATCGACGTCACGTGACGTCACATCGACAATCGATGGTCACAAAGTCGCAATGTGACTTCATAACGACGTTGCAGTGACGTCACCATGCTTTACGGGTGCTTAGCCAAATCAATAACAGATGGCTCTTTCTGCTTTACCAAAATCTTTTCTAAAACACATCGGCTAACAGGCCGTCCGAAAATGAAGTCATGTTTGGATGGGGGAGGAGGTTCGTGAAATTGTGATAGTTTGTGACATGGGGGGGGGGGCGGTAAAAAGACATCTTTATTGGGTATTGACATTGACATCACACATCTTAATTAAAATAACAGCATTAAAAGTGAACAGATTAAAACATTAAATTTCTATTCATAAAGTAAAGATAAGATTTAAATCAAAATATATTAAATTCCATTTCATTTTCCGAAATGCTACTGTTTTCAATTTCTTTTTCCTATTAATATTTTAGTATTATTGTATGTTAATTATGTTTTAGTTGTAAACCTTAATTTTACATCATGTAAAATAAGTACACGAATAATTTTTATTATTATGTTCACAAATGTCATTAAAACACATAGTTAAAGTTTAAAAATAAAATTTGAAATATGATCTATAACGTAAGTCTTTGTCGCTGAACTGTAAGTATATGTTTACATAAGTATGTGACACATGACATTGACATTAGCGTGTCATGTGATAAGAAGAGGGGGGGAGAGGGGTAAGATAAAATGTGACACTTTATGACCAGCGAGGAAAGGAGGGGGTCAAAAATGTTGAACAATTGTGTGACACCATTTATGGACGGCTCCTAAAGCTATAAATTTTTAACGTAAGGTAAATACACTTACCATCATTGTGACGTATTTTTCTTGGCTCTTCATCCGGCTTGCCCAATAAAGAATGCATAGTAAAACATTTGAAAGGCAGTCCATTATTGGGTATTTGAATGAGCATGCTATCATTAATTCTAAAGGAAAAAAAGTCTTTTTTTTTAAACAAAACAATTTATTTTTTCTTTCTTTAAAAAATGACATGTTCTACAAAATATGCTATATTTTAGTGCACTTCATAAATTCACATCAATTTCATTATCTTTCAAAGATTGTAAAATCATTAAAATGCACTTGAAACTATTTTTTTCCATTGGCCGTAATGGAATGGAATAATTTTGATAGTCCCTGTAATTGAGTTGTATATTCGATTTTCATAAAATTTGAAATGACGCATCACAATCTTGCAAGGATTTTGTACATTGAATTTCAAACCCTTCAGTTGGGTAGTTTTTGAGTTGTTATATGGGGTATGTTATATATTGATACCCATTTATCAAATTTAAGAGAGGGATAAGCGCAAATATTCCTTTTATACTTAATAAAGGATTTCCACAGCTAATTAAGGAAGTATCTTGTCACTATGAACCTGTATCCAAAAACTTAAGCAAATCGGTTAAATCTGCTAGAAAAAACATTTACCTAAATTAAGAGGGATGATTCCACTGATCCCCCATTTATATTTATTCAACGAATTCCCAAAACCAACCAGGGTAGCGTCTTATGAGAATGAGCCGACATCCGAATTAAAGCGAATCGGTAAACTCTGCTTGAAAAATCCATTTACCTAAATTAAGGGGGGGGGGTTACCTCCCATTTCCCTCCTATTACACTTATTCAATGAACTCGCAAAAAAAATTATGGACGTGCCCTCATCAGAGTGATCCTATGTATAAAATTTGAATGAAATCTGATAAATTCTGCATGAAAAACCCATTTATATAAATCAAGGGGAGGGGCAATATCCCCCTTCCCTCCTTCGCCCTCTTTTTTACTTATCCAAGGAAAAGCCAATACTAGTCACGGAGGCGTATCATCAGAATGATGCTATATCAAAATTTTGAACAAAAACTGATAATTCTGCATGAAAAACCTATTTATATCAATTAATGGGAGGGGCATTAGTCCCCGTTCCCCTCTTATACATATAGAATGAACTCCAAAAACTAATCAGGGAAGCGCCTTATCAGAATATACATATATCCAAAATTTCAAGTGAATCGGATATTTTTACCATGAGTAATCGTGTTACGCACGTACATACATACAAAACGGGCGGACAGATAAGCTCTCAGGCTTTGATAACCTGTGAGCTAAAAAAGAAGTGAATGACTGAATTTATAAAAATAATTACAAAAAAAATATACCAAAAATATTGTAATTTAATAAATTACAACATCTATTTGGAAAATAATATTTTCAAAGACTATAATTTTAAACTTATAAATGATTTTAGTATTAAAAAAAAAGTATAACATCATTCTTATGATGATCAAAACATAGCTTACGTAATAACAGAGTCATATTGATATGCCTGGGCATTTAGAGTCACGTTAATATTCCTGGACAAAATCATAAACAAATATTAAATGAAATTTCAGTTTAATAATTTTCGGTACTGTAAATTTTCAAACTTTTAAAATTTCATCTTTTCAATTTTTACACCGTCGTATAAAAAAGAAAAAATTACTTTTAAATGCAACTTGTTTGAAACCTGAATCTATATTTTCTTTTGAGTTTTGTTATTATTATTATTATTATTATTATTATTATTATTATTATTATTATTATTATTATTATTATTATTATTATTATTATTATTATTATTGTAGTTTTAAATACTTTTTTGTCATCGTGGCAACAGAAGTATTACATTTTTAGACATTAAACATGGACAAATCAGAAAACGAATAAAATACAAAACAGAAGTATTCCATTTCCAGACATTAAGCATGGTCCAATCAAATAACGAATAAAATAAAATAAGTTGCGGAATTTAACCAATAAAAAGATTCAGATATACATCAGATTTCCCAATTTTCTACCGAGAACAGCAATTATTTTCCGAATAGTTAATAATTAATCAATACTGTATTTTCTAGCTGAACTCTTAAAAAATATTGTTTTAATCTAACGTTTAATTTCAACTTTGCAAATTGTTTAAAAAAAATAATGTTATTCTTTTAAATGTTAAAGATAATTTTCTTCTTCATTCGTAATAGGCAAAAATAGTGAAATTATTATTGTAGTCTTTGAAATTTAGTATTATATAATGAAAAATCAACGAAAAATGTGCTTCTATTGCACAATTTCTATTGCAGTTTTTGTCTTCAACGAAAGCTGAAAAATACTTTTTTTTTTACTGTCGCAAAATATACATGCATGCTTTTTATATTCATGTTCACTATTTTAAAAATAATTTTAGCATGCAATATATTATTAATAAATGTATTCCTGAACTAAATGTTACGTTTGCCCATTACAATTTTGCATGATACACATTTCATTTTTACTATGACATCATTTTCATCAACTGGAGCGTTTTGAGATGAGCGTCATATCATTTGAATGAAAACAATACTGAAATGTAAGAGCTTTGTAAATAAAAATGCTTTATTTTAAATAGTGATGTCATTTTCTGTTCAAAAAGTTTTCATTAGTTATTTTTAATTATAATACGTTAATGGCATTCATAATGATATTTGGGGATACCCTCTTATGTCTTTACTCTGTTATATTTTCAACAATAAAAATAACCCGACTGCCACTAATGTGAAGCAACCTCATAAAAATCTTTTACATTTAAAATATAAAAATGGGATTATTTTAGAAAACAGCAAGGGCATTCTCATCTACAAATAAAGCACTTTTATTTAAAAAAAAAATAGTTATCAAAATCAGTTCAGTAGAAAGCTCAGGACAGATGACTAAAAAAACCAGCCTGGTCTTTTAAATATATAGATTACTTGGAAATATCTAAACTTTTTCCTTCACATACATTATTGAAGGAAAATACATATACCTCAGAAGCCCACTAAATCCCAACACCTCTAAGTCAAAATTCTGGTTATTTCGAACCGATTTTATTTTCGGAAAATATACTTGAATAAATTAACTGAATCGAATAAAATACTCAATATTGTAAAAGTACAACATATGTGCACAAACATAAAAATTAAAACGTGCATTATTCACCTACTCGTAGAAGCAATCTTAAAAAAATGTTTAATATCAATTTATTTGCCCCAGTCAGTAACTATAAAATTCTTTTTTTAAATGTAAATGTATTTAATTCAGATGATATACACTGGTGTCCAAAAGTTAAGCATAATTCGTAAAATGTTCAAAACATGGAGTAAATGTATGTAAAATTGTTCAAAATTACTTGCGGAGATTAATTGATCAAAGAAGAAATATTGGGTTTAGGCAAAACTTTTCTGTCGACTACGTCATACGCGAAATACCTACGCATGTCGGAATACTTATAAACCGGTTTACGCGATATAGGTAGTTCCAACGAATTTCGTGGAACTGATGTGCAAGAAACATTGTTATGATCAACTAGGTTTCATGATGGCACAAAGACGCCAACTGGACATGTTTGCGAAAGGAAGAATCATTGAAATGCTGGAATCCGGACGATCACAAACCGAAGTGTTTCGAATTCTGAGCGTGAATCAGTTTGTGATCTCAAGATTGTGACAGAGGTTTCCAAGTACGGGAGATGTTACACGACGACCAGTTCCAGGTCGACCAAATGTCACAACCATTCGCCAAGACCGATATCTGGCAATAAGTGCGCGACGTCAGAGGGGCACTACTACCAGAGAACTGGGTTCGGCGCTCATAGTCGACACAAGAACACGAATTTTGAGACAAACTGCTTACAAGACATTTAATGATACTCGTCTCTATGCCAGACGGCCAGCTGTTTGCATTCCCCTCACGTCTGCGCATAAATGCACTGGAGTTTGAAACATCAACATTGAAGTGAGGGAGAGTGGGGCAATGAGATGTTCAGAGACGAGTCCCAATTTAGTCTGAGTAGTGATTCTCGTCGGCTAATGATATGGAGAGAACGTGGAACACGTTTTGAACCAAGAAATATAATGGAAAGGCATCTTTTCCATCAGGGGGAGTAATGGTATGAGCAAACATCATGTTGGACGGCCACACAGACCTCCATATCTTTGACCCGGAGTCTGTGACTAATAAAAGATACAAAGTTCTCGAGCCTTATGTTCATTTGTTTCGAGGTGCTGTCGGTCCTGAGTTTATATTCATGGATGACAATGCGCTTTGTCACCGTGCGTTACTGGTTAACGACTTCTTTGAAACGGAAAACATCCAGCGCATGTCGTGGCCTGCAAACTCCCCGGATTTAAATCCTATCGAGCTTGTATGAGATATGCTCGGGATACAACTTGCAGCCCTTTCGCACCCACCATGCTTCGTTCCAAAACTGAAATGAGCTCTCAAAGAAGCTTGGAACTGTTTGAGCCCTAACTCACTCATAATCTCATAACAGGTATGTGAAATCGCTGTGCAGCGTGCCTGGCTGTCAGAGGTGACTACACACCTTATTAAACTGCAGTATCACTGCTTTATTTAATGTTTTCTTTCACTCTTTATTTAAAATGTGAACCCTTACTATGCTCAATTTTCTTTCAAACTGCTATTTTGGATAATAAAAATAAATATTATCGTTCTTTTGAATTGTTTCCTTACTTTACAACCATTTTACATTCGTATAACCGCGTTTCACCACATTCCAATTTACATTTCTTACATTTTTTACTTAATTACCAATTATGCTTAACTTTTGGACACCAGTGTATATATTTTCTTACACTAGTTTCATTTCGCAAATTGTCACCATAAATCTCCGCTCTCTCCCATCGTCGACGTGATTATTGATCTGTTTCTTGATTCCAGATTTTGAACTACAGCCCTTACAATCTTGATTGTAAAGGGTTATTACATAATCCCTCTTTGAAATTCCACTGAATTATTATAAACATCAAGAGTGATTAACCCTTTGCGACGCAGAGCAAATTCATTTTTTAAGTGTTGAAATTAATGACTGACACCGGAAATCGGAAACAACTTTATTTGTAAATAAGAAATAGCCACATTTCTCGCAATCAATAAACCGAATTTTTTTTCTACCGAAATTCCAGTGCCAATTTGGCGTTTGGGAATTAAAAGTAATTGGTTTCATATATATACCACCGCGCCGCAAGGGGTTAAATAAGGCATACTATTTTTTTCCGTAAGTGATGACGGATTTTCCATTATGTCGGACATGAAAGGGTCAATATTGGTTATATTTCTTTATATTATGATAGTTTCAAGTTTTTACCCGGTTGCGAAGGTTATGTAATTTTTTTTAGAAAAATCTGTTATCAAAATCGAAAAGTAAAAACTAGCCCGGTTCTAGATCACCCGCAGTTATCCTATGCAAAAAAATCATGTGAAAATATTAAAATTTAAAAAAGATTTTTGAAAAAAATTTCCTCATACACTTAACATTATCATCCGGGTGTTTTTGAGTGATTAGTGTAGGCTCTTAAGATGCCGTGTTAGAAGATGTTTACTGTATTACTGATTTTATCACTCATTTTTAATTTCTATTTTTATCGGAATTTTAAGTAATTCGATTTTTTTTTTTTTTTTTGTAATCGGAACAGGCACCGGTCCCAATCTATTCAGATTTCTAGCGTTTTATTATATTATTAAAAAATTCTATGTGTCATATAGCAGTTTGAAAAAAGAATTGAAAACAGATTTTTAAAATAATTAAAAACTTCACTTTTTTTTCAATGTCAACATTCAATTTTAACAAAATGGTTTAAATCATGCCTAAACGCAAAAAGGAAAGTCGTTTGAATGATAAATTTTTGAATTATACATTTTCAAAATTTGGTGCTTCTAATGATAAATTACATTTTCATATTTTATTAATATTTCCTGAAATTATACTCCTTATGTTAAGTTTTTTTTATGCAGGAATAATACTAAAATACCCAAATATAAATGAGTTGAAATTGCAAATTTTATAATTTTATGATATGAATTATGAAATTAATATTCGAAAAAATTATGAATTGCAATCTACAATTTTTCTGATGGATTCAAATTTTCTAAATCATATTTTATGGAAGTCCCAAATTTCTTTTTTTTTTCACAAGTAATTTTGAAATTATGCTGATAAAGCGGTAAAATGATGTTTAAGGTGCTGCACGGCAGTTGAGTTACCTGTTCTAGATGGCCAAAAGTAAATATTGAAAAAAAGAAAAATATTGTAGCGTAATTTATTTTTTGCGTATTATAGTCTAATAGTTACGGAATTGTGCCCTGCTATTAGTTTTGATATAAATGTATTTATATGGAACGAATTGAATATTTCCAACTGAGCGAAAAATTGCCCAGGCCGGGAATCGAACCCGGATACTTGGCTTGCAAGGCCAATGCTTTACCTGTTAAGTTATCTGGGCGACAGCCGGCTAGGATTTTTCGATCAGATAACCTTATTGGTCTTAACATCTGGTCTGTCATTTAGACAGCTCGGCAGAATAAACCGCAGGTAATGGAACTTCATATAACGATGGATACGCAGATATATTATTATTAACACAATAATAGTATTAACACAATTATTAACACATTGTGTTAATAATAATATATCTACGTATCCATCCTTATATGGAGTTCCATTACCTGCGGTTTATTCTGCCGAGCTGTCTAAATGACAAACCAGATGTTAAGACCAATAAGGTTAACTGAGCGAAAAATCCCAGCCGGCTATCGCCCAGATAGCTTAACAGGTAAAGCATTGGCCTTGTAAGCCAAGTATCCTGGTTCGATTCCCGGCCTGGGCAATTTTTCGCTCAGTTGGAAATATTCAATTCGTATGATAAATTTGCCAATCAGTTTGATTGTGTTAATAATAATATACAATTATTTTGGCCATAAACTAGTGCAAAGTTAGTACTTCTTGGTTTGAAATGAATCAGTTTGAGTATAGTTGTTTAATCTGTTACTTGAAGCAGAATAAAATATACTGTTTGAATATGAACGCTTCCGAGTGAAATATGGACTTTTTTTTGCGTATTTATATGCATACATTTTTGTACACATCAGTTGTTATTTCATATTTAATGTCGCAAATATCTCGGTTTTTTGTGTAATGTAATCAAGAAATTCTCAATACTTGTATCTCAAGAACTAGTTTGTGGATTTTCATCAAACTTCAGATACAGATCGTCCCTAAAAAAAAAAAAAAAAGATTTAGTTTTGATGTGCATTACCTAACAAGTGGTACTGTTATGCAGAATTTCTTAACATTTACGCAATAGCTTTATCCCAGAAACTAATACACGGATTTTTATGAAACTTTATATTCACCTAGAAGCTAACATAAGTTGTTGCTGACTAGATTTTGGTGTAAATCACCTAACCGGTAGTGCTGCACTGCTGTCTTTTGAGGAATTATTAACATGCATGAGATAAGAAAGTTTTCGAATAGCCACATCTGACTAGTTTTTCATGTCAGAACAAATAATTTTAAAATACAAATAATACTAAATATAATTTACTTACTTGCATCCTCTGGTAATGCCATTTCTTTGAAAATTACATCTGTTTGACCACGACCATCTTAAGAAATCCCAAGGTGTTTGCTGTCCGAATGTGTCCAAAAATTCGTTACTGATATTGTACTTATGACTCATATTACGTGGTACCTGTAGAATAAATTTATTAAGACAATATTATATTAGAATAATTTATAACACGATTAATCAATCGGTAAAAGAATTATAATATATATGTTACAGGCCAAACCCGATTTTAGGCCAAACTAGATTGGCCTAGGCCAAACCGGTCTATCCTAACGGCCATCGGATAAACTAGTTTGTCCTAGGTCAAACCGGTCTATCCTAACGCCCATCGGATAAACTAGTTTTTCCTAGGCCAAACCGGTTTATCCTAACGCCCATCGGACAAACTAGTTTTTCCTAGGCCAAACTAGTCTATCCTAAAGCCCATAGGGCAAACTAGTTTTTCCTTGGCCAAACTAGTTTGGCCTAACTCTTATAGGATAAACTAGTTTAGCCTACTGTTTATTCGTCTGAACTAGTTTATCCTAGGCCAATTCAATTTGGCGTGATTTTATTGAATTCAATGACCGCCTCTGCGCCAACGTTCTAATTTGTCCTAGGCTGATCTAGTTTATCCTAGGCCAATGTATTTTACGTGTTTTTAGCTCACAGGCGTCAAAGCCTGAGAAATAATGGGGTCGCATGTTCTGTATGTACGCATGTATGTACGTACGTATGTACGTAACACGATAACTCTTGATAGAAATAATGTAATTTGACGTATTATTATCTCATCAGACTACCAAAGCCTGAGAAATAATGTGCTCGTGGATTATGTATCTATGTATGTACGTAAGTAGGTAACGCAAAAATTCTTGATAGAAATACCCGATTTGCATCAAACTTTCAATGTAGGTTTATTCTTATGAGGAGTTTTTCTGTTTAATTTTGGGAGGTCATTGGAGAATAATAAGGGGGTGGAAGATCGAGAGGCTGATTCGCGACTTCCCTTAAATCAAATAAATGGGTTTCCATGCATTATTAGCATATTTTATAATAAAAAAATTAGATATAGAAGCATTCTGATGAGGCGCCTCCATGATTAGTTGTGGATGTTCATTGTTTAAGTATAAAGAGAGGGGGAAATATAGGTAACGCCCCATAATTTATGTAAATGCTTTTTTCAAGCAGAATTTGCCAATTTGCTTAAATTTTTGAAATAGATTCATTCTGGTAAGGTGCTTCCCTAATTAGTTTTGGAAGTTAATTGGTTTAGAACAAATGGAAGAAAGGGGGACTCCCGCCTAATTTTGCCAAATGGGTTTTTCACGCAGAATTAACCGATTTGCTGCAAATCTTTGATTTGTTCATTCTGATGAAGCGCTTCACTGATTAATTTTGATGGTTCTTTGGTTAAGTATAAAGGGGAAGCGTACAATTTATTTCCTTAAATTAGATAAATTAGTTATAATACAGAATTATCCAATTTGCTTAAAATTTTGGACATGAATTCATTTTGACCTGACGCTTCTTTAATTAATTTTTCTTTTGATTAAGTATAATGGGGTAGTGGACGATTTATTGCCTTCCTTAAATTAAATAAATGGGTTTTTAAGCAGATTTATCTGATTTGCCGATTAAATTTTGAACATAGTTTTTTTTATAAGGCGAATTCCTGAATAGTTTTGAGGGTTTAATGATTAAGTATAAAAGGAGGAATGTAGGATTACCCTCCTTAAATCAAATGAATGGTTTTTGAGCAGAATTATCTGATTTGCTTCAAATTTTGGATAATTGTTCAATTTTATAAAGCGTATCTGTGATTAGTTTTGGGGTTCAATGGTTAAGTATAATTAGGGGAAATGGGAAAAAGTAATCTCCCTTACTTGTTTTTTCGAGGGTGATATTTAAAAAAAAGTCTGTAATACACAATTAGTGTAAACAGCCTGTGAATGCAAAGCCATTACTTTAACAGGGCAATATTCTTTTTAATATTAATCCTGACTACTGCTCTCTAATCTTGTGCAAAGTGATTTTTGCTATCACCATTGTATAATGCATTTTATTTGAAGGGTAGTAGAATACTGTTACAGGTTTGCACGGGCCGGAATTTCGAAGCCCGCTATAAAAATTAAAAGTTTAGCCCGAGCCCTGCCTGTAAAAAAATCAGTGAAAAGGGACTCAGTCCGGCTCGACCAGGCCCTACTCAATTTCTGCAAAAAATTCAGATTTTAATTCACATACATTTAATATTCCTTTAAAGAATACTGCATACATATTTATGGATAAATTTACAATGTATTTTTAAATTACGATGTGTTCGCTAAATGGAAAATACACAATGTATTATTGATTATTTAGATTCTTAGTCCTTCAATATTCAAGTAGGAATTCATTAAATAGTTAGAACAAAAGAAAAAAAGGAATGTTATAAACATCATAACTTTTGAATATGTTTAGTAAAAAGTAGATTTGTAAATATATTTTTTTATCATTCCTTAAGGGTTTTCTCAAATTCAAAAGAGCTACATCATAACACATTTATTAATTAATTCCTTTTCGGAAATGCATAAGATTAACAGGCATTCTCACTCAGAAAATATGTAATCGAATGGCGTTAACCATTTTTTCATAAAAGCGATGTATCTTTGAGAAAATACTATTAAAGCTACGTTTTGAATCGAATTTCCAGTTGCGACTTTACGGAAAAGAAAAACTTGACGCCGTGACAAAAATAGCTATATGTCGACAGGTAATTAATTTCTCCAAAATGGAAAACGCTGTTCGATTCCAAATTATGTTCAGCTGCGATCTGGCTCGAATAATAGTAATAATAATAATAGTAATAAAAGCAAGCTTATCACAGCATGGACTTAGTCTGCAGAAAGAAAAATAAAAATAAGCAAACACCATGTCCAATGTATCATGTCTCTACGGTGGACATGTTAAATTTCTGTATTGATGTTACAACCAATGACTCTTGGACACACATTTATACTTATTCTTGTGTAAGACATGTTTTTTACCGGCCAAACCCGATTTCGAGCCAAATTAGATTAGCCTAGGCCAAACTATTTTATCCTAGCGCAAATTGGATAAACTAGTTTTCCTATGCCAAACTTATTTCTCTAAATGTCCGTAGGATAAACTAGTTTTTCCTATGACAGTTGGTAATCCTTCACTTTTCCTTTCATACTTAACCATTAAACTCACCAAAACTATTCAGGGAACCTCTTATCAGAAAGAACATACATCCAAATTTGACGCAAATCCGTAAATTCTGCATCAAAACCAATTATCTAAATTATTGGGGGGTTACTTACATTGCCCTTTGTTTTACACTTAAACGATAAGCATCCACAACTAATCACGGAGGCATCTTGTCAGAATGATCCTATACCTAAAATTTTAAATGAAAACTGATAATTCTGCATGAAAAATCCATTTCTCTGAATTAACAGTGGGGTATTAGCCTCCCGTTCACCCCCTCTTTATCTTATCCAATGAATTCCCAAAACTAATCAGAAAAGTACCTTATCAAAATGAAATTACTTCCAAAATTTTAAGCAAATCGAATATTTCTACCAAGAGTTATCGCATTACGTACATATGTACGTACATACGTACAATCATGCGGGATAAACTAGGTCAGCCTAGGACAAACTAGATCAGCCTAGGACAAATTAGAACGTTGGCGCTGAGGCGGTCATTGAATTCAATAAAATCACGCCAAATTGAATTGGCCTAGGATAAACTAGTTCAGACGAATAAACAGTAGGCTAAACTAGTTTATCCTATAAGAGTTAGGCCAAACTAGTTTGGCCTAGGAAAAACTAGTTTGTCCTATGGGCCTTAGGATAGACTAGTTTGGCCTAGGAAAAACTAGTTTGTCCGATGGGCGTTAGGATAAACCGGTTTGGCCTAGGAAAAACTAGTTTATCCGATGGGCGTTAGGATAGACCGGTTTGGCCTAGGAAAAACTAGTTCATCCGATGGGCGTCAGAATAGACCGGTTTGGCCTAGTCCATTCTAGTTTGGCCTAAAATCGGGTTTGGCCTGTAACATATATAAATTTTCCAAGTGGGTGAAAAAAGTCCGGGCTAGGATTCGAACTCGGGATGTGTTGGCTGAAGACGCCAATGCTCTTCCAGTTGATCCATCCCGGACGAATACTGGAGGATTTTTTCACCCAAATAACCTCAACTATCACTCAATCTGGTCTGATACTTTGGATCAGCTCGATAGAATAAATCGAAGGTTAAAATATGGAACTGCAAAAAACGCTGCATACGAAATTTTATTTCATTCGCTAAATGAATAACCTCTAATAAATTTATTGTATGAGTTTTGTTTGCTTCTAAGCTAATTATAATGACACTGATTTGCTTCTTTCAGTACAATTTTTTATAGCACTGTATAATGCCTTAGTCCACAGGCTGTAAAAGGGTTGTAACATTCGGGAGAAGGATAACAACATTTACTGCTTCAAGATTTCTAAGTTTTGGGGGATGTGCATTGTAGTTATCGATGATTAAAATAATCTTTCTTTCTTTCTTTCTTTTTCATTTTTTCGTTCAACTTCCTGATCTACTCTTCTAAAATTTCCGGTGTCATCCATGCTTTCTTATTCGCTTTATAAACTACAGGCAATGTTTTGATTCTTTTGAAACAACGTGGTTTTTCGGAATTTCCTATGACGAGCAAAAGCAATTTTTCAGTTCCAAACATGTTAGCCGCTAATTGTACAGTTAATCTTTGCTTTGCCCGCTGCGCTCCAGAGCAAATTTCACCTTTAAATGCTAAAGATCTTTCATTTAACAACTTGTAAAAAAAGACCGGTTTCGTCAGCATTAATTTTGTCACTTTCATTGTATTCATGTAAATGTTTTTAAAGTGCTGTATCTCTCTTTTAACTTTCGAAACCGGTTTGAACTGGTTCTGAAATACAAACTATCATATAATAAATATACATATATATATGTGACATTTTAAAGTTAGGAGCCAGAAACATCATCGCCAGGGTCCCCGTTCTTTGCACAGAAGTCATGGCCAGCGAGGGAAAAAATAAAAAATAAATAAATGTAGAATATCCAATAAATCACTCATTGGTGGCTGTAAGTTTATTTATTCAACTGTAGTCATTATAGAGGGAAAAACTCCTTTTTGCAAACGATCTTTTACCGAAATGTCCAAAAAATATTCCATCATTTACTTCAACCAGCCGTACTTATCGACGAAAGAACTCCAGAATCTCTCCCCTTCTCATCCCGAGACTTCCACCTTTAAAACTAAAAAGAAAATTCTAGAACTTTCTATAATCTCAAACCATCATCCTTTTATGTAAAACAGAATTCTTGTCCAGATACGAGACTATTTTACACAGACGATAAATTTATTAAAAAAAAAATATTATTTAACCAATTTATAATCGACTCATAATTTCTTAGGCAGACGATTTTTATAAATGATTAATTTTAAGAGAAAAAGAAAAGAAATGAATTTATTAATGCACACATCAAAGGTTGACGGCGGAAAAATAAATAAATAGATAAAATAAAATAATGATATTTTTTGAAAGGTATGGTTTTGGAATAAATTTAATAAGATTTTCTTAAAAAGGGTTGATAAAAACATAGAAGAAATCAGTTTTATTTGGAATATTAAGAAATAAAGTTTTAATTAAGAATATTTTTAATTTAGAGCCATCTTTTTAAATTTACGCATACTGGAATAATGTTTTTTAAGCAAATTAAGAATTTATATCGTCTGCATACAGATTAACAGATTAGATCTAGAAACAAGATTTTAATTTAATAATTTGAAGTAAGTACGGAACATTATTATAAGAAAATTAAGGTAGTATAAAGGTTAGTTTTGGCAAAAAAATTTTAAATTTGTAATATATATAACCAAAATTAAAAAGTAAAAACTAGTCCGGTTGTAGATCGTCCTCAGCTATTCTATGCAAAAATATCACCCGGGTATTTTTCAGTCAGTAGTGTGAACTCTTAACACATTACCATTGATTGGCATATTCTTCATCCACTCTACAAGTGCCTTCTCCAATAAACGATATTTAGCCTCTTTAGTATAAAGTCGATTTGATGGCATGGATTCGTTTGCTTCTGTTAAGGCATATCGATTTTTTAAAATCAACTTGAAAATCAAGCTGTTGAAACATCATCAAGTTGAGAAATGAAGCGTTGGCGGGTAAAAGGTTTATTTTACAGATTTTTATTTACAGTGTACACTTATGACAATTACAGGAAGAGATGAAGGTCTCTCTACAATAAAAACACAACTCCAATTTCGATAATAAATGATGGAACAAAACGCTTTTTTTAAATGTTGGTAATTTTATATGGAAATATTTAGCTATATAATATATGTTTTAAAGTTTTGGATAAATTTTTCCCAGCGTTTTTTTTTTTTTTTTTTTTTTTTTTTTTTTTGCTTTACTATAATGAATTACCTAAGCTATCATGTTCTCAAGTGTTCCCACATGCCCAGACATACAGGGTGAGTCATAAATATAGAAACAATAAGCTATCTCCTTAAATATTGCCCCTAGACCCATATTTCCAATTGCAAAAATTCATAAAAAAAGGTGAAATTTTTGATAGGATAAGTTGCAACTCCATGGGGGGTCTATTTGAAAAAGTACTAAAATTAACTTTTTATACGGCCCCCGAAAGATAAAAATTCCAATTAGGAAAACTTTCCTTATCAAGTCCTGAATAATACACAAAAAGTTGCATCTTCATATCTTCAAAATTCGCGGAGTTATAACCGTTTGAATAATTCATCAGGTTTAAGGGATTAGACACAAATTGAAATGCGCGCAATTCAAAAGACAATGTTACTTTAACAGTTGTAGGAAACGTGTAAAAAATCTATCTTTTACATTAAAATTTTGATTTTTTTTTTTTTTTTTTTTTTTTTTTTTTTTTTTTTTTTGTGATGGTTAGCCATATAATTTGCTAAGAAAATCACATCCTAAAATTTATCATAAAATTTATAAAAAATTCATATGGTTAATACTGGTTTAAATGGGATAAATAAAAATCTTTATAACTCCAAACATTATTTATTGGATTTCAATTTCTTTCTATTTAATTAAAAATGAAAATCTGATTTTAGTTTTGTTTCGGGGTTTTTGTTTTTCAATCTTTATTTTAGAACTAAAATATTTATTTATAAAATATTTAAAAATATTTATTTAAAAATAATAACTTTTAAAAAATCAAATTTTCAAAAGTAAATAATTTTTTATTTTTTTAAACAAAGCTAATATAAAATAATTTAAAATGACATGTTTCAAGTCAAAAGTACTTTTTTCTTTAACAATTCTTAATTTTTAATAATTTAAAGACAAGAAATAGTCCGGAAAAAAAGTCATTATACAGAAAAACAAAATGTACTGTTTTACTGCCCATCAGTTATTTAAAAGAATGTTTTTCTAAGATGCAGATTAAGTCCTTTTTAAAAATTTAGCTCTCACAACTTCAAGCTTTTTATCTTTCTGGAGAGGCTGTTAAAAAATCTGTATACTGGGCTCAGGTCAGATTCAGGATCGAGACGTTACTTTTTTTTTTAACACTCGCCTATCCGGGTCTAATGTATTTTTCATACCGGAGAGGACTGCTTCCTTTTTCCCAAGCCTGCACTGGACGAAATTTTCTATCCCGGTCTCGAACAATCCGTATTAATACCACTGACCTAATACGTGCATAAAATAAGTAAAATTTGGTTTAATCAATATTTTTAGGGGCCGTCCATTAATCATATGATTTTTTTTTGGTATTTTTAACCCCCCTCCCTCCCCCTTGGTGATACATGGTGAGGTTCAAGACTACCCCCCCCTACCCTATATCACGTGTATTTTTTAGTACCTACAAAGAATCTTAATTTTTTTAGAATATTTATTATAAAATACAGGTTCAAGTATTATTATTAGAACAACGACCATAAAAGATATAGTTACATACAAATTTTAACTTACCTTTTTAGTATTAGAACAATAAAAGAGAATATTAGATGATTTCTTTGCTTGGTGCTTTCAGCGGTAATCTAGTTAAAGATCATTCGCCCACTTCATAAATTCTTCTTTGATAGTATATTTTTGTTTCGCGTTAGCCCACAATTTATTGAATTCTTTTTGAGCTACGCTAGGTTTTTTACCCTTCTTATACTCTGCAAATAGGTCTTTATACAGATCCCCTATTTTAGACATTGTTTTAATGCAAAACGTACAAGGTTAAACAATTTACGCATGTATTCAGTGCCAAAACAACAGAATAACCGACACTGACAAGCTGAGTCCGGCAGGCGCTTGTCACGGCTCGCGGGAACTTCACTTCGTTCGTTGTCTGGCAACGGTGAATCGAGGTCACACTACTAGCTGCTTTCGATTTTGTACGCGTTTGACGAAAAAATAAATACACGAAACGCCGGTTTTCGGTTCAGTATCGCGCGTTTGCCGAAAAAATAAATACTCGTGATACATTACAACACCCCCCTCCCCCCTTGTGATGTTTCGTGATTTTTTTTATGGACCCCTCCCCCCTCTCGAGCCTCGCGTGATTAATGGACGGCCCCTTACGAAAACCACATAAATTTTTAAATCGCTTTTATTTTACGAAAAATAAACCTTTAAAATTTATTTTTTTAAAGAATAGTATATTTAAATGCTAAAAAATTAAACAAAATAAAACCAGAAAAAAAATCTGCCTATGACGGAATTCTGTCTTAAACAGAAAATATGTTGATCCATGCAAAATAAATACAGTAATACCTGAGAAAAAAATAAACTCCATTTAACACCTCCTAGGAAAGGCATTTATCTATTACGTATTTTTTCTTTCCTATGTGATTCCGTCTTAAAAGGTTTTACTATATAACATTTTTCAAATTCTCTAACGCACGGGATATGGATTAGCGATAATAAAATATAAGTAAAACATTTACATATAAACAGAGATTCATTAAAATAAATATATCACAGCCTTTGGCGCCTCTTTAATAATAAAAAGTATTAAAAAAAAAACGAAATTCTATATTAAGTATTTTTTGCCAGAACTCCTCCACGCGAAACAATTTTTAACTATGTTGAAGTAAAAAACTATATAGAAATTCACGGCTGAGCCGGCTATGATTTAAGCTTTTTTCCAGGCTGGTTCGGATTATGATTTTAACATTATTTCATGTCTGCCTGAATTTTTCCCCCTTTCGGTCAGTTTAGGACTGGACCTAGATATTTCGATGTATTCAAATCTCCAGAGCTAATGATCAACATGTTTTGACAACAAGTTTTGATTTAAATCAATACGCTGCTTTATAATGTCCAAATAAGAGGCACGGTCTTAAACCGACATATAATAACGGACAATTTATGGGCGGCCCCTTATTTGCTTCGAAAATGGATGAAAAACGTTTCGTTTACAGGCATGGTAAAGTGGTGTAAGTCACGAATTTTTGAGAATTTTGGATTTCAATATCTCTGTCAGGTTTTCAGATACGGAGATGAAACTTTTTTTGTTCAATTTAGGAATTTATAGGGAATAATTTCCTAATTGGGAATTTTGCTCTACGGGGGCCGTATAAAAATTTAATTTTCGTATTTTTTCAAATAGACCCCCCCCCCCCCCCCATGGAGTTGCAACTTATCAAAAATTTCACCTTTTTTTATGAGTTTCTGCAATTGGAAGTATGGGTCTAGAGGCAATATTTAAGGAGATAGCCTATTGTTTCGATATTTATGACTCACCCTGTATAGAGGAGCCGGTTATTGCAGCAACTGAGAGTTACAAAGTTGGCGCATGGGTATTTGAGATCTGTTTTGTCGTCTGCTCGAAAATTAAAACAAAGCGAAAGATTTATGCAATGTCAATTGTTCTTATTTTTTGGAATGAAAACATTCATCCATCATTATCGATGTTCTATTAAAAAAATATGAAAAAATTGAAAAATTTCAATTGTTATAGATAATTGAATTTGAAAATAAAAATTAAATGTACGTTTTTGTCGCGCATAAATAGTTTTTTAACTACGAAATTTTGCATGTTTAAATTTGTAATGAAAAGTAATAATAATAATAATAATAATAATAATAATAATAATAATAATAATAATAATAATAAAATAAATAAAATATACAAATATTTATGTCTATAGACCAGATTTTTTTTCTTGTTTTTAAAACTATTTATAGTTATTTCAAAGCCCAATCTACTATTTTTAACAAAGAAATAAATCTTTGGTCCTAAAAATAGCTGCGAGTGGGATTTAAACTCACATAGAAAAATCTCTAATCCTGTATGCAACTCACCATGTTACAAAGCCGCTTGCCAGTTAGGGCAATTTATCAGACAGTAAACTATACCGCTGTCTAGGTTCACTCTTATTTTTTGAGCAGACGACAAATCAGAGCTCAAATACGCATGCGCCTACATTGTAACTGTCAGTTGCTGAAAAGAACGTTTTCTAAGACATAAGTTGTTTGGAAAAGTTTAGTAATCCTCAGGAACAATGAAAAATAAATTTCAGAAATAAGATCGTTGCTAATATACATACACACTAAAAATGTATAAAATTATTCAAGCTTACTCCAAACACTTGATAATTTCTTGACTTGACTGGATTACACAGCTTAGGTTTAAGTCTGCAGAAATCTTGAAAACTATACCACTCGCATTCACCTGGTAATGCTTTGCAGAAAAGTTCTCGATTTATCCTAAAAATATAACCAGTTAGAAAAAATAAAGAAAATTCTTTGATTATTTTTCAGTGCTTAAGACTTTTTGAGAAAGTTCTTAAACCTTTAAATAATTTGATTTAAAAAAAAAAAATACATAAGAAAATGTATTGTAAAAAAAAAGTTGGCAATTCTATCTGTGCAAAAAAAGATGTAAATCTATGAAATTTTTATTTGTACCGCTTCAGAAATCTGTAGCTTAAAAAAAGTACTAAGGAGTTGTCTATAAATGATGTCACACGTTTTTTCAATATTTTCGAACCTCTCCTCCTCCTTTTGTCCCAAAGTGTGACAATTCACCTTGCTTTATCCCCCTCCTCTTGTCATATGTCACGCTATATTACATAGACATATATCTGTAGTTCAGAAACAAAGCATGACATTACATATATATTTCGAACTTTAATTTTAAACTTTAACTATGTGTTTCAATAACACTTGGAACAAAACAATAAAAATGATTCGTGTACTTATTTCGTATTAAATAAGGTTAAAGTTAATAAAAAAGAAAAAATAATAATAATATACAATAGTAATAAAATATTAATATGATGAAGTGGAAAATAAACTATTTGGCTTTGAATCTTTTCTTTATGAACACAAAACACTTTAATTAAAAAAAAAACTTCCAAATTTAATTTGCTGATTTTTAATGTTTTTATTTTAACCAAAATGTGCCATGTCACATTTCTTCTTTCCCGTTCCCACCGCCTTGCTGTCACAAAACTGTCACGATTTCACGAACCCCCAAGCCACGAACTTCCAAGCGTGACATCATTTGTGGATAGCACCTAAAATGAGAGTAATCTTACTAAAATTTTATCTGTAAACCGGAATGCACTTATACACAAAGTTTTAGTCATCTCAGTTCTCTAAAAAATTCTTAGTAATCTTACAGGTTTTTTTATACGCAGTGCAAACGTGTATATCAGTTACATGCATTTTTGTTGTTGCCCTTACATAAATAGGTTCTAGGAATCCCACATTCTTAAAAATAAATATGTAAATTAATCATACAGTAGAACCGCAATTAACCGAGCTTTGTTTAATTGAATTTTCTATTAACCGATCCGATGACGAAGTGTGTTTTATTTTTGTGTTAATCAGTCTTGAAAAATAGTACACTTTATAGTTAGTTGACTGTCCGTGCTACAGTCCCTTCAGTTCCCAAAAGCACTTCCAATAAACATTGCACCCTTAGTGAACAACGAACGATGTTTTGTTTCCAATGGCCGTGTGGCCCTGCACTGTAAAAAAAATCTGCAATTCTACAAATTTAAAGTTACCAAAATCTGTATGCATACTAATATTTTATCTGTACATTCTACAAAAAAAGATGTAAATCTACAAATCTATTTTTTGTAAAGTTACAGACAACTGTAACTTTACAAAAGAATTTACTAAAAGTATAGTTATCTTACTAAAATTTTATTTGTGACATGGATTGAAAATACATAATATACTCTAGGAATTCCAGTTTCCTAGGAAATTCTTAGTAACCTAACAGATTTTTTGATTTTCAGTGCAAATCTGTATCTGTTACATGAATTTTTGCTGTTGCCGTTATATAAAAATTTCTAGAAGTCCCAGTTTCCTAGAAATTTTTTAGAAACTTTACAGATTTTTTTACAGTGTAATGAGCATCAGGTGCAATATGTTATCGGACAATTACATCCCCATACATGATTGGTGAACTATTCAAGAGCAATAATAAATCTTAAAGACAATTCAACGTGAGTCTCCACTTTTAACGAGAAGACCAGTAATTACCTGCTCACTTGATCCCTTAGCCAGTGACATACGTCAGCTGACCGGTCGACTGATGACGGGATCATTATGCTCTTTATGGCTACTTGAAGCTGAAGCTAAAGCAGTGTGTTAATTTTTCTCAATTGCCAGGATTTCCCTTTCCAGAGCCACGGATCGTCCCGCACGGCAAGCAAGTGGGTGGCTTACGATTCTCTATAAATCAATATAGACAAGGTGATATGGGCTTATGCATAATTGTCTTCACCTCCAAAGAGGAAATCACAACGAGAGTGAAACAAAGAGGAAAGAAAGGCATGAGAAATAAAAAGGAATGGAAAAGAGAAAGATCGTTTAGGTGCTTGGGGTTGTGGAGCCGGTGGATATCTAAATGTATCTTCCTGAGGGGGTCCCTAATCTCCAAAATAATATTGTGATGTCAGGGTCCAGTTGTCCCACGTCACTCCAGTAACCGGCTGCCATTAGAAAAATTCCCACGGAGGTTATTCATCTTTTGGACTTATATCCTTGATGCAGATAATTAGCTGTCCTAAACAATGCCAACATTAACACGATAGGTAAACAATAAACAAACGGAACTTTGTAAATTTTGAAGGCTCTGTGCTAATGTGTAGTCTAATTTCTTAATATTTTACAAACAGTTAAAATATTACTTTAGCCAAAATATATTTATTTAAGACAAACTCATGCATAAAACATCTTTATTACTACAGAAATGATTGTCTTTTTTAGTAAAAATATTTGCCTTTAAAAGAGTTGACTATTAAATTATTGTTTTATTTAAATTACATAATAAATACTCTTATAGTACGAAAATTCTTTTTAAAATATCATACATTTATTATTTTATTTTCGTCTAGTTTAAAAGAAAATTTTCTATATTCTAAAGCATTAACTGTAGTCTACCGAAAGATATTCTCTGGTCTACATTTGTTATTTTCGCAGCACTGTTAACTTTTTTTTTTTTTTTTTTTTTTTTTTTTTTTTTTTTAAACAGAAGTGGAACTGTTATCCGATTGGCAGTACATTTATCGTGTTTCTTCAATCGTGTTAGTGGAATGTGTCACACTGAAATAACTAATATATACCTATCTATATTATAAAGGCCATACCTATCTATATTATAAAGGCCAAACCTATCTCTGCTTAACGCATACGTCATTTTGCGAATGACAACAGTTCCCCCTGCAATTTCGCTACCGCAAATTTTGCAGTTCTAAACGTCGCACAATTTAATTTTTTACACCGTTGTATAGAGAAATAAAATGTACTTTTAGATGCAATTTGTTTGAAAGCTGTATCTCAATTTATTTTTGAGATATTAATTTTTTTTATAGTTTTTAATATCAATTTTGTAATTGTGGCAACAATAATCACTGCATTTTCTCTTAAAAAAAAAAAGAAAGAAATTAAAATGCGTATATATTTTTTAAAATATCGTCTGTTACAAAATCCGGTGAATTTCGGTTTTATTTCATTTAATAATTCGGATAATTGAGTTTTATTGTATTTTGTTAATTTTAGCTTCAAATAATTTTTTGAGAGTTAGACTGACCAATATAAGATGTATTTTTTACTGTAACTAATTTTGTAGCTTTATTATAAATCAATGAATCAGTTCTTTCTTAAAGGTTTTCGTTTGTTGAATTTCGACGGGTTTTACCTCGTTGTAATAAAGATTATAAATTTTTTAAATATAGAATTATTTACCTGTTTTTGTTACAGAAAGTGATTGCTGGAGACGTAAACTTTGTAGGATACTCCATTTTGATATTCTGCATAGTTTCATACTTAAGGAAACTTTCTAGAAAGGTGTACGTCTGATAGAAAAAACCCGCTGTGCACAAAAGAAACATAATGGATTTCACAGCTCTTCTGTAATCGTTTTCGCAACTCGCTATTTGTGGTAAACCTGAAATATCATAAAACGAGAATGAAAAATCACACATCGTAGCATGGATCATGAACACTTTACAGCACTGTAAAAAAAATTCTGTAAAGGTACTAAACATTTTCTAGGAAACTGGGATTCCAAGCACTTTTCATGTAACGATAACAGGAAAAATTCATGTAACCGATTCTAAAACTTGAATTTTTGCTGTTACTTTTACAGGAAAAGTTCTTGGAATCCCAGTTTCCTAGAAAAAGTTTAGTACCTTTACAGATTTTTTTTTTTTTTTTTTTTTTTTTTTTTTTTTACAGTGAACATTATCGGAATATTGTTGAAAAAATTTATTATTATTTTTTTTCATATAATGAACGACTATAACAAATTATAATAAAAATGTGGGTAGTAAATTGTTTAAAATAAAGCACATCACCCACAATTAAAAATCGCAAAGTTTAAAGTAAAGCATATCATTTCTATAATTAAAAATCGCAAAGTTTAAATAAAGCGTATCACAAATAAAGCTTTCACCTCAATAAAGTATATCAATTTCATTGCATTCAAAACAGTGTGACATCATTAAAAATTGTTAAAAAATCTTTTAATCTCATTGTGTGGAATGGAATGAAATTATATTGAGAATCCCCGTAAGCAAACTATTATTTCTAATTACAGCATATTTTATAGGCAATACGTTGTCGACATCTTTAATCATGCACATCTATTTTAATGTAGTTCAAATTATGCAACAACATTAAAATGCACCGAAGATTTTCTCCTTATTTGCCTTAAGCTAATAGCTTTTGAGTGTCCCTGTAAACTCATATTGCTTTTTCAATACCGAATGTTCAACGATAAAATTCAATAAAAAAATGCGTGTCAATCCGAGAGTATACATTTGAGCTAGAGTATGACACATAGACTGATGTCCACACATAACGAATTTATGAACACTTTTCAGCTCTGCTAGGAAATGTCAAACTGTAGAAAATTATGAACATGATGTGACATTAGTTAGTTTAAAACTAAATATTTTTTTCGCTTTGTTGTTAAATTTTTATGTTTGTCTTTTATAAATGTAATAAAAATGTCACTTATAAATTTCTTTGAACACAATTCATTTTGAAAATAAATTTATAAAAAATAATTCAGTTATGTTGATAACAGATTACTTTTAAGTGTTCCTGTAAATCCATACTTCTTTTTCAATGCCAAATGTTCAATAGTAAAATTCAATAACATATGCCAGTTACGTGTTAATCCGAGAATATGCATTTGAGCAAGAGGATGACACATAGACCGACGGCCACACAAATCTAATTTATGAACACTTTTAAGCTCTGCTGAGAAACGTTAAACAGTAGAAAATTATGAAGATTGTCTGACATTAGTTATTCTGAAACTAAATAATTTTTCGTTGTATTGTTAAATTTTTATGTTTGTCTTTTATAAATTTGATAAGAATATCGCTTATAAATTTCTTTTAACATAATTAACTTTGTAAAATTAATTTATAAACAATTTTTTAACTATGTTTGAAAATATGAAAAAAGGAAAATTTATGGACATTATGAGACAATAATTTATCTGAGATAAAATACATTTTCGCTGTGTTCTTGAATGTTATATTTATCTTTTATAAATTTAATAAGAATATATTTAATAAAAATGTCTTTTATAAATTTAATAAGAAATTTTCAACCATTTTCAAGTGTGTTGGGAAGTGTTTTAAGTAGAAAATAATGAATATTATAGACTATTAGTTATTCAAGGGAAAAATAATTTTTCGTTCTGTTGCTAAATTTTATATTAATGTTTTATAAATTTAAAAAGAAATGTTTTATAAAAATGTCTTTCATAAACTAAATAAGAAAATTTCTAACTATTTTCAAGTATGTTGGGAATTGTTTAAAGTAGAAAATAATGAGCATTATGGGCTATTAGTTATTCAGGGAAAAAATAATTTTTCGATCTGTTGTTAAATTTTATATTAATCTTTTATAAATTTAATAAGAATAAGTTTTATAAAAATGTCTTTTATAAATTTAGCAAGAAATTTCCAAACCATTTTCAAGTATGTTGGGAAGTGTTTAAAGTAAAAAATAATGAACATTATGGGCCATTAGTTATTCAGAGAAAAAATACTTTTTCGCTCTGTTGTTGAATTTTATATTTGTGTTTTATAAACTGAATAAAAATGTCTTTCATAAGAATGTCTTTTATAAATTTAATAATAAATCTCTAAACCCTTTTCAAGTATGTTGGGAAGTTTTAAAAATCGAAAATGATGAGTAATATGGGCCATAAGTTATTCTGTGAGAAAATGCTGTTTGATGGTTGTTCTTTGTCATTCAGGTATAATTCAACTACTTTTGAAATTTGTAGTTTTTCCTATTTCATATGTAACTCTCTCACAATCGTAGACAGTGATTATACGATCCGAATTAATTGTTCACAATTTAGAACGTATGACGGAACTTTTATCATTTGTCAAGTTCAAGGGCAAAGCTTACATTATTACTTTATATTAAAACATTATTCATAAAAACTTTACGATGTTTCTAGTGAAACAAAAAGTGAAACAAAAAAACACTCTCTATAACGAAGCTCCATCCAGCGAATTTCTCTATTTAACGAATTTTTTGTAGGAACGGCCATTTTTTTTCATGATTACATTAAAAATAATCTCCATAATGCGAAATTGCAAGATGAGCATGCGTTCTTGGAAAAGACTGAAACATTTGCTTGCTACTGGAGCGATTAGCAATAATCACAAAGCATCCTAACTATTCCATTGTCGTCTTGAAAATGTAGTTTGTTTCTATTTTTGGATAGTAAGGCAGGAATGAGGAAGGTATAAGAGGGCAATTGCAAAAAACGTCGTTTTTTTTTTTTTTTTTTTTTTTTTTTTTTTTTTTTTTTTTTCTTTAGCAGGTTTTTTCAACCTAAACTAACTCTCATTACTTTTGAAGTTTAGAGTGGATGTTTGTTGTTTGTGGCGACTCGAGCATTTTTTGTTGTGAGAAATCATTTGAACGAGGAATTGTTTCCAAATGTCATCTATGCTGGTATAATCTTCTACTGCATCTGCATTAAATCGCTTTTACGATATGCATAACTCTTTCTGATAAAGTAAATAATTTTGAAAATAAACAATAAGACACTGAAAAAAAAGAAATTGGCGAAAATGTTTGAGATTCTTGAAAAATTCAATAAATATTTCAAAAACTTAATTAAACACCTCAAAAACAATTCTACTTCAAAATTTAAACGTTAAATGAAAATTTTTATCTGTTCTCTATTCAACGAATTTTAATATATAACGATTTTTTTGACTGAACGATGCATTTCGTTATATAGCGACTCTACTATATATTTATTTATTCTTTCAACCCTTTTAAAGAAAATAATTGTGTTTCTGTAAGGCTGACATCACAGCAATATTTTCGAAAATTTTCATCTGAAAATAAGGAAACGTAATTAAAATTTTATCTTTCATGGTCTAAATTTATTAAAGTCAAATTTCGTCAAAAACTCACGTGCATATTTTGATTAAAATAAGTAGCATAAATGACATACCAAAATCCTTTCTAGGGGATAAAATATAAATACGTTACACTTTATATTTTAAAGAATTTTCTTTATATTAATTCAGGATTATTATATATTATTCCATATAAAAAATTAATAAAATAGCTCACAATTTTAAACCCTTATATCCTGAGTTACCTGCTATTAAGGACTCTTTCATCTGTTTATTGGCATAACTTCTAAAACTTTGCCGCTGACGTATGTTCTGCAGATTAACGTATGTTTTGCTTATCATCTGCATTTTGATGAAATTCCTAGAAGATAAAAGTACTCAATCAAGCTAAATAATTGTCATATTAATAAATCATTTAACACAAATACAAATTTTAAAGATAAATATGTAGGCATATATATAAGCTTCTTTTTCGTGTAGTATTATAATCTGCTCCTGATTTAAAAAAAAAAAATCCACTCAGATGTACTACTAGATCTATTTCTCATACAAGTTAATATTTAAATTTAAAAAAAAAAGAATATTTCCCTGTTAAAGTGATGACATTGAGTTCGCAAACTAGTCACACTAATTGTATTGTCCAGTCTTATTTTTACGAAGGAACAAATGCCTAGTCAAACAAATTAAAAGATTAACCTATTTCTCCCTTTATATGTAATCGCTCAACCCCTAAAACTAATCAGGGATACGACTTATCAAAACGAACCTAATTCTGCATAAAAACCGATTTATCTAATTTAAGGAAGGTGAATTGCCCAATCCCACTTTATACTTAATCACTTAAATCTCAAAACTATTCGGGGATTCTTCTTGTCAGATAGAAACTAAGTACAAAATTTGAAGCAAATAAAATAATTTTACATAAAAAACAATTTACCTAATTTAAGGGGTAATCGGCCGTTCCACCTTTATATTTAACAAAAGTGGCCCTACCTCACCCTAAAAAATCAGGAAAGCTCCTTATCAAGATGAACCTGTATCTAAAATTTGAAGCAAATCGGGAAATTCTGCGTGAAAAATCCATTTATATAAATTAAGCGGTTTACCCCTCATTATCCGCTTTTTACTAAATCAGTGAAAACCGAAATCTAATCATGAAAACTTCTTATCAGAATGAACCTATATCTAAAATTTGAGTGAAATCGGATAATTCTGCATGAAAACCCAATTTATCAAAATTAAGGGGGGGATTAGTTTCCCCTTTACTTATTCACTGAATAATAATCATCCCAATAAAAATCAGGAAAGCGCTTTATCAAATAAACATGTATCCAAAATTTGCAGCAAATCGGATATTTTTCTCATGAGTTATCGAATTACGTACATACGTGCATACATACGTACATACAAACAAACAAAACCTGCTGGCATATTAGCTTTCAGGCTTTGATAGATTGGGAGCTAAAAAGTTGTTACTCGTGTTTTTACTACAAACTTTCTTTTTGATCTTAAGTTTCTGTTTTATTTTAACTAATCGAAGTAAAAACGAGTTAATCTTAATTATAATATTTAATAAAATCAATATTTTTTTATTATTTTGTTGTATATCAGATGCTTCTGGCCCTTGCAGATCTCTTAAAAACATTTACTGTCGTTACTACATGTCGATAGTAATAAACGTTATTGCTAAGACAAAATAATACTCGAAGAAAAAAGACACGCATTATTAATAGTACACCAAATACTAACGGGTTAAAATAATCTGTTCTAGCATTAGTGCTAGAGTTACAAACGAAACAGTTTCACGAATATTTTTAGTTAAAAAGAAAACTTCAAGTTAATCTATTGAATTTTAAAGTGGTCTGTAAGACCTTTAACTGCAGTTAATAATTAAACTTTTGTCGCGGAAAACATTGCATAAAATTCGCGGAATTTTTTAGTGTACCTGTAAGCTTTACAATAGTGCGATTTGAGGTTCTATAACTTCATCTGTATATACGTTTGTTGGCAATATAATGATAATGAACTGTAACACAGGATTCCATTGCGAAATTTATTAAAAAATGGATTTTTATCAAAAATCTCTTTTTTTTTTTTTTTTTTTTTTTTTTTTTTTTTTTCTTTTAGCGAAAATTACAAATTAATTAAAGGATGTTGGATGTTCAAAATAATGCCGACATTTTAAATTTTGAGTGGTGTGAATTCGCATTAGCTAAGATTTCACGAGTTAAAAGTGTATTTTTAAGATATTTTTAACAAGAAAAAATGTATCTATAACTCGAGTTTTTATAAAATGTGATATTGTAAAGATATTAGACTTATAAACAGAATTAGTCGTGAAAATTTTCTAATAATTCGATTTAAGCAAACATGATAAAGATAAAGAGGGACTCCTGATATTGTGTTTTGACACATCCTGCCTTACGCTTTCATTAAAAATTCGGCATTTTTCAAACCATAGAATAAAAATGTGGAAACAATAATTCTTATTTAGATAAATAGTTTTCTCTTTTGATCTTATTCTAATCTAAAAAAAGAAAATGTTTATTATAATTAGAAAAAGTTGAAAGAAGAAGTAATGTATAAATTAAAAAAAAAAAAAAAAAAAAAAAAAAAAAAACTGTAAAAAAGTGAAACAGTTCAAGCTTTGTTCATGCTTTAATCGGATTTGGAATTTAAGCTACCGAATATATTAATATTTGTAAAATTAACTTACTTAATTCCATTAACATAGTTTAAGTGTTTTTAATCTATACAAGATTTTTTAGAATGTCCGTCATAAAAAATCATTTATCAATAATTTTAGATGGGTATATTTTTTATTATTTTAAGCACACATTTAGTTATCTTTTTAATGAAAAACACTGTTGAATAATTAGGCTAAAATTCCTAACTTACAAATTCGACATAGATTATTTAAACATAAATTCTGC
The DNA here is from genome assembly GCA_964019185.1 of Maratus speculifer. Lineage (NCBI taxonomy): Eukaryota > Metazoa > Arthropoda > Arachnida > Araneae > Salticidae > Maratus > Maratus speculifer. The sequence goes on from OZ025296.1 coordinate 240,883,527, forward strand.
TTAGAACATTATTTTAGTACAATATAATTAAAAACCATATAAACTTACCTCATTATTTCCATAAAAGTCTCTCCTCATTTACGACAATCAGTTTGTCGACGACAGGTATCTGAAAAAAATCCCCAAATTTCGTAGAAGGTTTCATAACTCGAATTTTTAAATTTATCGCCTTTTCTTAAGATTGCACCGCTGGTAAATGAAACCTATGTAGTAGTCGCTCACGTCCATAGAGTTATTTAATCTTCAAAATTGAAAAAGAAAACCGTGAAATACTTTCGGGATTTTATGTGTCATTTAGGTAAGATGGGGGCGCTTTATAATGGACGATGTAATATCTTAATAGGGAATTTTTAAAAATGTTTTAATTGCAGAGTAATGTCTCGGAAATTTGTTCCTGGAATTTGGATATATATGAAATTTGTCATTATATAGTTTTTATTTACGATTCTTGCATTAAAATATTAAGTACAAGAACAATGAATTTAATTTTCACTCGCATTCACTCTGTTTAATTCACATTTAGAGGTCGTCCCATTTAGACTCAATGATTTAATAATATAGATATGCATACATATGTATTTATATGCATATATTTATATACGTATGTGTATTAAAAACTAAAAACATTACTCTTTTTTTTCTGGAGGTTTAAAGATAAATTTTTCTGTTAACATGTTCGCTGTGATGATAGTTAATGCCGCACTGTAGAAGTGGATTTTTCCCAGAAGCCGATTTACTTTTTATAACAAAGAATCAATCAAAGATTTTCCCGCGCCAGCGCGTGACTGGCTATTGGCATCCCTCCACATCACGCTCTGTCCCGTGAGTGGTCCCTTAACGTTGGCGCGTCTGCGGCAGCGAACGTGTTGATAGCCAATCGTCGCTGAACAATTTTTTAAGTAAATTTAACATACTTACCTTTAATGCGTATTAATATCGCTACTCTTTACCAAGAATGCGGAAAAAAATTATTTGCTAACAATTTTGCTTTCTTTATTTGTAATATTAAGAATCTGGCTATCTTTTTTTTATTTATTTGAAAGATCCTGAAGCTAAACACAAGAAAAATATTTACTCAGGCATCACCAGGCAAACTTTTTAATTTGAATTACACATTTGAGAGAATTCTGTGTCAGTCATTGAAAGTAAGTAAAGGACAGACAGTATGATTCAAAATATTATAATTATCGCTAAATATAATAATTATGTTTCCATATGTACCATAGAGGAAAATTTATGCTTAAAACTGGATGTTATTTTAGCAAATTATATTGATCACATAATAAATGCTTTTGTGATTCAAGTGCAATTTTATTTCGATCAATCCAGTTTATTGATATTATTTTACTATTGTTTGTGCCTAGAAAAATATATTATGCAGAATAAAAGAAGAATTACGCAAACTATCCTGAAAAAACGCAAACGAAATCATATAATAAACATTTAAAATAAAAACTTATAGATTCGGAATGAGAGTTTTTATTCTCTTTTCATTATTCAAATGCTTTTGATCAATATATTTTGTTTATAATTGAATAGCATACTAATTGCAGAAAAAGATTTGGAGGCTGTGATTATCAGTATTTTCAGTTTAGTGCGGTTTTTATAAAAATATCTGCTTTTAAAACTTATGTTTCGATTTATTGAATGATATACATTCAGTTATTAAATAAAATTAAAAGTGCTATTTGATATTCTGGTAGATATTTTGGTTAAAAGACTCACTAAATAGAAAACACCTACTAACATAAACTCCGAACTTTTGTTTTTATTAATGCTGTCACTTGCTGTACATATAAAAACACAGTTTCTTTTTTCAAAGTTTAAGTAGATTTTTATTATTTACTTATTCATTATATCATTTGCTATGTATTGTATCATTATTTTAACAATTGATACACTTTTTATAAATTTTTGTCAGATCCTTTAAAGCGTAAACTCAATTAACGCATTCTAAATTTATAGACGAGCATTATTAGATAAGAATAGCGAAATATTTTGCCGATATTTCTTCTCAAATGTGTTAATTCACCAATGTCCTGATTTGCTACTATACTTTGTCTCAAAAGTTTAAACACTCTGCAAATCTTATTTAAAATAACAGAAGAAAATATTTTATGCTAATTTACAAGTTATATTCAACATTTAATAATAATTACAAAAAAAAGCCATTTTAGGTGGTTAAAAAATATTTTTATTTAATTTTTCTTTTTTCTTGAAGAAACGCTGTCTCAAAGTTTAAGCACTTTAAGCAAATTTTTTTAGAAACACGGGATCGGCCGTGTGTAATGACGTTGTATGAGATCATATTACATTTTTATAAAAGTATAAAATGTGGAGGAATTAATACCTTTCGTTTTAAAAATACTGAAGGGTAAAGAATTCGCAAAATGTGAGATTTCGGAAGTTTTTAAATATAAATCGCAAAATAAAACTGTTTCTGAAATTGCAAAAGTTTTAAACTGATCAAAACGAGGTTATATACCAAGTACTCTCTAGAAATGATAATTTGAAGCGGAAACCAAGAGGTGGACGACAACGTATGACGGCTGTTCAGACTGATCAAAGAATACACAGATTGGTATCTTTGCAAAATATGTCCATACGGCAACTTAAAAATAATCGCAATATACAGGTTTCCAAAGACATTTTACATAGACGTATTAAAGAGTGTGATTACATCATACTAAAGAAAATAGTTCGTAAAACGTCTCTAAAATAACATCACAAACATGAAAGCATGAACTGGGCTAAAAAACTTATGTCATACGGGGACAAATGTCTTATTGTTTTATTCAGCGATGAGAAAAAGTGGAATTTAGATTGCCCTGATGGTTCGAACACGTATTGGCATGATTTACGAAAGGAATAAAGAGCATTTTTCAGCAGGCAGCAAGGCGTTATGGTTTGTGTGTGCGGGTGTGTGTGTGTGTGGGAGGGGTATTTGGATTCAATGGCCAAATCTCACCTGCTTTTCTAAAAGGAAAACAAGATTTTAAAATGTATAAAGGGACACTAAACCAGGATTTGTTTCCATTTGGTGACATGAAGATGGTGATATTAACTTCATTTATGAAAATTATTAATTAATTTATGTTTTAAAAAATTTTAATTTTGTCTTATTTTAGCTGTTAGGTAAAACAGACCACAAGTTTTAAGAACGTGCATGAACAAGTTTCGAATAATTTGGTCTTTTACTTGCAAAACATGAATTTTATATCGCAATATTTCCTAATTAATAACAAAATTATAACTTTATGAAAATAAAAGAAATAGCTCATAAATCTTGCCTTTTTTCCGATTTTATCACAAAATTAAAAAAAAAATTAAATAAATATTGAATAAAGGCTGTTATTTGAAAAATCAAATCTGGTTCTGTTTTTACTTGGTAGCTAAACTTCATCTAAAAAATTGATTAATGCTCGAAACACGACACAAATTTCTGCCAATCGGTACTCCTATCTCTCTCTTTTCTTAACAAAATATTATGATTTCTTTTTTTTTTCGACTGTTCATTATCGCACATTTTAAGGAATTTATTCAAAAAGGTTAAAACAATATTTTTTATAATATAATTATTTTATACTATTTAGAGGAATTGCCACAGTTTGTTAATTTTACTACAAGTGTCTCAGAAAGTTTAAGTTAATGATGTCACAACAAAGTAAATTTAAAACATTTTATTGCAATTTTTTTTCCTTCATAATACAGGTCATCAGGTTTCAAATCACAAGTTCAGGTAGGGATAATTATGTCCACTTTGTACATTTTGAACACTGTTACTTTTTTTTTTATTTGTTTCTATTTGGAAAAGTGTTGTTTTTAGTACATAGAAAGTGTCTTTGTCGATTAAAGAACACATCTTAAATGTTTTAATTATTATAGCACTTTTTCTTGTTAAATTAAATGGAGGGTTTTTATTACTTTATAAAAAACTCATAATAACAAAATTTGGGATAAATAAAACCACTAGTGGGAAATTATGACCAATATATTTCCTCTTTATACTTGCTTAACACATTTGTCTGGAGGTAATTTAGACCATTAGAACTCTAAACTGACAAATCCGTTTGAAAAAAAAAAAAAATTGGTAGACTTTGTTTCAAATTAATATTTGGATCTCAAAAATGCTTCAAACTAGTGATAAAAAATATCTAAAATGAAAAATACATTATAAGATTTATATCTAAACGTGAGGTTTTTTCTTCTACGTAGTTTTGTTTTCTCTATGGGGGTGTCATGATTATCCCCTGGTCATATTACCCCTACCTGACACTACTATTGTTAGATTAAACATCCAATGCTGAAAAAAAAAAAAAAAAAAAAAAAAAACTAATTGTACAAAAAAAAAAAAAAAAAAAAAAAAAAAAACGTTGATTATACATTGCGTTTGTGCTCTGCATGACTCATAATCTTCATCTTCCTTTTTCTCCATTTCATCATGGGATATAAAATATCTACTAACGTTTCTGCCAAATCGAATAACGTGATAAGAGATATCCCGAGCCATAATCCCATGTATCCGCCAATGTGGCTGAATAGTTCTTCGCTCTACGATTTAAAAGAAAAGAATATGCATATATATAAAAAAAATAAACTATATTTTTAAGTTAATATCACAAAATGTGAGATTTTGGTTGTCAGAGATATTGAAATTATCCATTTATAACAATTCAAAAGTTCACGAGATAAATTTATTTTCTATCAGAAAATAAAGGATTTTCCAAGTAAAATTGCTAAATTTTGAAGAACTTAAATAATACGTTAATTTTTATGTAATTATGCGTTATGTTTGGCATGTGTATGCCAGGATAATGACAATTTCATACTAAAAATATTTTTTACATTTCTTTTGATCTAACATTTTAATTCTGTTTAAAAGATAATGTTTTCGATACAGTAGTTCAAATTCAGTGTAATGATCAATTTTATTTGTTAATTTATAGAATCCAGAAAAATGACATAATAAAAGTCTACCCAATATTTACAAAGAATATAATCACATTATTTTCGAAGAAATATCTAAAATATCTTGCTGGTAGATATGATTTTACTACTTTTGCCTTGAATTATGTCAAAAATAAAAAGGATTACTCTGCAAAACCGCATTTATGCCTGATAAAGAACTAAAATACAGTCCTGGAAAGGACGTTCATTTTCAATGACAATCATATATTTTATTTATGAAAAATTATTTATAAAATACAATTTTTTTTACCTTCCTCATATATTTGTTCCATAAGGTATTAATTATAAGGTATTAATTAAAAATTTAGAAAAATAAAACTAGAAAAAGATATGTATACATCATAGCAGAAAGTACTTTACTTTGCACACATCCCAGCGGACATATCAGGAAAATGACAATCTGAAATTCTAAGGCTTTTAATTGCTTTAATTTTGTTATTAGAAATATAATTCTTTTGAAAATGTTTTATGAATCTTGAGAGTTTTGTGATATTCACGAGTTTATTTAAATACATATGATTATTTCAACAGTAAACAAACTGCACTAGGCGAGATGGAATCGATCGCGATCGATCGAGGAATCGATCGAGGATCGATGGAATCGATCGAGGCGAGATTGTATGAAGACATGAGTCTCAAAATTCGTCTAATAAAAAAAAAATCAAATTTTGAAAAATCTCTGATTGCGTCTTTAGATTTTTATTGTAAAGAAAAATGTTACAATGCCAGAACTATACAATAAATCTTTTTTTTTTTTCAGATTGCAGTGTTTTCTTTATGCAGGTTCACCAATGTTATAGATTGATATAGGAAATTGGATTTTTTTAAATTTTGGATAAGGCGATTTTTGAAACTCACGTCTTCAATATAAACAACCACGCATCGAAGAACGTTACATTTTAGCAGAAAATCTGAAGAAAAAGTTTGACATCACATTAGTTGCGCGCAAAATAATCCTTTGTATGAAGTATGGATCCGAATAGTTGCAAATTAGATACAAGAGGGTGTTCACAAAGGAAAGCTACACAAAATGGAAGTTAAACATTAAAAAAAAATTAGAGAGCGATAGGAATAAGCAAGTTGTCCAATCCATTTATGATGCATTTCTTTTGAATTAGTTTATAATACGTGTATACATATATTTTATGTAAGGGAGAGTGGTGTACCTTGGATATATGTGTACCTCAGACCTATGCTAATTTTACACTGTAAAAAAACGGACGATTTAACGGAAGTATTACTGGTAATCTGGACACCAGTACTATTTACTGTTTTTTAACGGAAATATTTCCGTAAATATTCCGTTTTTATAGAGTTTTCCCCGGAATTTACGGAAATTTTTCCGTTAAAAAACAGTAAATAGTACTGGCATCCAGATTACCAGTAATACTTCCGTTAAATCGTCCGTTTTTTTTTTTTTACAGTGTAGATTTACTTGTTTAGATCATTAAACAACAACATTTAAATATTAAATATTCGCCAACAGAGGTCTCATTTAAGTTCTTGGCATTTGTTTAGAAGCTCAACTAATTGTAAAATTTTTAAAAAAGGAAATTTACCTTTCAAAAGTAAATTTTTCTTAGATATTTCTACGTTATTTTTTTGCTAAAACATATCTAATTTTTTTAAATGAGGATTATTAATAATAAAACTACTACACCATGTGTATTAAATAAAGTTAGGTCTAACCTTAACATCATGATTAATAGTTTTGTTTTTAAGTTTCAAGTGGTGTACCATGAACCTAATAAAAGTGGTGTACCTCGGACTAGGTCCAAGATACACTAGGCATTGTCTAATGCAGGGCTGTCCAACCTTTCACTAGGCAAGGGCACATCTCAGATATTGACAAACAATGAAGGTCGCCATTATTTACATCGCTTAAAACATGCAACAAAATTATCTGATAGTATTTGTGATACACATATGCAAAAAAAAAAAAAAAAAAAAAAAAAAAAAAAAAAAAAAAAAAAAAAGCTGTAAATTATAGTAAATTTTGAATTATATATTTTTCTCTACGGATTTTCGGGTTATCCAAAAACTTATTTCAAGGAGCTGGAAAATTGAATCTCGCATTATAGTAAAATAGATAGATGATCGAAATATAGTTAGGTATTTTTCTTGAGGCAAAAATACTCCCGGATTTATTTTAAAGATTCAAATTTGCCTTTATAAAAAGTAGATAAATAGAGACAGGTATTATAATATGATCTATGTATCGGTAGTTCACAAATAAATAAATAAATAAATAAAAAAATAAAAGAATTTTTATTGATGATAACTATTTTTCACGAATAATAGATTTTTTAAAAATATTGACTAGAATTTCCTAAAATTTCAAGGGTCTGAGGTAAAAATGGCAACCCTTTTAATATTTTATAAAATAACCAATGATCCAGTGAAACAGCATCACGGAACATAACAAACCATTGAACTTTCATTTGCGATGAAAGGAATGTGGGCGCTTATTTTTCTGCTATTTATTTTTTAACATAACAAAAAAGAAATAGCTAACTTTTATCATCATCAAAATTTACACAAAATATTTTATAAATATAAACTGTAAATAAATAAAAAACGCATTAAAACAGGATTAAATTTTCAACCCTTGCAGATGTTTTTAAAACATCTCCCAAGAAAATATCAAGGACTTTCAATAAACATCCTTTAAAAGAGAATTTTCTATTTCAAAATGCTAGAAAAAGGGAATCTTCAAAAGGGCGCCTAGAAAAGATTCAAAGGGCGCCATGGCGCCCGCGGGCACCGCGTTGGACAACCCTGGTCTAATGGATCTGAAAGGTAGCTCAAGAAGTTAACATTTGGAATTGACGTATCTAATTACAATATTGGCAAAAAATAAATATAAGGTACCCTAGGGTAATAACGCCAGGCGGGGTAATAACGCCAAGTGCTTATATTTTGCATAAATATGAAATAATCAGGTAAATGACACCCATGTTCTCTGCGCAGAAGGGTTTTGAGTCATATAAATCGCTAAAAACAGCTTCAAGTTAATTTGTTTCATTTTTAGGTCTTATTATTTTTACAAGCAACTAAAATTAACGCTTGATCTAAAATTTGCAAGATAAGGTTTTTGATCTGAAGACTATATTTTTTTCCAGAAATACTTTGTTTATTACATAAATTTGTAGTGTATTTCATCTACTTTCAAATTGTTGTAGAAGATTTTGGATATCTTCTCTAGATAATTTGTAGTTTAGGATTTACTGCGCAATAACTATCCCGGGGTAATAACGCCAGGGATTGGCGTTATTACCCCGGTTGATTCCCAACAGTGGCCGAACTATATCCGAAGGGGGTTTATATATTAACATGGGACAGCATTATCATCATTGTTGAAATGGTAAGATTAAAGGGGGGGGGGTGCCCAATACTTAAAAATATTCTCTCTATTTTATTTTTTATTATATTATTATTATTTATTTTTACTAGTGTAAAAAATAATTTTTAACTCTTGTAAATAAAACTATATCAAAATGTTTTCGAGATTCAAATTCGAACATCTTCAAAATCAGGTTTCTATTAAATTTCCACTGGATTGTTCAATTGAGTTCGAAATTTTAACTTTCCGCTTTCTCAGAATTCGGTTTTTGAAAACTTTATAAATTTAACCTTTAACTGGTGTGACAGAAATTGTAAAGTATGAATGTGATGCGGTTTGTGAGACCACAAAATTGAAAGATGAATAAAAGGCGGGAATAACTCATAGGATTGTGTTTTTGTACTAAACTTTTTATACAAGAGTATTATACTTAATATTCACCTATTTAGTCTTTGGTGATAGTACTAAAATTCCAAATGAAACAAAATTTCGGTACCGTTTGCAGTTAAACTGAAAATTACAAGTTAAACTAAAAAATTAAAAGAAAAATAGTGGTCTACGAGACCGGTAACATTAGTTAAAGGTTAAAATGCGATCCATGATTAAAAATCATCGAATACTGTTCCTGCTCTAAACTTTTTGTACAGAATTAATTCTAATTAAATTTAATCTATTCAAATATTTCTAATAATATTACGAGAACTCCAAACGAAAGAGAATTTCAGTTGTAACTATAGTTAAACTGGAAAATACAAGTTAAACGATATTTTTTGAGGGGGGGGGGAGGGGGTACAGTGTTCAGTCAGATTGCTAACAGCAGTTAAAGGTTAATTTTGTTGCTAATATAGAGATAATGATGTATAACCATATGAATTATGTATAAAATTGAATAAGAGGTCTCTTTGAGATAATATTTTTTATTCAAAAATTTTATTCAATTTATTAAAAATTTATTAAAGCATGCTCTTTAAAACGTCGACAATTTAACTGTAAGTTTGAAGAATCCGCTTTAGTGTAGAGTTATGGATTAAAAACTATTTACTAGATTACTATAATAGTATTAACCCTTAACTGCTGTGACAAAAATTGTCGCATAACTTACTGTGAGCGGCCTGTCAGACCGCTTAATCTAACGATGAATAAAATGTTAAATTAACTTTTAGAATATTATTTTTTATTGAACTTTATATACAGGACTATTATATATAAAATTCAGCTATTCAAAAGTTTCTAGAGATAGTAATAGGACTCCAAATGAAACAACATTTTCCCGGTATCTATAGTTAAACTAAAAATTGCAAGTTAAACTCTGAAACTTGAAAAACTCAGTGGTATGTGAGACGCTAACAGCAGTTAAGGTTTAACAAAAATATTTATTACATATAACTCTAGTTATTATAAAACTTCACATGATTAAAATATTACATTAAGAATGGTTAAAACCATGCAATGTTTCTTATAATCATATTTAAGCGGGACTTTTTAAGCAAAGAGAGACACAGGGTGTTATATTCTGTTGAAGCTCCTCCTCACTCCATTTTCTTTCACTTTCACAAAAAAAATCAATATTTTCTATCACATAGAATGCATACATGGGAATATAAATACTGATTCAAATAATCCGTGCAATGTTTCTAATAATTCTATTTAAATGGTTATTTTTAAGCAAAACGTAGCTTAGAATCTGATATTCTTTTACCTCCTCCCACCGCCACCACCACAGCTTTCTTTTTCTTTCAGAGTCACAAAAAAATTGTACATTTTCAATAGCTTAGATTGCAATTTGTCAATTTCTAGAGCTGTAGAGTTTGTATTTTTAGAATTGGCCATGCCATTATTTCATCTTATTTTATAGCTTTGTTTGCATGGCGTTATTACCCATATAGGTGGGTATTAACGCCAAATAGCATTGGTCAAGAAAAAACGCCATTACATTTTATGAATACACATCTGTTAAATTATTTTATTTTATATAGATAGTCAATGAGTTGCTGTATCAGATCCTATATTTGTTTGAAAAATACGATTTAAAACTAAGCCGTGAAAATTGGTCAAACCTTAACGTGGCGTTATTACCCCAGGGTACCTTAATTACTAATATAAATAAGTCTTAATGTTTTTAGTGATTATAGTAAGTGTAATTGTTCTGAAGTTTCATTCTATTTAAATTTCCTTACTTTTAGGACCTAATAAACAATGAAACATATCAAAAATTTATATACGTAGCTTCTTGATTAATAAACGTTGAATTTGTTCACTAAAATCTTTTTTTTTTTTTTACATTCTTAGTAATGGGACAAAGGTACACCACTAGTGGTGTATTTCGGCCCTACTTTTATTTTATTTTTAATTCAAAATTTTACATGGAAATTATTTATATAAAAATTTAAGACAAACACATGTAGTGTATAACCTCATAAAGTTTTATAAAATCTTTTCTTTTTTTTTAGTTTCGACATTTTATTAAAAAATTAAAAATAAAAAGGTCAAAATAGGTCCGAGGTACACCACCTTCCCCTATATTTTTATATTTTTATTATATATTTTAAATTTGGACGAAACTCTAGTAAAAGTTGTTGTGGTTATGATTGTTTTAGTGTTCATACACATTAAAAGCCAGAATTTTGCAGTATTAGAAGTTTTTCTGTTTTAAATGACTCGCGCAAAAGTCGATTGCCCCCCCCCCCCCCAGAGTTGTTTGATTGCCGAAAATTATCAGAAAATCCTTGACGTACATACGAATACATACTGTACCCTTTAAATCTGTTAATCACACGTACTTTCTGCGATTGGATGTTCAGCAGTAACATCAAAATTAGGAGGTAGTCACATAAAAGGTATTCAGCTATTTTGAAACAGAGAAAGATATTTTAAAAACCACGAGATAAAAAAAGCACAATCAAATCTGTTAACTAAAATGCACTAATTACAATATGTATTAGGACACTTATGCAAATTCCGATATATGCGGCCCTGATATATGTCATGCTCTCCACCGTTGTAGGAAAGAACATTGACACCAGTCGCATGCAAGGTACCACTAAATACAGAGTTGCCCTGATTTAGAGAAAAATGTATTAATGGATACTACAGAAATAGCCAATACTTAAGGGATATATCTAGCCAGGTGAAGTACCCAAAATTGACTGTGCTTATGTGATTTGGAAATGAAAGGTGAGCGGTGATTTTCGGAATATGCCCAGAGTCTGCAGACCCACGAAACCAGGAGATAGAGACCGAAGGGTGCTTGCTGTCAGCAAAAATTCGAAAGAGTCAAATCAATGGGACACATATGCCAAGAGTTTCAACAGGAATTCAGGTATGTGATAATTTCGGTGAATATCATCCGTAACAAAACTCATCTGTTCGGTTTTCATGTTCGCATTACCACCCATAAATGGTTGATTACTAAATCCAATTGTCCTTCTCGGTTAAGGTGATGCCAAGTACGTTAGTAGCCCGGTGTACAGCAGCGAAAAGGGATTCTCTGAAGTAGTAAATAAAGGTTTACCCTCTACCGTTGGATATTAGATTCTGGGCATGGCCCTTGCCTAAAACGCCTCCAACTAGAATGCATTGTGCTCAAAGTGAAGTTCGGAGGAAGGAGAATTATGGTCTGGAGATGTTTCGTTCAGGACCCTTGGTTTCATTCATTAAAAACTCAAAACCTCTAACTATTGAACCATTAAAAATGATTTTTTTTTCTTTTAATAATTTATAACAGCATCAGTTTTTTTCAGTTAAATGGAGAAAATTTATTGCATTATTTAGTATTTTAACAAATTATGTTATATGTGTTATTATTTCAACACAATCAAACTGCTTGGTAAAGTTATCATACGAATTAAATATTTCTAACTAAGCAAAAAAAAAAAAAAAAAAAGTCCAGACCGAGATTCCAACCCGGATCTTTGGCTTATAGGGACAATGCTTTACTGATTAAGTTAACTGGCCGACAACCAGCGAGCGAGCATATATCGCTCACCTTATTGACAATAACGTATGGTCTGTCATTTAGACAGCTCAACAGAATAAAACGCAGGTGAAGGTAACTCCTCTAGTAAAATTCCACATGAAAATGTGTAAGTAGATAAGTTGTTATTTTAACACAATCAGACTGATTGGTAAAGTTATCATACGAATTGAATTTTTCTAACTGATTGAAAAAATCTGTTGAGCTGTTTAAATATATAATCCTAATTATTACTACGCTTTCTTTTTATTTAAATGGAGTAAATGCGGCAGTAATTGTGAAACTACGAATCATAAAATCTGCAGAAAATAAAAAGGAGCGAGTTTAACACTTTAGCTTTGATTGTTAAAAAATTTATTTAACATTGAAAAAACCGCATTTTTAAATTTTATAGTCGCAAGTAAGATGTACTTCAAAATAACTTGTAAAAGTTCATTTCGAAAAAAAATCATTTTTCTATTTTGATTTGTTTGTGAATTATTGTCTTCTTAAATGCTTGCTTTTTTTTTACCACACGCTTTACATGTTTTTTAGCAGTAGTTTTCAATTTGCGAATCCAAATTTTTATTTTTATACATAAAAAGAAGTGCTCAGTTACTGGTGTAATCTTATTCTCTAATCAATACTGGAAATAGTTATTTATATTGGGAGTACATATTTGTGAAAAATGTAATATTACATGAAGGTGTCTTTAGAGCAGAAAGAAAATCTTCCACAAATTACTTGCATCAATTCAAATAGCCCATTATACACTGCTCAAAACAATTGAAGGATATTTGAAGTTTTATATAAAATAAAGATATAAACGAAATTTTTTTTGCCGAAAATAGAAGAAGAGAATCACAAATGCAAATTTTTCTGGTTTTCAAACTGTGGAGTATGCAAATTTTGAGTTCGACGTCAAAAACGTCGCTTCAGCGGCAGCGAATGAAATTTGACTTTCAACTGGATAAAAGAGAATGAAGACAAGGATGATCGGCATTCTGTGATTGCTTTGTTTCGATGAGTACGATGTCTCAGCGAAGTCATTTGACAGATTCAGAAGCTTGGAGAATTGTTGGTAGGTTAGAAGGGGGCCAAACTCAAGCCGAAGTAGCGCAAACCATTGGAGTGTCACAAAGTGTCATTTCCAGGATCTGGAACCGTTTTTTGGAAAGTGGATGTGCAGGCCGAAGACCAGGGCAAGGTCGTAGACAGGCAACAACGCCCAATGAAGATCGGTATTTAGCGTTAACAGCTCGGAGACTCCGAAACATGAACGCTACTCTTCTCCATCAACACCTTCTCTCGGCTATAGGCACCAAGATTTCAACTCAGACTGTCCGAAACTGGCTCCATGCTGTAGGTCTGTATGCTCACCGACCGATGGTATGTGTTAGATTAACATCAAGGCATCGTCGCGACCGCAGGGAGTGGGCAACCGAGCATGTCAACTGGAGGAGAAATGAATGGAGCAATATTCTGTTTTCTGACGAGTCCCGTTTTTCTGTGCATCCGGATAATAAGCGTATTTTCATCTGGAGGGATCGTGGCAGTAGGAATAATCCTGCGTTCGTGCACGAAAGTGTCAGATTTGGCGGTGGAGGAGTGTTGGTGTATGGTGGCATCTCCATTGACGGGAGCACTGACTTCTACATCATTCGAGATGGAGCTCTGACTGGTCGTCGATATAGGGATGAGATCCTCAGACCTATTGTAGTCCCTTACGCTGCAGCAATCGGAGATAACTTCATTTTAATGGACGATAACTACAGGCCACATCGTGCAAACCTGGTGGAGGATTTCCTTTTCGAGGAAGGAATCGTTCGAATGGAATGGCCAGCGTGTTCTCCAGACATGAATCCAATCGAGCACGTTTGGGACGCTCTAGGAAGACGAGTTTCCGGCCGCCAACAACCCCCACAAACTTTCCAAGAACTGGAAAGAGCTCTTCTGGAAGAGTGGGGCAGAATACCCCAACTCGTCATTAATAGCCTCATTGAGTCCATGCCTCAAAGGTGATCAACGTCGCTGGCCGCCCGTGGAAACCATACCCCCTACTGAAAATGATTTTCTTTGAAGAAAACACCTTTTCTTATTCTTTTTTTCTCATATGCACAAATTGTGTTTTTTTCCTTTTGCACACAAATGCGCAATAAAATGCATTTTTTCTGCCAAACATGTGTAATTTATTCTCATATAACCTACTATGTCTGTCGACCATGTGTCAATCTGCTAAAAAGTTTCCCAGATACAAAATCCACCTAAAACTGCAATATCCTTTAATTGTTTTGAGCAGTGTATTTTGATCGAATAAAGAAAAAAAAAACATGTGGAAAGTCAATATTTGGTAAAGCCATCATGTGTTTCAATAAGTTTCCTATAGACATAGCACTGAATCTAGCAAGTTTTGAATAACTATCTGATCCTTGTTGATTACTTTTATCTGAAACTGAAGTACGTTTATATCAGCTACAAGAAGAGCGTCATGAACGATACATCGATTCTTACAATAACACACATGTTCAAAAGGTAATATATCCGATAAATGCACAAGCTAAGGATGAAACTGTATCAGCTGTACTGAATAAGAGTTTAGGCCATCCCTAGAAATAGGTGGATAATCATCACCCTATTAAAATGCAACTTCAGAAATGCATTGAAACGAGATATGCCTTTTCACCATAGATCCTCTACCGCTTGCTTCTGAAATGATACAAATGTTTTAGAAATTTGAATTATCCATCATGCTAGATTTTTGAAAATTTTGGATTTCTGAAACAATATTAAAAGTACTTCTGATATTCTCAAAATTTGAAATTTTCTATGTGATAAGAAGTAATTCTAAAAGCACTTAAAACTTTTTCTCCTGAATACTTTTCCTTTTCAACCCTTTGGGAAGTCACTTTTTGTATAAATTTGTAGTAAATAGTCACATATATCTATGTGTAAGTGGTAGGCAAAATACAGGGCTGTACAAAAGAATTAAAGTATGCAGCCGTTTATTGGGTATAAATTTCGGAAAATCAATTTTCAATCTGTTAGTGATTTAACTTTTTTCCTTCAAATGAGGGACATTTCCCATGAGTTACCGACATTGAATGACAATCAGTTTAGTTTTATTTGAAAAAAAAAAAAAAAAAAGAGAGAGTCTAAACTGGAAATTTTTTATTATAGTGCGGTAATATTGTTCCGTTTTTGATTTTATGAATAATAGCGCCTTTCAAATTTTGCCATTAGATAAGGTGCACCCAAGTTTACTGAAAATTAGAAACTATAATATAACCATGATGATTGACTAATGTGGGTTCTTATAAAAATATCAAACAAAACTGTAATTTAAACAACAACAAAATACTCATATTAAAAGTTGATTTCATATTCATTTGACTTTTTTGAATCAAAGGAAGCAATACAATAGACTATGCTTTTCGGAAAAAGTATAATTTATTTTATAATTATGGCTGAAATTGCTTGAAAAATTGTTACTTTTGAAAAATGTTAACTCTTTAAAAAAAATTGATGTTTATTTGATTGATTGAAATTCGTTGAAATTGATATTAATTTGATTTGATTGATTTTAATTTTTGTGTAAAAAAAATGAGGAAATAGTGACTTGAAAAGGTGACTTGAAAAGGTGACTTTCAAGTAAGACGCCGCTGTAACTTTTTTAAAACTTTAATTGATTTTTTTAAAATAAATTATTTTACAAATTTATATTTAAAGATCTGTATCTGTTTTGTGAAAATATAAAAATACTATATCTAAATAAAAAAAAATGATAACTATATGGGATTTGTTATAAATTAGATTATTAAATCACATACAAGCAAAGAATACATCGAATTATAAAAAATTTGAATTACGAAAAGTAATTGAAAATTCTTTCTCTTCGAATGAATACTACAAAGGTACTTCAAGATATTTAAAGATTAAATTAACCCTTTCAATGTCTGGTATATTGTTAATAATACATATATTTTTATAGAATATTAATTTTGTTATTTTTTACATATAGAAATGATAGTGTAGGTCTATGCTTTTCTTATTGTGAATTCATTTATGTTTTGACATTCAGTAATAACAATAATATCAGTTTACTTAATTCTCTTTGCATTGTTGGCGATTCCTTTTTTCATACACATTTTCACTCCTTAAATTAAAAATATTGGCAGTTTTTCTGAACGAATCATGTGTTATGAAACACAAAAAACATTAGAAAGTTGCAATATTTGTTAAACCTTGTTGTAATGCAATATTCTCCAAACGTCTCCAAAAACTCTTCCTTAGCCTATTATCATATAAATGTGAATTAAATAGTGCACCAAATAAGTTTATTCGTTGTATTTCAGAATACGAGATAATCTTTAAGCATCAGAAAGTCTATTTGGATTGCTACGATTAACATTATTAAAGTAATAATAATTTTTTTTCTCAAAATGGAAAAAATGAGACCCGAAAGGGATAAACTAACCAGACACAGGTAAAGTTATTTAAGATTACTAAAAATTGATTCTGTTATAGCGTAGCTGTTCCACTTACCTTTCGTTGATTTTAAATCGTCAGTTTCTGTTACTACTGGTAACAACGAAAAAAACTTCAGAGGTTCACAAAGCTTAAATTTATTATGAAGTTCATTTATTTATGTTTTTATATTTTATGCTGGCATGATATGGTTTTAAATTGCATAGCCAATAGCACAATTATCCAGGAAAATAACAAAAAAATATTCCGGTAGTTTTAATCTCTTTATTTCTGAAACGAAATCCTTAATCATGAATGTCTGCATTTTGAAGTTAATGATAACAAAGATAAATCATTAGATTCAGAAATTAAATAATGTGTTATTTTCTCTTTCGTAACTAATTTAAGCCACAGATGCAAAATACAAATTTACCTAGATATTTCCCAATATCCCCTCTGATATTCCCCGGGTGTATAATTATATCAATTGATCGGTTCGTAAAAGTAATCAAACCTATTTAACTGAAATTATCCATTAAAAAGGATTCTTCTGACTGTCTGCAGCACGCAATCATTTATTCAGCATAAGTGTAATTAATTAAGTTAATTTATTCTTTTTGATCTCAGGTCTTTTAGTTACAAAATGTTGACTCTTTATGAAGTAAATTTCAAGTATTTTTATGAATAAAGAAAACATTAAATGAAATAAAATAAACGCTCAAGTACATATACATTTAATGTCTGCATTTAAAAACCTATTTGCTAAAAATTTCAAATTGCTAACAATAGATTTTGGTATAGCATTGTTTTTCACTTACCTTTCGTTGATTGTAAATCGTCAGTTTCTGTTACTATTGCTAATAACGAAAAAACTTCAGGGGTTCACAAAGCTTAAATTTATTCCGAAGTTTATTTATTTATTTATATTTTTTTACATAATGATTATTTACATGATAATTTATAATATGCTGGCGAGATATGGTTTTAAATTACATAGCCAATAGCACAATTTTCGACGAAAATAACAAAAAACTGCTCAGATTGTTTTAATCTCTTTATTTCTAAATCGAATATATTATTGATGTATGTCTGCAATTTGAAGCTAATGATAGCAAAGATAAATCATTAGATTCAGAAATTAAATAATATGTTATTTTCTCTGTCGCAACTAATTTAAGCCACAGATGCAAAATACAGATTTACCTAGATATTTCCCAATATCCTGCCATGTATCCCCCGGGTCTATAATTATATCATTTGATCGGTTCGTAAAAGTAATCAAACTTATTTAACTGAAATTATCCATTAAAAAAGGATTCTTCTGATTGTCTGCAGCACGCAATCATTTGATCAGCATAAGTGTAATTAACTGTTCTTTTTTTTTTTTTTTTTTTTTTTTTTTTATCTCATATTTTTTAGTTACAGAATGTTGACTCTCTATGAAGTAAATTTCAGGTATTTATTACGAATAGAGGCAAAATTAAATGAAATAAAATAAACATTTCAAAAATAATGGTCAAGTGGGAGTATTATTCGCGCTCAGAAGGTTCCGTACAATAAATATATGAATTATTAACTGTACTATTAAAAAATATTGTTGCTAAAAGAATAAAAAGAATTTATAAAAAACTATAAAAAGTAGAGTGGGTATAGCTGTGTATATTATTTAAGTATGAATGTGTATAAAATAAAAAATCAAACAGAAATTGTGCTTAAATAGTATCAAATATTAGTATTCTGTATAATTCTCTTTTTAGTGTTACCATAATGGGTTTCATGAGAAATATTGAACACGTGTGTCTATCTGACAATAAAATTAGAACATATTTGAACTTCATTTGGCATTTAACAAAGCTAAATTCAGCGTAATATATATATTTTTCTTTTTATAGTGTACAAATTAGCCCGAAGCTACCGAGAATTAACCAAAACGCAACAGAAACAGTCCGAAGACCATACCTCTGTACTCTCTCATACTACTTGGAACTAAGCGTCACTTCTCGAGAAGTCGGGACTAAATTTTTGGGTACTGAAAGTACAAAATATACGAGAGGTACCCTGCCTAGAACAACTCCGTAATAGAGGATTGTATAACAAATAAAGTGGAACAATAATTCCTTCAAGCAAAAAAGGCTACAAGGATGTCAATTGTCTCTCAGCGTTATGCTTCGAGAGGGTTTCATAGTTTATTCAGGTGAAAAATGTCTAAATAAATAATTTAAAAAACGTATGTAAACGCATTTGAAAACGTCATGTCTGACATAACTATGAGTAGAAGGAAATTTACGATTTTTTTGTGCATCACTGTATATGATTTATAGATTTGTATATTAGATAATATGATAAAATTTAGTTCACTTAAACTCATACCACAGTTAAAAATGTTCATTCAGAAACTTTCGTCAATAAACGGAAATGTACGTGAGAACTTTGGTGCAGTCTTGTATGTGATCTGAATAACTTATGCACACTAAGTAATATTTAAAAAAAAAATGGTTACATTTCACTAACGACAACTCAAAATCACATTCCAGCAATTGTTGTTTTTAGGCTTTAATAGTTCAGTTTTTGCACATAGTTACTTCTGTATTCAAATTCATTTTTGTGTGAAAAAAGAATTTGGGTTGCATTTGAATTCGGATTCGATTTAAATTTGTATATGATTTGTGGTACGTTAAATTTAGTGTACACCGCACCACAATCCAACAATTATTGTTTAATAGATCAGTTATTACTCAATTACTTCCGTATCCAAATTCTTTTTTGTGTGAAAGAAGAATTTAGATTGGATTTGGATTTAAGCCGTGGTATGTGTTACATTTCACGAACCACAATTCAAAATGGCATTTGAGAAATTATTGTTTATAGTCTTTCGTAATTCAATTATTGAGTAATTATTGTTCAATTTCTTCTGTATCCAAATTATTTTTTGTGCCAATAAACGAAAAATTATATGCACAGAAGATTCTACTCTATGCGTATTTCAGTACACTTGAGTTATAGGTGTAAATTTCAATAAGTTTAATATAGTGTAATATCATTCAAACATGCCTCAAACGAGTTTCTCCCCCCTCCCCATAGACCGTTATGTATCGGAATTTGTTAGAATGTCCCTGTAAAAGAGCACTTCACGCTACACAATATACCAACCTGTTATTGTAAACCCCAACAACAAATGATGACCTCAGAAGCCAAGGGGTACAAGTGACAAAAATTTTATTATGAATTATAATAAAAGAATTAATGAAGATAACATCAAAGGTAATTGATGTTAAATTTGAGCATTAATAATAATTGGCTGAATTGAAATAGAAAACTGCCCACTTCTTTAATTGCGTTCTTTGTATTCTTATTTGAATAAATGTGAAAAAAGCAGAGCACATTTTTATTTAAATTTATAATTAATCAATATTAATTATTATTCGGCAAAAGTGGTTGATATCTAGAACACAGCACATAATTGAAAAATCATTTATATTTCATTATCTGAACAGAAAAAAAGCATATTTCCAGGTCGTCAGTGCACTTAGTTCAATTTTTTCATTTTTGCCATTCATACCACTTAACTTCTGGTGTCCTCATATATAAATTTTCGCGGAAATCTGACTTTATTGACGCAAATTTGAGCACGGACAGGCAAGCAAACGTAATATATAAACGCTTTTCTGATATATAGGGAATTTTAAAAAAGATGCCTTTAGATCTTTCTTTTATTAAATATTGGTGATCTTTAAAAAATGCACCTATATTTTATTTCTTTAATTCTATTATCATAATTTGCTGCTTCGAGACAATGTAACACGGTACTCCTACAATTTCCTTATAATTTCACGGTTCACTTACCAGTAATATAAACATTAAGATTAAATCTCGTAAGACCTTCATCCTTTTAGAAGTGAACAATGAAATCTTATTAATGAAAATCTGCGATATAAAATACAAAGCAGACATTAAATTTACAGTTTTAGTATCAGTAATAAACAGTCAGAATGATAAAATTTAAAATGACTATAGCTCTCTGTTTATCTTCTTGAACTTGAAATTCTGTTTTCTTAACACTGGAACCGCCGGAAAATGTATCCAAGTGTTCTAAAAATATTACGTATCAGTTTTTTTTTTGTACAACTTTTTATTTTATTTATATAACTTATTTCGAACTGTGTAGGGGGAACTGAGTCACATTGATACATGGGGAACATTGATACACCTCTTGACTGTTCACATGGTCATTACAGGAAGTTTCACAACAGCTCCAAAAGGTGATGCTAGTGCCCTCAACTACACACAGAAAGTCTTGGGATGATTCAGAAGTTTGATGAAATGGGACAGGTGATTTATTGTTTTTGTAGGTCAAAAGTAAATTTGAGTTTACAATTGAAATGGTATTATACAACTGTTCCCGTATTTTCAACCGAAAAGAATACTCTCCCTGGCAAATAAAGCTACTCTTTATCAGTTCTTCATTCTTTATTGTCAGGTAAATTATGAAGTGTTGGATTTGAGTCTCATTTTATTCAAAATGGCTGTATGGGGCACATTGATTCATTCTATGTCGGGGCACATTGATACAACCTAGATTCTTTTCTAGTTCATTTTTTCATTACCTTTTATTATTTTTTTTACCATACATTCCTTAATAATAGTCTTTATTGAAGTGAAATAGCTCTAATATTATAATTAGAACATTTTATAGTATTTTTGCAAAGAGGAGACTTATGAATTTTCCCAACATCTAGTGCTACTATTACTAACAAAGGAAAAGGACAGCAGTTTGTCAAATCTCGAATTTATATCGATTCTCCAGAGAACAAAGTATTTTCAAGGTGAAAAATGTTAAGTAAGAGAAACAATCTCCAGAACAGAAATGGTAATTATATTATATGGTGAATTTTAAAGATAATTATCCTTTATTTTCGTTTTTATAAACAGAAAACCTGGTAACTTTTTTATCTTTCCTAAGAAAGATGATAATGCTGGGGTTAAATTGCCAGATATGACAATGTTACCTCAGCCAGCAATCAGACAAAGAACAGCCAGATCATCAGGTCATTACACATTTCATTTTGATTGCTTTAATATTGCTTACAAATAAATTGTGGGTGATTTGAATTTCTATAAATAAATATAAAATGGTTTGCTAACTATTTTTCTATGAAAAATATGCGTTGGTGTTATTTTGTCTCCACTTCTCCCAGACGTATCAAAGTGCTCCATGAGGTGTATCAATCTGCCCCACGGATGGGGCACTTTGATACAAATGACTTTTTTTGATTTTTTGAAAATTACATGCAAAAATAATATATAAAACAACGATTGTACATTTTTATAACACACTACACAAGTTTTGCTGACACCACATAGAAAAATAACTTGAATTCTCTGCTTTCTGGACAGCAAAAAAATTCATAGAAAAAAACTGTATCAATGTGCCCCAGTTCCCCCTATATATTGAACTTATTTTAAAAATACATTACTGGCTCGAATAGAAATATTTTTACTTGACAGCGGTCAAAATGACCTCTACGTCGGTTCAAGTGTTAATCGTTTGAGTCCCAGAAGGTTTTGTAAAAACATTTTCAAAAAAAATCTCAAACAACGCGGTTGCGCTTCTGTTATTTTTTGTTAAAACGACTGAAGCAGCGCATTTTATGCCGAAAAGACAGAAGCAGCACAATAGCCTTCTTTTATTTTATGTCGATAAATCTCAAGCGGCAAGATAACACTTTTTCTATTTTATGTCGATAAGTCCCAATCGGCGCACCATCAGTGGTCCAAACCCTCGAAATGTGCTGGGATTTTTCGACATGAAAGCTGAAAAGTGCGATCGTGCTGCTTGGGATTCATGCGGTTAATGAAAGATACTGTCACACAAAAGGAAATTATTCTTCAAAATTAACGAATCTCTAAATCAAAATTGAATCTCTGAATCAAAATTAATCTTGAATCATTGAAGCAAGGTCAGAATTTATTGCAAGGTTTATTTTGAAGCAAGGTCAGCGCATTGATATATAAATGGTCATTCATTGTTCATTTCTTAAAAAATGGACATAGACAATCATATGTTTATGAAATGATGTTTATAAGATGCAATATGTCTAAAAAAATGCCTATAAAATAATGATAACTAGTATTCATTCTAAACAAACTTTAAAAGTAATATTCCGAATTACGAAAGTAATGTTGAAAAAAATTATGAATTGCAACCTACAATTTTTTTTATGGCTTTAGATTTATTCAATCCTGCTTTATGGAATTCCAAAATTTCAATTTTTTCTTCCAAATATTTTTTAAATTATGATTAAAAAACGTCAAAATGACAGCTTAAGGGGGCGTCTACAATGGAAGTGACTAAATATTTAGAAACTTCTTATACTATCCTATAATCTAACAGTTTTTAATAACTGTTTGAGCGGCGCCCAAGATCTGTTGATCATGAAGAGGACTAACTCGGACAGCAATCGTGTAGCGAACTTCAATTTTGGATACAGCTCCTAAAATAGGCTCATTTTCAAATAATTGATTTCTCGGAAACTTATCTTACGAATTGCATGAAAATTTGTTTTTAGGCTAAATGAAAGATGTAGGGTTCATTTATGCTGTCACATTTACGTACTGCTATTGAAAAAACAAAACAAAATTAGGGTTCGTTTTAACATGTAGATGATCCCCTAGACAAATTTCACACATATTATTTAAAAGCAGACTTTATTTTCAATCGCTCGGTACCGGTAACCTTTTTCTTCAATAATTTGTTAAGGACTTCGTAATGAGTGTTTACTTTTATTTCCATGACTATACAACCTACTTTTTAATCATCTTGTAGTGTCACTCAATGATAAATAACGATTTTAATATTTTTGAAATAGTGTAATAACAATAAAATACACCGAAACGTATTTTTCAAAAAACCAGATTGTAACGAAGTACTTTTGAGTGTCCCTGTAAAGTAACTATAAACGAAGTACTCAACATTTTCAGTACAGAACGTGCAGTAATAAACCCCAACAAAGTATATTAATAATACGACAATCCCAGTACATTTACGCGAGTTAGATCTTGGACAGATGGCAGACAGACGGGCAAACAAAATGTATAAACATTTTTGAACTGTATTGCAGAATGTTAAAAACAACCACTAGAGCTATATAAATTGACTTTTCTTATAAATTAATTTTAAAATTTCATAAAAGATTAAAGCATGTGCAAAAAAAGTGATTTTAAAAATTAACACGTTGAGTACCACGATGACTGACTCTGAACTTTCCATTATACCAATACAGTCACCGAATTGGCTAAAAAAACTAAATTGTTTTTAGTAATTATTAAGAAAGTATAATTCTGTAATAAATAAAAGCTAAGTAAATTTTAAATAAATTAGTTATTAAATTAGCAGTTCAGTAATTACTCAAAACAACATAAATTGTTTAGTGCTATATAATATTTTAGACTGTCAGTCATCGATGACTGACGCGGTCAAAACGGAAAGTTCAGTGTCGATCACCGGTGATTGATGTGGCACTCAACGGGTTCACTAAAGTGTGTAAAAATTATTATTGCTGTTGAATGTTTTAAAACACATAAAGCATTTTGAAATATTGATTTATAATTTAGCATTCGTATCAAAGATTAGGCAAGGGGAGGGGTGTATTTTAAATTTGTATTTATTACTTCAACATGTTTATATAAAAATGCTTAATTTAATTCACTGAAAAAAGCCGCAGCAGATATTCCAGACAATGTCCTTAAAAAGACAAACTTCATACTTATATAACGGACTTTGCCATTACATTAAAGGTTTTTGCCCGTAAAACACAAAAATTTACGGAAATTGACCGTTTATGTGAAAAAGTGACATCTTTCGTAAATTTACTGGATAATTCACGTTAAAGTACCGTAAATAAAAAAATTTACAGTTTTTATTATATTATAATTTTTAAATCCTCGATATATCCAGCGAAAGAAGCAAATTTTAATGCAAACTATGTTTGTCCGTTTGAAGCTTCTTTTTGTAAAACTACTTTTTTTTTTTTCATGAATTAAAAGTATTTGCGTTATTTTCGAAAACTTATATATAGTTTATAACTTGTTAAAATATAATAAAGGAGTGGTAAATATGAATAAAAAAGGCTAGTCATTTCGCAATTGAAGCTTTGAAGCTTTTTGTATCCGGCAAAGCTTATTTTTGGAAAATAACCTTTTTAAAAAAAAAAAAAAAAAAATTAAAAATATTTGCAATGTTTTCACAGTTTCCGCAACTCATGTGAAAATGTTTGATTTTCAGCGAGAACGGATTTTGTTTCTTATTACACACCCGATTTTATCAGTCGATAATACTGAAACTACTCTCTCGATTATGTACTTGACATTATCTAACGCTCATCAGTCTCATCTTGAGATAGAGGTCTCAATGTTTATAAATAAACAGTCAAATTCTTCTTCCAGACTGAATATTCTGGCAACCCTCGTTTCAATGTTTCTTAAAATTCGGAAGATCAGTTTTATTCAGTGCAGTTATTAAGTGCCACTGGGACTAATAATTATGATCAGCTGAAAAAATGTCGGGATTATACCTATATTTATTTCTGCCTTTGACAGTGCTGGTTGACGGAATAGGCGGTAAGTGCAAGCATTTTTTTTTCCCTTTATCTTATTTGAGATTTCGGTGGAAAGGTTTTTAGATTGTACAGGAGGCAGCAGATTTGTGAAGTGGAAACCTCTACAAACTAGAAAGGTTTTGTTTTATGTATCTGTAATTCGTGATACGGAAATTTATGATTTATAGTCGTACTTAGTAAATGCAAATTTATAAGATTTATCCTTTATCGCAGTTTTATGTACTCACTACGATTTAATTTCTTTGTCCTAATATTCTACGATTTTATTTTTCTTAGAACATAAAATTCAAGCTGCCATTTTCTGACATATTTTTTTTTATTGTATTCATTTTTGTTCGCCAGTGAATTAACCAGACAAGTGACCTTCTAAGAAGCCATGTAATCGAAATAATAATTATTATTATTAGGTATGTTCATAATTAGGTAAATATGTAGCACCTATAGTCGCTGTTCAGCCTATCCATTCGTCTGTTAGTCTATCTGTTTGCATTTAACAGAGCAAAAACTGCCCAACCGAATCTTTTGAAATTGAAAATATATATTCATTGCATGATTTTGTCGTATCATTTTGAATTTTATAAAAATACGATGTATAGTTTGATTACAGGGACAAGCAAAACTATTCTGGTTCATAAAAGCCAATGGGAAAAAAATGTTTTAAGAGCATTTTAAAGATGGTTATAATCTTTCGACAATAATAAATTATGTGTGATATATGTATATATAATAAAATATACATTCTGTACAATCTATGGTGCAAAGAATATTTGTTATTCATTTACAGGGCCACACAAAAGTATTCCTTTACATAATGGTATAAGGGAAGCATTGTTTGGGGAGTATTTTTATCATATTAATGTATTTCTCATTATATAAAATTGATATACGTTTAATTGTTTCTTCAAATTCGGATGATCAGTTTATTCAGTGCGATTGTTAAGTGCTTTGACTGGAATTAATAATTATGATCAACTAAAAAAATGTCGGGATTATACTTATATTTATTTCTGCTTTTGACAATGTTGGTTGACAGAATAGGCGGTAAGTGGCATTATTTTTCCTTATCTTGTTTGAGATTACGGTCTAAAGGTCTTCGATTTCACAGAAACAGCAGATTTTTGAGGACTATATCTCTATATTGTAGAAGGGTTTTGTGTTGTGTATTTGTACTTCACAATACGAAAATTTATATTCTATAGTCGTATTTAGTAAATGTAACTTTATAAAACTTGCTATTTATCACGCCTGTATTCACTACGATTTAATTAGTTTGCCCTATTACTGCACGATTTTGTTTGCTTAGAACATAAAATCAAAGTTGCTATTTTCTGACATACATTTATATATATATATATATTATTCCTTTTTGTTCGCCAATGCATTAAACAGACAAGTAACCTTCTAAAGAACCATGTAATCGAACTGGTTATATTATTATTATTATTATTATTATTATTATTATTATTATTACTTTCGTGTTCTTTACACGAACGCATCTGTCTGAGAATACATGTAAATCCTGGCACATGCTGTGTGAGCCCGTAAAAGCAGCTTTTTCAAAAAATGGCTGTCAAAGTTGATGTTCTCAAAGCGATTTCTAGATACTATAGCACTAGAAAGAAGAGAAAATATCTGCTGTCTTGATAGAAAAATCGCTTATAACTAAAAATATAATTTATTAATCAAAAAATGAAAAAAAAAAGAGAATTGTGATTAGTAAATCACTTCAATAATCATTTCAGCAAACATGCATTTATGCTTAAAATTGATCCCTATTTTGCATCAGAAAGATTTTTGTTATTGAGTGGAGGGACTTTTGAGATCCATTCCCTCCTCTCTCTCCCCTCCTAAACAAAACAAACAGGCAAAGAAAACAATATTTATGCCATCAAAATTAAATACTTTATATTTATTAAGTGAATTATTTTTTTTTCCTCTTAGCACTTCGCGAAAAGAAAATCATTTCTTTTGGATGTACAGTAAATAAGAGTGTAATTCTGTTTTTCTTCCTGAATTACTCGTACTTCACCAATATTAATTACGCTTTATATCTATGATTATCACTATTTAGAACCTAAAGATCCAAAGTTCTGTAAAAACTTTGTTGTGTTATTAAAAGTTAAGATTTTTATATTTATTAACTAATATACAAGTTTTTATAACTCTATTGTAAGCATTTGATTGATTTTTTTTCTTTGTATTTGTTTGTATTTATGTAGGCCAATTATCTACACTGTGGGATATAGGCCCTAAGGGTGGGATGCCCTCCGTGGGGGTCTTTCTAAGGGAACCCAACCCGTATTTACGCAAGGAAGTCCAAGGTTCGAAGAAAACCACGGAAAATTCTGAACGGTTAGGCCGACGGTCGGGATTGAGTCCGAACCCAGCGCCTACCGTCTACTAGTCTGGAGGTCAGAACCTCGCGGCCACTAGTGGGGCTTTTTTCTTTGTATGCAAAATGGCTGATTTTTTAGGGTATTGTTTCCATTTTATCAAGTGGTATTTCGTGTTTGATGTTTGCATAATATCTTTACGAAATGGAAAAATTCGTTTCACCTTATTTTAAAAACATTTCTAGTCAATTCAGTCACTTCCGGCTATTCGAATTATTCCCAGGCCATAAAATCTTAGGCTGGTCCCTATTTGATCCTTGTTTGCAAATTAATTTACAAACAAAATGGAACGAAAAACCTTTGAAAGCTTAACGGCGCACAAATTTTTTTAAGCAAGTGGATAAATGTGATTGCAAATCGCACAGCGAGTTAATATTTCTTTCATAAGAACTTATCTTTTAATTAATAAATCCAAATTCATGACTTATAATTCTTAATTAATTGCGTACAAGCGACACGTATACGTGCCGCAAAAGACTTAAGAATACATGTTTGTTTCCACCAGTAAAATTTTAATGTAAAATTTGCCTTTCTGAATCGGAGCATTATCTCCATTTAATAAGTCACAAATTTCTGCTTTTAAAAACCGGTGACAAACATTAGAAATTTCATAAAGGAGAAGGGGTTAAATTCTTAAATAGATGGTACCAGTAATGAATTTGATGTTAAAGTAACTTTAAAAGGAACTTATTTATTTTAATTAAATTAAAAAATGTTCAAGACGAATTAGTTAATAAAATCCAAAATTCCATTTTTTCCCTCTGAAATCCGAAATTAAAAAAAAAATTAGCTGAGTTATAAAATTAATTTTAAATTTATAAAAACGAAAAAATGGTTTAAACGAAATTTAAAATACTGAATCATTAATAAATCGCAATAGTTTATAAAATAGAAAGTAAATTGAATTTCAAAAAATATTATGGATGTCAGTGATAAAATAATAATATATTCTTAAATTGGCAAAAAGTATGAAGCTTCTTTTAACTAAACCCATCGCAGTATGAAATATTCAAGTTCCAGAACTGCAGTTCGATCAAAGAACCTTCTGTTTATTAGCGAAATGTTTTACCTCCAAGTTATGATGCCAAAACTTAAAAAGTTCCAATTAAGGTTACCTTTCGAAATTAAAATCCCAAAAATGAACGGATGACATTGATTTAAATTGGTTTAATTAAAATAAAAGTCTTTTCAAAATTTTATGATTTGTCGTGGTGACAGGGAGATATTCAGCTAAATTCTATTATTCTATGCAAAATTTAAAATCTTTGACTTATACAGTTTTTGTGTACGGACAGTGGCGCCAATTTTTGAAAAATATTGGCTTGGTTCAAAAATATTGTGTGGGCTCAAAAATATTTTTGTAAAATGGTGCGACAAATTTGTTTTTCTTTGAAGGGTTGACAGATGAGAATTTTATGACAAGCTATCACGTTTCAATAAATTTCCAATGTTATTAAAGTATAATCTCAAGCGTTTTTCCTTATAAACGACACTGATATTTATTATAATGCCATGATATCATTACTAATTAAATTAACAAAGTTTAACATGAAGCAAAACATTTCAATTATTTGGTATTTATGGGTGTCAGTTCTGTGATATAAAACACATGGTCATTGACAAAATAAATTTTATTCTAAGGAGAAAAATGAATAATAAAAATAATACCGTATTTACTCGTGTATAAGACGCACTTTTTTTCCAAAAAATTAGGGCAAAACTTCTAGGTGCGCCTTATACACGGAATAATTTTTTACTGTTTGATGTAGTCGAACGATATACATATGAAACAAGAAATTATTCAAAGAAGATATTAAAACTCGGAAAATGTTACTTAATTGAAGTATTACTGCATATTGCATATTTATTTCATTCCATGCAGTTTTTTGTACAACAGAGTTGATGATATTTTCTAAACGCTAATTAGCAATTCTCTTTACCGTCACTCATTCCTATTTCCCGTCATTCTCTTACAACCCAAATTCTAAAAATGCATTTTTGTCTTGTTTTTTGGCCTGGTGTAATGTTTGTTTAGCCTTTTCTTTACTGAAATTTATGGAACGTTATATACGAGATTTTAAGAAATCGTCATTTTTACTTGTAAAGTAGAGGTGCGCCTTATACAAGCGTGCGCCCTATACACGAGTAAATACGGTAATAAAATAAATAACTAGAACAATGATAATTGGGTACGCTATGATTCAAAATTATTTGGTGGGCTCGGGCTCCACGAGCCCATATAAGTTGTCACAATTGTGTACGGACTTTATGACGGATAGACAGACAGAGGACTGAGACGATTAGCGCAGTGGCGCCAACTTTTGAAAAATATTAGGTTGGCTCAAAAATATTTTGGAAAATGGTACAATCAGTTTGCTGTTCTTTGAAGGGTGCGAATGTTGTGAAAGATAAGAATCACTGTTAAAAATTTTGCGCTACTTTGAACCGAAATTCGGTGCTTAGTAGCTGCCAGCATAAGATGGTGAAATCTTGTTCCAAGATTTGGGACTTCGGTTGAACCATAGTACCATTTTTTTTCAAATAATATGGTGTAAACTCGTTCCAAGATTTGGAGCTTCGATTGAACCATCCTATGGTGGCAGCTGGTAATAGCTGCGAGCACCAAATTTTGGTTCAAAGTAGCATGAAATTTTTAACAGTGAATTTTAAGTCAAGGTATCATGATTTAATAAAGTTGTAATATTTATTAAATTATAACCTCATGCGTTTTTCGTTATAAAGACACTCATATTTATTGTAATATCATCACATCATGAACATGACTACAAATTGAAATAGCAGAAAGTTAAACATGGACGTTTTAATCATTTGGGATTTATGGGAGTCAATTGGAGAATTAAAACACATGGTCATTGACAAAATAAATTTTGTTCTAGAGTAAGAAATAAATAAATAATAAAAAAAAACCAATGAGATAAATAACTAAATAAAACAATGAAAATGGGGTACAATAGGATTCAAAATTATTGGATGGGCTCAAGCCCCATGGGCCCATATAAGTTGGCGCCACAGCGAATAGGGTTTGGTCAGATAAACGAAACTCTAAAAATGAAAAGCATGAGTCTTTGGAAAAATCTTTTTACTAGAAAATTCTTACGGATACGGTCTCATCTTATTCTTCGAATAATCAATAGTATTAGTGTCAAATTTTTGTCGAAAATGAAAAACCAGAAAACTTATGTTTATCTAGTAGCTAAAAATATATATGTAAATTAATCTTTTTAAAATCATCAAAGTATAGAGACACGCACATGATGATTCGACCGTTCAATATTTTTTATTCAACTTTTGTATCATAATGTTGCATATTAGAACTGATAGTAAGTGAAAAATTAATTTTCACTATGAGTATTATCATTATTATTACTAGTAGATCGAACCCGGGCTTCCCGGGTTACATAGTGAAGGTAAAAACCATCTTTTTTAAAATTAAAACTGAAAAATCTAATAAATTTTCTACGTGTAATATGCTTTTTTAGGTTACTAACTAACACGTAAAAAGCATTTTTAATACTTTAAGAGTACTGCAGATATTTTCATTCATGTTTAACTCATAAAATAATAATTGTAAAAAGTATTGTTATGAAGAATTGTATTTGATAATTTTACGTATCTTTTATCTTATACAATTAAAAAAGTTTATACTAATGTCAATCTTGTGTTCAATAAGCTTTTGAATGAAAATATTTGAGATGGGAAAACACGGCTAGGTTGCTTAAAGGATTAAACGGAAAATATTAATTATGGTTTCAAATAAAATTTAAAAATTATGGTTGAAAACTTTGAATAGAGATTAAAATGAAATTCTTGAAAAATATAAAGTCGTAATAAGTAAATTTTTAATCCGTTTTTAATCAAATTGCATTTGAAAAAAAATTTATTTTCCTATACGACGGAATAAAATTTGAAAATGTATTATGATTTAAAACTTAAAAAATTGCAGTAACAAAAATTGCAAAAAAAAAAAAAAAAAAAAAAAAATCATTTCATCGTGAAATGTTGCCAAAATGACGTCAGTGCTACCCACACCCACGTGTGTTATTTATAATACAGATAGATATGCTGCGCATATGTAAAATCTTGTGTTCATAGTAAAATGCAAAAGTAAAGAAACAACAGCACATGCATTTTTTCAAAGAAAGTTTGTTCCAAAGTTAACTTGTTCTACGACAAATTTAAAATTTGTTTTGTAAATTAAACGCGCAAACACTGCCTGACGTCAATTCAATATGCAAATCGGATGCCATATTTTCCGTGCATCACGCGTACATTGATTCTTATGTATGATGTATTTTCAATATCTTATTTAATTTCAATTTGATATTTAATTATTGCTAATTTTCCAATTTCTTTTATTTTAAAAGCGAACATTTATTTTAATAAATAATAATAGAACAAAGACCATTTTAAAAATTTGCTATTTTCTTCTTAAAATATGCTTTAGTTGTAAATCATTTCTTTCAATTCGTCTTATAACACAAAATCCCTCCCATGTCTCTTTGTTTGGAACATTAAAATTTGAGCGATAAATGGTTTTACATTTAAACCTTTCTTGAGGTTTACTTCTCCTCCACCTATCTCATTCCTCTAAGTATAAAAACGAAATAAAACCAAACAACACCGGGTTTTATAGCAGACAATACTCTTAAAATAGAGATATTTTATTTATTTATTTTTTTTAATGTTGAAATGAGAAAATTGGAACAAAAATGTATGGTAATCTGCTATTTTCTATGGGGAAAAAAGATAGATGGAGGTCCTGTATAACGTAAAAACAGTTTGCAATATAATACGCGTTATCACTAAATTTAAATACATTCATTCGGCCCAAACAAAACAATCGCATGGAACAGACACCGAATTCTTTAACATCAACTGTGCATTTTTTTCACTAAATGAAAACGATCTGTTTATATTAAAGTAGCATTGCATTTTATTATAAACTATAACTGTAAATAACCTTAAATTATAAACTAAAAACCGTAGTACTAAAAGTTTTCTTCTTTTTAACAAAGCACACGGTTGCGTTTGGGCTTTTTGTATAGATGATTTCAGGTTTACATTTTTTGCATCACTCCCAGCTACTGTAAGTCTTGTTTACACTTTCTTTTTACTTTATGGCTATTTTCTCTTTATTTCGTTTAGAAATGTAGTACTAAAGTTGCCACCTCCAGAAAAATTGAATTAAAAACTACAAAAAAATTAATATCTCAAAAACAAATATAGATACAGTTTTCAAACAAATTGCATTTAAAAGTACATTTTTTTCTCTATATAACGGTGTAAAGATTAAAAATTTGCGATGTCTATAAGTTTAAAAATTTACAGTAGCGAAAAATGCAAAAGCGAAATTTCATCAGAAATTGTTGCCATACGCAAAATGACGTATGCGTTACGCACAGATACGTTTGGCCTTTATAATATAGATTTATTTATTTACCAAATACAAACACAAAGGTGAAATGAAATTTATTAAACTTTTGCCTGTTTATGAGCCTCTTAAAATTAAGGTCTAGTAATTAGTAATAGCACGTATAAAAGTTACAAATATTAAGATAAATAAATGAAAATTTAAAAAATGGACGAATTTAAATAAAGCATTAGTCTTTGTTGGAATGAGAGGGCGGAAATGGCGGGAGCGGGGCACACAAATGCTAATACGGCACAAAAATACCCCTGAGCCGGCGCTCTCAGACAGTTCGAATTCCCCTGACTAAAATAAAGTCTGTAGGCGGTTGATGTATTCGTGCATTTAAAATATCACCTCAAGAATACTCATATTATTTGCCTTTTTTTTTCTGTATACACTTTTAAAAAGATGTTTACGTTTCTATTAACTTTCAAATTTTTTCTAAAGCATTTACTTAACTTTATATAAAGCATTATAATTTTACTCACAGTTCATCACATAAAATATTAAATTATTAAATTAAGCATGGACTTTAGAAATATTTTAAGAATTATGAAAAGAAGAGACAACCTTTAAGAAAAGAGAGTATACAGAAAAAGAAGTTAAAAATATAATTTTTTTTCAAGCGATATTTTAAATATACGAATGCACCAAACTCCATTAAAAAGACTTAACATTACCGTGGATAATTCTTAAGTTAAGGCCCCAGTAGTGGTTGAGAGGTTCAACTCGTAAAACCGGTAGACGGTAGGTGCTGGATTCGAACCCAATCGCGGCTGTCGGCCTAACCGTTCGGAGTTTTCTGTGTTCTTTTTCGAACTTGCATTTCCTTGTATACATACTTATTGGGTTCAGTTAGAAAGACCACCGCGGATCACCTCTTTCGGGCTTATATCCCATATGTTGATAATTGGCCGTCATTATATAAACCAAACCAAACCTAAGCTGAGTGACTAGCCCCTTAAGTAGAGTAATAGTGTGGCTATAAATATATTATATTGTGTTTCCAACTTCATCTTTACTTTATACCAGAAGATGGCAGCACCAAATATTACAAAATGACCTTAAATGTAAATTTATGATTCTGCTAAATCTAAATTTAGTCTCAAATATTTTTTATGTACATGATCTGCAAAATCATTATCTCACTAACTGATGTTAAAACAACGTGATCTTTTTAAAAAAAAGGAGCAGAGAAACAATAAAATATATAAATTAATTTTCAATGTATTCGAAACGCATTTTTCAAATAATATTAAATTTTCTGTTTCTCATATGTGCAAAATATAGAACGAAATAAAAATCGGTTTTTCTCACATGTGAATTTTTAAAAGCGTGTAGATTATCTAAGATATTACTTTTGTAATAGATATTACTACTAGATGTAGATATTACTTTTGTAATAGATCAATCAATTCAGTCAAAATTTTAATTCAAAACTAATAGATGGCAGCACCATAGCTCTTGTTTATACAAAATTATCTTTACATTTATTTATCTATCAAATATGTATCTAAATTTTATTTTACTTTTTTTAGTCAGTCAACCATTAACTATATAAATAACATAATAGTTAAAATTCACTATTATATTAAAAGGGTAATACAATAAAAAAAAAAAAAATCGAAATGTGCTTTAGAAATCTCATTGATTTATAAGACAGGATTTCTTTTCTATATGATATTCGCGTGAAGTAACATTATGTAAGATCTTTACTACAGTAGCAGACCCAGCCCCCAATAAAACATTTTGAGATGGAAAAGATTCCAAGGACATTAAATGAATTTATTGTAACTAAAATAAGTGTTTCATCCTATTTGCACTTATGAAGCTAATATGATGTTTAATATTACACTAGTTATACACTCGAATTTTTCATCATCATATTCTTTTCTTAGCATAAAACGCACCCAGAGAAAGGATTTGATTAAAATTAAAAAACATGTTTCGGTTGAGTACATTTTGGTTGTTTTAAGCAAATTTTTTAATTAAAGTAAAAAATCGGTTTTGTTGTTCCGACAAAAAAAAAAAAAGTATATATATATATATATATATATATATATATATTGTTACTACTCTTATAAAATTTTAACAAAATTTCATCAATTTTATTTGAGTCTTACTAAAGTCTTGTATTACCAATTTGTAATTCCAACAAAATTTTGTTGTTTTTGCAAAATTTAAACTGGTGTGTAGTATCCATAACTCACTCACGTATTTTTGTTTAATTGACTTATATAGCTATAAAGGATTGAAATAATTTTTGGATAATAAAAACTTTTCAAATTGAGAGGGATTAACAATGTATTATTATGTTATGTATTTCGGATGAAAATTGTGGACAGAAAATTGAAAAAAAAAAAAAATCAACAATATTTTTTTGTTTATTCAAACAAAATTTCCATTGGCCCATATTTAAACGGAAAGATTTGTTGGACCAAACAAACTTTTATGGAATCAACAAAATTTCTCTGGGTGTGAAATTATTACAACTACCTATAATGTGAATATGTACTAATTTATCTTTCTGCCATCAGAGTGAGAGAGAAAATATGAGCCCCCCCCCCCCCCCCCCCAATTATTCACTTCTAACTACGGCCCTGAGACGAGAACAGAGAGGAATACTGGGATATTTTTTCCTATCGGAAAATAACACAATAGAAAATTCGAAATTTTCTGAGTTACTTTAATTTACCGAAGAGGTAGAGGGAATTTTATTTTTTCTCCCAGACCAACAATTGAATTCATCATCAGCAAAACTAGATTTGAGGATTGGAATGTAAATTTACATGCAATATTTTTTTACATACATTTTGTCACAGAATCCTCGTTAAAAAAAAAAAAAAAAAAAAAAAAAAATCTTAATTATGTTTTTTTTCTCCACCTATCCATAAGAATTAATGGTGTATTCCGATCAAAAATGCTTATTTTCAGATTTATTTTTAAATTTATTTTTGCTCTCAAATGCACCAAACTTTCAAAATCTCTTATTTAGAAACTACATTATGTGCCGTGTTGGTCGAATTTTTGGTAAATGCAGAAAATATTGCAAAAAATGCTGTCAAAGTTGCCAATTTGAACGGAAATTTCCGAACCTGGAGATCTGTGAACGAAAAAATGATGGACTGTCTAAATCCTCCAAAAGAATTGTTTATAAATCAAATACTAATGAATGGAGCGATAAATGGCATCACACGGCTTCTTTTACATCACTTCAAAAATCACCTAAGCAAGTTTCATGTTTTTATTTTTAAAAATGAGTCTGAAAATGTATCGGAAAATGTCGAGCTGTTAAAGATTGAAAATAATTTTTTCGAATACACTCTTAAATGAAATATTACTGTAGCCAACAGTATATACGTTTGCAGTACACTGTAAAAAAAAGGGGTCGATCTACTAAAAATACTTTAGTGATCCTTGTAATTACTAAAAAATTTTTAGTAATCTTAGTCGGTTACAAAAAAATCTGTAAGAATTACTAGAAAAAAGTTAGCAACGAATAGTTAATAGTTTTATATTTTTAATAGCTCTTACTAAAACTCAGTTGGTGTGGCCTTGATAGCATAGTGGTTATAGTAACGGACTCCAGGCTAAAAGGCCCCGGGTTCGAAACTTGCCACCGCCAAATACGCCCCGAATGTATGTAGTGTCTCGTTAATAAAGGGATTATGAAAATCCTGTCGGCGCAGGTAGGAATGTTTGGTGCTGCCATCTATTGCGGTTTTGCCAAAAATCTTCCTCTTCAGAAGTCTAGATGCAGCTCCTGCCCTTCGGGCGCACGTAATGGTTATTAAAAATAATTTTGGAGCTATTACTAAAATTTGCTTGGTGGCTCATACTAAAAATTTTTAAGTTAGTTACACAAAAAATTCTTTTGTTCAGTTTACAAAAGAAATGCTTGTTTCACTTGCAAAAAAAAAAAAAGTTTGTAATGGTTACTAAAAAATTCTGTGGAATACAAATTTACTAAGAAATTTTTAGTAATCTCTTGAATTTTTTTTTACAGTGTATCACTCCTTAAACATTGTTCATATTTAAAAGTATTTCCGAGTGTTGACTTTTTCATTAAATCTTACAATTTTCTAAAATAAATAAATACATCAATAAATAAATCTCTTTGTTTTTTGTATTTTGTAAGATACATCGAAAGCAATCAAAGTAACTCTCACTAAAGTATGGTAATTTTCTAAAATGTGTTTCAGCAATATGCTCATAAATTTCAATCTTTATAATATAATTCTCTAAACTTTTTTATAAATTGCAATATGCATTAGATGCTCTTGTGTGTCACTACATTTTAGAGAACACTAATTCAATTTCCCCAAAGATATTTGGAATTCAAAATATGTTAATACATTATATATGTTTGATGCGTGTTTGAAAGATTGTAACATCATTAAAATGCACTTGAAATTATTTTTTCCCATTGGCGGTAATGTAACAGAATATTTTTTATTGTCCTTGTAATTAAACTATACATCCGATTTTCGTAAAAATTGAAATGACTCGATAAAGTTATGCAACAATTGTATATTCTCAATTTTAAACTATTCGATTGGGTAGTTTTTGCTGTGTTATATGCGGACGGATGGACATGCAGGACGGACAGACAGACAAACGAACGAACTGAACGACGACTATGGGTGTTACAATTTACATAATTCTGAATATGCGTAAAAGGAGAGGTCCTTTACGAAGAATAAACTGAAAAAAAAAAAGTTCAAAATATTAATTTTCCGATGAGCTATTTTAAATAGATAATATGATTAATATTTAATATACTGGAATGCATCAAATTTTCATATAGAGCGAGAGGAAATCGAAAACTAAGTAATGACATCAGGGATTTATAGCTATATATACTAAACTTCAACACAATCTCTGTTAAAATTCAAGGATTATGTTAAAGTCCTCACTGAAAAAAAAGGACGAAGAAAGAAAGAAAGAAAAAGAGAGACCTAATAAGAGAAAGACTTAATTCATCTGAAGTGTTAAGCACTTGTTTGTACAGTGAGCCACAACTTGCTTTTCTTCTGTGAATCATGTTTTAACAGATTATAATTTCCAATCTAGAATAATAAGTTTCAGTGATTCTAATTTCGTAAAATTGAATAATAAAAGGAAGACATAACACCTTTGAAGCCTTATAAACACTGTAAAAAAAAAAAAAAAAAAAAAAAGTGTAGAGTTATTAAGATTTTTCTAGTAGATTTGTATTCCAAGAACTTTTCATGTAACGATAACAGAAAAACTCATGTAACCTTCCTTTGTTACATGAAATTTTGCTTGTATCGTTACATGAAAAGTTCTTGGAATACAAATTTACTAGAAAAATCTTAATAACTCTACACTTTTTTTTTTTTTTTTTTTTTTACAGTGCATGTGCTTTTCTAGCCTATTTTCTTGCACACCATATTTTTTTTATATGATAAGTTTCCTTTCTCAAATAATTAGATCAAATAATATAAGTTTTAAATCAAAGACTAAATTTAAGATTTTTCGAATTGTTATACACATGTTTTTTCAACGAGAAATACCTTGCATTTTTCTGTGCACCATTTTTTAATAGAATAAGACATTATGAGACTTAATTTATCTAAATCGTTTTTACGTTTGTTTCTGAAACCTGACACACCTTGCTTTTCTTTTGTATACTACTAATAGCGATTTCACCTGTCTGCAATTATTAGATTTTTTTCAATAGAAAATTGAAAAAAAAAAACGACATAATAAAACAAATAAATTCATCACAAGTGATATATGCTTATTTCTGTTGCGATATTTTGATTCGATCTTAAAATTCTCCAATCAAAGGTGAATGAATGTTAATTATGTATTCGAAAATATATTTTTTTACCCTGAACAACTCGAAATTTTCCGATACAATTTCAGACTCATTTTTAAGAGTAGAAACATGAAACTTACCGAGGTAATTTTTAAAGAGATGTATGAGATGCCGTGTGATTTCATTTATCACTAATTTAATTAGAATTTGATAGATAAACGATTATCTTCTCTCTATGACTCTTTTTTTGCACCCAGATCTCCCGCTTCGGAATATTTGGTTCAAAACGTTGACTTTAACAGCATTTTTTTGCAATATTTGATGCACACTGTAAAAAAAAATCTGCAAAGGTACTAAACCTTTTCTAGGAAACTGGGATTCCAAGAACTTTTCCTGTAACGGTAACAGCAAAAATTCAAGTTTCAGAATCGATTACATGAATTTTTCCTGTTATCGTTACATGAAAAGTTCTTGGAATCCCAGTTTCCTAGAAAATGTTTAGTACCTTCACAGATTTTTTTTTTTTTTTTTTTTTTTTTTCTACAGTGCATTTATCAAAAAATCGACAAGCATGGCACCTTATGTACTTTTTAAGCAAGAGAATTTGCCGGTTTGATGTATTTGAGAGTAAAAATGAATTAAAAAATATATCAGAAAATAAGCAGTTTGAACTGAAATACACCGTCAACTTATTTACAAGAAGATAGCCACCGCTTTTTTTAAACTATAATTCGTTCTTACATAATCTTTTTAAAGTCGATTAAATTAGCATATTTTTAGACTCTGCATCTTCTGAATGGGGGGTTAACGAGCTTAGCTCGTTGGGGGTAGAAATCCCTAGTTTATGAAAAACAAAAAGAGTAAAAAAAAAGTTATTTTACAAAATTTTGTCAAATATAAATTTTAATGTATTTCTAGAATACTTAAAAAAACAACTACAACGATAAATAAATAAAATATGCTTGATTCAAAGCTTGATTTTTTTTTTTTTTTTTTTTTTTTTTTTTTTTTTTTAAGTCGGTTAGTACTTTTTTGTACAAACCGAATAAAAAAAAAAAAAAAAAAAAGAATCAAGTTTTGCGACAACTTGGCACCAACGCATATGAATGCATAGTTTTAATATGCTTGTAATTTGAAAACGGTTGCAGCAATGAAAGATTATTTGCGATAAATCATTATTTTTTTTTATCAAATTCATATTTTTTTATTTTAAAAAGTTCTAATCATCAGAATTTAATAAAATTAAAATGGGACCACATGGGTATCTTATACTTTCAAACAGAAAGAGAACTATCAAAATCGATTCATATTCACGGAAGTTATGCGTGATCAAGAAATACATTCAGGTCAAAATCATAACCTCTTCTTTGCTGTCGGTTAAAAAACAAGTATCAAACGAATTTAAAATTTAGTAATAGTGAACCAGAAAGAATTCTTAAAGTGTCAATTGTTGCGGTTTTCATCCTGTTTATAATCATAACGTAACTGACAAAATGTGCTTATTCGGTTATAAAAAATATAGGCACAGATGTCACATGCGCACCACATTAAAGTGATTGCAACAAAATGGCGATTTTTTGCCTCACATGGTAACCTTGTTATTTTGTTTCAACAATTTATTAAGAAAATCAGTTAAAGTAATAAATCATCATCCATAAGGGAAAAACATAATAATAAATCTAAATATCACAATCAATCCTAAATATTAACAATTATACCAATATTGTAAAACAAAGTTTTAGTCAAATTGGCTGAAGAAAAAATTGCACCAACGTCGTGCGTATATGACATCTGTGCCAAAATGTATTCAGATAAAAAAAATGTTTTAAATTGTAAGTCAAATGTGACTAATGATGTTCGTTTGCACTATAACTGGTTTTAAAAATATTCAGATCTCTGTGGAATAGTTAATGCACTCTTATGGAAAAATGCATGAATACAACATTTATTCCTATTATATTATTAAATGCAGTAATACCGCAAAAAACAGGACTCCATCATTGTGGTGGTTACTCGATAACCCCCCCATATTTTTTTGTTTTAATTCAATTTTATTAACTATTTTATTTCCTATCATCTCCTTTTTATTAATGTTCTCAATTTAAATATTATTTCGATTTCGTTTCTTTTGATATCGTCGCCTGTAAATTTTTCTTTCTTACGTAGCTTATCGAATGTTCTAATCCGGTAAAATCTTGTTTGAATTCATTCCTTCCGGTTTAGAAAGCTTCTAGAATTATCTCGATCGTTCTATGGGTGGTATTTCCGGTTAATCTGGCCCTCCCCTTGGCCTATCAAATTAAATTCCGCAAGTGACGTGGTTTAGGCAGTTAAGTGCCTGGCCACCTGCTTTGGCTTTCCTTCTTTAAGAGTTTATAATTTTTTCCTTATTAAATTCATATTTCACCATACTTTGAAACGTAGCTTGGCCTCTGTTTCCTCGCTTTCCCCATTCGAACGTTGCCAACTTGGCGTATTCCGGGTTTACAGTAACCCTTGTTCGCTCCTCTCCTCTCTCTCTGCGTCGCCAGTTCAGTGGAGCGGAACCGATTGAGTTGAGCAGGTGCCGGGGAGGTTGAGCGGATGATCCACCGTAAGATGGAACGAAAACCGCCGAATTGTCGTAATGCTGCGAGGAGCAAGGCTTCTCTTCCCCCGCAACAGAGTCTGTTTTTCTTTGGGCCGTTGTTCTATGCCGGCCACTCAATATGTTCTCACGGATTGTTTTTGAGAATCAGTTAAATATATCTTCATAAGGCTCTCGTCAAATTCATTATCAAGTTCACCAAGTTTGTTCCATATCATCTTTATCAATTGAATCATTTTTCCTCCGAAGATTATGTGCAAAGTATTCTTCGTGAGTAAAACATCACAGCCTCTTCTTTCTCAATTTCATAAAATCGCTCATACGTGTAAAATGATTATTTATTGCATAAAACGGGATCCCACAGGAAGGTATTAAAATTTGTTTTTGTGATTTCAAATGTATTCTCTATTGAGTTGAAATAGTTTCATAATGCTTAAAAATATTTATTCCTTCGCATCTTTAAAAAAATGATTGAGCAAGAATAGTTGTCAAAGAGAATATGTACGTATAAAGATAAATTATGTGAAATGAATATGTTTATTCCTGTGTGTCATCCATGTGAAGTATTTTCTTTATGAAGTGAATAATAATATACTTATATAAAGGTGCATGAAAGAAATATATATATATATTGAAATATAAAAGTCACGACATATTGCACAAGTAATGAATAAATAAAAATGTTCTTTTCTTCAAATTTTCTCTTCATTTTTAATTTGTCAAAAGTCAATTTATTCATCGTCTGGAATATATCGTCATTAGCCAAGAATTCCAGGTAACTTTCTTCTTATTATTTTTATATTTTTATAATTTCACTTTGAGTTATCATTATCATAGTTAAGGATTCACTATTAAGAACTATAATGGTTGCCTTTTGGGTCTTTTGCTGGCATTCATCCAACGCAATGTCCTTTACCCATTATTATGATCACATAGCCTATATTTGAGATGAAACAAAAAAATAAGTGTTCTCATCTCTCCCCAAACACCACAATCATAAATAGAGCTTCATCACCATGGCTACCTAGAATCATGACCTATCAAGAAATATTACTGAACTAATTATATATTATATAGGGTTTAATAGAATGAAAAGAAAATTATGATTATCTTTTAAAGTTTTGATTAGATTGTCATAAATTTTGAAATGACTCGATAAAATTCTACAACGGTTCTGCATAAATTAAATTTCAAACTATTCGCCTGAGTAGTTTCTGCGTTTTTATATGCGGATAGACGGACGGTCCAGATGACGACTATAAATGCTATGTATTTATATAATTATAAATGCATCTAAAAACGTTTATTAACCTCTCCCGGTGTATACAGAGTTGCCAAAACTCCGGCTTTTTACACTCTGCTACACTGTTAAAAATTTTTTGCTACTTTGAACCGAAATTTGGTGCTTAGTAGCTGCCACCATAAGATGGTGAAATCTTTCTCCAAGATTTGGAACTTCGGTTGAACTATAGTACCATTTTTTCAAATAATATGGTGTAAACTCGTTCCAAGATTTGGAGCTTCGATTGAACCATCCTATGGTGGCAGCTGGTAATAGCTGCAAGCATCAGATCTTGGTTCAAAGTAGCACGAAATTTTTAACAGTTTATTGTTTTAGAGAAAATATGGTTCTTTTAAATGTCTGAATAGTTCCAATAAAGTAAAGCAATATTTTCTATATTAAAATACTAGTATCCAAAGAGCCAGAGACTTGGAAGCTCTAGATGTAATATTAATAGTACATGTCTTTTAATTCAGTGTTATTTTGTTTTAACAAATGCTTTTGTAGGTATTTACATGTAGTAATGTTAGAACACTGTAAAAGAAAAAAAATCTGTAATCCTACAGATGTAAAGCTGCCGAAATCTGTATGGTTAGAAACATTTTATATGTACGCTATACAAGAAATAATGTTAATCTACAAAACTGATTTTTGTAAAGTTACAGAAATCTGGAACTTTAGAAACAAGTCTAGAAAAATTACAGTTATCTTACTAAAATTTTATCTGTAACCTGGGTTGCAGTTGCAGTTACATGAAAAATTCTTGGAATCCCAGTTTCCTGAAAAATTCTTTGTAACCTTACAGATTTTTTGATTTTCAGTGTAAATCTGTATCTGTTACATGAATTTTTGCTGATGCCGTTACATTAAAAACTCTAGAAATCTCAGTTTCCCAGAAAACTTTTAGTAACATTACAGATTTTGTTTTACAGTGTATGTGTCTATGCATTTACTATATGACTTCATCAGCGTTTACACATTTAGTAATCTATATATATAAAAGGAATTCTGAGGATAATTGAGGCACAGGCGAAAGCAAATCTTGGCAATGCGCCAACTCGGTCCAGAGGAAGCAAATCTTGGCAATGCGCCAACTCGGTCCAGAGGTATAAAAGCAAGATAGAAAAAAACGCGCAGGTCTGTGCATTCAAGTACAACCACCCATATGTATATGCTGAAAGTTTGTTCTGACGCTCACCCGACGCACGTGGAGTGCCGATGGTCCGGGGAGAGTCACCGGGGGATCCGTCGCGAGCTGAGAGAGAAGCGTACCATACACATAAATTATTAAATAAACCTTCAAATTAAGCCCGGCGAAGCGGGCTGGGTATGCTAGTAATAATAATAATACATATCTGCTTAATTCTTACTGCACCGTTTGCGGTAATTTTATTTTAAACGTATATTTCACGCTTTAACTTTAAAACAAAGGTTATTTTACTGAAAGAATCAATCAATCTGTAATAAAGCGCAAAAAGTGTTAGAAAGCTGTAATACCAGTTAAATCGTGTTGTAA
The DNA here is from genome assembly GCA_964019185.1 of Maratus speculifer. Lineage (NCBI taxonomy): Eukaryota > Metazoa > Arthropoda > Arachnida > Araneae > Salticidae > Maratus > Maratus speculifer. The sequence continues at coordinate 240,927,863 of OZ025296.1, forward strand.
TGCAATATTTTTTAAATTTCTCTAAAAACGCTTTCTTAGTTTATTGTCATAGGAATAAGAATTTAATTGTATGCCAAGCAACAACATTGGTTATGTTTCAGACAATGAAATATTCGTTTAACACTAATTAATTTATATGGATAGTTGCTGCTAATGTTATATTGTAAAAGTAACTTTTCTTAAAAATTGCAAAAAGAAAAAAAAAATCTTACCGGAAATGGTTAAAATGTTTATGAAAAAAGAATACAAATCTTAACATCAAATATATTTTCAGAGATTGTTAATATTGTATTACTTTCTAAAAAAAAAAGATTATATCTTACATAAAAAATTAATAGATTCACCAGGAATAGTTAAAACTATTTTTAAAAAGCCTATAATTCAAAGAATATTTTGCCCTTTGAATAAATGTTTCTGTACTATTTTAATCAAATGCTTTATTTGTGATCATTGTGTGATTAAAAAAAGTTAAGCAATAACACTGAATTCCTGTTTATTTTTTTTTTATTTTTTATTTTGTTGTTTTGTTTTACCAGTGGCCGAGAGGTTCTGACCTTTCAACTGGTAGACGGCAGGTGCTGGGTTCGAACCCAATCGCCGCCGTCGGCCTAACCGTTCGGAGTTTTCTTGGTTTTCTTCGAACCTTGCGTAAATACGGGTCAGGCTCCCTTAGAAAGACCCCCACGAAGGGCACTCTCCCCCCTGGTCCTATATCCCTAGTGTAGATAATCGGACGACAAAAATAAAACAAACCAAACCTGTTTATTTTTAAGACATCTTAGTAAATCTATAAACATCGTATAGTACGTCTTTCTTTTATTTATTGCCTATTGTCACATGACTAGTAATTGAGTAGTACGCAAAACAACAACATTCGTTATATGTTTTAGACAATGAAATACGCGCTAAACTCTAATTAATCTACTTTGATAATATCTAGTGTTAAAGTTATTAACGTCAAAATATTTTTTTCTAACAATTGAAAACAATTCGGGCATTAGGGTCATTCCACACCAAATGAGCAAATCAGGTGTGGCTGACATGTCACAGATTTTATTGAAAATCATCATATAAGTAGATCACAATCATTTACGAGGAAACACAAAGTAGTAGAGTTCAGACTAGTTTATTTCAGTATAAAAATTTACATTAAAGTTGATACGAAATCAAGGTCTTGTGTACATGCTTGAAATTTCAAGTTTGATTATTAGCGTTAGGAATGGAAAGATTGTAATAACAATTATTTACACTTAAGAATGAACTATAAGTAACAGATTAGCTTAATTTAGTAATTATATTTTTATTTCATAATTTAAAAATAAATAAATAATAAAGAAAATCGTGGAAAAAATAAAATATTTCAATTGTGTGTTTTAAATTGAAGGACATTTTTTCCAAATACAAATTTTTTTGCCATTATAGCTAATTGAATATATTTAATACATCTATAATTTAATTCTTGCCTTTTTCATTCCTTTATGAGAAAAAAAAAATAGTGAAAACTATTGATTAAAAATTCAACATTTTTATCATTTTTTGGAGATGAATAAAAGCTTTCAAAAGTTTTAAACACTTTGATATTACAAATAAAAGTGTATATTTTAAGTATACAGTTTTATTCTTGCTTTCAGTTTATTTTTTTCTCAAGAATATTTTTAATTTGTATAGAAGACAAACGACTTTCTTCATAAAATAACTGTATTTTAATCTTAAAATCAAGTAGCAAACATAGAGCACAGCAGCACACGTCACGCAGCACACGTCACGCAGCACACGTTTATTTTTAGCAAGAAACTAGCAAAAAAGCGCGTGTTTTCAAAGAAAGATTGTCTTTAGAATATATCGAATATTAGTTTTTTGAACCCATTTTTGTTATGTTAGAAATTAAAAAGGCAGTATTGAAACTTTTTTAGTGTGCCATGGACTTATTGATTCTTATATATGTGTAATATTGTTGATGTAAGAGCTTTCCTTTAATTATTTTTTTGAGGTAACATAAGAGGAATAATTATGATTTTCGCATTTTTTTTTAAAGTTTCTAAGTTTTTTTGAAGATGAAGGAAATAGATAACAACTTTGAAACTTTGAGAATTCGATCTTCATACATAGTACTACATCTTGCATCAATTTCACAGATGTTTTTTTAAATCCTTTAATTTTTATAACATTTCAAAATTTTTAAAAATTTACAAAATTTCAATATTTACAACCAATTTATGATTAATTATGATATTACCAGATTATTGTTACTCAATAAATATAAAGATTGATATACAGAGATTTCTATATTATATAAAAACTTCATTTTTGTTAAATAGTTTTCAAAATATAGAACTTGAAACTTGCAACTTTCGACGATTATCCGCATGCCATTCTATATCACAAGTTTTTTAAATGTCCAAAATTGATAAAATAGTTTATTTTTCGTCAAAATATTTTGCAGACATACATTTGAATATGAAATGAACATGTATCTCAAATTTTATTGAAATCGGATTCTATACAGCCACGGCTTTTTTTACATTTTTGCTCATTTGACATGGAATGACCCATAAGAGAGTTAAAATGTTTTATAAAAAAGAATACAAATCTAAACATGGAATGCTTTTTTAGAAACTATTAATATTATTTTTTTAAATGAAAAAAAAATTACATCTTACATAAAAATTAATAGATTCATCTACAAGAGTCGTTAAAATCTTTTGTTAAAAAATGTAAAATTTGCGTTTTAAATAAAATATTTCTGTACTATTTTAATAGAATGCTTTATTTGTGATCATTGTGTGATAAAACAAGTCGGAAGTTGCACGTCAGACGTAGCAAATGAGATGCATTCCTACAATAACGAAGTTTTTAAACTATATAGTACTTCGGATGCAATATATAGTATCGAAATCTTTTGTGTGTTTCTATAAATACTAAATGTTTTCTATTATACAGGAAATAACTTGTAGTAAACCTTAGCAATGTATTTTAATTTCGCAAAATGTGAAACAGTTTAATATAATTAAAACACACCCCAAACAATATAGGTTTACCCCTATACCATTATGTAATAGAATACTTTTGTGTAACCCTGAATATTAATAAAAATTATTATTTGCACCACAGATTGTACAGAATGTATATTTTAGTATATGTTTCATAGATATATATGAATTGTATTATGTTCGAAAGAGTGTAACATCATTAAATTGCTGTTTTTTCTCCATAGACAGTAATGTAAAGGAATACCTTTTGACTGTCCCTATAATTGAACTATTTATCCGATTTTCATAAAATTTGAAATGACTCTACAAAATTATGTATTAATAACATATTTTAAATTTCAAACGATTCAATTGGGTAGTTTTTGTGTTGTTATATATAACGGAGGGATTGAACGACTGTATGTGCTATGTATTTACATAATTACGAACGCACCTAAAAAGCTAGTCAAATAAATCAATAAACATCGTTTAGTATGTCTTCCTTTTATTTATTTTAAAAATTATGCAATATACTACATACTGCTATTTCGATTACCCGTTTCTAAGCATATATACGCAAATTTCATTGCTTTTAAAAATTCTTATTTTCTTTTTTAACCCCTTTTCTTTTCCATGTTTGGGGCAATTTAAAAGATAAAGAACAACTTGTTGAAAACAGAGTTATACAATCTATAATTGCAGAGAAAACTTGACTATTTTTTACCTTTTACAATGTTATACATAACATTTTCCCTATACAAATATTTGTTACCATGGTGACGGCACATCCACTTAAAGCCGTCGCCAAGACAACATGTGTTATGAAGAATATTTTAAAAAATGAAACTAGTGTTATAGACGATTTGTTTCAGAAAAAATGGCTTATGCCGTTTCTGTGCAGCTTACAAAAAAATTCAAATGAGAAAAGAATAAAATGATGGAAAAAAAAGGAAATTAGATATGAAAAAACTGACAATCATCTAAATTTCCTTTTTTTTTTTTTTTTTTTTTTTTTTTGTGGGAAACAAAATTATCACTTTGGTAACATGAGCTTCAAATGATGGATAAAGAGAAAATGTTCATACAATGTAAACAAGTCGGAAATTACACGTCAAACGTAGCAAATGAGGTACATTCGTACTATAACGAAGTTTTTAAGATATACAGTACTTCGGATACAATACAGTATCCGAAATCTTTTGTATGTCTCTGTAAATACTAAATTCTATTATACAGGAAGTGACTTGTAGTAGACCTCAGCAACGTATGTCAATTTCAAAACATGTGAAACAGTCTAATGTAGTTAAAAAGCACCCCAAACGATGTTTTCCCTTATAAGATTATGTAATAGAATACTTTTATGTTGCCCTGAATGTTAATAAAAATTATTATTTGCACCACAGATTGTACAGAATGTATAATTTAGTACATATTTCATAGATACATATGAATTGTATTACGTTCGGAAGAATGTAGCAACATTAAAATGCACTTGAAACTACTTTTTCTTATTGAACGTAATGTAATGGAATACTTTTGATTGTTCCTGTAATTGAATTATATATCCGATTCAATGGCGGATCTAAGGGGGGGGCGATGGGGCGATCGCCCCCCCCTTGAGCCCAGTAAAGGGTCTGAAAACGTTGCCCGCACGGAAAAAAGATTGGACTTAAACTCGAGCCCGACGCGGCCCAGGTCGGGCCGCGCCATTTTGAAGTCACGGAACTGGGTCAGGTCTTTACATTTTCAGAACCAGGGCGGATCGAGTCTTACTTTTTCCTGTAGAGCGGGATCGAGCCACACTTTTCTTTTCAGGGCGGGCCTGGCGGGGATTTCGTTCTTCCTTGAGGTAAACGCTCGGTCTAAGATCGAACCAGAGCATAAGGGAGGAGAAGCAATGGCGGATCTAAGGGGGCGGGGGGCGAAAGGGCGATCGCCCCCCTTAGATCCGCCATTGGTGGATTCAAGGAAAATGCGCCTTGGCATTTTTCAAGGCGAAAGGGCGATCTCTCCCGCACCCCCCTCCTTGGGCTAGTAAAAGTTTCCTAAAAAGACATGCATCCCCGCAGTAAATGAATTGAAGCCTAACTCGAATCCGGGGCGGGCCGCGCCTTTTTAATTTCACTAGGCTCGGGCTGAGTCAGGTCTTCTCGCTTTCAGAACCGGGCAGTATCGTGATCATTATTTTTCTGCAGATTTGGGTCGGGCCCAATGGCGGGTCTGAGGGGGCGATCGTCTTCACTTCTTGGGCAATAAACGTTTCCCAAAAATACATGCATCCTTGCAAAAAATGAGTTAGATCCTAACTAGAATTCAGTGCCCCCCCCGGGCCGCGCCTTTTTAAGTTCCCGAGGCTCGGACTGTGTCTGGTCTTACCGCATTCAGAACTCGGCAGTCATTTATTTGATACTATCAAGATCATCATTTTTCTGCTGATTTGAATTGGGCCTGACTTATTTTTCTTCCAGATCGAGTCTGGCCTGGAGTCATTCTTCTTAAATGTCTGCATTAGAGATGACACAGGTTCAGACTTAGCCCGTGTCCGATACGAGATCGTGCTCTGTTTTTATGCTGGTCTACTGATTTGATTCGGACTCATTTTTTCTAAAAATCTGAAAATGTTACTTATCGGTGAATAGAAATATGTAAAAATCTTTTTTTCCTCTTAAAAATTAGTACTTATTCCTTTTCAAATCAATGTCTTGCTATTTTGATAAAAATGAAAAAGAGGCACAATTTTTTTTATTTTAGTATTTGAATGCTATTAAAGAAACAAAACAAAACAAAACAAACAATTAGTCATATCTACATCTGTAGATTTATGTTCAAGCATTGCCGACGACCGCCGATCTGGCGCCTACGAAAAAAGGCGGGAATAATGAATTTGTGTTTAGTTCGATTTTTGTTTGTGGCAGAAATTGTTTTGCAATTGGATCTTTTATTATTATTATTTAGGCATGTAACGCGAAAAGAATATTTTCTTTTGATTTTATTTTGCGGTTACCGAATAATTTAAATTTCTAGTGTATGCAAGGTATACAAGTAAGTCGTAATCACTTTTCATATGGAAATAACTGTAGTAATTATCATTTCTTTTGGGATCTCTGCTGATGCCGTAGCGGTAAGTAAATGTATTTACCATATTCTTGCGATCGAGTAGTGTTTCCACTGTTCCTAAAAAAGTTTTGCACTTTAAAATTTTTAATTTGAGGTTATTTTTTGGGTCATGCTATAACGAAGGCTTTTTATGAAGAATGAAATGGTTATAGTTAAAAATGTGCATTTTTTACAGAAAATTTAAAAATGTTGTTCGATTTGACAGATAATAGACAGTATTTTCTACAGGTTCCATGCATTTATTCATGAAACACACTTCATTAACATGTCCATTGTCCATAATATTTTTTTTACTAAAACAGAGACAACATATGAAAATCCTTTTATGCGTAAAGTATATTTTTATTTTACATCAAACTGTTCTTTTGATAATATAAAATGTACTGTTTTGTTTAACAGCCTTTTTTAATATAAGAAATAGCTTTAAAATTATAATTACTTTTGGAAAATTTTTTATTAGTATTATGCAATTTTTTCTACTGTATAATTTCATTATCGCGGGTTTTGCTCTTGATGCCGCAAAATGTTTCTGCCTCAGGCGGAACCAGGCTGTGGAATAATAGCCCAAATTTATCTCTAGTCCGCACCGACCAAAATTTCCCTGGTCGGGGTTCGGCTCGGAATAAAAGTTAAATTTCGGTCCGTATCCGACCCAGCCTAGACGTATACATGTGCCCGGGCCTGTCCGAGTAGGCGAAATGGGTCCGAATTTCTTAACGGGCCAACAAAATTTAAATAATTTTTCCAACAGGCAGGGCCAATAAACAAAATAAATGGGGCGATCCGGCAAAAAAATTGAAGGGCTATATGGGCCGAGCCCATAAAGAAAAAAATTGCGGTCTCACTGGCCCTTTGTAAAGATTTAACCAGGAACGTTAAAATATGAGCTATTTTCAATTATATGTGTTTAATGAGAATAAATATAAATGTGCGTCATCAGTCGAAACTAGTTTGGCAACATCAATACAGAAATCTAACTTTTACAGTGTAGAGATCAGCATCGGATAATTATATTGTGTGTAACCCGGGTTTAATATTTTTTTTTAGCAGGCTCGTACCGGCCCGAGATCAGGCTTGCATTGCTTTTCTACATATAGACGAGCTGGGCTGGAACTAGACTTAATTGTTCTCAAGATGTGTAGGACAGACAATATGCAGTGCCGTGCGAAAGGGGAGGCGAAGGATGCCGTCAGCCCGGGTATGGAAATTTAGGGGGCGCCAAATTTATGCTACCAGCGTAATTTTTGGCCTGTTACAAGAAAAAGTTGGGTCGGAGGGGGGGGAGGGGGGCGCCATATTTTGCTTTGCCCCGAGCGCAGTTTTCTCTTCGCACGTCAAATGATTGCGGATTTTTCTACCTTCTCATGCTGTCACTTCCAGAAATTCTATTCAAAACTATAATTTTCACAGTATTTTCTTAAACTGCTTATCAAAAAATGGATTACGTCATAGTTTTTGAATAAAAACACCTGCTAATGTGATCCACAACATAAACATTAGTTAACCCGACCAGCAACAAAAGAAACGATGTCAACCGGACCCAAACCCGACCCACAGCAAAAACTAGAAGTCAACCGGACCCAGACCCGACCCACAGCAAAAACTAGTAGTAACCGGACCCAGACCCGACCCACAGTAAAAACTAGAAGTCAACCGGACCCAGACCCGACCCGCAGCAAAAAATAAAAGCAACATGACCCGCAGTGAAAAAATTAGCCCCGACCCACGCATTAAAGTCGAGTCTCCAAATTTCTAAAATCGCCCCCCCCTTGAGGACTCTCCAGATCCGCCCTTGATCCGATTTTCGTCAATTTGAAATAACTCGACAGAATTATGTATTAATTAAATATTTTAAATTTGAATGATTCGGTTGGGTAGTTTTTGAGTTGTTATATGCGGACAGATGGATAGATGGACGGATAGACAAACGGATTGAACGATGATTATAGGAGCTACGTATACATAATTAGGAACGTACCTAAAATGTTAGGCAATAACACAGATTTCCGGATTATTTTAAAATATTTTAATAAAACAATAAACATCGTGTAATAATTCTTCCTTTTTTTATTTTTAGGTGCGTTCGTAATTATCTAAATACGTAGCACCTATGGTTGTCGTTCAGTCCGTCCGTCTGTCCGTCTGTCTGTCCGCATATAACAACGCAAAAACTACCCAACCGAATCGTTTGAAATTTAAAATACATAATTATTACATAATTTTGTCGAGTCATTTCAAATTTTATGAAAATCGGATACATAGATGAATTACAGGGACAATCAAAAGGATTCCGTTACATTACGGTCAATGGGGGAAAAAGTTTCAAATGCATTTTAATCGTTTGAAAATTAAAATACATAATTATTACATAATTATTACATAATTTTGTCGAGTTATTTAAAATTTTATCAAAATTGGATGCATAGTTCAAATACAGGGACAATCAAAAGTATTCCGTTACATGACGATCAATCGGGAAAAAAATGCTTAAAATGCATTTTAATGGTCATGGTTACACTCATTCGAACGTGACAAAATTGATATGCATCTATAAAGTACATTTTATAATATACATTTTGCATAATCTGTGGTTCAAAGAACATTTGTTATTGATTTACAAGGCCACACAAAAGTACTCCTTTATATAATGGTATAGGGAAAACATTGTTTGGTGCGCATTTTAATTGTAATTAACTATTTACAGTTTTATGAGATTGATATATGAGAGTAATATTTTTAAAATTTCGTTGTCGTACGAACGCACCTTATTTGGTACGCTTCACGTGCAATTTCCAACTTGTTTAAATTACACACGGACCTCGCGATGCACTACACTTTGCTATTTGGATCATCCGTTTTTAAGCATAAATATGCAGATTTCGATGCTTTTTAAAAATTCTTTTTCGTCTCTTTTCTTTTCAATGTTCGGGGCAATTTAAAAGATAAAGAACAACTTGTTGAAAACAGAGTGATACAATCCATAATTGCAGTGAAAACTTGACTATTTTTTCTTTTACAATGTTATACATAACATTTTCCCTATACAAATATTTGTAACCATAGCGACGGCACATCCACTTAATGCCGTCGCCAAGACAACATGTGTTATGAAGAAGAATTTAAAATATGAAACTGGTGTTATAGAACAGGTGTTTCAGAAAAGATGGTTTTATGCCGTTTATGTGCAGCTTACTAAAAAATTTAAATGAAAGAAAAATAAAAAGATGAAAAGAAAAAGGAAATTAGATACGGAAAAACTGAATAATATAAATCTAAATTTTTACAAATCTGTTTTGTAAGAAACAAAATTTTCACTTTAGTAACATGAGCTTCAAATTAAAGATGAAGGAGAAAACGTTCATACAATGTAAGTACATTGGAGATTGTACGTAAAATGTAGCAAATATGGTGCGTTTGTACTATAAGGAAGTGTAAAAAATATTCAGATCTTGGTGTAATAGTATACAGTACTTCGGATACAGTATAGTGTCCGAGATCTTTTGGTGCCCCTGTAAATACTATGTGCTTACTATCATACCGGAAATAACCTTTAGTCAACATCAGCAATGTATATCAATTTTATAAAATGTGTATAATTTAATACGCATCCCAAACAATGTTTCCGTCTATACCATTATGAAATGGTATACTTTTGTGTGGCTTTGTAAATTAATAAATATATTCTTTGCACCCCAGATTGTACAGAATCTATATTTTAATATATACTTTATAGATCCAGATCAATTTTGCTATGTTCGAAACATTATAACACCAGTAAAATGAGCTTGAAATTACTTTTTCCTACTGGCTGTAATAAAACGGAATATATTTGACTGTCCCTGTAATTGAACTAAACATCCGATTTTCATAAAATTTGAAACGACTCAATAAAATTATACATTAATTACATATTTTAAATTTCAAATGATTTGATTGGATAGATTTTGCATTATTATATGCGGATTTACAGACAGACAGACTGACTGAATGACGACTATAGGTGCTACGTACAGTCGGCTCTCGTTAATTTGAAATCTGATAAATCGAATTTTTGTTTAATTCAAACTAAACATGAAGTCCCTAAATTTTCAAGAACAGAATAAGGTTAAAAAATTTTATTTATTCGAACTCATTTTCTCCTGACTTCGTTTAATTCAAACTAACAAGAATTCCGATTCTTGATTTTTCCTTTCTTCCTCAAGGACCTTTGAATAACTTTCTTTCCTTGATTTTCTTGAGAATTGTTCCGAACGAGTATGCATATAATCCCATGCATTTCATATCCACTTTCTAAGTATCCTGTCTGCCCATCAGTAACACCTCAAATTTTTCTTATATTGTGCTTTTTTTTGTAATCCATTAATTAGTTTGTGTATTTATATATTTTAATTTAATATTAAGTCGGTCGACCCAGCTGTGACAACTTCGACTGCCTAGATTAAATAATTACAGCCAGAGCCGCTACAAAAAGAAACAATAGTCCTTCTTCAGTTTTCATATTTTAATAAAGACGAATCACAACATAAATGCACACAAACAATTATTTACAGAATCGACCGTGACAATTTCACTATTACATCTTGATTCTACAAATCCCAACACCAGTGGCGTGGTCGGTAGCGGCAGCTGCTGCCACTTCGCGGTTCGAATCCGGGTACGGATATGGATGGTGCGTTGCCCCTTTGACATGCAATAAATATATGTAATGGATATCTGTAATAATAAAAAGAATACTGCCCAGTTAAACTGATGGCATTGAGCTCACAGGCTACGCATACTAATTGCACTTTGCAGCCTTATATTTTCAAGGGTTATTTCCGATCGAAAAAAAAAATCAAAGGAGGGGAAACAGTTCCCAATTTCCCCCTTTTATACTTAATCATTGAACCCCCTAAACTAATCAGAGACATGCTTTACCATATAAAAAATCTATATCCAAAATTCAGAGCAAATCGGAAAATTCTTAATAAAAACCCATTTATATAATTTAAGAGCAATTATCCCCCCTCTTTTATACTTAACCATTAAACTTCCAAAACTATTCAGAGATTTGAACGAAATCTGATTATTCTGCATGAAAAACCCATTTATATCAATTAAGGGGAGAGGCATTAGAACCCCCGTTCCCCCTGTTTACACTTATACAATGAACACCTAATACCAATCACTGATGCGCCTCATTAGAATGATTACCTAATCTTATACCTAAATTTTGAACGAAAACTGATAATTCTGAATGAAAAACCCATTTATATCAATTAAGGGGAGGGGCATGAGCCCCTCGTTCCCCCTTTTATACTTATCGAATGAACTCCAAAAACTAATCAGGGAAGCGCCTTATCATTATATACCTGTATACAAAATTTCAAGTGGATAGGATACTTTTATCATGAGTTATCGCGTTACGCACGTACGAACGTACATACAGAACGGGAGGGCACATAAGCTCTCAGGCTATGATAGCCTGTGAGCTAAAAAGTCTGTGTTTCTGTGTGTAATGGATCAATCGAGGCGACAGCCATAGCAGCTATGGGCCTTAAAACACTGTCAATTCAAAAGTTCAAAAAATATTAAGTCATATTATAATGATAACAGGCCAAACAAAATTTAAAAACTCTATAATATTAATTCCTTTGTAATAATACCATTTTAAGGATAGCATGTTTTTTTGTCATACTTTCCATAATTCGAACTTCAGATAATTCAAACATTTCTTATGGTCCCGACGATTTCGAATTGACGAGAGCCTACTGTATTTATATAATTTCGAACGCACCAAAAAAAAAAAAAAAAAAAAAAAAAAAAAAAAAGAGCGAATATTATTCGCGTACCCATACAATAAATAGGGAAGACTGGGCGCATGTGAACATGGGGCAGATATGAACGTCGCAATTTTTTACTAATTATTATATGTTTTTTATTTAAAAAAGATTACCAAACATGGCAGCGCCGGTACGCATATGTTAAAAAAAATTTTTTTTAGCTCTTTGACTTTTTGTTTGCTCTCAGTAGCCAAAACACTGTTTATCGATTTCGAAAGTAAAATCTCAGTTTTCTACTAGTTAAGCGAATAACTTTATTTAATTATTCATTTATTTGAATTTTAATGTTTTAAAATATACTATGAATACCAATATATATTTTCGATAAAAAATTTGTCTTATAAAATTGAAAAACTTTAATGATTTGACAATTTAACTAAAGTGGCCATGTGAAGCACATGTGAAGAGATTAGTTGGGACAAATATAAACAGTTCATAAGTGCCTTAGTTTACAATTTTTTTAAATATCGTTTTAAATATTCCAGTACAGCGTTGCGTTCAATATCAGTTATTTCTTTCTTCAGACAATTTTCTAAATTATTCGCCCAATCCAAAGTTGCGGGTGTGACATTTACACAGCTTAAATTAGTCACCAGCAAAAATATTTTTGAGCATTGGTTTCAATTTGTATGAATTTCAATGTAGACCACTGACATATACATTTATCTAAATCTGAAAATTGCCCGATGTATCACTTATTTATATATATATATAAAAAAAAAAAAAAAAAAAAAAAAAAAATCTACCTGTTGCGGGTGTGACATAAAAAGGACATGCATTTTCATCTTTCAGTGCAAAAACGCAAAACTCTGTGAATTATGACAACTGAGTGAATTGATTTTTTAAAATATTAAACAGTAATACTTAAATAATTATTCTATGAAAAAATTAAATTACTTATTAAATTCTTGCTTTTGTAGAAAATATTCAACATTTTCGTTGCGGGTGTGACTTGTATAGCCAATAAAATAATGACATACACAAATAATTTCAAAGCAGATTTTTTTAATTAAAGAATTAATCAATATTACAATTATAATATCTAGAGGGGAAAATATCAAACAAATTTTATTTCCAATCTTGAATTTATAATTTCTGTTGGTGGTAGCTTTTTTTACAAAAATGCTCTGTTTTTTTCCTAGGATACATCTGAGTGACTGGGTCAAATATACATATTTTCTTAAATTTTTTTTTCAAACATTCTAATTCTATATCGTCACCATCCATTTGTCTTATTTGTCCATCAAAGTTTTCACTTTTTTAATGTCGTGAACAAAACAACTTCTACAAAATCTCCAACTGCACATTCATTGTTGGATATTATATCCTTGTCAAAGTATGGATACATCTGACTGCCTGAGCCAAATATAGACATTTTCTTGATTTTTTTTTCAGATACTCTTATTCTATAACATCTCCATTCATTTGTCTTATTTGTCCATCAAAATTTTTACCCCCCCCCCTTTTTTTTAATGTGGAGAACAAAACAACTTCTACAAAATCTCTAACTGCACTCTTATCGTTGGATGTTATATTTTTGACAAAATATGGTAACAAACAAATTCCCTTGTGATCACTTTCTGAAGTTATTGCTATATTAATTGTTCCTACGTCAATAGAAACAACATGATGTATCGATTGAATGTTGAGCTCCGACTGTGCTTAGTGCCAGCATGCATGAAGCATTTTCACAATATCTTCTGAAATTTCACATTCAGCAAAATTCTTTTATATTTTTTAGGACTTTTTCTATACACATAGCAAAATCTGAAGCTGAATTTATAGTTGCAGAGCGTTGCTAGCGTTACCAATTTCTTGGCAACTGCACCAACCCCGTCGACAACTCCTTTACCATGAGATGAAATTCAAAAGGATTGCCATAATTTACCATGATTTTTTTAAATAGTCTCTTCATTTCTCTCCTTGCTTTGTCTCTTTCCTTCTCTTGTTGTAGCTATGCTTCATATTTAAAAGGGTTTTCTTTAATCTTTTTTTAATGATATTGTGATCTTTCTGTACTCTTCATTCTCTGCAAAAGAGAATAAATTAATGTATAAACTTAATAAATATAGCACTTCCAGTCCAAAAATATATGCTTAATAAATTGTTAATATTTATCCCTTGAAATTTCCAATCTTACGTAAAGTTAATTATGTTAAATTTTGGTTAATTTCAAACTGACTATATACACTTTATGCTAACTTAATAAACATTACAGTTTCTATTATACTTCTACTTTTTACTTAATTTGAATTAAAAGAGAAAAAACTTTTCCCCTAATATTGTTTTATTTATTTTAAAAAACTAAATATATATATATTAGATAAATACTATCAAATAACAAGATAATATATATATATATATATATATATATATATATATATATATATATATATATATATATATATTATATATATACATACACACATATATATATATATATATAACAAAAACAAATTTAAAGAAAATTGCTAAAATATTGTTTCGTAATTTTCTTTTTTTAATTTCTATAAAAATCTTACCTTTTAAATTAATTTCTTGATCATATATCACTAATAAAATTATTTTCTTGTAGTAAAGCAACAATTTTATCAATCCAAACTGAATAAATCAACTGGACACAGTGTCACATGCTCAGATGATGCAAATTTTCATTTATTAACTGGAATTCACTCTATTAAATCAAAGGATATAGTTAAAGCTGCCAAGTAATGTTTTCCAGCATATTAGTCTTATATAAATTTACATATAATTTGTTCAAATATACATTTGTAATCAATTTTAAAAGACGTTGCGGGTGTGACTTTAATTAAATGTCACACCCGCAACAGGGAAATGTCACGCCCACAACGCTCAATAATTATAATTAAAATATTAATTAATTTTTTGTTTGTGTAATTCAAAGTATCTTAATAAACTTTTTTGAATATAAAGTTTCATAACTTTAAGTCAAAATTTTTTTTTCTGTAGATATATAAATGTAACTTTTTGTTGCGGGTGTGACACAATAATTAAGAGTAATTAGATATGCTTACCTTTTGTAATGAAGATTAGTGAACACTTCTCTGCAGACAAAAACTCTCAATAATAGCCGTCAAATCATATATATATCCAAGTTTGGAGATTTTCAGAATGTTTTTTCAGCTGTACGAGACCACGAAATGTAAAGATATTTGCCGCAGTCTATTTTACAAAGTTATAGTGTCACTTTATTAATTGAAATAAGTATGTTAATGACAAAAATGTAATTCTTTTTTGATAAAATATGAAATAGTACACTCTTAACAGTTAATATGCAAAATTTCAATCATATTTAAAGAAATTTAAATTTTCATCCTCATGTCCATTTTTTTGTGGATTGGGCGTATTACTTCTTTCTCTTTTACTTTGAACTAGCTGACCCGCCCGGCGTTGCCCGGGTCCGTATTAGCAATATTAAACGAACTTGAAATTTGTATGATTTTATCAATAACTGGAAGCATGCAGAAATGCATTGTCTGAAATACGTCGCAGCTGACTTTGTGAAAAATCAGTTTTAAAAACAACAACTAATATTAAACTCTAAAAATACTTAAAATGAGCAATGAGAAACACGGGAGGGAACATGTATCCAACGATTGCGTTAGTTTCGTGTTAAAGTGTTGATATTTTCTTAGCAGACGATTTTTTGTGATAAATACATTATCTGTTTTATATTTCTTAATGATATTCCTCTGGACCGAGTTGGCGCATTGCCAAGATTTGCTTCCTCTGGACCGAGTTGGCGCATTGCCAAGATTTGCTTTCCCCTGTGCCTCAATTAATTAATTATCCTCGGAATTCCTTTTATTTATAGAGATTCGAGATAACATTGCTTCTGACATCTACTAGTAGTATAGTTATGAGAGTTCCAGCTCACCGGGTGCAGGGTGCTGACCTCTAAGAGGGGGGGAAGGTCATCGGGTGTTCGAGCTGTAAGAGGGGGGTGGGGTGAAGGTCATCGGGTGTTCGAGCTGTAAGAGGGGGGTGGGGTGAAGGTCATCGGGCGTCACGCAAGGTTAAGATGACGTCATCTTAGAGGATGAGTGTGTTTTAGATAAGAATTTTTTTTTTAATTTTAAGCCGGAATTTTAGGGAGTTAGAATTTTTTGTCGGCGTACTATAGTATGAGGGTGTTATTTTAATTTTAATGCGGGGACTTTAAAATTTTCGGCGGGGTACGTTTTTCGATTAAATTTTGCTGTTGTTCATTTAAAAAGGTAATTAAAAAGTAATTAAAAATAAGGAATGAAGAGACCTTTTTTTTTTTTTTTTTTTTTTTTTTTTTTTTTTTTTTTTTTTCACCGTGTTCTTTGATGAGGGGTTAAGCGGGTATTTCGGGACACAGAATGTTTTTTTTTTTTTTGTACTATTGTACGAGTGGTTTTTAATTTTAATGTGGCGATTTAAAAATTTTCAGTGAACTTTAGTTTAAGGATTTATTTTTTGATTTTAAGCGGGAATTTTAGGGAGATTGATTTTTTTTTTTTCACCGTGTTTTAAATAAGGGGTTAAGCGGGTATTTTGGGCACATAGAATTTTGCTTTCTATACTATTGTACGAGTGGTTTTTAATTTTAATGTGGCGACTTAAAAATGTTCAGTTTGGTGTAATTTAAGAGTTTATTTTTTTGATTTTAAGCAGAAATTTTGGGGAGATTGATTTTTTTTTTCCACTGTGCTCTTACATGATGAGTTAAGCGGGTATTTTGGGGGAAATTATTATTTTAGCCTAATTATACGCGAAGGATATATATTTTTTTTCGGGGGTTGATATTTTAATGAAGAATTAATTAAGGAGGGAGCATTCATGGTGAATTAATGAATTATTTTTTTAGGAGTAATTTTGTTAAGATTGAATTATTTTTTCATTTTTTGGAGTTTTACGCGGATATTAATGTTTAATAGGGGGACTTTAATTTTTTTTTTGCAATGAAATTGACGTGCGCTCGTCGATCTAACCGTTCGGAGTTTAAAGTTTTCTTCAAACCATGTATGAATATTGGTTTAGAATTTCTTAGAATGACTTCCACCACTTTTATATCTATCCATTATCATAAATAACACATGCTGGTGATGGGAATTTGGGAAGAACAATTTTGAATATTTATTTAATGAAGCAACTTTAAAATTATTTCGAGTACTATTTTTAGTCAACTATGTTATACACTTGATATTTTAGAATAGTTAAAAAATAACTTTAAAATTTGAATGAAAAAATATGTTTCAAAATGGGATTTTACGTGCTAGCATTGAATCGCACTCGTCGCCTTAACGGTTTAGAATATGTGGTTTCCTTCGAACCTTGGTGAAAATTTAATTTAATTGATTATTATTATTATTTTGTATGTGTTGTATATATGTGTGCGTATGTATGTTTGTGTGTTGTATGCATGTATGTGTGTGAATATATGTTTGTGTGTTGTATGCATGTGCGTGTGTTGTATGTATGTACGTATGTATGTGTGTTGTATGCATGTATTTGTTGTATGTATGTGCGTGTAATTTTTTGCCGATATGTGTGATCTTTAGCTGAAAGTGACCTAGGGTCAAAACTTTTACCCAGGAATCGCCACGGGGAGGCAGATCACTTGATTCCCGTATTGCACACATTCACATACATTATTTCGAGCGATATTTTTAGTGAAATATAATATGCAAATGAATTTGTAAAATAATTAAAAAATAACTTTAAAATTTAAATGAAAGAATGTTTTAAAATGTAATTTTACGTGCTAACATTTAATCGCGCTCGTTGGTTTTTACTGTTTGGAGTCTGTCATTTTCCTTTAACCTTGGAAAACCTTGCGTCAATAAGGATATTTCAGAAAGACCCCCACTTTGGGTACTCTTTTAAACTAATATTTGTAATGAGATGTGTTCGCGCGCGTCGGCCTAACTGTTTGGAGTATCAACATAAAATCATCAAATTAATACAAAATATTTACCCATGTAAAGAAAAATCAAAGTACAATGATTCACCATTTGTTTGATAAATCTTAAAGCATAATATCTATCATACAAACATCATGTTATGTAAAAAATATAAGTAAATATTATTAGTTTTAAAATCATTTATATTCGAATGGGTAGTTCGATGAATTAAGAACATTAGAATTTTATGGATTAAGAAGTAACAATTGAGAAAATAATCATTTCAAAATATTTTTTTTAAAACCAACTTTCATGCAATTCAAAAACTTTTAGTATGAAAATTAAATTGTTTTTTCTTAAGAGAAATATTTTATGCGAGTGAAAAAAGTGAGAGTCAGTTAATTTATGAATCACTTTAAAATATTACCACGCAATAAATTGTTTTGAAACTATATTCTTAAACATATTAATATTTAAAAGTTAAGTCATTTTATACATTTTATATTCAAATTATACTTACCAACATATGAATTCGCCTTCATTCCGCATTTTCTTGAAGAATAATGTTTAATAAACTCTTATCAACACAGCATGTTGTTGTGAATCACTAGCAAGTTAAGACAGGTATGATATGAGTAATCGTTGGGATTTCCCCAAAGAGGTGAAGTCATTCTTATCAAATCCTATTCTGAATGAGAAATATTTCAATTGCAATTAACTTCAGATTTTGTTATTTAATAATTATTTTTTTAATTTGACAATTTTAATTAATGTTTTAGTGAAATTACCTTTAAGATTTTAATTTTTTTTAATGCTTATACTATTTCACACATGTACATTCCTATTTGTAAATAGAAAATCATAAAAAACATATTTGAATGATTTTATTATTATTATTGTTAGACATTATATTTGAAAATCATTTAAAATTTTAGCTTTTATTATTATTATTATTTAGATATTAAGAAGTGACGAAGACCTGTAGAATTAATCTCATCTTAAAACTGATTAATATTCGAAGAAAAATTTATTCTGTTATCTTTTAATTTACCAAACATATATCTTAAAATTCATTAACACACTTCTTATTTAATGAATAATATATTTGATGAATAATATATTTTATAATATATATGAGATTTTAATCTTTTTTTTTTAAATTGGGTTATGTTATTTCATACACATACGTTCTTATTCGAAAATTCAAAACCATAAAAAACATCGTTGGTTGATTTTTTATTTTTAATTAGACATTGTATTGGAAAAGCATTAAAACCTTTCATTTTTATCTCATTTAGACTTCAAAAAGTGTCGAAGATCTAACTGCTTTGCAAAGACTTAAAACTAGTGATTTGATGAGTCATACTTTCTGTGGGTTGTTTTCAATTTTGGAATTATCTTAATTAATTACCAAACTTCTCATTTTTTTAAACACCACACTAATCATTGCCCCCATTACTTAATCACGTAAATATAATTTATATAGTTTATAATTATCAGTTTTATACTAACATTTGAAACCTATACGTATGTGTTGTATTAATTCTTTTAGTTTAATTCATACAAATTTTAACTAAAGCATCCTGTGCTAGTTTTCATACATTTATTATCACATCACGTGATAGAATTTCTTGCGATGTTTTAGAAATAATAGATATTTATTTATTTTTTTAAATTAGTTAATAACATGAAAAAAATTTAATTGCTTTTTAACATGAATCTTTTAAGAAAAACATATTTTATTCTGAAACATTAAATTTAAAAACTAACTCTTAAGAATATGACTTGATGCAATTTACTCATTTTAAACAAGTTAACTTTACTAATTATCGTTAAAATTATTCATTTACCAATGATTTAAACTTCACATTTTAAAGTTATTTATATAATATACTAACATTTAATTATAATAGGTTTAATTTTATTAAAAATTCTGAATAAAATAAAATTTATACTTTAAAAAAATTATAACACCATTTAAAAATATTAAACAACAACAACAACAAACTTATAATTAAGAGATGAATAAATATAAATATATGAATCACACAATAATAAAAAGAAATACTTAATCATTCATAAAAATTCTTCCCTTGAACATTCACACATATGTTAGTAAAAATATAATACTAAAGTTTTCAAAAAGATTATAAGCGTTTCCAAATCAACAAAGAAAATTGAGTATTAAATATCGAATAATGGATATGCACTTTTTACACTCACATCTTACAATGTAATTAGTAACCAAATGTAATGATTTTTAAGCATGTCTTCTTACATTTTTTTTTCAATGAAAGATTATCACAGTTGAATATTTAGCTTTCTCTTCATAACTTTATCGAGAAATATATAATGTATACCACACGATTTCATTAAATGAATCACAATACAATTCAAACTTCTCATTTTCAATGTTTTATATATACTAGTGTTTATCAAATAGGTGTTTATTTTGAACAATCATTACTTAGTATATTGATGAAAAGTTACTAATTAATTACATTAATTAATAAGATTAATTAATCTTATTAATTAGTTTAATTAATTAATTAAACTAATTTAATTAATTAATCTTATTAATTAGCTTAATTAATTAGTTAATTAATAATAATAAGAATGATTAAATTACTTCATAAATTAATTTTTATAAGAACCAATCTAGAATACAAAGCGCTAGTCACGTGGTATACATCACGTGATCAGTTGACACATGTTCTGTGACGTCACATATCTTAAGATAAGATTATCTGATAACATTTTCTGATAAGGACTTTGAATTTTTTTCATTTCTTCCTAAACCCTAGAGTGTGTTGGACGTGGTTTTGCGATGGTGATGGATTAGGCGAGTACAGAATGTTAAAGTGTCTTTATTATTAAACTATTTTAATTTAATTATGCATGAAAATTAAATATTTTTTTTTTACTTTTTCAAATTTTAGTACACCTTGAAAACAATAATTTGAAATACTAAAATGTGAAAGTTATAATTAAAAGTTTTGCATGCATATTTCATAACACTGAGAAAAATTGGCAACTGTAATAATTTTATTTAAAAATGTTTTTAAATAAAAGAAGTGAAAATATTTATCTTTAAAAGACTAACTGCATATTTTTAAACATTAATATTAAAGGTCTTTTTCGATACATTTTATAAAACCATGCTGGGACATAACCAAACAAGTTGATTTTGATATAAAACTTATGAATATTACTAAGTTGAAACAGTGAAAACCTGCTTTGCCAAGTTAATTTTTCAAGTAAGTTTAGTAATGCCACTTACAAAAGAGAATTTTTATTAAAATAATTATTTAAAATTCTGTTGTTTTCTAAAGATATTTGGTAAAATGTTAGTAAAATACTAAAAGATGTGTGAAGACCTTGCCTGTTAACTTTAAATTTGTGCATTAAATGAAATTTTCCAAGTTTTACCATACACATGCGAAGGTTTCATTTAAGTAAGGAAAAAATTTATTACACAAGTCATTGTTTTTTCGATTAAAAATGACAAGTCTTTCATCTTAAAAATTTTGTTCATGTGACGATAAAAGCTTTTTGGTTGCTAGGATAAAAAAAAATAGTTGGTTGTTAGGGTAAATAAATAGTTGATTACGAAAAAAAAGTTGGGTGGTTGGTTGTTGAAAACATATCAGTGAGATGTACTTGAAGGGGGAATCTAATAACTTAACAGTTAAAACAGAAAACCTAAGTCACATAAATGATTATCGACATTAAAATTTGACGATTACTAAATATTAGTGAAACATTTTAAAATATTTTGAAAAGTTTTGTAAAATTATTTTAACAATTTGTTCAAACCTTTAATAGTAACTTGTATTTTTTTTTAATTAATTATTAACATTTGATTTTTTTAAAATTTTTTTAATAACGTTAAAATTATTAACAAGTAATCACACTATCACTGATAAACTAAAATATAATACATTTCATATAAGCAAGTCTTTGAAAATTTAAGCATAAGTAGTGATTCATAAGAAGTGGATATGTCTATTTAACTGATGAAGTGACTCATAAAATCTCAAAGTATTCCAAAACATATGTGATTTTTTTTCTTTTCTTCGTGATTTTTAACTGATAAGTCACAGTAAAAATTATTTTTGCATGTGTGAAATAATCACTTTCGATGATCTTTCTTACTTTTTAGTTACTAAATTACGGGCTTTAATGGCCCAATGGTTAGCGTCACGTGTTAAAAATGAGAAGTATGATCAGATGTTTATGGTTTCGAAACCTGCGAGTAAAATTACCAAGAAAATGTTATGTTAATACATCTTTCCTGCAAATAACGCTTATCATCGAAAGGGCATAGGCTAATCTTATTCTGTGTTAACGTGTGCAGACGTTGTGCATCATAACTTTTCAAACTGTCGAAAAACTTCGGTTATAATATTGTGTTAATGAAAATTCAAATTATATACAACATAAACAGCTTCTCTATACTCTTCAGTGATGTGATCGTGATCACGTGTGCGTTTCGAATATAAAGAATGCTTTCAAATATAACACAACTTTGTTTCTTGAAATGCCAATTCTTGCACGGGTATAAACTTTAAAGACTCAATATTTAATAACTTCTGTCCTAATATATCCTTCTCTCACACCATTTGAGTTAAAAACCGTTCAACACAAACTTTTCATCAATATACTAAGTAATGATTGTTCAGAATAAACACCTATTTGATAAACACTAGTATATATAAAACATTGAAAATGAGAAGTTTGAATTGTATTGTGATTCATTTAATGAAATCGTGTGGTATACATTATATATTTCTCGATAAAGTTATGAAGAGAAAGCTAAATATTCAACTGTGATAGTCTTTCATTGAAAAAAAAATTTAAGAAGACATGCTTAAAAATCATTACATTTGGTTACTAATTACATTGTAAGATGTGAGTGTAAAAAGTGCATATCCATTATTCGATATTTAATACTCAATTTTCTTTGTTGATTTGGAAACGCTTTTAATCTTTTTGAAAACTTTAGTATTATATTTTTACTAACATATGTGTGAATGTTCAAGGGAAGAATTTTTATGAATGATTAAGTATTTCTTTTTATTATTGTGTGATTCATACATTTATATTTATTCATCTCTTAATTATAAGTTTGTTGTTGTTGTTGTTTAATATTTTTAAATGGTGTTATAATTTTTTTTAAAGTATAAATTTTATTTTATTCAGAATTTTTAATAAAATTAAACCTATTATAATTAAATGTTAGTATATTATATAAATAACTTTAAAATGTGAAGTTTAAATCATTGGTAAATGAATAATTTTAACGATAATTAGTAAAGTTAACTTGTTTAAAATGAGTAAATTGCATCAAGTCATATTCTTAAGAGTTAGTTTTTAAATTTAATGTTTCAGAATAAAATATGTTTTTCTTAAAAGATTCATGTTAAAAAGCAATTAAATGTTTTTCATGTTATTAACTAATTTAAAAAAAAAAAAAAAAATATCTATTATTTCTAAAACATCGCAAGAAATTCTATCACGTGATGTGATAATAAATGTATGAAAACTAGCACAGGATGCTTTAGTTAAAATTTGTATGAATTAAACTAAAAGAATTAATACAACACATACGTATAGGTCTCAAATGTTAGTATAAAACTGATAATTATAAACTATATAAATTATATTTACGTGATTAAGTAATGGGGGCAATGATTAGTGTGGTGTTTAAAAAAATGAGAAGTTTGGTAATTAATTAAGATAATTCCAAAATTGAAAACAACCCACAGAAAGTATGACTCATCAAATCACTAGTTCTAAGTCTTTGCAAAGCAGTTAGATCTTCGACACTTTTTGCAGTCTAAATGAGATAAAAATGAAAGGTTTTAATGCTTTTCCAATACAATGTCTAATTAAAAATAAAAAATCAACCAACGATGTTTTTTATGGTTTTGAATTTTCGAATAAGAACGTATGTGTATGAAATAACATAACCCAATTTTTTTAAAAAAAGATTAAAATCTCATATATATTATAAAATATATTATTCATCAAATATATTATTCATTAAATAAGAAGTGTGTTAATGAATATTAAGATATATGTTTGGTAAATTAAAAGATAACAGAATAAATTTTTCTTCGAATATTAATCAGTTTTAAGATGAGATTAATTCTACAGGTCTTCGTCCCTTCTTAATATCTAAATAATAATAATAATAAAAGCTAAAAGTTTAAATGATTTTCAAATATAATGTCTAACAATAATAATAATAAAATCATTCAAATATGTTTTTTATGATTTTCTATTTACAAATAGGAATGTACATGTGTGAAATAGTATAAGCATTAAAAAAAAAAATTAAAATCTTAAAGGTAATTTCACTAAAACATTAATTAAAATTGTCAAATTAAAAAAATAATTATTAAATAACAAAATCTGAAGTTAATTGCAATTGAAATATTTCTCATTCAGAATAGGATTTGATAAGAATGACTTCACCTCTTTGGGGAAATCCCAACGATTACTCATATCATACCTGTCTTAACTTGCTAGTGATTCACAACAACATGCTGTGTTTATAAGAGTTTATTAAACATTATTCTTCAAGAAAATGCGGAATGAAGGCGAATTCATATGTTGGTAAGTATAATTTGAATATAAAATGTATAAAATGACTTAACTTTTAAATATTAATATGTTTAAGAATATAGTTTCAAAACAATTTATTGCGTGGTAATATTTTAAAGTGATTCATAAATTAACTGACTCTCACTTTTTTCACTCGCATAAAATATTTCTCTTAAGAAAAAACAATTTAATTTTCATACTAAAAGTTTTTGAATTGCATGAAAGTTGGTTTAAAAAAAAAATATATTGAAATGATTATTTTCTCAATTGTTACTTTTTAATCCATAAAATTCTAATGTTCTTAATTCATCGAACTACCCATTCGAATATAAATGATTTTAAAACTAATAATATTTACTTATATTTTTTACATAACATGATGTTTGTATGATAGATATTATGCTTTAAGATTTATCAAACAAATGGTGAATCATTGTACTTTGATTTTTCTTTACATGGGTAAATATTTTGTATTAATTTGATGATTTTATGTTGATACTCCAAACAGTTAGGCCGACGCGCGCGAACACATCTCATTACAAATATTAGTTTAAAAGAGTACCCAAAGTGGGGGTCTTTCTGAAATATCCTTATTGACGCAAGGTTTTCCAAGGTTAAAGGAAAATGACAGACTCCAAACAGTAAAAACCAACGAGCGCGATTAAATGTTAGTACGTAAAATTACATTTTAAAACATTCTTTCATTTAAATTTTAAAGTTATTTTTTAATTATTTTACAAATTCATTTGCATATTATGTTTCACTAAAAATATCGCTCGAAATAATGTATGTGAATGTGTGCAATACGGGAATCAAGTGATCTGCCTCCCCGTGGCGATTCCTGGGTAAAAGTTTTGACCCTAGGTCACTTTCAGCTAAAGATCACACATATCGGCAAAAAATTACACGCACATACATACAACAAATACATGCATACAACACACATACATACGTACATACATACAACACACGCACATGCATATAACACACAAACACATATTCACACACATACATGCATACAACACACAAACATACATACGCACACATATATACAACACATACAAAATAATAATAATAATCAATTCAATTAAATTTTCACCAAGGTTCGAAGGAAACCTCATATTCTAAACCGTTAAAGCGACGAGTGCGATTCAATGCTAGCACGTAAAATCCCATTTTGAAACATATTTTTTCATTCAAATTTTAAAGTTATTTTTTAACTATTCTAAAATATCAAGTGTATAACATAGTTGACTAAAAATAGTACTCGAAATAATTTTAAAGTTCCTTCATTAAATAAATATTCAAAATTGTTCTTCCCAAATTCCCATCACCAGCATGTGTTATTTATGATAATGGATAGATATAAAAGTGGTGGAAGTCATTCTAAGAAATTCTAAACCAATATTCATACATGATTTGAAGAAAACTTTAAACTCCGAACGGTTAGATCGACGAGCGCACGTCAATTTCATTGATAAAAAAAAAAAAAAAAAAAAAAAAAAAAAAAAAAAAATTAAAGTCCCCCTATTAAACATTAATATCCGCGTAAAACTCCAAAAAATGAAAAAATAATTCAATCTTAACAAAATTACTCCTAAAAAAAATAATTCATTAATTCACCATGAATGCTTCCTCCTTAATTAATTCTTCATTAAAATATCAACCCCCGAAAAAAAAAATATATCCTTGGCGTATGATTAGGCTAAAATAATAATTTCCCCCAAATACCCGCTTAACTCATCATGTAAGAGCACAGTGGAAAAAAAAAAAAAATCAATCTCCCCAAAATTTCTGCTTAAAATAAAAAAAATAAACTCTTAAATTACACCAAACTGAACATTTTTAAGTCGCTACATTAAAATTAAAAACCACTCGTACAATAGTATAGAAAGCAAAATTCTATGTGCCCAAAATACCCGCTTAACCCCTTATTTAAAACACGGTGAAAAAAAAAAAAAAAAAAAAAAAAAAAAAAATCAATCTCCCTAAAATTCCCGCTTAAAATCTAAAAATAAATCCTTAAACTAAAGTTCACTGAAAATTTTTAAATCGCCACATTAAAATTAAAAACCACTCGTACAATAGTACAAAAAAAAAACATTCTGTGTCCCGAAATACCCGCTTAACCCCTCATCAAAGAACACAGTGAAAAAAAAAAAAAGTCTCTTCATTCCTTATTTTTAATTACTTTTTAATTACCTTTTTAAATGAACAACAGCAAAATTTAATCGAAAAACATACCCCACGTACTGTAACACGCCGAAAATTTTAAAGTCCCCGCATTAAAATTAAAAAAAAAATCATCGTACTATAGTTCGGAAAAAAATTCTAACTCCCTAAAATTCCTGCTTAAAATTAAAAAAAAATTCTTATCTAAAACGAAAGTGCACCAAAAATTTTAAAGTCCCTACATTAAAATTAAAATAACACCCTCATACTATAGTACGCCGACAAAAAATTCTAACTCCCTAAAATTCCCGCTTAAAATTAAAAAAAAAATTCTTATTTAAAACACACTCATCCTCTAAGATGTCATCTTAACCTTGCGTGACGCCCGATGACCTTCACCCCACCCCCCTCTTACAGCTCGAACACCCGATGACCTTCACCCCCCTCTTAGAGGTCAGCACCCTGCACCCGGTGAGCTGGAACTCTCATAACTATACTACTTCTACTATACACCTTTATATACATTCTAGTATAATTTTACTGGTGTATTTCTACTAAACTGCATCAGAAGTTATTTATGACTCCACCTACTTGAAATGTAGCAACTAATTTGGGACAAATTTTCAACCTAAATGTCGCAACTTATTTGGGACCGAGGGGGTATATTTTTTAATCATTAAAAAACCTTTCTTTATCACTAATTTAAAAGTAAATAAGGCAAATACAGGGAGGAGAATCTTTCGCATTTCAGCAGATTTCTGATTTCAGTCCCTTTACCTGAAATCCCATCAAAACAAAATTCTAAAATTTTATACCGTTTTCAAATTTACTTTATTGTTTCTTTTTTATTGCAACAATAATTAAATCATCTAATCTACCTTTTCTTCTTTTAATCTATTTATTTTCATTTCACAATTTTGTGCTTAAACGTATCATCCAGAAAATAGAAAAATTTATATACATATATTTTTCTTTATGATGAATTTAACACATATCTTTAATGATCATGACTACAAACAAAATACAGAATAAAAATCATGTCATAGGATATTTTCCCCCTGTGTTCACATGTGCCCCACGTGTGTCCACAACTACCTCGCTGGTGGGTCACATGTGAACATTTTTTTGAATTTATAAAACTATTAAAAAGGTAAGAAAGGCTTAAAGGTGATTTAAAAAATATATACCATGAGTAAAAAAAAAAAAAAAAAAAAAAAAAAAAAAAAAGTTCGTACTTACTAAAAAAAGTTCGCATTTACTATATTCAGTAATTTTTGCTGAATTGGGTTAATTTTATAAAAATTAACACGATTTTAAGAAAAAGCTCTATATTTATGTAAAATGCTCACATGTGCCCCAGTCTCTCCTATATATATGTTTTGGGAGTTGAAAATGTATTCGATAAATAGATGTGAATATTACAGAGGTTTTACAGTTTTTAAAATTCGTGAAAGTTACAACCTCTTTAAAGCTGCAGTTGAAAAATTATCGACTGTAGTAATTATAGATTAATTAATATTTTATTATTAAATCAGGGAAAAGCTAAGAAAATAAATACTGCGCGTAAATAGAGAAGGTATACTTTTTCTGGTACATGTCAAAATATTTTTTTTTCTTTTTCCAGAAGTTACGGGAAAAGAGCGACAGAGCCATAGTGAGACTTCAGAAGACGGGGACTACTATACAGGGTGTTTATAAAGTCCCGGACTCATTTTGGTGTTTAATAACTCATAAAATAATGAAGATATAAACAAACTTATGGCAATTATTGATGGAATAACTCATATATTTTCGAACTTTATTATTAAGAACTTTTTTATTAAGAAAAAATTAAGACTGCATGCATACAAAGTTCAAATTGCTTAATTAAGGAATGCTTGCCGCTACGTGGCGTAAAATTGACTATCGACTTCATATTCTC
This sequence comes from Maratus speculifer, assembly GCA_964019185.1. NCBI lineage: Eukaryota > Metazoa > Arthropoda > Arachnida > Araneae > Salticidae > Maratus > Maratus speculifer. The sequence continues at coordinate 240,956,364 of OZ025296.1, forward strand.
AGTGCGACGAAGGGAGCACACGTGGAAGTTCATTGACAAGGGTTATGAAACTTTTTGAATCTATCTAACCATTTATGTTATAAATTTTAATCTATATTTATTATTTAATAAGTTATTAAGCATCAAAATGGGTCCGGGACTTTATAAACACCCTGTGTTTTAAGAAAAATAAATAAGAATATATGCATTTGAAATATTTGCTTCAATATAAACATACGAAATTTCTTTTATTAAAATTACATTATTTTTTTAACTATTTGGAAAACAGTTGTCTCTGTCGGCCGAGTATAGAGATATCTGAAACCTTGTGATGTTCGGATTTTATTCGTTTTGTGGTTGGTTTATGTTTAATGTCCAGAAAGGAAATCCTTTTGTTGTCATGATGACAAGAAAAGTATTAAAAAAACTGCAAAAACATTAATAACTCAAAAACTAATTGATATACAGCTTTTAAACAAATTGCATTTCAAAGTACATTTTTTTTTTCCTTTTCATTATACGATGGAGTAAAAAGTGAAAATGTGCGATGTTTAGAACTTTAAAATTTTGCAGCATCGAAACTTATATTTAAATTTATTTTAAATTTGTTTATGATTGGCCCAGGAATATTAATATTTAATCCATGGCATACGTAATATGACTCTGTTATTACATAAGCCACATTTTGATCATCTTAAAAATGATTTTTATAATATGCAACAATTTTACAAAATTCTTTACATTTAGAAGATTTTTTTTTTTTTTTTTTTTTTTTTTTTTTGATAGGGAAAAAAGAGCATTGTTAATAAACAAAAAAGTAAAAAAGTTGCAAAATGGTTAAACGCAAATTATCAGATATGGAAAAAAAACCGAATCCAAAGAAAGACGCTATATGAAATACCGTCTTTTAAAACTCAAAACAAGGCCTGATTATCGAAACAATGTGATGTTGAACTAACTGCTTGTAAAAAATCATTTTATTATTATTTTTAAATATGGAATTTATTTACAAGTTTTATTTATAGCTTTTTAAAAAATCATTTTCCAAATGATTGTTAAAATTTATTAGATTACACCTTTCCTCCTTTTTTACATAAATATTTCAATTGGTTTTCTGTAAAACATAAAACTGTATCAGGATACCTTTCGAGTTTTCCAAGTAATACGTGAAACTTCTGAGAGGTAGATTTCAGGCCAGATTTATTCCCTTAAACACAAATCCGGCAGGTACTGTTCTTTTTCATATTATAATTATTATTACTATTATTATTAGGTTGAGCCAAAAGTTCTCGGAAATTTTTAATGTAATAGCTACCAGAATTTATGTCGTATATAAAAGTACTGATGGAATTTCTATAGGAGTTGAGGAATTTCGTTCCAGAAGTGATTCCATCCAGGCCTCTTTCGATCAATGCAAAACTTTTTTTAGCAGTCGCCGATTTTATTCCTTTAATGAAATTGAGAAGCATGTCAGGAGTTTTTCGATTCCTAGAGTCACTATATATAGTACTTCCAGCAAATCCGTAATCTAGCAGAACAATGGCAGAAAATTGTCAACTTATGATAGTCTTATACTTTGAAGAATAATCCTTGTTGTTTTTGTTGTTAATTTCTGCAAAACAACAACTTTCCCAGAACCTTTTGCTCAATCTAGTATTTTAAGTGAAATTAATACAATATGAATAATGTCAATGAGAACATTATTTGGCAATTTATCACATCGCCAAGCTAACATAAAGAACTCTACTTTTTTAGTATTAATGTAAGAAACATAATCTTTAGTTTCTTCCATGTTTGTATTTTAACTTATTTTATTTTGGAAAAATTGATTTGAGTACTTCCAGCATATTCGGGATCTGGCAGAAAGTCATGAATTATGATAGTCTCTACTTTGAAGATTAGTCCTTGTTGCTTTTATTGCTAATTTGCCCATAACAATGCAACATCACAAATTTCCCAGAACTTTTTATTCAACTTAGTGGATCTGAGCAGGAGCTAAACTTCATTATTCCAGGGCCGGGACAGACTAAGATTTTTTTTTCATTCGTCATATTGGTCAAAATTTTATTTTTAGCTAACGAAGAAAATACAGGATAAAACAACTTTTTTTTTTCTGTTACACATTCTTTCTTGAGTTTTGTCATAGAATATTTATTCACATTTTTACGAATCCCTATTTTTGAATGAAAATTTCGGTTGAAGACAGATTTTTTTTATGCTGAAGATGACGGACTGAATGATAAAATTGGATTTAAAACCTGATATGGCCTAACAATATTCTTTCGTCGATTTTTTTTTTAATTTTAAAAACCCAACTTTAAAATTTAAACATCTGTGTCATTTTTTTGCCTGTTGTCTTTTAAAAACCAAAATTACAGGAATTTTTATACAAAAAGTTTTTTATTTTTCTTTTCTAGTTCCACTATGTCAGTTGTAAACTCTGAAATTCACGTTCAGTATTTTTAAAGAATGATTTTTTAAATCATTTTTTTAAAGCATTTGACAATAAAAGTCAATCAAAATCACTTTGACTTAGAATAACTTTGCATTACAGCTTTTAAAAAAAAGCGTTGAATAAGCCTTAAAATCCTTGTAAGTTAATGCCAACATACTATTATGATAAAGTAGTAAAATACAATTAAGAAGAAATAACGCCTTTTCGCCATTAAAAAATCGTAAATTTTGCATGAAAATATAAATATAAAACAAACATCTAATCAAAAGTAATCCAAAGCATTTGAAAACAAATAAAAAATTAAACAATAAAAAATTAAATACTTCATGCAAATTGCAATTATTTGGCAACTATTACACGTTTTTGAATTTTTAACAAAAAACTCCCATTTCTTTCACTGCTAATTTGTCATTATCAGAAATGTACTGATCACTTACAAAAAATCCGATGGTTATTTTTATCGCTTGCACGTCACTTACTAATAAAGCATAAACTAAATACAACATAGAATATAAATATATATTTATACATTTCTAATGATTCTTCTTTGAAAATTGCAACTGAATTTAACGATTTATTATGATTATAAAACAATTTACATACGTAAGCTTTAAAAAAATATTTCTGTAAACGGAACATGTGTTTTCTACAATGATAAAAATTAAATAATGGAAAATTCAAAAAGATTGGAAGGAGGGGAGGGGTTATGGGTATAGAAAATGTTAATTTTTCCATTAACTTTTACTCAAGTCAAAAGGACCAGACACATAGCACTAACTTCTTGCGGTCAGGCGTCGCTATTTTTGATCTTTCGTGTCGGCACTTTGATGTATAAAGTGCTTTTTCAGTGAACTTTTTTGAACTTCAAGAGAGAAATCGAACTCGAAATCAGTTGATAGTTTTACGACTGAAGATGAGGTAGGTAAAACTTTCCCTTCCTTAGTCATTTCGGTAGGGTCAGTCCTTCAAAAATCGTTTCAAGAGGTTTCACCTTTGTTCCGTACGAAAACAAAGGTATATTTATTGCTCTTTTAGTGTAATAAAAACTAGTGCTGTTCGCACGCAGCCTAAAAACAGAGGAGGTCTATTTGTTTTCAATTTTAGTGGCCGTCCTTTCGTCGATCGTGTCCGGGGCTTCAATATTTGATGAGGCGGACAGGGTGTGGCATGTCAAGTACTCTCCCTTTCGGACGTGGGTGTGGTGCTTTTCCGATCGCATATATGCGTCGGATATGGCATTTCTGACGCTTATAAGAGGGGAAAAGAGTGTTGTTACATCGATTTGTTCTAGTACCTATTTCGTGTCTGACAAATCTCAAATAGACATGTGTTATAAATAAAGCAAATTTTCGGATATTCCTCTTATAATGGGTCTCGTAAAGGTCTGCGAAAGCAAAATCTAAAATTTCAAAATCAATATTAAATTTACGTAGATCTAATTATATCTGAACCGAATGTGGTTTTGTAAAAGAACTTATTTTAGCGATTTTTTGAGAGCCCCGCGTGATCATGAAAATTTAAGCCTCACGAAATATATATTTAATTTTTTTTTGTCTCAAATAATAATGCAAAATCAATTTATTTACTTATTGTCTCAAATTTATTGATCGCAGTTACTTAAATAAAAAATAAGTATAGAAAATTCTTGAAAACTTACTACTATTTCTTGGATAAAAACAATAATACAATTAATAGAAAACAGCTCACCCACTTCAATTTCTATACCAGCTTCTTTGAAGCCATTCAAAATTATCTCATGTTTTACTGCAACATCACTAAATGTGCGCACAAGCCAATTTTCGCAAAATTTTCAGCTCGCGAAATCGCCGATATCTTGCTTTTGGCGAAAACTACGGCTCGCAAAAATAAGTGCTTTTACAGTATTTAACAATTTGTGTGTTCATTTGGAGAAATTTTTCTTCATAAAACAAAATGTAATGGGATTCTTATTCCGTGTCTTTATAGACTAACTATAAGTGTTTTACAGGAATGCATGTACATGATTAACAAACTTATCCAAGGTATTTAAAAATAAATCCAGTGTTTCATTTATTGTTGAATTGCTTCAGTTCACAGTTAAATCCCGGTTATCTGAAAAGCATGGGAGAACAAATTATAATGCTCTGCATTGTATTTTAATTTTTTTAATCTATAGTCACTTGCGGCTTTTCTGAAGGCTTGCTAAATATGTAAGAGATTGGAAGGAGGAGAGGGGTTAGGGGAATAGCAAACGTTAAATTTTCCATTAACTTTTACTCAACTCAAAAAACAGAGAAGGACTATTTATTTTCAATTTTAGTGGCCATCCTTTCGTTGATCGTGTCCGGGTCTTCAATATTTGATGAGGCGGACAGGGTGTGGCATGTCAAGTACTCTCCCTTTTGGACGTGGGTGTGGTGCTTTTCCGATCGCATATATGCGTCTCAGATGCCATTTCTGACGCTTATGAAAGGGGAAAAGAGTGCTGTAACATCGATCTGTTCTAGTACCTATTTCGTGTCTGACAAATCTCAAATAGAAATGTGTTATTAATAAAGTAAAATTCCGGATATCCCTCTTAAAATGCGTTTTGTGAAGGTCTATGTCTGAAAAGTCTAATATTTCAAAATCAATATAAGATTTACGTTTATCCATTACATCTGACCCGAAGGCACTATTTGATAATTTATGTGTTCATTTAGAGTATTTTTTTCTTTATGAAACAAAATATAATGGAATTCTTATTGCGTGTCTTTGAAGACTAACTATAAGTGTTTTACAGGAGATCCTAAGCCGTTAGTCAGAGACATAAATTTCAAATTACAAAAATGTTTTAAATGTGGTAAAGGGATATTTCAAAAGTGATTTGGGTCAATTTGAATTTAAATTTTTATACTGTTGTGTGTTCGGGCTCTTTTAAGATTGGTGCTACAGAGTTAAAAAAATAATGCGTTTATTTATAATAAACAGTTCGACGAAAACACAGGTATATTCAAAATAACTAAGGAAAGTCGGTAACAATCGCTTCCATGGGAAACAAAACACAGGTATCTTCAGCATAACCCGAATATTTAGCAATTCATCAAATCAAATCAGGTATTCTTCCAATGAAATCAAAGCACAGCAAATTGCCTCTTATAACTGTTAAGTTCAATACTGCGTATACAATTCTAATCGCAGAAACCCAAGTATCAACACACAAAGACCTCACAGATCTTTATTGCAGAATGACTGGCAGATAATTGACCCGGCGATCCAAAGATAGCCCCCTATTTATAGATTTCGGAGAAAAGGTTCTCGATGCTTCTTGTAGCTTCCCGGGAGGCAACATTACAATCCAGAAAGGCTAGAGGCCCTTTGGCGGCTTGGAGTTGGCAGCTTTTGGCTCTTTCGTTGGTAGAGAAAAACCAGTTTTAGGGGAGGAGAAATGAATTGCAGCTCTATGTATCGTGTAAACATGGTACTGTGTAAATCTATAGTTAAATGCTTTTGAAATAGAAATTACTCCTCTGTTCCCAAAACAAATGATAAATTTTGTTATTTTAAAAAATAACTTATGATTCTGATTTTTATAATGCAAATAAATTATTTCATTTATTTAGATTTTTCAAATTTTTACAACTTTAAATGATTTTATTACGCATTGTTATTTTTGTACTACACTGCAACATAATTTGCTGTAATTGCCTAATTTGTTTTTTACTGTTTTGTTTATACATTTTCTTAGTTTTTGTAAAATCGTAAAACTCTTCTAACAGAAATGTAAATATTGAATTTTATAAAGAAGTTCTGAAATTGGTTTGGGTGATAAAGCAGATACAAAATATAATAATAAAATGACTATTCAAAAAAACGTTGATTGTTTAAAAATGCTATTAAAAGTCAAACTAGAAAAGTAAAAAAATAGTTTATTCTGTATTTGAATAACATCATATAAACAATTTTTTATGTGTAATATTTTTTGTTTATAAGATTTAAGATTTATTCTAAATTAAAATACATAGCTAAATTCTGTATTGTGTAATTATTAAATTTCTAAAAATTGTAAATTAGCAATTTTATAATTATATTAAGACCTATGAATAAGTGTTTCCTTTTGAGAAAATAAATTTTATAGTGAAATAATTTAAACAATAATGATTAATATAATTGTAAGTTAATAATGGTAAGTTATTGTAAGTAATTGTAAGTTAATCGCTACAAAATTAAAAATCAACATTTGAGATAATCTGATAGAGTAGGGATAATATAACTTTTTATAGCTAAAAAACATTTTTGCACTCATATTATTCACAAAAAAAGGAAAAAGCCATCAGAGTTAAATACATTGCCTATAAAGACAATAAGAGATTTAACCCTCAACTGCTCTCAAAGACCGCTTAGTTTTTTAAGTTTCAGAGTTTAACTAAAAGTTTAACTATAGACATTGGTCGAATTTTGTTCTGTTTGGAGCCCTTTTACTATCTCTAGAAACTTTTGAACAGCTTAATTTTATTTATAATAGTCCTGTATATCAAGTTTAATACAAAAGTAGTATTCTGAGAGTTAATTTAACATTTTATTCATTTTTCGATTAAGTGGTCTGACAGACCGCTCACAGTAGTTAGCGACAATTTTTGTCATAGCAGGTAAGGGTTATACACATAAAAGTCACCTGAATAATAATAAAAAAAATTAAACTTAGTTTAGAAGTTTGGTGAATAATGTGCTCTACGTAATTCTTTTTCTAATGAAACCTTCTTCAAGCAACAAAAGAAAAAAAAAAAAAAAAAAAAAAAAAAAAGGAATTTTTTTTAGTTTTTTCAAAGAAATGAGTTGCTTATGGAGGGAGTTCAACTGGGATGATGACTGAATGATTTTGTTCCATGAAAAAAAATGGTCGTTCAGGGAGGTTTCACTGTATTTAATTTTTATGATAACAGAACTCATTTTATTAAAATATGATTTTTTAAAATGCAATAAATCAAATGGTTAACCACCATACACTCTTTTTTAAACTCGTTTCACGTATGAGTCAATAAATAAAAGCAAATAAAAACAAATGTCTCACTGATTACAAATTTTAAAAAAAGAGCTTTGAATATTTAACAGTTGACACTTTTAACAATAATTTAAATGTTGCTTGTGTTATGTGTCATCTAGTTGATAAATGAAGTTAAGAATAATAGTGACAACATGTAAAAAAATGTTTAATTTTACCTTTGGATGCTTTCTAAATGTTATTATTTCTTTTAAAAAATAACTTTGAAAAATCGCCCTTTTAACATACATATTGCGGCTATTTTTTTCATTTTCATTTTACTTAATAAACGGACAAATATACAGTCGAGCCTCTATATAACGAAATCTATCGTTCCAGTAAAAAATTCGTTATATAGAGAAATTCGATGTATAGAGTATGATGTTAAAAATAGTATTTAATGTGTAAATTTTGAACAAATATTATTTTTGATCTTTCTAATTAAGAATTTGAAATGTTTAAAAGTATATATTAACCTAACATTTTATTTCTTACTTATTTAAGCAGTTTCAAAAAAGAGAAAATACATTTATTTTAAAGCTTAATGAAAATCAAATGAGGAAGACTTACATAAATTTCAGATGAAGAAATCTGTAATTTTTTGTTGTTTTGATTTTAAAATTACAATTGTTACGCTCTCAAAAAAAATTCTCAAATTTTAGCAAGGAATGAAAAATTGTAGTTGATATTTTCCTCCATTTGAAGGTCTCTCTTATGTGCTCTCATTGATTCCTCTCTTATATGTGTAACAATTCAATTGAGTGTGTTTTGAGAAGGATGTTGAAAGGTGTGTGGGAGGTGGGATGAACTTGTTAGATTTAAAGAATAAGGAGAGAAGTAATATTTATAAAAAAAAAAAAACTTCTCCACTGAACGATAAATCAAAAATAAGTGATGGAAAATTGATTCCATATGATTTCGAAGCTTTTTTAAAACTGAATAAATTAAGATCAATTTATGAAAAAATTCGTTATATGGAGATAGATATTTCGCTATATAGATTCTGTTTTTAATGTAATCATGCGAAAAGGGGACCGTTCTTACTAAAAATTCGTTATATGGAGAAATTCGATGTATGGAGTTTCGTTATATAGAGGTTCGACTGTATTTTTCTTTTCAACTTATTAAGCCCTGAATTATTATCTTTGTTAAAATTTAGATTTTGCATTTCCCACTATTTTTTTTAAATATGAGCAACTTTTATCTTAACTTATCCAGGAATTTGTTTCGCCAAAAAAAGTATTCATCTTTCTTTTTACGGGTGTGAAAAGCGTTTACTTGCCATTTTTATAACCGTCCCAAAAATGGGACGCTAGGCACTAATGGGATAAATCAGAATACATTTTGTTAAATAACCATCATTTTTTTTAATGCAACATATATTAGCTATAATGTACGATATAAACAAGTTTTGTAAACAGAACATGCACTTAAAAAACAATAACAAACAGATACTGTAACAAACAATAACTGACAGCTCTTAGTGCAGACCAGCGGATCCCAAGCTGGGGTATGCTAAAATAGTATTAATGACGGAAATCAAAAAAAGGGTTAGTAAAGTCACTAAAATAATAGAAATGACAATGTAATTTGTATCAATTTATTGCATGATTGAAATAAGAAGATTGCTTATAAACAAAAGCATTTTTACGCTATCTAGTTTATTGGAAAATGGGGGGGGGGGGGGGTATTTATGAGAAATGGGGTTATTTCGAAATGAAAACCCAAATAAAAGGGTAGCAGAAAAAAAAAAAAAAGGTTAAGATTTGGGAAGCGCTAATGCAAAAGATTTTCATAAACCTTGAAAATAACATTTTAATAACATTTTTCACAAGAGTTGTGATTTCTAATTAAGATAGTAATCATATGTTAGACGCAGAATTCAATTGTTTTGGTACATCCATCCCTCCCACCCTCCGAAAGTTAATCGTGTTTCTTTTTTCATCCCTCTTCCACGCATATGAATTGAAACTCCACTTCCCCCTGTAAACAAATGGGTTACTGGAAAAAGGGTAGAAAGAAGTGAAGTTTTAGCCCTCTTGGCTCTTTGCGTTTTATCGCGCCAAGGGTCTCTAGTCTTTCTGGATTGTTATGTAGCTCCCGGGAGAGTTCACCTTACAGGTATAGGAGAGTTAACCTCAAAAGTCACCAAATTATCGCCAATTTGGCGACATATTTTGCGATATATCACCAAATTTGGCGACGAAAATTGGTTGTCATCATCACCAGCGTGGCGATAAACACATTCTTAGGCGATATTCCCATTCACATAATGTTAAACACGAGAACCTTTTCCCGCAAAGCATCCGAGGTCCTACAATGGATGTTCAAAGCATTTCGCATGAATGGCACTGCAATCTTACCATAATAAAAAGGAAATATTTACAAATATACAAAATTCGTAACAATACGGTTCCCCCGGTCCTGTAAGTTACACTTAGCAATTTTTTCCTATTGCACTAACAAGTAAGACAAAAAAAAGTTTCTTTCACATAACACTAAAATTGACCAAGTTATGAAACTTTAAAAATGCATGACTTATACCACTTTCCTGCAGCGAAAAGAAATGAGTTCGTCTTTTGAGGGATCATATATCAAATGCTAACATTAGTCGAAGAACTTATTTTATGTGTATCTGCGCTTTGAAAAATATCATACAAGTATTAGTATTGAATTAACTTTTATTAATTTTCCGATTTTCCAAAATTATTGTATTTTATTATGTATTCTATTTTGTAAGAATTTGAGACTGTTTCTTTTCATGATTTCTTTTAACAAAAATTATGCTATTTTTATAAGTTTTTATTTAACTTTAACGATCGTATGTGTTTTTTCAGTTCAAAATTATATTCGAATTTTAAATCACTTTGAAATATACGATTGAGAATAAATTTTACATACTGACGTATATTTGATGACAATCTAATATTATTTCATTTTTGGTGATTGCCATTTATATTTATTTTACAGGATAACACAAAAAATTTTAAATAAGTTACCGCTAAGAAGTTTAAGAAAAACTTTTAGATTTGATAACACAAGACGACGATGTTTGTAACATTTATGTATTTTTTTATCGCTGAAAACGAAAATTACTTTAAACTTTAACCATCATGTCAGGATTTTTTGTAAATCAATAATTGTCAAAGTTAAAAAATAACGAAAATCGTATACCATAAAATAGAGGAGATGGTTGAATTTTTAAATTTTTGATGTTTGATTTCTGTGTACTTTTCAGCACTGAATCTGAAAATTACCTTCATTTTTAACCATTATGTTAGGATTTTTTTGTAAATCGTAAATATTACAGTTAAAATATTGCGAAAATTTAAAGCTATAAAAAAGTGTAAAACCTTTTTTATTAAGTTAATTTTTATTTAATTTAATAATTTATTCAATCTTTTGGCTTATTCTTGGATACTTACAGCCAAACAGCTGAGGAGCTTGATAAAAGGGAGGGGGGGCAGGTTTAATTTTTAATTTTGAAATTTACAATTTGCGAAAAATTCACACGCGATGGATAAAAATAAGGTCATTTTCGATTTCAATGGTAAAATAATTATCAAAAGTTAAAAACAAATCTATTTTATAACATCAAATTTTTGCTTTTATTTATATATTTAAAATTTAGGATTTGCAAAAAATCCTTATGTGACGGTAAAAAAAAAAGGTCAATTTCGAATTTAGCGGTACAGAATACATAAATTTCAATTATCAAATGCTAATAAACATAACGCAACTTTTGCATGCTACTGCTGTGCTATCCTGTAACATTTAAAAATGTGAGTCATTTTGTAGGCAGTTAATTTTTATCATTATATTTTCAAAACTCTGCAAATTATAAACAAAAAATTTGGTAAAATTTAGATTGTTTTTATGAAAACCTTAATTTTTCTACGAATATGAGCGCTACCCTCATAAAAACAAACACAATTTATTACATGAAGATTCCTAATGTATGCTATAATTTCAACGCTTTTGCAAAATTAGTTTTTACAAAGTAATCCAAATATATATGTTTTTCTTCACATTATTTCTCAAAAGGGCGGGAAATTATTTCGTAATCTTTCCTTTTTAGAATATTCTCGAGATTTTTAATTTTACTTTTTATTGATCACGTGATCTGTGTTAATGCGCGAAGATGTTAAAAGGCTTGTCTCTTTGCGAGACGTGAAGTAATTCCTACCCGAGGTTTGCGCCTCCTAGGCCAATCAGAGGTGATCATTTTTATTACGTAGATCCAAATTAATCCTGGTTGGATTTTAAAAATGATTGACGCGGAGTAGGAGGTACTAGTTTGTAGTGCAAAGGTGGATTTCTCATTTGGGTTTTTAGGAGCTCAGAATGCATCTTCCCTTTAAACTGCTCGGAAGCCATGTCATTTTTTCCGAGAATATAGAACGCCGGAATGATGCAGCTTGGTGAGCGAAGGCTTTAGTGATGAGAAACAAATGAGAAACCTTTTCAATTGTGATGTGTGGAACGGTGATCTGTGGAGTAACTTAAGTTCGTGCTTTAAATAATAAAGAACTAAAACTGATTTTTTTTGCATGTTTATTGGAGAAACTCCTACGAGAACAAATCCATGGCTTATCCAATTACCAGAACGACTGCTCAGTTCATCCCGCTATTGATTCTTAGTGAATAGTAGTATTCTACAGCCAACACGGTATTCCACTAAAGCTTATACATTATTATAGAACATCGCCGTCGTATATCATGACAATGATTAGTCGGCAGGATGAAAAATGAACCGGCGTACGACTTTTGAGAAAAGGAAATTATAGTGGCTTAATAACTAACGACTGACCCTTTGTCTGAGAATTCTTCGCAACGCTGTGTGTGCACGCGCCATTTTCGCCGAGCTTGAAACTAATTGCTGGAACTTCTGCCTTTGTTTATTACTCATCTTGAAACAACATCTTCATGTGCAAACAAATGAGAAACCTTTTCAACTGTGAGCTATGCAACCAAATGTCTTCTACTTAAATTAACTTGAAACAACATCTTCATGTGCAAACAAATGAGAAACCTTTTCAACTGTGAGATATGCAACCAAAAAATTACAAAAGATCATCTGCATGAAATAAAATCAACATCATTTGCTTTTATTTATTTTCTAGATAACAGTGCTGAAAATTTGTGATCAACTCTCGCGAGTTATTATTTTTTTGTTTTTGTTTTACAATAAAATCTAGGAATGAGATCTAGTTCATCGAGGTGATTGTAAGTTGTTATTTATTATTTATCTTATTTGTTTATTGTTTCCGAAATTTTAATAATAATTTCTTTATTAAATTGTTGATTTTATCGTGATATATTAAAAAAAATAATTTTGTTCTTAAAAAAGTTCACTGTTGCTAAATTTATTATCAATACGTAAAAGAAAAGTATTTTTGTTCTTAAATTTATTTGTTGTGTTTTTCCTATGTATTGAAACCGTGATATTTATTTATTATTTACTTATTTATTTATTATTTATTATTCTCACATGAATTCAAAGGCAGAGTTGATTTATTTATTATTTATTATTTTTATTGTTATTTATTGAAGTATTTGAAGCATAGTAATTGAAATACAGTAATTGAAGTGTAGCATTTAAATATTTTCCGTATGAATTATCCCTCTTTTATGTTATTAAGATCTGGATTAGTAAAGGAAAGATTACGAAATAATTTCCCGCCCTTTTGAGAAACAAGCAATAGATTATTAATAAGTTAAATAAAAAAAGAAAAAGGACTTTAGCTGTTAAAAAATTAATATACTACGAAACTAAGATTAAAAATATGTTCCACAATTTTAGAATTAAAAACTCAGAGAGAGCAAAATGGCGCAAATTTTTTTTTATTTTATTACAAATCCCCCCTGCCAGAAAGACGGGTGAAAATGTAGGTCTGAGACCTGCAAGTTCACAGAAAGGGAGATGATGCAGACTTAGATCACGAAATTGTTGATATAAGTAAGTTGGCTGTAGAATACTACTTTTCACTAAGAATCAATAGCGGGATGAGCTGAGCAGTCGTTCTGGTAAGTGGATAAGCCATGGATTTGTTCTCGTGGGAGTTTCTCCAATAAACATGCAAGAAAATCAGTTTTAGTTCTTTATTATTTAGAGCACGAACTTAAGTTACTCCACAGATCACCGTTCCACACATCTATCACTACAGCCTTCGCTCATCAAGCTGCAACATTCCGGCGTTCTACATTCTCGGAAAAAATGACATGGCTTCCGAGCAGTTTAAAGGAAAGATGCATTCTGAGCTCCTAAAAGTCCAAATGAGAAATCCACCTTTGCACGACAAACTAGCCCCTCCTACTCCGCTTCAATCATTTTAAAAATCCAACCAGGATTAATCTGAATCTATGTAATAAAAATGATCACCTCTGATTGGCCTAGGAGGCGCGAACCTCGAGTAGGAATTACTTCACGTCTCGCAAAGAGACAAGCCTTTTAACATCTTCGCGCATTAACACAGATCAGATGATCAATAAAAAATAAAATTAAAAATCTCGAGAATATTCTAAAAAGAAAAGGTTACGAAATAATTTCCCGCCCTTTTGAGAAACAAGCAATAGATTATTAATAAGTTAAATAAAAAAAAAAGAAAAAGGACTTTAGCTGTTAAAAAACTAATATATTACGAAACTAAGATTAAAAATATGTTCCACAATTTTAGAATTAAAAACTCAGAGAGAGCAAAATGGCGCAATTTTTTTTTACTTTATTAGATATATATATATACACACACACAGCAATATATGATGTGTACTATGCTGTTTACTCACCTGAAATTTCAGTATTATTCTTCAAACATTTTTCTTGATACTTAACAAATCGCAAGCGGCCGATCATCATTGGCCATATCGTGTACCATATGCTAGATGTGCATATTTTTTGTTATTTTATATCAGAAATCTTTAAATCTTTTAGACTTCTTTATCACTTGTATACATTTATCTTTTGCTTTTTTGGGGGTGGGGGGGGGGTTGGGCGAGGGGAAGAATATGATCAGATAAACAAGAATTCAGTTTAGAAATTAATCTTAATACAATATGCGAACAAAAAGGAAAAAAAGCAAAAGAATTCATTATAAATAACATCCATTTTAACTTTCAAACACAGAATCCAAACACTATTGGTTTTAACGTCAGTAAAACGAAATCACAGATAAATGCATTAACTTATCTTAGGGAGCAGTAATGAAAACGAAACAAAAAAATGTAATCGCATGCCGTCTTATTCAAAAGACAAAATCATTATTGGTTTTTCATCACTTTCAAGATATCAAACTAATTTTAAAATCGATTCAACGTAAGATACTTTTGATTGTATCAAAAAAGTGATTAAGCAGGGACGATCGCAAGTACGTTATAAATTCGATATCGCAGATACGTGACAAAGTACGGAATTTTCGAAATCCAGTAAGTGATATTAGAAAGGAAAAAAGTCACTAACATATGATAAAAATAATTTTTGCAAAGCATTGGCAGATTGAAAATTTAATTATTATTATTTTTTTTCATGTATAACTACTTTTTTTTCCAATCGACAAATGCATCCTTTTTGTTATATCTCTTTCGGGTCGGGTGTACCTTTAATAGTACATATCTTTTAATTAAGTGTTATTTTATTTAAAAAAATACTTTTGGGTACTACTAGGTTATCCCGTCGACCAAAAAATTATCGCCAAACTATAAGATTAAATGCTAATAATGAATGCTCGTGAATGTCACATTCAATGACATTAAATACGATCCACCTGTTTAAATTGGCATTAAGTGATTTTTATTTCGACTTTTTATTAGTATTTTTATTAATATTCTTCTAATTATTTGTTTTTTCGTTATTTAAAACTAAAATTATGTCAATATGTATAATTTGGCTATTAGTTTGGCGATTTGTATAATTTGGCGAAATTGGTCGACGGGATAACAGAGTAGTACCTACTTTTGTTACAATTTTTCATGTAGCAATGTTAGTATGCGTCCATGCATTTACTATATGACTTCATTACTATTTAGGTATTTAGCAATAATAATAATGATAAATATTTCCTTAATTCTCTTTACGCCGTTTGCGATTTTTTTTTTTTAAACATATATTTCACTTTTTAAATTTAAAATAGAGGTTACTTTTCTGAAAAACTATATGTGATAAAGCACAAAAAGTATTAGAAAGTTTTAATACCAAGTTAAATCTTGCTGTAGTACAATATTTTCTAAAACATCTCCAAAAACTCTTCCTTAGTCTGTTGTCATGTGAACATGAATTGAATAGTATGCAAAACATCAACATTTCTTATGTTTCAGACAATGAAATTTTTGTTAAATTCTAATCAATATATTTGAATAGCTAGTGTTAATGTTATTAACTTAAAATATTTTCTAAAATTCGAAAATAAAGACATGAAAGGGTTATATAATCGAGTTGTGGGGCATTCTGAAGAAATTTTAATTTTCATGAATAAAAATTTTGCAAAATTAAACTTAATACGAAAACATTTTAAACTTACAGACAAATATCTTAAAGATTCAAAATAAACAAAAAATAGTCAGCAGTGAAGATTTTTTTTTATTTAATTGGCGTTTAATTTAAACTTCTGTATTTAATTTTTCTTACCCTCCCCCCTTTTTTTATATTTCTATTTTTTCCATTTAAATTTTTACTTGTAATGATTTTGCATAGTACCCATAGAACATTTAATTAAGAAATAATAACAATGTAGCAATTTTACAGGGGTAATCAAAAGAATTCCATTACTTTACAGAATGGGGGAAAATTTAAGGAGTATTTCAGTCACTTGCTGTTTCGAAGACGATTCCAAAAGTGAAACAAACAAGAAAAACATACTGATGCTGAAATTAAAATATATATATATATATATATGTAAAATTCTCGATGGCCGGTCACCCTCGGATGTCACATGCAAGGAAAATCGTTTAAATGCATCAAAATGGGAACAAAGAAATGTAAAAGAACACCTCCATCGGTTTGACATTATTTTGATTTAACTTGTAAATGTCTTCACTTGACTATAGTAAGCTTTTTAAAGTTTGGTCTCTAATGTTGGATCCAATCCTTATAGAATGTTAAACCTTTGAAATCATACGTTATGTAAGCTTGAAATGCTATTTACATGAAATTGATGGAGATTTTAGATGTTTAATTGATTTGAGAAGTTTATTTTTCTTTAAAATAAAAGAATTTCATCATGGTGCTAGAAAATAAATAGCATCCAAACAAATAGAAAAAAAATTAACAAACATAATTTTTTGTTATATTACATTCATATCTAATTAAAATATATTCACACCATTGCGCCTTACACAAACACACACACACACATATATAGACTCGATATGAATTATAGTTAAATCTTTTTTTTTTTTTTTTTTTTTCTTTTTAGTTGAAAAATTGTTTTATATAGCTTAAAGTTTATTATCTGTTTTTTTATTTTTTATTTTTTATTTTTTAATTTATTGGTTATTTTAATTTCTTTCAATCAATCGCTTTTCGGTATGTTACAAGGGCCTTAATATTATAACTTTTAGTTTTAATGATGGCAATATTCGACGAAGTAACATATTTTTAATATGAATTATTTATATGAAGTTTCCATGATGATTCCCTAAAATAGTCATAGTAGAGGTTTGTTCAGGTCAAAATTTCCATGCTCGTGCCCAGCCCTGCCCGTATGAAAGATATTTTGGCCCGGTGAAAAATCAAAACTTTGGTCCGAGCCCGGCCCGAACCAGCTCAGTCTGGCCCAACGCAATTTTTACTACTTCGTAAAAATTCAGATTTTTAACATATAATTAAGATTCTTTTAAAGAGTATTGCATTCATATTTGTGGAATGATTTTACAATATATTTTACACAAAACCCACAATAGCAACATTAATAATTACCTAGATTCTTAGACCTTTCAACATTCAAAGAATGATTCGTTAAAAGTTAATATAGCTTAGAATAAATAAAAAAAAGAAAGTTAAAAACATCATATCCTTTGAAGCTCTGTTATAAATATATTATTGTTTATGAAAAAATTCTATGTCATTTATTAAAAATTTTCTCAAATCGAAAGAAGCTACTTTCTGATACATTTCTGAATTCATTTCTTTTCGGTCTTTTCGGCATAAGATTAGCAGGTAATCTGATTAAAAAAGTATGTAATGGGATGACATTATCCATTTTTTGAAAAAAAGCAATATAGCTTTGAGAAAATACTGTCAAAATTATCATTTTGAGTTGAATTTGCGGAAGCGACAATATAGGGAAGGTAGAGAATATAGCAGCATGTGACTAGAATCACTTACATCCCGACAAATACACCCTTCGTAATCAATTTACGAAAAAGGAAAACGCTATTCTATTCCAAATCCATTCAATAGTCAAATTTGTCAATTTTTTAGTTTGGCAGTTAAAAATAGCCAGAAAATGTTTCAAAGTTTCGAGTTGTTGAGTAATGAATTTAAGAACCACTTTAAGGAAATTTACAAAGATTACGTTAACAGAAATATTAATAGTTTGACGAAATATATTGCCTGCCTTACACCTCTCGAGAACAATTAAGTCCAGTTCCAGCACGCCACGATTATGTAGAAGAGTAATATAAGCCTGATCTCGGCCCGGTACGAGTATGCTAAAAAAAAAATTAAGCCCAGGTTATACCCAATGTAACTGTGCAATGACGATCGCTAAACTGGAGAAGATTTCTGTATTGATTTTGTCATATTACCATCGGGTCGTGACGGATATTTATGCTTATTCTCGTTAAAGCTATATTCTTTGAAAATAGCTCATATTTTTTTGCTTTTGCTGAAATCTTTATATCGGGCGGATAGACCTGCTACAATTTTTTTTATCGGGCCGGCCCGTATGACCCGCTCAATTTTTTTGCCGGTCCGGCCAGTTAAAAAATTTTTTTCTAATTCTGCAGGGCCAGGGTCAGACCCATGCAGACTTCTAAGTAATAGTTATTTATGTATGCATTTTCAGTGGATCGTGTTAAATTTTATATTATCTTTTCATTTTATTCCTTCACACGCGATTTCATGTTAATTGTATATATGAGCAGGAGAGAAAACACACGAAAAAAAATAACCAAATGCAATAGTAATGCACTTTAATTCTACATTGCTTTATATATCTTGCATATTAAAACATAAAATAATGATCGCGACACAACCTGATTTATGAAATCTGTAAAAGTAATTTTCATCTGACTCCATTGAAGTACCTATCCACAAAAGGAATAATTCGTTTCGATAAGGGATCGATCCGTAATCAAATGTATCGTTTGGTTGATAAACAGGTTTATCAATGAAACATACCGCTCCGCATATTATCTGATCATCTGTTATACGATATAACGTGTAGTGGAAATTTAGGAGACGAGGCAGCTTCAGGGAAATTAACTTGTGAAGTATCAATGCCTGTCAGTGACGACATGTTTCGTATGAAGTGAATACGGAAACCCGGCTGTATATAATTTAGCCATGTTTTATTGGCAGTAAGATGATTACGTGACAATAATTTCCGCTGAAAGTAAAGTTTAGCATAAAGATAATTTTGTATGCATAATTGGAAATCGATATTTTTCATCAGTGTTTTGAAATTAAAAGATGTCAGTAACTGAATTTTAGCTGTAAATATATTATTTGGAATAGAAAAATGCGCTAACTGTGATATTAATTAATCTTACTTTGTAAAAAGAATTGATTCAATAGAGCAATCTTTCCTTATAAAGAAGGGTAAGACAAATTCTTTGCGTGATTTGATCTTGTAGAATCTACGAGTGTACTGATGGGTGAACTTTGAATGCATCGTTTTGTGTTGTAGAATTTTGAACAAATAATGTTTATTTATTATAAAAAAAAAGGTTGATTTTCAGCAAAATTTAACAATAATTCATATAAGGTAACGTCCATTTAGAAGTTTTATTACCATTTGATCATTTTTAAAAAATATTTCTAGGTTAATTTAATTTCTTTCAACCAATCGTTGTTAAGTATGTTACATGTTATTATCATTTTTAGGTTTAATGACAGCAATATTCTATGAAATAACATATTCTTACTACATATTATTCTTATGAAGTTTCCATGATGAATCAGTACGATAATCATAATTATATTTATATTTGCATTTGCTATGGATCGTGTTAAATTTTTATGTTATATTTTTATTTCATTTTAATTATGTATATGAGCAGGGGGGGGGGAGAACTAAAATGACCAAATTCAAAATACAAAAATAATGAGCTTTAATTGTACACTTTATTCATACCTCGAATATATTACCAAATAAAGTCATGATCATGACACATCCTGATTCATAAAATCTGCAAAAGCAATTTTCGTTTGACTCCACTAGAGTATATCCCCACAAAAGAAGTAATTCCCATCGATAAGGGACACATTCCTTAATCAATGTATCGTTTCGTTGATAAGCAGGTTTATCAATGAAACATCCCGTTCGGAATATTATCTGGTCATCTGTTATGGAACATAACGTGTAGTGGAAATGTAGGAGACGAAGCAGCTTCAGGGAAATTAACTTGTGGAGTGTGAATGACTGTCAGTAACGATGTGTTTCGTGTGAAGTGAATACAGAAACTTGGCTATACAATTTAGTTATGTTTTATTGGCAGTAAGATGATTATCTCAAAATATTAATTTCCACTGAAAATAAAGTTTAACTTAAAGATAATTTTGTATGATTTATTGGAAATCGATATTTTTCATCTGTGTTTTGAAATTCAAATAACTGAATACTGAGATAAATAACTGAATTTTAGCGGAAATTATACTGTTCGGATTAGAAAAATATACTAACTCTAATATTAAAAAAACTCAAAATTTTATTTAAAAAATGTAGGATTTAATAAGTATGCTAGCTAATTATAAAAAATAAAAATGAAAACCTGAGATTAAGATGCAACAGGACTCGATTCATACACATTATTTATATTAATTATACAAATCAAATTCATTCCTTAATAAAAAAAAAGTACTAACTATAAAAAAGGAAAACGCATTAGAAACTTATTATTTATTTAACTGTACAAGTCAAATTAATTCGATTATCAAAAAATTCGATTATTAAAAATTCGTAAAATATTAATAAATGAACAAAATTTGCTTTAAAAGATATATAATAGTAATTAATATTTAAAATATAAGTTAATTGAAACATTAAAGTTTCTAATTTTACTAAAAAAGATTGAAAATTATTGCAACAATTAAAAATAATTTCAATTTAATAACGTTTATATAATTTGTTAAAAAGCAACAAATCAAATAATTACTAATATGAAATAATGATCATGACCCATTTTGATTTCTGAAGTCTGTAAAAGCAATTTTCGCTCGTCTCCACTGGAGTATCTCCCCACAAAAGAATAAATACATAACGATAAGAGATACACTTCGTAATCAAACGTATCGTTTGGTTGATAAACATGTTTATCAATCAAACATCCCGCTCGTAATATTATCTGATCATCTGTTATGGAATATAACGTGTAGTGGAAATGTAGGAGGAGAGGCAGGAAAATTAACTTGTAGAGTGTGGATGCCTGTTAGTGACGACGTGTTTTGTGTGAAGTGAATACGGAAATCTGGCTATATGTAATTTGGTTATGTTTTATTGGCAGTAAGATGATTTTCTGACAGTAATAATTTCCGTTGAAAATAAACTTTTGCATAAAGATAATTTTGTTAGAAAAATACTCTAAATGTAACATTAATAAACGAGATTTTTTTTAAACTGCAGAGATTAATATGTATATTAGCTAATAATAATAATAATAAAAATCTGAGATTAAAAGACATCAGGACTCGCTTTAGGCTGTTATCACAACAATGTTTTAGATGATATCTTATAAAAAAACTCACGATAAGGATCTCTTTTTTTTCTTTCTATAGATCTTTAACTCTGTACCTCTCTTGTATCCTTACCTCTAAATATCAGAAAAAATGTGTAGTCCAGAATTGACTTCTGTCTAGAGATGTTAGTGTATTAATTTATCTATTTATTATTTCTTTAATAATACAAGTTGTGAGGGAGTGACTTTTGTCATAAAGGCACTCTAGTATTTCTGAGATCGTGACGTCAATAATTTAACATGTGTAAGCGTAAAAGCGACATCTATCCTCTCTTTTACTTTAACTTTCTAGCGTGTGTGTGTCGCTTTCGGATTCTGCAGTTAGGCTCGCGGTTAGTAGTATTATGTTAATTTGATGTATCTCAGTTTGCAGCATATAAAAGCTTGGAGTTTGAGCGTGTGTGGGGTGTCTCTGGCATTAGCCAGCCAGGAGTGAGCGTGTTTAGCGATATTACTCAGCGAAGTGTCTCTCTAGCGGCGATTGCCCGCTGATGTCTAGCAGATTGGTTGATCCAGCGTGAATATTACTAAGTAGCATCGAACCTCCAGTGAGTTTGGGAATTCGACTAAAGAAATAGGCCGGTGGTAAGAAATTTAATAGTAATTGCATTTGATTATCTCAAGTGAATAAAGGATATCTACAGCCACGGGCTGTCTAATTAGATTTTATTTAGCAGTTTAGCTGAAAGATAGTGAGAAGTAATCAGAGTTGTCCCGATTGAGCTAGTTTCCGGTGCTGTGAGTATGAGTTCAATCTTTTAGTAGTATTCTCAGTTGTGAAAATTAAGACTTGCTCCACTTCTCTTAAGCCCTTATCGTTTTTAATAAACTGTGTTTTTATCTTAATTCCTGAGTATGTCTGCATTTAACGCCCAGCACGAGCACCCAACCGTTACAAATGGCGCCCAACGAAATGTCGGACATTGTGAGATTGTGCCACGTGTTTACTTTACCGGTGAAGGTGACATTAATGAATTTTCAGTCAAACTAGATGATTATATTTTGTTTAATAATATACCTGAGAAAAATAGATACGTAGTGCTTAAGTGCTCATTGAAGGGCGAAGCACTTTTGTGGTTAGAGAATATAGGAAAATTTCTGATTAATGAAGAAAATAAAAGATTTGAACAGACTGTGATTGAGTTAAAGAAGGCATTTCCTCCCCTTAAAGATAAAAGTATTTTAAGAAAAGAATTCTATTGCAATAAGCAGAATATTTATGAATCAGCATCAAAGTTTTATCTACGTAAGCTTGAACTAAAAAATAAATTGGATTTAGATATCACATTTGAGGAATTGTTGGACATAGTTTTTCCTCTTTTTAATCCGAATATACAGGACTACATTGAAGTTAGAGCACCGAAGAATTTTTCAGAAATACACCAGATATTATCGAAGTATGAGACTCGGCATAGCTGGGATCAACGGGATTCGCGTAGCCCTCGTCAGAGACCTGTCACGAATAGTAATTTGAGAAATGAGGGGGATATGAATTTGAGAGGGGGACAGCGATTTATGCATGATAATTTGAGTAACAGAAATTATGGATTTGGTCGTAATATGTCGAATACTAGTAATGGTAATAGGAATTGTGGTGGTGGTAATATTTTAGAAGAGGTGATAGATATATGTATGGAAATAGACAAAATAGTGGTTATGATCGGAGAGGGGGAGTACGGGACAGGAATGTTTCTTCGCAAGTAAGGAGATTAACTTCGGATGAGAATTTTGAAGGTAGATCTATGCAAAGGAGATGTGTTAAGAGGTCGGGTCAGTTAAACTGGTAGGTGACTGTATTTCGGAAGGTATGCAGTCACAGGTTAAATCGGAAAAGCCTTCTGTGAGTTTGAATAAAGTTACTTTTAATCCGGTTGAGTTACCTGAAGTGTTAATTGTGTTGGATGGTATTGTCGTTAAGAGTATCTTCGATACAGGGGCAGATAAGTCGTTCATTTCTTTTGATTGTTATCGGAAATATTTTTCGTATAAGAAGTTGAAGAGGTCAAGTCTGGTGGTTCAGTCGGCACAGGGAGTAGCTTGCGATAATAAAGGTTCAGTAGAGTTGGAAGTTGAAATTCGTTCGGTTAAGACGTGTTGGGAGTTTTGTGTGTTAGATGGATTAACAGTGCATTGGTTTGTCGTCTCGTATGGTCAGATGGTGTTTGAAATTGGCAGAGTATAATGTGATTATAGAACATAGGGCTGGCAAGGAAAATGCGGTAGCGGACGCTTTGTCTCGAAACCCGCATGGTGGTTTAGAGGTCACGGAGGAAATTAAGTGTTGTGCATTGTCTTCGTTGGTGTTAAGGTCACGAGAGCAGTTAATAAAGGAGCAGAAGCAAGATGAAGAGTTTGGTAGTTTATATCGTTACCTGGAAAATCCTGATGATGTCCCGAGTGCAGATGTGCCTATGTTTGAGAAATGGTCCCAATCTTTTAAGCTTATCGGTGGTCTTCTTTTTTATTCTAAAATTGTAAATTCACGTGGTGAATTAAGAGTTTTTATTCCGGCTAGTCTTCGTAAGGCCATCTTAAAGGAATTTCATGATAATCCATTAGCAGATCACTTAGGAATCAGGAAAACTTATGCTCGAATTTGTGAATCCTGCTACTTCCCTAAAATGAAGGAAGCAGTGCGCGCTTATGTCTCCAGCTGTAGCACATGCCAACGTTATAATTATAAAAATGTAAGTCCATCTGGCAAATTAATTCCTATTAAAGTAAATTTTCCTAATGAATGTGTAGGTGTAGATTTAATTGATCCTTATCCATTGTCTAATCCTAAAAGATATAGATTTGTACTAGTTATAGTTGATTATTTTAGTAAATGGGTGGAGTTAGTCCCCCTCAGGAAGACTTTTGCACCTGCAGTTGCCGATGCATTTTTCGATAATTATATTTCTAAATATGGTGCACCAATTAAGGTAGTTAGCGATCGTGGCCCTTGTTTTATTTCTGATATATTTAAGGCTCTGTGTGAGAAGCTGGAGATCGATCATTCTTTTACTGTTCCGTATCGTCCTCAGTATAATATGGCTGAACGTGTAAATCGTACATTAATTCAAATGATTTCTTCTTATATTGGTTCGCATCATGCAAATTGGGACCAGTTTCTTCAGCATTTTGCGTATGCACTTCATACGGCAGTTCACGAGTCGACGGGGAAAACACCGGCTAAATTGTTTTTGGGTAGAAAAGTCATTACTCTATTCCAAAGGCTAGTTATGGTGTCAGATGCGGAAAGTCAGTACATGTGTCAGGATATTGAGAGGTTGGTTAAGGAGGCTCAAGTTCAGATGGGAAAAGCGCAGGAGAAGCAAGCACAGTGTTATAATATGCGTAGGAGGGAGTTAGAAGTGAAAGTTGGAGATTTTGTGTTAGTAGAAAAGCATTGGTTAAGTTCAAGTCGTCAAAAGAGAGTAGCTAAGTTTGGTCCAAAGTTTGTAGGTCCGTTTGAGGTTTTAGAAGTTCGAAATAATAATTTGGTTGTTAATGTCAATGGTGAAATAATGACAGTTAATCTAGATCAGGTTAGAGTTTATAAGTTTAGAGAAAATGGTAGTGAAGGTTCTCATGTGTCGAGCGGTGTTTCGCAAAATTCCCGATCCAATGAGTGTCCCGAGTCCAGCACTTCCTTATCTAATTATTTTCATCAGTATGCAAATAGAAAATCTGGTCAAACAGCTCCAAAAACTGCTATTGAAAGTAGAAAGTCTATCAATCCGAGAGCAAAGTATGATAATAAAAATAAAAGAGCAGTGTCAAATACATCAGACTCTGTGTGCCATAAAAGACAAAAGATTATAAACTGTACCGTTCCTCCACTTATTAGACAGCAACCTCAAAAACATAAATTATCTAATAGTTCAACGTCTTCAGTAATTAATCCTCGGAAAAAATTTCACATGGACACTCGTCGAACCGTTAAAAGAACTTTAAAGTCCGAACTTTTGCCCAATAAGAGTCAGCATAGATCCGGAAAGAAACGTGGCCTAGGATCTTCAGTAACTTCGGGTGCGTCTAGAAAGAGGAGACAGCATTCAGAGTACCGACATCAGCAGTGTGAATCTCGCCATGGAGTGACCCCAGCGAACCGACCAGAGCAGAGTCGTCGAGTGGAACCTACATGTATCCCACGGCATCCATTCAGGACCAGACTGCAGGCACGACAGTCAACTGTGGCGACACCGTACAGTTCTGATGACGAAAGATCCTTCGTGCAAGGTTTTTGGGACAAGAGGAGAAAGCCATTCTGTAGTATGAAGCCTGCTAGCAGCGAATCATCTCTATGATTGGGTGATCATGTTCTTTATTAAATTTCTATTAGAGTGCATATATGTGGTAGCAATGTGAAGGAATAAAAAGCAGAGAGACTGTTTTGTATTTTTGGCCATTTTTGGAATTTTTCGACGGACTCACGATTAGTGCTTAATTGTGTTCAAAATTTGTTTGCAAAATTGTTAGTTTTATTTATGTTTGAAATTTTGGTCTTAACTGCTTTTAAAAATTCTGGATCTATTGTTAAATTGTTATGTTAGTTGTTAAAATGTTATTATATTGTTATACTGTTCATGTGTTATAAAATGTATGTTAATGTATGTTTAATTTTTAGAAAATATAGATAGTAATTTGGGTTATTTTGTACACGCGCCGCGAGTCAGGCGTGCACGTGTTTTGCGGTCAAGAAGTCCTTGACACGCGTTTCTATCTCTTATACTAACATTTAATGAATTAACTTTCTTCTTATCGTTCGTGGTTCATGTGTTACGTTTGTACTTTAGTTGGGAATGGTTTCCGCAAGTTGCGAAGTTTTATGTTGCATTTGAATATGAAATTGTATTGTATTAAAATTGAATGTTAATGTGATTTTCTTGCAGGGAAGTATACCTGTGTTAGATATTGATATTGCTATTTTTCTTTTAGTTTATACAGATGAAGAGTATGATGACGTCATTTTGTAAATTTGATATTTTAGATTATTGCATAAGCACAGCTATGTGAAGCTGTACGTATGTGCCCCAAATATTGTGAAAGTGGAGCTAGTTCTGAAGAAGTTTTGGGAGTTAGTTCATTGGCTAAAGGGTATTACGTAGTAGCAGTAGTATGAAGTAAATTTAATTTTAGACGAGTTCGGAATTTTGTTGAGGAAAATTTTTTGCGCATTGGTTTTTTTGGACTTGGTGCAAATTCTAGTATGAGGAAAGTTTTATGGAGAAATTTTTGGTAATGTTACAGTTGTATTTCAGTATTGAGGAAAATTTCGAAAGTTTAGTGTTTTGATGAATTTTAGCACTCCCAATGGAGTGGGTTGTTTTGAAAGAGGAAATAAGTAGTTTTGAAAGTTTTAAGAGTTTTGAAAGTTTTACGGAGGCTATTTTTAAGATAGAAGAATAATTGGATTGAGTATGTGAATTTTTGAGGCAAACTGAGGTTTTTGTTGTGATGGGTTAAAGTGTAATATTTTAAAAGTTATGTTTCGGCGCTAAATTTCACCCATCACTGTGTTTTTTTACGGTTTGAAATTTGTAACAAGAAAAACTCCTGGGCATGCATTTAGCCCAGCCCTTTTTCTCTGTGGAATCCGAGGGGGGGGTTGTGAGGGAGTGACCTTTGTCATAAAGGCACTCTAGTATTTCTGAGATCGTGACGTCAATAATTTAACATGTGTAAGCGTAAAAGCGACATCTATCCTCTCTTTTACTTTAACTTTCTAGCGTGTGTGTGTCTCTTTCGGATTCTGCAGTTAGGCTCGCGGTTAGTAGTATTATGTTAATTTGATGTATCTCAGTTTGCAGCATATAAAAGCTTGGAGTTTGAGCGTGTGTGGGGTGTCTCTGGCATTAGCCAGCCAGGAGTGAGCGTGTCTAGCGATATTACTCAGCGAAGTGTCTCTCTAGCGGCGATTGCCCGCTGGTGTCTAGCAGATTGGTTGATCCAGCGTGAATATTACTAAGTAGCATCGAGCCTCCAGTGAGTTTGGGAATTCGACTAAAGAAATAGGCCGGTGGTAAGAAATTTAATAGTAATTGCATTTGATTATCTCAAGTGAATAAAGGATATCTACAGCCACGGGCTGTCTAATTAGATTTTATTTAACAGTTTAGCTGAAAGATAGTGAGAAGTAATCAGAGTTGTCCCGATTGAGCTAGTTTCCGGTGCTGTGAGTATGAGTTCAATCTTTTAGTAGTATTCTCAGTTGTGAAAATTAAGACTTGCTCCACTTCCCTTAAGCCCTTATCGTTTTTAATAAACTGTGTTTTTATCTTAATTCCTGAGTATGTCTGCATTTAACTCCCAGCACGAGCACCCAACCGTTACAAAGTTAAATTGATCCCTTAATAAAAAAAGTAATATTTATAAAAAACAATAGTAATTAGTACCGTATTTACTCGTGTATAGGGCGCACGCGTGTATAAGGCGCACCACTACTTTACAAGTAAAAATGGCGATTTCTTAAAATCTCGTAATATAAGGCGCACCATAAATTTGATATGCTAATGAAGAATGACCAGATGAATTTAAGTAAAGAAAAAGTCGAAACAAACATTACACCAGGCCAGAAAACAAGACGAAATTGCATTTTAGACTTCGGGATGTAAGAGAATTACGGGAAACAGGGATGAGTGACGGTAAAGAGAATTGCTAATTAGCGTTTAGATAATGTCATTAGCTCTGTTGTATAAAAAACTGCAAGGATTGAAATAAATATGCAGTAATACTTCAATTAAGTAACATTTTCCGAGTTTTCACATCTTCTTTGAATAATTTCTTGTTTCATATGTATATCGTTCGACTGCATCCAGCAGTAAAAAAATATTTCGTGTATAAGGCGCACCTAGGAGTTTTGCCCTAATTTTTTGGAAAAAAGTGCGCCTTATACACGAGTAAATACGGCATTTAAAATATAAAATAACTGAAGCATTAAAGTTTTTAATTTAACTAAAAAAGCTTGAAAGTTATAGCAATAATTAAAAATAATTTCAATTTAATAACAATTATCTAATTTGTTAAAAAATAAAAAATCATATAAGTAATAATATAAAACATTGATCATAATACATCCTGATTGATTAAATCTGTAAAAGCAATTTTCTTCCGACTCCACTGGAGTATCTCCCCACAAAATGATTCATTCGTATTGATAAAGGATATCTTCCGTAATCAAATGTATCGTTTGGTTTATAAACAGGTTTATCAATGAAACATCCTGCTCGGAATATTATCTGGTCATCTGTTATGGAACATAACGTGTAGTGGAAATGTAGGAGACGAAGCAGTTTCAGGGAAATTAACTTGTGGAGTGTGGATGCATGTCAATGATGACGTGTTTTGTTTGAAGCGAATACGGAAACTCCGCTGTACATAATTCGGTTATGCTTTATTGGCAGTAAGATGATTATCTGACAATAATAATTTCCGCTGAAAATAAAGTTTAGCATAAAGATACTTTATATGAATAATTGGAAATCTATATTTTTCATCTGTGTTTTGAAATTGAAAGAGGTAAATAACTGAATTTTAGCGGAAATTATATTGATTGGAATAGAAAAATACAATATACTAACTGTAATATTGATAAATGTGGCATTTTTTTTCTTTTTTTATGCAGGGTTTAATAAGTATGTTAGTTAATTAAAATACACATAAAAATGTGAGATTAAAATGAATAAGAACTTGATTTAGGCTATTTTCTCAACAAAGTTTAAGACGACTATTTATAAACATAAAGAAGGTAAGGATATCTTTTTCTTTCTTTTTGTAGATACCTTTACCTCTAAATATCAGAAAAAATACATAGTTCAGAATTGTCTTCTATTTAGAGATTTTATTGAACTAATATAGAAATTATTATTTATTTAATTATGTAAGGTAAATTAATGCCTTAATAAAAAAAAAATAATTATAAAAAAGAAAAACACATTATGTTGCTTCTTATAAATTAATAAAATACAGATAAGTGAACAAAATTCGTTTAAAAGATAAATAATATTAAATAGCAATTATAATATGGATAAACAGAAATATTAAATAAAAATTTTCTACTTTACAAAAAAGATTAAAATTACAGTAATAATTAAAAATAATTTTAATTTAATAACAATTATCTAATTGGCTGAAAAATAACAAATCATATAATTAATAATATAAAATAATGATCGTGACGCATTCTGATTCATGAAATCTGTAAAAGCAATTTTCAACCTCCCCACAAATGAATTCATTCGTATCGATAAGGGATCTATTCCGTAATCTAATGCATCGTTTGGTTGATAAGCAGGTTTATCAATAAAGACATCTGGTTCGGAATATTATCTGATCATCTGTTATAGAATGTAACGGAATGTAACGTCTAGTGAAAATGTAGGAGAGACGAAGCAGCTTCAGGGAAATTAACTTATGGAGTGTGGATGCCTGTCAGTGACGATATGTTTTGTGGGAAGTGAATACGGAAATCCGGCTATAAATAATTTGGATATGTTTTATAGGCAGTAAGATTATTATCTGACAGTAATAATTCCCACAAAAAAATGACTGGTAAATAACTGAATTTTAGTGGCAATTATATTGTTTGGAATAGAAAAAAGCACTAATTGTAATATTAATTAATCTTTTTTTGTAATAGGAACTGATTCAATAAAGTTGTTTTTTCTTATACATAAGTATAACAATATTTTTTGCATGTTTTGATATTAGAGAAGTTACGATTGTACTGATGGGTGAACTTTGAAGTCATCATGTCGATTCTAGGATTTTACACAAAT
The DNA here is from genome assembly GCA_964019185.1 of Maratus speculifer. Taxonomy (NCBI): domain Eukaryota; kingdom Metazoa; phylum Arthropoda; class Arachnida; order Araneae; family Salticidae; genus Maratus; species Maratus speculifer. Next base: position 240,986,449 of record OZ025296.1, read on the forward strand.
ATTACTTATTTATTGTAAAATTCTTTACTATATGCCGGATTTCGGGCAAGTACCCAGGCCGATGCAGACCTCTATAGTTATATATGTTTGAATTTTACTTTATTTTTACTTTTTCACTCATAATTTTATTTTAATTTTAACTATGAACAGGAGGGAAAAATACGAAATTTAAATAATCAAATTCAAAATACAAAAATAATGCACTTTAATTCTACATTGTTTTTTACACCTCTATGAAATTACCATATAAAATAATGATCGTGACACATCCTGATTTCTGAAATCTGTAAAATCAATTTTCGTCCCACACCGACGAAGTACCTCCTTACAAAAGGATTCATGCGTATGTATAACGGATACATTTAGTAATTAAAAATTATCGTTTGGCCGATAAACAGGTTTATCAATGAAAGATCATCTGATCATCTGTTATGGAATATATACAGGAGACAAGGCAGCTTAGGGGAAATTAACTTGTGAAGTGTAGATGCCTGTCAGTGACGGTATGCTATATGCGAAGTGAATGCGAAAACCCTTCTGTATATAATTTGGCTATGTTTTATTGGCAGTAAGATTATCTGACAATAAAAATTTCCGCTGGCAGTAAAGTTCAGCGTAAAGATAATTTTGATGAACAATTGGAAATCGATATTTTTCATCTGTGTTTTGTAATTAAGAGAGATAAATAAATGAATTTTAATGGAAATTATATTCTGTGGAATAGAAAAAGGAACTTACAAAAATATTAATAAACGCGACATTAAAAAAAATATATACAGGGTTTATGAAGTATATTAGCCAAGTATTAAAATAATATATAAATCTGAGAATAACATGAATCAGGACTCGATTTAGACTATATTCACAACAAAATTTTTGACGGCTACTTATAAACAAATTCACTCTAAGGATATCTTTTTTTTTCTTCTCATAGATACCTTCAAAAATAAATAACAGAAAAAATATAGTCCAGAATGGTCTTCTATTTAGATATTTTAGTGTATTAATTTAATTTAGAAACTTATTTATTAAATTATACAGGTTAAATTAATCCCTTGTTAAAAAAGTAATAATTATAAATTATGTTATTTATTATATTGATAAATGAACAAAATTTGTATTAAATAGTATTTAAAATATGAAGTAACTATTTTTTTTTTTTTATTTAACTAAAAAGTTTTAAAAGTTATGGCAGTAATTAAAAACAATTTTAATTTAATAACAATTATTAAATTTGCTAAAAAATAACAAATCAAATAATTAATAATACAAAATAATGATCATGACACATATTGATTTATGAAATCTGTCAAAGATATTTTCGTCCGGCTCTGCTGGAGTATCTCCCCACAAAAGGATTAATTCGTATCGATAAGGGATATATTCCCTAATCAAATGTATCGTTTGCTTGATAAACAGGTTTATCATTAAAACATCCAGCTTGGAATATTATCTGATCATCTGTTATGGAATATAATGTGTAGTGGAAGTGTAGGAAAGACGAGGCAGCTTCGGGGAAATTAACTTGTGGAGTATGGAAGCCTGTCCGTGACGATATGTTTTGGATTAAGTGAATACGGAAACCTGGCTACATAAAATTTTGCTATATTTTATTGGCAGTAAGCTGATTATCTGACAGTACTAATTTCCGCTGATAATAAAGTTCAAAAGAAAGATAATTTTGTATGGATAATTGGGAATCGATATTTTTCATCAGTGTTTTCAAATCACAAGATGTAAATAACTGAAATTTAGCCGAAATTTTATTGTTTGCAATAGAAAAAGGCATTAATTGTAATATTAATTAATCTTAATTTGCAATAGGAATTGATTCAATAAAGCAGTATTTCCTTATATAAAAAAGTATAACACGATTCTTGCATGCTTTGATACTAAAAAATCTACGAGTGTTCTGCTTAGTGAACTTATAATGTATCGTTTCGTATTCTATGATTTTGCATAAATATTATTTATTTATTGTAAAATAAACGATCATTTGCTTCTATTACTCGTGCTCAAAGGGTTCCGTACAATAAACATATGTATTATTAACCCCTTTGGGATGAGCGACTGGTATACGTGCCACATAAAATTCTGAGAATCCTAAATTATTCCCACCAGTTATTTTTTATTGTAAAGTTTATCTTATTTAATTAGAGATTTTTCGTGATTCAAATACAGAAAATTTTCTGTTTTGAAAAACTGTTGGTTAAAGATTAAAAATTAAGCAAAGTGCTCTCATGGCGAAGGAGTTAACTGTATCATTAAAATAAAGTTGCCGTAGAAAGAATAATAAAACTTCGTAAAAAACTACACAAAGTAGAATTGGTTTTGATAACTGCATATATTAGAAAATTATAGATGGATATATCATAATAGCTCAAAGAGATATTAAGCCTCAATAATATCAAATATCGCTATTCTGTATAACGCTTTTTTTTTAAAATCTTATCTTTGTCTGTTTAAAAGAAATTTAACTCGGTTTTGAAAATAAAAGGTATTGCATATTTAAACTTTATTTGTCATTTCATAAAACTAGATTCAGCATAGTAATATTTTCTCTTTTTTCAGTGTAGATAACACAAAACACTTTTCGGTGTTTAAACGTCGCATTGTGCTAAAAGAGTTTGTGTAGAAAGGAGCTTGTGAAATTGCAAATGCCGCTTTGGTCTGCAAAGGGTTTTTAGGTAGATTTCGTATGAAATATTGGGTAGATTTTGTATGAAATACTACCTATTGCAATCGCACCAGTTTATATAAATATCTATCTATCTATCTATATATATATATATCTCACTTTTTTATGGACACGATAACTTCTATAATTCTTCACCAATCTCCACCAAACTGGTACATAAAATCAAAGGGAATAAAATCTCGGCTAAGTTCGTTAATGGGCAAAATCGGACCAATGGGGTCGGAATATGGGACGTTTTTGTGAAAACCGAAAAAACGCCATAACTTCTTTATTAAAGTAGATATCGAATCGGTTTAAAGTTTATATTACTTCTTAAAAATGGGCCAAAAGTTTATGCATGACAGATTTTTGATAAATTTAGAAGTGGGCTCAAGGGGCGAAAAAAACAGGGGTTTTGAGAGAAAAAAAATTCATAACTTTGTCAATTTTCAAGATATAAAGTCCAACTAATTTTTTTGTAAATGCTCTTAAAATTATCTAAAACTTTTGTATTTACAAGTTTTTGATAGGATCAACTTTTACCCATGAAAAAAAATTAAAAACGAAAAGAAAAAGGGCGGTGAAAAAAGAGAAAAATCCATAACTCCGTCAATTTTTACGATATCAAATCTGATTAAATTTATTTTACATCTTCTCAAAAATATCTACAACTTTTATATTGACAAGTTTTTCATAGGACCAATTCGTATAGCAAAAATAAATTAAACATAAATAGGAGTTAGAGAAAAAACTTCAAATCCAAACTGCTTATATTCTGACTCCTTTTTAAATTCCTTTTTGATTTTAAACGCATCTAAATGGTAGATCCTCTTATTTAGAAACTGTATAAAGTGACGCACTGGTCAATTTTCTGATAAGGACAGAATATATTTCAAAAAAGGCTACCAAAAAGGGTATTTTGAACAGAATTTCCCAAAGTCATCGGGACTGTAAATTTAAGTTCAAATAAGAAATTGCGTTTTTTTCTGACTCGTTTTTAAATCTATTTTTGTTCTCAAACGCATCCAATTTACAGATCCTCTTATTTAGGAACTATATAACGTGATGCGTTGGTCAGTTTTTTGATAAAGATGGAATATATTTCAAAAAGGGTATTTTGAACAGAATTTTCCGAAATCATCGTGATTAAAAATTTAAGGAAGTGTTCAAATAAGAAATTGCGTTTTTTTCTGACTCATTTTAATAGCCATTTTTGCTCTCAAACGCATCCAATTTACAGATCCTCTTATTTAGGAACTATAAAATGTGATGCATTGATCATTTTCTTGATAAAGACAGAATATATTTCGAAAAAGGCTACCAAAACGGGTATTTTGAACAGAATTTCCCGAAATCTTCGTGATTTGAAAATTTAAGGAAGTTTTCACATATCAAATTGCGTTTTTTATGACTCGTTTTAAAATCCATTTTCGCTCTCAAACGCATCCAATTTACAGATCCTCTTATTTAGGAACTATATACTGTGACGCATTGACCAGTTTTTTGATAAAGATAGAATATATTTTTAAAAATGCTGTCAAAGTGAGTATTTCTCACAAAATTTTCCGAAGCAATGCTGATTAAAGAATTAAGGATGTATTCAAACAACAAAGCGGTTATTTTATGACTCATTTTTAAATGAAATTTTTTTCTCAAATGCATTCAGCTGACAGTTTCTTGTTATTTAGGAACTGTATAATGTACTGTTTTGGTCGATTTTTTTTAAATAAATTCAGAATTTATTTCAAAATATGTTGTCAAAATGGGCATTTGAGCTAAATTTTTCTTAAGATGATTCTGATAAAACCAGTTTTTGCAGAAAAATGAAATTAAAAATTTTTCTTAAACGGCCAAATGAAGTTATTAAACTGGGTTTATCTCTAATCATATATATATATATATATTTGTTGAAATGAGCACTCTTCGAAATCTACCTCCGCCTATAGGCCCAGCCGACAGGGATTTTTCCCAAATAGATTTTTAATTAACTTTTAAATACACAAGAGTCGTAATAAGAGACCCATTCAATGCAAACAAGTCGCAATCCCCATAGTATTTATGAGGAGTTCGCATGCATAAGGAGTTAATAAAATAATAGACAGTTGAATACCAAATATTTCGTAATGTAATAGCAGCTGTATCGAAAGTAAGGAATGTTTTGCATTAAATAAAGCAAATAATGCTTTAAAAAAATCGTGGTACTAAAGTGGATATTTTTTTTTCTTATGCGTACGAACCCTAATCTATGTGATTAATTCTAATTAAATAGTATGTTTACAACAATATGGAGTTTATTTCTTTTATACTACTACTTAGTATTTCATTACACAGATATATTATTAAAAGTTGTTATCTAGGCATTAAAAACCAATGGCATGCTGAGTACGCCGCCCCCATCATTATTTATGCGCAAACCATCCCTGTCTTTAACGGTTAATATCTCGCCTAATTACCGACGGATTTTTTTTCAAATATCATTACCAACAATGCTTGTATATTTCTTCTACGATGTGTACTTCAACGTTTCTCAATACTTCTGCTCAATGCCCACAAAGTTTGCATATAATTTAAAAATGTTATTTTCTCAAAAACTATGCAATCTAGAGTAATCGCTATAGTTTTCTAACAAGGTTTAAATTAATGTCTACTACCTCTGATTTTTTTTTTCATAATTTTAGTTACAGTAGATTCGGACTTAGATGGGGGGGGGGGACATATTTTTGCACTATATTTTCAACGATAGCTCGAAAATACAATACCTAAAATTAAAACAAATATATTTTTGTGTTCAGCGTAACTAAAGTTTTCACAAGATATCCAAAACAATATATAAAAGAAAGAACTTTTTTCTTCAAATAACTTAACTAGCTCCCTATAACCTCTCCTAAATGTTTAATAATCTATAAATATATGGGTCAATAGACTTTACTACTTCCCCTAATTTGAGCTTTCCATGTTTCATTGTTTCTGAGTAAAATGGCTATGACAGACGGACAAACACACACGGGAATGATCTTATTATAGTTCCGCTTTCACTTTATAAGTACAACAGAATTTTGAAAAAAAGTTACAATAGAAGAAAAAATAAATTTAATTTTAGAAGAACAAATAAAAAAATTTAGTAAAAATATGTTTATAAATAAATGTGACTTAAGAATAATTGCATTTTTAACCGACTTCCAAAAAAGAGAGGAGGTTATCAATTCAACGCGTATGTATTTTTTTTTTTATGTATGTTCACCGATTACTCCAAAACTATGCAACCGATTTCTGTGATTTTTGTTTTAAATGAAAGAGAATGCTTTCGAATTGGTACCACTTCCGTTTAATCGAAATTGGTTCAGTACTTTTTTAGTAATTAGGCAAAAACTAATAAAATTATAGTTTTTTCGCTAATAAAAACTGTTTAATAAATTCGCTGAACGGAATGAAGACAGAATGGCCGAGTGGTTAAAGGCAGCAGATTTAAGCTCTGTTTTTTGAAAGAAAGCGTGGGTTCGAATCCCACTACTGACATAATTTGCATCCATAGTATAATTTACAATTTTTTTTTTGTATCACAATTTTTATTATTTACCAGCTACAGAAAAGGCAGAGGAAATTATCAATTCTACGCGTATGTATTTTTTTTTAAACCAGTTTTAAAATCATCAGATTTTCATCAGATTTAAGCTCTGGTTCTCTAAAGAGAGGGTGGGTTCAATTCCTTTCCTGACGTGCGTGTATAATTTGCAATATTTTTTTTCCGTATTATAATTTTTATTAACCAACTTCAAAAAATCTTTAACTTTAAGCTAAAAAGAGTAAAATAAACTTTTCTACCAAAAATTGAACCTATTTCAAAAACTACTGCAAAGTGAAAAATAATTTTTTTACATAATAGTAATAAGAAATTAAATTAAGAGCGTAGTATTTACCATGTGTATTATTATATTTATGTACATTAATTTGATTTTTTGGAGTAGGTGCCAGTCAAGCCAAGTTCTCAAATAAAATTAATTATCCAATGCAAATCATAAAAGAATAAAGTTAAATTTTTTAACTAAATGTAAAATCGTAAAAAATCTCTTAGATACTTGGATGTGTGTCTATTGGAAAATTACATGTAACTTGGCATAGCTGGCACCGACTCCAAAAAATCAAATTAATGTACATAAATATAATAATACACATGGTAAATACTACTCTCTTAATTTAGTTTCTTATTACTATTATGTAAAAAAATTATTTTTCACTTTACAGTAGTTTTTGAAGTCGGTTCAATTTTTGGTAGAAAAGGTTATTAATTTAAATAAGGAAAATTTTCAAAATACTCATTTTGAAATTATGATTGTGCTACTGATGTTATGGAACACAAAAAATAATTCTATTAAAATTGGACTTTCCACATATTCGAAGTATTGTTGACCCAAATAAATAATTATTAACAAATGAATATTAATTTTTTTTATTGTGACTTAATTAAAGAAATAAATTTCACCAATTTATTATTAAGATTAAGCTTTATTTTTTTAGCCATAAAATGGTCTTTCAAAAACAACGGCTAAATTATTGCTCACAAAATTGAATAATTTCTTGGTTTTAGGCATTTAAAAAGTTGGCTTAATGACATGCAAAAAACCGACGTTTTAAAAAAGCACAAGCATCCAATGCAAATTTAGGATTCATCTGTTTTAAGACATCACAGAATTAGCCCTTTTTTCAAATTTTAAAGCAAATTTATCCCTCAATTGGAGGGGCTGGCGTACGGAGTAAGTCAATTAATTCTTTCTGGTTGTAGGTAATCGACTTTCCAATCATAAGCTTTCACCCTTTCTTTACTCTAGAAATATTTCCGGTAATCAATCAGCTTAGGTAATGCGTTCAATCTGACTTTCAATCCCTTCATTCTGACTGCTTTGTCCTTTAAACCTGTTCGTGTGATGCTTCACATTGGCGAATTCAGTACGCTGCCCCTCCAAGTATGTTAACAAAGCTTCTGTGACTCCAGGAAATAATTTATGTATTTTATAAAAACTTTCAGATGAAGAATCCTTTAGCAGTGCATCTGATATTAATAATCTAGTTCATTGAACTTTCCGATCATGAAACGGACTCAGAATTAGATGGAGAAGTTCTAGAATGTCACATAATCTTTCTAAATATTTTTCTTCTTTTTCTGTTCGTTATCTAATTTTTTTCTATAATTTCATTTTAATATAGTTCCTGATCAGATTAATAACATAAACTAGGAGATACATCTAAAATCTTGATGCGGAGAATAGAGAAATAACCTGACGTACTCCATACGTCACCCCTTCGTGGTGACGTATTGTTTTGTACTTTTGTTTTTTGTACAAAACATTGTACTATACACAAGCCCCTCTATCAAAGAGTTAAACAGCTTCTAGCAGTGAAACATGTACTTTAATGGTAATCTCTTTCATTCCTTCCAGTCCTTCTTTTATAGAGATGAACCAGTTATTAAGAAGTCTTGAAATAAATGCAAGCTAATTTTACTTTTCTGCTTACGTTTTCTTTTGTTTTTACACATAATATTAATTTTTTAAAAAATCTGGTTTTGTATACATCTACTATTAATTGTAAAATGCTCTGGAAGGTGTTTTACCCCTTTCGTCACAGGCGTCGTTAAACATGGGCAACCTTTCAAGGATTTTTTAAGACATTTACTTTAATTTAACGGTATGTTACAAATTTTGTTTCCGAGTTGAATATTTTTCTTGCTAAAAGCACAAATATTCAGAATTCAAATACTAACAGATGGGAGAAGTTTTATGAAGCGAAATTTCACTGAGAAATTATTTCATCAAGATAGATTATCTCGTCGAATTAAGCTTTTCTAAATTTTATATAATTTTACGTTTGAAGCAGTTAAGAATATTTGTAGTTTTGATAAATAAGCGAGAAAAATTGATTTAAACTCATTGTAATAGTTTTAAATAATTTAAAAATTTTTAAAACACATACTCAAGACGACTTTTTCAATCTATAGTAATTACAGAAAAAAAAATCATTAGAAGTTTTATAAAAGAGCATTATTAACAATGCATGAAAAATTCCTAATTTTTATTTCAGTTTTCATACGTCGCACAGTGGGGCAGGAAGCCTCCAAAGTTGGCAAAAAATAAAATTTACTTTGAACAAAAAAAAGCACATAACGGATTCTTTTGTAGAAGAAAAGTAGTAAAATTTTAAACTTTTACATAAGCTAAATAGTAATTTATTAATTAATTTACAAACCTTTTTCAATATTTTTTGTAGAAAAATGAGTTAAAAACAAGAATTTAAGATAGTTTTATACGAATTAGATATTTATAAATCATCCATAATATCGCATTAAAAAATGTAAACATAATTAGTAGTTTTAATTATTCTCAAGCAAACCTTATAATGAATATTAGCGACTCGTTTCGAAGGATTGGATCAACCTTTCTCAGGCAAAATGTACGTATTACTATAAAGACAGCAGAAGAAAAACTGTTTCTGTTGTTTTAGTGCTAACACTCACTTTTTGTTTTCCTGTTTTTCAGATCTTAAACTCATACATGTCACATACACTAACGAATATGTAGAATTAGAATTGTATAACCGTTTTACTCTTGATATTTTTGATCGTCCAGAACAAATTCAGACAAAATATGAAGATGGGCACGTTTGCTTTTCATTACGCTTCTGTTTGTTTTTCAAATCGAGGAAATGAAAGCGATTTGCCAAGCCACTCTTTGTTTATTCTAAAGCATTTCCCTTGTTTCGCCAGGCTTTTGCTCATCGGAATTTATATTAAACTTTAAAACATTTAATCTTCTTTTCATTTAAACTACTTGTTCATAGTTTCTCCGATTATGGAGCTCTTATACCATAAAATCACATTACTTTTCAAAAGTTTTTTGTTAAAACATTCCATGATAGTCAGTTTCATTTAAATACATTTTTTTGTGATAAACAATGCATTAAAATTCGTATTTAACAAAGAAAATATTTATAATCATGTTTGGCACACCCGTACACTAACAAAAATTTAAGGATGATTAGCTATAAAAGTGACCATACAATTAAAAAAGTGGCAAAAAAGAGCAAGATTTTCTGGCATATTTGTCCTTTTAAAACTCATACTTAGTTGAAAAAATTATAATTAACACTTAATTCGCCTTAATTCATAACTAAAACCTACAATGTTTGTAGACAGTGTTAATTTTTTTTATAAATTTCACCACTATATATTCTAAGCGTCTGTATATCTATAAAAATCGTATTAAAACAAATTGAAAGTTAATGAATTATTGTTACATACTTGTAGTTAAAGGTTCCATAGTAAAAAAAAATTATTTTTTAATTATTATAGCGAAATTAACAAACGAATGTTGAAACAAAATTATTGATTTTTTTTTCACTTATTATCAAAGCACAATATGCAGTTTAACTTCTTTCTCTAGTGACGATCAAAATAACTTTGCACAAATTTTAATACTAGGCAGATGTGTACTGACATCTGCTCTATTAAAGTGACGTATGTCGGTAGTTCAAAATAAAATTTCATTTTTTCGATTTTTTGCCAGTTTTGAAGGCTTTTTGCCCCACTGTGCGTCGGTGTGAATGGATTAATTCTTCTTTTCCCATACGCCGGTGTATTATTTAGATTGTCTGCTTTTCGAAATCTGGATATGTTAATTGTTAACAATCATTTTCTTATTTCAGGTATTCCATGGCTGATTGGTCCCTGTACCAGTAAATTTGATTTTCGTGAACTGGATCGTTATAATGCGTACGAAAAGATCAGCTTACATGATTGTGTCAAAGTATGCAACTTGACCGACTCTTCATTCAGGTATGGTGTTTTTTAAATCTCCATGTACGTCAATTTTCAAAGCTGGAAATTTTGCTGTTGTTCATGATATCTAATATCCGTGACTGATATCTAAATAACGGAATAATAAATACGGATATAAATATAATACATATAAATATAACATATAGCATATAAATATATGTACATAAATATAACACTGGAAAACGATGATTTTGGTGTAATCTAGGTTAGGAAATAAACGCTATTCCTGTATAAAACTGATCCTCTGAGCCCAAATTTATGCATGATTTTTCACATATCCGGTTTAGGTGTTACTATATATGTAATATGCATGTATTTTAAATTAGCTGTTAGTCAAAGTACATGATGCATAGAAGCGTGTATTGATACATTTAAAGCAGGGATTTTTCATAAATCATTGACCAGTAACCTCATAAAAGACACGAATTTTATAAAAAAGGTAATTTAAAATTTCCTTGCAAAGCATAAAAGAGAAAACTACTCAGGCCTTGTTAGCAACATATTGCCAAATTTTTTTAAAAAATGAAATAGACGTTCTTAATTTCCCTAAAACACATATACTGTATAATGTCAGCCCATGTAGTGTACATTGCAGGATATATGTTTTTACAATGTTAGGGAGCCAAACAAATTTAAATATAGTAAAAAAGTATATATAAAAAAAAAACTAAACTTGATTTGAAAAATCAGAAGTCATTTTCGAATTTATCAGACAAAATTGCCTAAGAATTCGTTAAAGCATTCCTACCAGATAGTTCAGAATAATAATTTCGTTTTATTTTATATTAAAACAGTCTCGAACATTTAAAAAAAATCATACAAAATTTTTGCAGAATTTTTATTTCTGAATTTTAAAAAAATCCAACCGCTAACATTTGTTACAATAAGTTCAACACTGTCATTATCATCACATCATCATGTAGTGACTTTTGTGATATGGTTGTAACAACACGTTACGTGGTTGCCAATTCAAGTGACCTTGCACTTCAAAGTGACAATATAGAGTTGTTGCTATGTTTATCAAATTCTGAATATCGCTATTTACGAATATTATTATTTATTTCATTTAAACATCAGAATTTTTCTAGTAAATAAGACTAAGATTTTTTTTTACCGAAATACTGATTCTATATAAAGCGAGAAGGATGTTATAAATCTGATGTCAGCATGTATTTTACCTTTTCTGTGACTCGTTTTATTATTATTTTTTCTGAAATAAAAGTCCTATGCTTTATACAAGAAAATATATAAAACAGAAAATTTCTACTGCGGGATTGCTTGAAAATGTGTTATTGCACCCTTTTTTTAAAGCAATATATAAGCATTCCCCTACCCCACTTTGTGCTTCTATAAATTTCATCGCTTAACACTTACGTCACCTCATTATACTTGAAAGTAAGTCCATACGACAATAAATTATCTAAGATTTTAAACTAAATTATTAGCTTAAATCTTTCATAATTACACAGCGCTCTCATTTTCCAGCGATAATATTCGAATATAAATAAATATTTTCCAATTTCTACGAAATTCAGCCAGACAAAAAAAAAATATTTTTTTTTTCATTTTTTGTCTCATACGAAAACAAGAAAGGAAAAAAATGAACTATAATTAGCACAGGTATTGAAGAAAAAAAAACTAATCATACATTGCAGGTAATATTGATTTAATTGCAAAAATCAAGGGAAATAAAGTTTTTTTCATCACGTCATTTTTTTCTCCAAAGTTTTTTCTATCCATATTTTTTATTAGATTTGAATGTTTGAAAAATACTTTCGTTAATTTTTTTTAAATCTCGAAACGACTTTTTAATGATAATTTATCAGAAAGGTAAAAATGTAATTTATGTATCGTTTTTATTTTTTTCATAACTACGATGACAAAACCTATAAAAATTTTTGAAATAACTGCATGTATTAAGGCTCATTAAAAATATTTATGACATACCTAATTGCACTAATGCTTTTTCCGGAAAAAAATCATTTTTTTGAAGGGGGGGGGGGTAACATTGGTTATATATAATAAAATGAGTCAAACACAATATTGTGTTTTGTTACTGAGTGCTAAAAAAATATGAAACGGGCTTAGTCTTTAAATGATTAGTCAATCTCGAGTTCATTATTTCTGAAATAGAAAATTTTATCTATTCACGTATAAAAAACGTGTTTAATTTCTTTAAAATACCCATGTACTGTACAATGTCAGCCCACGTGATGTACATTGCTGTAAATATATTTTTACAATGTAATGGAGACAAAGAAACTTAAATATAGTTTTAATATAAGAAAACAACTTAACCTGATGAAAAAAAGAAATAATTTTCGATTTTATTAAGCAAAATTGCTTAAGAATTCGTTAAAATATTCCTACCAGAAAGTCCAGAATAATAATTTTGTTTTATTTTATAGTAGAATAACATCTAAAAAAAAGAAAAAATATTAAAAAGAAAAAATAACTGTACATTTTTTGTGAGAATTTTGGTTTCTGAATTAAAAAAATCTAACCAGTAACATTTGTTACACACAAGTTCAATACTGTCAGCGTCATCACATTATCTTGTTGTGACTTTTGTGATATGGTTGTAACATCACATTACGTGGTTGACATTTCAAGCGACTTTGTACTTTAAAGTGACTATATAGAATCGTTGCTAAGTTTCTGAAAAATTGTGAATATCGCTATTTACGAATATAATTATTCATTTTATCTAATTATCAGAAAACTGCTAACAAATAAGACTATTGTTTTTGAAACACTGATTCTATATAAAAGGAGAAGGCTGTTTAAAAAAAAAACATTAGTATTTTCTAATATCAGCATGTCGTTTACTTTTTCTGTGACTCGTTTTATTATTATAACTTTTTTTCTGACATGAAAGTCCTTTATTCAAGAAAATATATAAAAGATAAAATTTCTACTGCGAGAATGCTTGAAATTGAGTTATTGCATCATTGTTTTTTGAGTTATTGCATCATTCTTTTTTTTACGTGATATTTAAGCATTCCCTCACCCCACTTTGTGTTTCTATAAATTTCAGCACTTAACGCCTACGCCATCTCATTATACTTGAAAGTAAGCCCATACAACAAAAAATCATTCAAGCTTTTAAAATAATTATTGGCTTAAATCTTTCATAATTACACAGCGCTTTCATTTAACAGCCATAATATTCGATTATAAATAAATAAATTCCAATCTCTGCGGAATTCAGCCAGATATTTAAAAAAAGATTTTTTTTTCTTTTTCTCCTTATACGAAAATAAGAAAGGAAAAAAATGATATCTAATTAGCACAGGTTGTGGAAAAAAAATCTAATCATAAATTTCATGTAATATTGACTTAATTGCAAAAATCAACGGAAATAAAGTTTTTTTCGTCATGCACTTTTTTTTCCAAAGTTTTTTCTATCCCCATTTTCTATTAGCATTGAATGTTTGAAAAATACCTTCGTTAAATTTTTTGATTGCGAAACGACTTTTTAATGATAATTTATCAGAAAGGTAAAAATATAATTTATGTATAGTTTTTATTTTTTCATAACTAAGATATATTAAAAAAGTATTGAAATAACTGCATGCAAAGTCTCATTAAAAATATTTATCATATTCCTAATTGCACTAATGCTCTTTTTGACTAAGAAAAAAAGCTGAAAAAAAAGATGTATTGCTTATACATTTTAAAATGAGTCAAACACAACATTGTGTTTTGTTACTGAGCGCTCAGTAAATATGAGTCGGGCTTATTGTTTAAACGATTCGTCAATCTCGGTTTCATTTCTACTGAAGTAGAAAATTTTATTTATTCACGTATAACAGAGTATTTAATTTCCCTAAAACACACATGCACTGTACAATGTCACCCCATGTGCTGTACATTGCTGGAAATATATATTCTTTTAAAATGTAATGGAGTCAAACAATCTTAAATATTGTTAAATAAAATAAAATAAAAAACTAAATCTGATAAAAAAAAGTATTTTTGAATTTATCAAGTAAAATTGCCTAAGAAGTCTTTAAAACATTCCTACCAGAAAGTTCAGAATAATAATTTTGTTTTATTTTATTTTAACTATTTTTAATTATATTAGAATAATCTCTAATAAAAAGAGAGGGGGGGAATAACTCTACAGATTTTTTGTTTGAATTTTGATTTCTGTATAAAATAAAATATAACTGGTAACATTTGTTGAACTTGAGTTTAATATTGTCACTGTCATCACATTATCAAATTGTGACTTTGTAATATGGTTCTAACATCACGTTACGTGGTTCCTATTCCAAGCGACCTTTCATTTCAGAGTGGCGCTATGGAATACTTGTTAAGTTTGCCAAATTTGAAACATCGCTCTTTGCGAATATAATTATTTATTTTATTTAATTATCAGAATTTTAATAAGAAAAACAAGTTTTTTTTTTTTTTTTTTTTTTGAAATACTGATCCTATATAAAAGGAGAAGGCTGTTATAAATAAAACATTAGAGTTTTCTGATGTCAGCATGTCCTATACTTTTTCTGCGAATCGTTTTATTATATTTCTTTCTGAAATGAAAGTCTTATACTTTATTCAAGAAAATATAATAAAGAGAAAATTTCTACTGCGGGATTGCTTGAAATTTAGTTAGTGCATCCTTTTCTAAAAGTAATATATAAGAATTCTCCCACCCCATTTTGTACTTCTATAAATTTCAGCGCTTTAACACCTATGTCACCTTATTATACATGAAAGTAAGCACATACGACAAAAAACAATCAAGCTTTTAAACTAAATTACAGGCTTAAATATTTCATAATTACACGGCGCTTTCGTTTAACAGCCTTCCTATTCTATTATAGATAAATAGATTCCAATCTCTGTGGAATTCAGCGAGATATAAAAAATTATATATATTTTTTTCTTTTTTCCTTCATACCAAAATACGAAAATAAGAATGGAAAAAAAAAATATATATAATTAGCACAGGCTGGAAAAAAACTAATCATAAATTTCAGGTAATATTGACTTAATTGCAAAAATCAAGGGAAATAAAGTTTTTTCATCGCGCATTTTTTCCCCAAAGTTTTTTCTATCCCTATTTTTTTATTAGATTTGAATGTTTGAAAAATACTTTGGTTAAATTTTTTGATCGCCGAAACAGCTTTTTAATGATAATTTATCAGAAAGGAAAAAATATAATTTATGTATAGTTTTTAATTTTTCATAACTAAAATGACAAAATCTATTTAAAAAAAATTAAAATAACTGCATGTACTAAGTAAAAATATTTATGATATTCCTAATTACACTAATGCTCTTTTCGGCAAAAAAAAAAAAAAAAAAAAAAAAAAAAAAAAAAAAAAAAAAAATCATTTAAACTTTTTTTTTAACGTTGATGATACATAATAGAATAAAATAATAATGATATAATAATGATATACAATAAAATAAAACATAATATTGCGTTTTGTTGCCGAAAGTTCATTAAATTTGAGACGGAATTAGTTTTTAAACGAATCATCAGTCTCGGGTTCATTATTTCTGAAATTGCAATTTTTATTTATTCACGTATAACAAACGTGTTTAATTTCCCTGAAACACACATGTGCAGTGCAATGTCAGCTCATGTGTTGTAAATTGCTGGAAGGGTATTTTTACAATGTAATTTATCCAAACAAACTTAAATATAGTTTAAAAAAAAACTAAGCCTGTTAAAAAAAGTCATTTTCAAATTTATTAAGCAAAATTGCCTAAGAATTCGATAAAATATTTTCTACCAGAGGGTTCAGAATAATATTTTTATTTTATTTTGTATTAGAATAATCTCTAATATTAAAAATGAAAAATAACTATACATTTTTGTGAGAATTTTCATTTCTCTATTTAAAAAATGTAATCGGTAACACTTGTTATACATATGTTCAATATAGTTAAAATTTCAGTGTCATCATATCATCATGTTGTGACTTCTGTGATATGGTTGCAACATCAAGTTACGTAGTTGTCACTTGGTGTGATCTTCCCCTTCAAAGTGACTCTGTAGAATCGTTGCCAAGTTTCTCAAATTCTGAATATCGCTATTTACGAATATAATTATTTATTTTATATAATTATGAAACACTGATCTTATGTAAAAGTTAAAAATAAAACATTAGTATTTTCTGATATCAGCATGTCTTTTACATTTCCTTCGACTCGTTTTATTATTTTTTTTTCTGAAATGAGCGTCCTTTACTTTATTCAAGAAAATATATAAAAGAGAAATTTTCTACTGCGAGAATGCTTGAAATTGAGTTATTGCATTCTTTTTCAAAAAGCAATATATAAGCATTCTCCCACCCCACTTTGTGCTTCTATAAATTTCAGAGCATAACACCTACGTCATCTCATTATACTTGAAAGTAAGCCCATGCGACAAACAATCATTCAAGTTTTTAAACTAAATTACTGACTTAAATCTTTCATAATTATTCAGCGCTTTCATTTAACAGCTATAATATTCTATTATAAATAAATAGATTCCAATCTCTGTGGAATTCAGCCAGGCATAAAAAAAATTTAAATATTTTTTTTCCTTTTTACCCTCATATGAAAGTACGAAAATGAGAAAGGAAAAAAAAATAAATATAATTAGCACAGGTTGTAAAGTAAAAAAAAAAAAAAAAAAAAAAAAAACTAATCATAAATTTCAGGTAATATTGACTTAATTGCAAAAATCAAGGGAAATAAAGTTTTTTTCATCGCGCATTTTCCCCCAAACATTTTTCTATCCCTATTTTTTATTAGATTTGAATTTTGAAAAACTACTTCGCAAAATTTTTTAATCTCAAAACGACTTTTTAATGATAATTCATCAGAAAGGTAAAAATATAATTTATTTATCGTTTTTATTTTTTCATAACTAAGATGACAAAATATCTGTAAAAAATTTTGAAATAACTGCAGGTATTAAGTCTCTTTAAAAATATTTATGATATTCCTAACTGCACCAAAGCTCTTTCCGGCAAAAAAAATCTTTTTTTTTTTTTTTTTTTTTTTTTTTTAACATTGATGATGTATAATAAAATCAGTGAAAAATGATATTTTGTTTTGTTATTGAGTGCTCAGTAAATGGGAGAAGGTATTAGTTTTTAAAGGAATCGTTAATCTCGAGTTCATTATTTCTGAAATTGAAAATTTTATTTATTCACATATAACAGAAATGTTTAATTTCCCTAAAACACACATGTACGGTACAATGTCAGCCCATGTACTGTACATTACTGGAACTATATTTTTACAATGTAGTGGAGCCGAACAAACTTAAATACAGTTTTAAAATGATAATAGTAAAACAAACTAAACTTGATAAAATAAATAAATAAATAAATAAGTAAAAAATTATTTTCGAATTTATTAAACAAAATTGCCTAAGAATTCGTTAAAATATTTTTACAAGAAAGTTCAGAGTAATAATTTTGTTTCATTTTATATTAGAATAATCTCTGATATTAATAAGAAAAAATAACTATACAAACTTTTTGTGAGACTTTTGCGATTTCTGAATTAAAAATAAAGTAACCGGTAACATTTGTTATATATAAGTTCAGTATTGTCAGTCTCATCACATCATCATATTGTGACATTTGTGATATAGTAGTGACATCACGGTGGTTACGTGGTTGCCTTTCCAAGCGACTTTGCACTTTAGAGTGACTATATAGTATAGTTGATAAGTTTCGCAAATCAGAATATCGCTATTTACGAATATAATTATTTATTTTATTTTATTATCAGAAATTTGCTAATAAATAAAACTAAGTTTTTTTTTAACATTGAATTTATTTAAAGGTAGAAGGATGTTATAAAAAAAAATTTCGTGTTTTCTGATATCAGAATGGCTTTTAAATATTCTCTGGGTCGTTTTATTTATTTATTTATTTATTTATTTTCTGAAATGAACGTCCTATGTTTTATTTGAAAGAATATAAAAAAAAATTCTACTTCGGGATTGCTTATTTGTTATTTATTTATTTAATTTTTTTAGTAATATATAAGCATTCCCCCACTCCACTTCGGGCTTCTATAAAATTCAGCGCTTAACTTCTGCGTCATCTCATTATACTTGAAAGTAAGCCCATACGACAAAAATTCATTCAAGCTTTTAAATTAAAGTGTTGGTTTAAATCTTTCATAATTACTTAGCGCTTTCATTTAACAGCCATAATATTCGATTATATATAAATAGATTCCAATCTCTGTGGAATTCAGTCAGTCATAAAAAAATATTTTTTTTTTCACCTTATTTTCCTCATATGAAACTATGAAAATATAAAAATAAGAAAGAAAAAAAATGAAATATAATTAGTACACGTTGTGAAAAAAAAAAAAAAACTAATCATAATTTTTAGGATATATTGGCTTACTTACAAAAATCAAAAGAAATAATTATTTAATCGCGCATTTTTTCCCCCAAAGTTTTTCTAGCACTATTTTTTATTAGATTTGAATGTTTGGAAAATACCTTCCTTATTTTTTTTTTAAATCTAGAAACGACATTTTAATGATAATTTATCAGAAAGGTAAAAATATAATTTATGTATCGTTTTTTTTTTCATAATTAAGATGACGAAATCTATATAATTATTATTATTATTATTTTTTTTTTTTTGGAAATAACTGCATGCATTAAAGTCTCATTAAAAATATTTATGATATTCCTAATTGCACTAATGTTCTTTTCGACTAAAAAAGAAAAAAAATATATTCATGATACGTATAAAAATGAGTCAAACACAACATTGTGTTTTGTTACTGAGTATGCAACAAAGGTGAGACGGGCTCAGTTTTTATAAAAATCGTCAATTGTGAGCTCATTATTTCTGAAAATGAAAATTTTATTTATTCACGTATAGAAATAATAAATAAATACACATATATTTTTTTTATTTTAAAAACTTATTTATTAACTTTAAAATTTTATTTAAAACTTTTCAAAATCTAATATTGGGATGCTATTTGTAAGGAAAATTTTATATTTGCAGATTTAGGTCTGACATTGACATCAACGATCAGTTTATATTGAGCATCAGAATAGGGGCCAATAGTTTATTTTTAGATCGATTTTTATTTGTGACAAATAAACAGTAGGATATTTTTTAAATTGTTAATTTTTTTAAACCAATTTGACACGAAATTTACTGATTTAACTCGAAAATAATATTTTCTTTTGTTTTTAGTCACCCAGCATTAGATTGAGGTTTGCAAATTTGTAATCTTCTTCTCTGTACAAGTTCTAACGACTGTTCGTGTGAAAATAATGTTTATAGTTTTTATATCTATTTTGCATAACGAGCTCTGCTCTGCCCATTGATAAAGTCATTTTGATTCATATGTAGAAGTAATTCAAGGTTCGCACACTCCTTGGAATTTCCAAGGACCCTGGCACCACTATTAAAAATAAGAAAATTTCAATTCAATCTTTAAACCACAACATTCGCAATCCCCACCTTCATTCACAGATTTTCTGCTATTTTTCTGCAGTGAAACACTTCGAAAATATTCTTAAATTTTAGTGGTAGAACTGTGCGAACTCTGTAATTGATATATATATTTATTTAGATAGAAAGAAACAAAGCAGTGTTTTCTCTTCTCCTATAAAAATATGGAATTTAAATTTGTAAATTAAACTGATTTTCTTAGACACTTCACTCATGAAATATTGTTTTGGAAGGTCTCGTTTATCAGTTAAATCTCAAACGATTCGGTCGGATGGATTTTGCGTTGCTGTATGCGGGCGGATTATAGATACTACGCACTTACATAATTATGAACTCACTTAAAAACGAAAATAAAGAGGTCAGTAAGCGAAATTTTAAAATGGAGGGCCAAAATCACAGTCCGGTGAAATCCAAACACCTCATTGGTCATTGAGACGCGTCCTTTTCAGAGAACAATCTCTTAACGGTAGGCGAAATGTCGCCTTACTCCTTTTTTCGAAACAAAATCGTAGCGTCAATTTTGATGTAAATCTTATCTGTTTTCATTTATAATCTATTTTTCACTCTCATTTTATATAATGTCATCAAAATATCTTAATTGAGTTAATTTCGATGGTTTATCGTAAATAAAAACAGATGGTAACAATTGCTTCAAAATTACTTTACCCCTTACTCTTTTTCAAATGGAGAAACACGTTCGTGATTTTCACCTATACCACTTTCACCTGTACCACTTGACTGTGATTTTGGCCCTCCATTTTAACATTTCGCAATCAGTAAAAATTCGACGACTGGTGTTTTTAGGATAGAATCTATATTCGACTTAATAAAATGTGAGATTTAACAACGTACTAAAATATGATTGAATATTTTAACACTCTGATTAAAACCAAAGATTGCCACCTTTAAGTCAAATAAAGATTATAAAAAACACAACTGTTAGTGTTGTTTGTTTTGTCGTCGTATTTTTGTGCCTAATATAAATGTCAGAGTTCGTGTTCAAATTGAGTATCATCTTTAATGTGGGATCTCACGCCCCACAAATATATAATATGTTCTGTAGCAAGGGGTCCGAGACACATTTCTAAATAATTTTTATTTATTAAATTAAAATTATTTTTTTTTGTGATGGTTAATCATGTCATTTGTAAACAAAATCATATGATAAAACTGCTCATAATTTTTAAATTTCTTTTAAACTTTTAAATTTATTTAAAAAGTTTTGTTTATTTAAAACCGTTATAAGTCAAAATTTTAGATCGTTTTCATTCAAATACACATAAATATATATACTTAAGTTATAATTCAGCATTTTTAAAAATGTTAATTCAAATAAAAATAAAAAATATATTTAAAGCGAAAATTTGAAAAAAAAAAAGGTATAACTTTTATTTAAAAAATCATATTTTTAAAAGCAAATACTTTTTTTTTTAATTGTTGAATCAAAACTAAGGAAAAACAATTGAAAAAGATGTGCTCCAAGTTTGAACCATTGATTTTTAATGGTTTTATGACTTATAGAAATATAAATAGGATAAATAGTAGAAAAACCCATCATGAAGAAAAACGCATTTCTGAAAGAAGTGGTTTCCATAACAATCATTGTTTGAAAAGTAGATTTTAAAAACAAACCAAAACTGAAAAATTAGTATTTCTTGTACAGACTAAGATAGAAACGTGATTTAAATGTCATTTTAAGTAGAAAAAAAACCAAAGACATTTTTAACGTACTAATTTTATTTTTAGAAAATTTAAAGATTTTTTTTGTTCCGGATTTTCTTAATCAGGATTTTTAAAGCTAATTTTTTTATCGATAAAAAACATATATATTCTCGAAAATGTTTCCGAAAACCAGTGTAAGCTAAAGAAACTAAATGCTTCATTAAATCTCGGAAATATTTGTTTTTAAAATTTCTAAAGATAAAGTTTGCTTTTCGGAACCGTTAGTAACTCGTAAGAAGTTATTGTGTACTTTCGTTCGTGTTCATATTATATTTTTTAGATGAAGAAACCTATCTCTTTTTCAGTTTATTAACGTAATTTTAGTATAGTGTTGATTTTTATGATTATTAATAATAATAATTTAAAAAAAAACTAAAACTTTGTGACTATACAATTCAAGAAAAATCTGCGCCTACAATGACCATCTCTATTTTCTTGACCCTGCGCTCCGAAGGGCTAAGTCCAGGTCAGGTAAGTCAGCCTAATCACGGCCAACTTTATTAGAGGCCTCGGAAGCTTTTGCTTTTTAGGCGGGTCTTAGGACGGAATTAATGACGTAATCTCCGTCTATCCAATCTCGTGAGGAAGTTGTCCTTGTAAGGGGCGTTACAAACAAGAGTTGTCTTTGCCGATTGGTTAAACATGATATGATGTCATAAATTCCGTCCTAACAGCCAAGAGCTTCCAGGGCCTCTAATGAAGTTGGCCATGGCCTAATGCGCAAACTTTGGTTTTGCGCTCATTTTATTGACCCCAAAGGGATGAAAGGTAGAATGATTCTTGGGTAACTGTAAGTCGTTAGTTAAAAACAGTAAATCTAAAATTTTTATAAGTTGTTGTGATAAGTCGTTTTTATAATACGTTGTCATATTAAGTTGTTTTTATAATAAGGTGCAGTAAAAAGTCTTTTATTAAAAGTATTCATAATGAATTGTTGAAATAAGCTGTTTTTATGATGAGCTGTTTTTGTAAACAGTTTTTTTTTTAAATATATTACTTTTACAATATGTTCTTTTTATACAAAGTTGTTGTAATAAGTTTTTTTTTTGGTAATAACTTCTTCTAATTATTATTTTTATAATAAATTGTGCTTAAAATAAGTTGATGTAATATGTTAATTTTATAAGTGTTGTAATTAGTTTTACTTATAGTTAGTTGTTGTAATAAGTTGTTTTTATAATGAGTTGTTGTAATAAGTTGTATTTATTATAAGTTGTGGTAATAAGTTGTATTTATAATAAATTGATACATCGTTTTTATAATAAGTTGTTTCCCTAATTTGATAATAAAATGTCACTGAAAGTGTTCTTAAACGAATATTTTATTATTTTCCTCAAACATTTGTGTAGCTCATTGAATATTCTTGAAGTAATACGTTTAAGTCAAAATTATAAGTGTCTCAGATATTTTAAAGTTATTTTTATCCTATAATAGATACCTCATATATTTAATATAAACTAGATTAACACGTAGTTAACATAGATTAGACCTATGCAGAGTAGACTGTGACATGAAATTTTGATGATTTTAGGGATGGATCATTCAAGGACATAAAACGCATATTTTTAAGAATTTGCTGACTTAAAAACTTTTATAATTATATTTCGTTTACCCGACATCAATAATGTCATTTCGCTATAAATTAGGAAACATTTCTAATCATTCTCAAATAAATTTAATTATTTCATAAGTAAAAATCCACGCACTTAATTTTTTCAATTTCTGACGGAAAAAAACTTTCTTCTAAAAAAGAAATAAACATAATTAATATTCTTCTTTTTAAAAAATCATAAGTACGTAGTAATATTGCTTTAATTGCAAAATCTAGCAAATATTTTTTAAAAACTTCTTTTTTTATAGCGTTTTTGGAATTGTTTTTGAAAATTATAAATCTTATAAAGCACTCTTTAATGACACATAAAAAGGTAAGAAACAATTTATAGATTAATTTTATTTTATCATGGCGATTTCTGGGGTAAAACCCGCAAAAAATGAAAAGAAACTTTACACATCGTTTGAGAAAAATAACACAATTATAAATTTATAGATCCATTAAAATTTAACTTTTAAAGAATAAATTCTATTCTAAGCTACCATTATATTAAAAAATATATTCGTTTTATATAACATTAGAAATCTATTGATAAATAAGGAAACAATTACTCTAAATTTGTGGTGCCTAATCTTAGCTATATAAACATTACCAAGTGGGTAAGTGTGAGAGCAGATCATTCAGAAGGTTTCGTTTAATATCTCCTTTAAAACCCTTTATCATTAAATTAACAAACGGAAAAATATTTTTCGGCGCTTCCATTAATTTATGCTACATACATAAAAATTTTTATATCTATCTAAACTTGCGTGCAACAATTAGAAGAAAAAAACAACAACAAAATAATGAACTGACCATATTAAAAAAAATACTATAATTAAAATAATAGTCTTTTTCAAAATTTATGATTTGTTGTGCGTGACAAAAGGTATTCAGCTGTAAGTACATACAGTTTGAACTCTCTGACTTATATGGTGTTGTGTATGGACTCTGTGACTGACAGACGGGCAGGAAGCGAAATTTTAAAGTGGAGGGCCAAAATCACAGTCAGGTGTGATCCAGCGACCTCATTGGTCGTGTGGTATGGGTGAAAATCACGAACGTGTTTCTCCATTAGAAAAAGAGTGAGGGGTAAAGTAATTTAAGCAATTGTTACCGTCTGTTCTTATTTACGATAAACCATCGAAATTAACTCAATTAAGATATTTTGATGATATTATATAAAATGAGAGTGAAAAATAGATTATAAATGAAAACAGATAAGATTTACATCAAAATTGCCGCTACGATTTTTTTTACGAAAAAAGGAGTAAGGCGATATTTCCCCTATCGCTAAGAGATTGTTCTCTGAAAAGGACGCGACTCAATGACCAATGAGGTGTTTGTATTTCACCGGACTGTGATTTTGGCCCTCCATTTTAAAATTTCGCGGGCAGGAAGGCAGAGAACAGATAGAAATACAAATAGAGTTTCGTCAGACGAACGAAAACCTTAAAAAACGTGCTTTCTTAGTGAAAAGTAGAGTAAAATATTAATTAAAAAAGATCTGCTACTGAAAGAGGATTCAGATGACTATGTGAAGATAATTACCGCATATACTTGCCAACTTTTAAGCTTTTTTCCTACAATTATTTTGAACAGATTATTAAATTATTTAATTGTCAAAAATTTGGATTAAATAGAGCTCATTTTCTATTAAAAATGGTATTAGGAGAAAAGCATGTAATTTGGTAGCTGTCACGCAATTTATTCCGGCATATTATGCACGTTTCATATTTAGAACCAGAAATGTGGTTTAAAATTTCGTTCATCTGACGAAACCTTATTCGTCTGAGTCCTCTGTCTGTCTATCTGTCACAGAGTCTATACACAAAAACCGTATTTTTGTATTTACAGCTGAATAGCTCGTGTCACATGACAAATCACCAAATTTTGAAAAAGACTATTATTTTAACAAAATTAATCTTTCCAATGTTAATGGATCATTTTTGCGATTATAATTTTGAAGGAGAGAACCTTAATTTCAATGTTTTTCGTGTAGGCACCATAACATGGAGGTAAAGCAACTTGCTAGTAAACAGATGATTTATTATTCAAACTCCGATACTTAAAGTTGATATTTCCATATTAAGACGGATTTAATAAATTATTATTGTATTATTTGCAAAGTTAAGGGTTTATATTAGTTTTTTTTTATTATTATTATACTGTGGTAAATAATCACTGCTAATCATAGTATTTTTTTAATTCAATTTTCGTTCTATTTTTAAAACTATTGCCATTTATTAATAATTTAGCATTTCAAACAAATTTCGTTTAAAAAAAATTTTTCGTTTGTAGAAATTTAAAATTTTTATTATATCATCACCTTTTTTTTTTAATTTCGGATTTTCAAAAAATTCGAAAATTTGTTTTTTTATTTAATTTGATTTGAACATTTTTAATTTGATTAAAATAAATAATTTCCTCTTTATAATTAATTTAAAATCAAATTTGTTGTTACTAGGTATCAGCCTAGGTATTTACCTAGGTAAGAAATTAATAATTATAAATTAACTATTTGGATTTACTAATTATTGGATTAGTTGTTTTGAAAGAAATATTAAACAAAACCCCTGTGCGATCTGCTATCACACTAACCCATTTGTTAATAAAATGTAATCCTATGTCGCGTCGTATTTACTCCACTTTACTTATTATAATATTTTCTTTTTCGAAAGCTTTTTGTTTAAGCTGTGTGTTATACGTTTTAATATACGGTACTTTTTTCAGAGTCAAATTGAAAATGAATGAATTCAAGTTAAATGCTATGAATGATTTTGATTAATAAACGGTCAAGTGCTAGTATTACTCGCGTTAGAGGGTTTTTTGAAATAAATATATGAATTATTAACTTTAGCATAAAAAAATCGTTGGTAAAACTATAAGTCTTTGTGACAAACTATAATAAAACCAAAAATGACCGAATTATTTTGTGTTGAGCTTTATATAATCTATCTATCTATCTATCTGTCTATAACTAAATAACTAAATATAAATAAATAATAAATAATATATATATATATATATATAAACTAAATAAATAAATAAACAAATAAACGGAAAAACCGACTTACTTAACAAATAAAAAAGTAAATAAACTAAATAAATATAATTCATTTATGGAAATGATAACTTCCATAATTATGCACAGATCTCTTTCAAACTGATACATAAAATCAGGGATCAGAAAATGTCTATCATGTTCGCTAGTGGACAAAATCGATCATAGAAAGTTGAAATGGAAGGAATTTTTATGATAATAGGAGACAAAATCTTATAACATCTCCATTATTATATACAGTGTGTCCACTCTCAACGGTGGCCAATGGCTACTTTCTAAACTGTTAAAAAAAAGAAAAAAAAGAAATTTTGTTAAATTATGAAAAGCAACAGTCACTATTCGTTACAATAAGATACATATTAAAAATTCTATCGGATATTTGGAAGTGACTTAAAATTTGAATACAAATTTTGAACTAGGAAAACATACATACGAACGTTATAAGTAAAATAAAAGCTTATCAAAATAACTCACCTTTTTAAAAGAAAACCATTAAAAGAAACAGCTTCATCTCCTTACAAAATAAAACACATGTAAAAGTACAATTAAGGATGTGAATTTCAAAAATCGCCTTATTGCCTTTGTTTTCTCTATCAGTCTATACCAATCTGCACTAATGTAACATTACAATCGCCAAATTCATAATGACAACCAATGGGCGCATTTAAAGGTTTTTCGCGATTTCTCAGGATTTGATTTTCTTGATAATTTTGAAACTCACGTCTTCAATTACTTTAACAAATCTAGAAGTTAATTAATAAAAATTAACACTTCCGTAAACCTTGTGCTGGCAGCACCTTCAGTTAAATTGCTTTAAAAATATTTCTTTGCTTCATTTAAAACATTTTTGTAATTGGAACTATACAACTGTGACAAATGGTTTAGGAATTAGCCATTAGACAACGTTGGAAATGGACGCCCTTTCTAATACTTTAAGCACTTAGTGTACGTTCCGTTAAAGCTTAGACCAACTCATCCGTTTTCAGTTACACAAAAGTGCTTTAAGTCATGAATTTAAAGTTTCATAACTCGGTCAATTTTAATGTTAGATGAATAGACCTTTTTCGTATTGCTTATTAGAGTGATGGAAAAGTTTTACTAAATATAACTTATAGGACCGGGGGACCGTATAAAAATTTAATTTTCATAATTTTTAATGAGATATTTTTTTATCTAAATCGCGCTTAAAAAATAATTCTTTACCTTCAAATTGGAACCGTATCTCTACGACTAACGGTTTAGAAATTGTCCATTGGTCACCATTGAGAGTGGACACACTGTATATCGAGTTAGTTTAAAGTTACTATTACTTCGAGGAAAAATGCCAAGAATTTATGTATGACAGATTTTTCATAACATTAAAAATGGCTTCCAAGATCACAAAAGATGGAGTTTTAAGAAGAAAAATATCATAACTTCGACAATTCATAATAAATCGAATATATTTAAATTTATTTTTAATCTTCTTAATATCATCTATAATTTTTATGCTTAAAAATAGTTTCCTGACGAAACAAATAGGTTTTAAGAAAGTAAAACTCAACTTTGTCAATTCACAAGATATGAAATACACTTAAGTTTATTATAAATATTATCTACAACTTTTGTAGCTAATCGTTTTTGATAGAAAAACACTTATAGCAAAAATAAAAATATAAAAGGTGGGAATTCATAGACAAAAAAAAAAAAAAAAAAAAATCGGATCTCTGTTAATCCGCTACTAACACAGTAAAAAGTATTTTTGGTGCAAAGAAAAATTTTGACAATCCTCAGAGATGTTGTATATGAAGGTGCATTATTAAACATCCGCGTGTCTCAATAAAAAGAACGTCAAAGTTAAAAAGTATAATGTGTTTAATGAAACAATCACTACACGGTTTATTTCATAAATCTTCATAATATTATCTATAATTTTGTAATAATAAGTTTTTAATGAGATGAAATCTACTAATGGATAATATTATTAAAAATATTTTTAAAGAGTAGGAAAAGAAAATAGAGGTTAGAGAAAAAAAAATCGTAATAACATGATTCTTATAAAACCAAATCTTACAGAAAAATGAAATTAAAAACTCGCTAAAAGCGACCAGATAAAATGTTAAACTGAATTTAGCTCTAATCTAGATTTTGTATTTGTTTGTGAAATTAATATCTAACTTCGAAATCTACCTATTTCTGTAGGGCAAGCCACCAGCGATTTTTTGTTTTCTGAAACTGGATCAAAATTAAATAAAATTAAACAAACATTCAAAGTACATGTTTAACAATATACTATTATTTTGTTGTTATTGTTGTTGTTCACCTAGCTCAGGATTTCCAACCTTTTTCTTTCACGTACTCCTTTATTAGACTTTTCATTTTGGAGGACCCACATTCCTTATAAACACGCTAAACGTCTCCCCTCCCTTCTTCCAATACTCTGCTAGATAAGGCAAACATACTTTTTTTTTCATTAGTAATTTTCTTATTAAAACTTTTTAATAAAGCGATACAAATTATATTGACATTTTAAACGATTTTTGAGACTTTATTATTCATTTTTGCGATTTCCACAATTACCGATGTTATTTTTACATACTACCGGGGGTACCTGTACTACAGGTTTACTAGAAGCTAATTAAATATTTTAAGCGAGATTTATTTAAGTATTGTAATAATTTAAAGGAAAATGCATTTTTCTGTAATTCTATAAACTACACCACATTATACATAATAAATTACATCAAACTTTTGCGTTTATGAAAAATTAATTTAAGAACCATCAAAATGTATATTTCCAAAGATTACGTTAACATGAGTTCCTTGTCGCTTCTAATACTTTTACAAATCATGTTGTCTGCCCTACACATCTTGAGAAGAATTAAGTCTAGTTCCGATCCGGCTCGACTATATCTAGAAAACAATGCAAGTCTGATCTCTAGAAGTCTAAAAAAAATATTAAGCTCAGGCTAAACTTGAAGTAACTACCCAATGCTAACCTCTACACTGTACAAGTTACATATCTGTATTGATGTTATTAAACTAGTATCGGCTCGTGGCGCACATTTATACTTATTCTCGTTAAAGCCATGTTCATTGAAAATAACTCATATTTTATCGTTGTCAATGAAATCGTTATAACGGGCCGGCAGGCCCGCTAAATAGTTTTATAGCCCCGGCCCGGCCCATATGGCCCTTTCCATTTTTTTTCCGGCCCAGCCCGTTCCGATAAAGAATACGGAACCATTTCATCGATCCAGGTACGGACTTTCAGTCAGGTCTCTATGCCTCCGATGCAGACCTCTATACTATCACGTCATGAAGCGGGTTATTTTAAAGTTGATCCATTGATAAGTGATTTTTTTAATTTTTTTTCTCATAAATTAGTAAATGTGTTAACCTAGATTCATTTGGGTCTTAAAGTACGATAATTTCAAGGAAGTAACATTTTTTATCATGTCATTTTTTATCATTTGTTTTCATTGTACCACACGTTGCCTAATTTGATTGAAATTAACATAACCTATATAACCTAACCATACCATAAAATTTTAAATGTTTCAAGTTTTGATCATTTGCAAATATTTCCTTTATTTCCTGAAACTGAATGAGTTGTAATAAACAAAACTACTCGTTAAAAAAGTATACCATAATCGATTCGTTATTTATCCTTTATCTTTAATTTGTAGTCTATTAAATATGTTATACTAGATACGCTTAATTTTATGTTAGAATAATCGCAAGGTAGCAACATATTTCTTTTTATCATTCGATATATTGTACCACACTGAACTAGATTAACATAAACTATACTATAAAAATTTTACGATTTAAAAAGTATTTTACACTCAAATTTCGAGTACCAGGAAATCACTCTCTTAAAAAGGCAAATTAATTATAATTTGCATGCATCCAGACTCAATAATGTTGTTTGAATATAAATAGAATTGTTTGATTATAAATGAAAAAATATACATTCTAATCATTCGAAGTTAAATTTAATTAAATAAATATTTAAATAATTCTCAAGGAAATTTAATGAATGTGTTATTTGATATGCAAATGGAGTATGCAATTCCATTAAACATAAAAGCATAATTAGAATTTTTTTTTTTTAAAGATTTAGTCATAAATACCTGAAAATGCTGCTTTAGTAATATAATCATGAAAAAGGATTTTTTTATCGCATTATTTTAAAAAAAGGAAACTTTATTTTAAAACAAATTTGAATTTTTGGAAAAAAAGGCTCTGAAAATTGTAAAGCGTAAAGTATACTTTAATGAAACGTTATTAAATATAAGTATGCAATAAGTTATAGATTAATTTGATTTTCTTTCTACAATTCCCGTGATAAATTACATAGAAAAGAGCTAAAGAAACTTTATTGATAAAGGAGAAAAACATCGTAATCTTTGACTTCAAACGAGTTCTGCTACTGACAAAAATTGTTTTGTATGTTTAATCGTATATTTCATTAAAAAAAAAAAAAAAAAAAAAAAAAAAAAAAAAAAAACTATTTAATTTATATGAAATTTTTATTGACTAAATGTACATAAAAAGGCTTAAGCAGTTTAGAATTATAGAATAATTTAGTTTTATAATTCAGTGTGAAATCTGTTATTAGGATTAATTTTCAGTCGATTATGATTAAGGATTTTTCCCAGTTAATCGATTTGTGATTTAAATAGGACTATGGGACAGAAAAAGAAAAAAAAACTGAATAGTGATGTCATTTTTACAATCTCTGGCGTGAATTTTGCGCTTGTGGTTTTAGTGTACTTTTGCAAAGTAGTGTTTTATTTCTCTATTTTAATTTTAATACAATTATTCTAATTTGTTTGATTGGTAAATAAATCATACGAGTTACAATTTTCAAAGTCAAGGTTTGAACCAGGAATTTATCGCATAAGCTGCAAATGCTGTACCAATCCTGGACAAATCTGTAGTACAATATTCACTCAGAAAACTGTTGATCATGATATCTGCTCTGTTAGGTGAATCAACTCAATAGAATGCATCGCAAGTAATGAAACTCCAAGCAGTTTTGGATAAGTAATTACACTATTTTAATTTTACCACAGTTATTTTAAATGGTCTAATATTTATTTGCAAAATAGATCATCTATGACATTTGTCTTAAAACTAATATATAGTGCAGTGCAGTTACACATTCAACGTTTCTTGGAGTTCTGCATTACCTGCGATTTATTCAGGGCTGATTCACGTACTAGATCAGATGACATAATCAACAAAATTCTCTGAATGGGTAAGCTTCGATAGATTTGTCCAGAATTGATTATACATTTGCAGCTTCTAACAAAGATTCCCGCTTGAACACGTTTTCACGCAGTCGGAAAATTACAACTCATATTATTTATTTGGCGTTTTATTCACAATAATAAAAAAAATGGTTTATCAGACGAAAGAAGTCAATCGAAAATCCAAAAATGAATCTTTAAAATATCATCTTTGGACTATGATTAACAATAATTCTTATGAAACTATTAGTTAAAATAATCAAGATGGAAGTGGATTATTTTAGCGTATTGTAATTGCCTCCAACTGGTCAAATGTTTATAATTTTCCTTTTTCTGTTTTTTTTTTCTTCTTGTTTTGTTTTTCTGTTGTTCTTTTTCTTTTTCTATTTTTCTGTTTCTGAAATGTTTGTTTTTTCTTTTTCTTTGAGATTAATTCAAGTTACACTTTTTGAGCGTGATGACCGATAAGAAAACAATTTTTTTCTTTTATTGAATAAATGAGAAGTTAATATCGTTTAAAATATTTTTATTATCTTACAATACATGTAGGTTAATCAGGAATTTTTTATCATTGGTTTATGGTAACTGAAATAAGAAACATAAGTTTGAGACTTGATATCCTCTAAATATCTGAAAAATACCGCGTCAATGTCTGCCGAAGTCTACCGAAGGATACCGTGCCGAAGTCTGCCGAACTGAAACGATATTAGCTGGAGTGATAGGTTTTTTTTTTTTTTTTTTTTTTTTTTTTTTTTTTTTTTCTCGTTACGAAATTTCTGGATTTAGTCGCCGCGCTCAAAGCCCGCGATAAAAGCTATGCAATAGCTTAAAAACCCTCATCCTTATATTGCAGTAGTACTCAGTATTTTCTCTCAAACGTAGTTTGACACTGCTATTTGAGTTAAGCGATAGAGCATGAACTAAGTTTAGTGACAGAACTATTGGGATAAATTAACGTGATAAATATTAATATAAAAGAAGAGACAGTTCTTCTCCATATGCCGCATAGAGAGTATACTACTGCTATACTGTTTGCAAGTTATATTGGAGTTCTGTACGGGTAGGGTAGAGAATTTCTGACGGGCCCTATTCAAATCCGAAATTCTGCTTAAATTCAACCCGATCTTGAATCCAGGAAAAAAAAAAATTCTTCAACCTGAAATTCCAACCCGAAACTTCATATAATCAAACCCATTCCCAACTCTAACCCAAACTGAAAGAAAATTAATGCATTTTAATGATGTTATGGAAAAATATAGTTATGGGAGCTTACACTCGAGAGGTATGTGCCTACACTCTAATCCATTTTTATGAAAATTTTCGATTTTTTTTTTATTATTATTCTAAATTAAACTTCAAATATTTAGAATTCTAAAAATGCCTTAGTATCGGTTCAGTAAAAATTCGAAGCAAAGTTACAGCCTAAAATATAAACTGAAAATGAACGTTCTGAAACCAGTAGTGATAATTTAAAGCGCCACAGAAAGTCAAACATTACATTTTAATACACAGATATATGAGCAACTATCCTACAAATATGGTGGATTTTACCACTCTGAATGGTGAACAGCGTTGTCAAGTAATTAAAAGGGTCCATATTCAGAAGTCTAGTCGTTAAAAAAAAAAAAAAAAAAAAAAAAAAAGTGAGGATATACGCTCTAAGCAGAGGGTATACGTTCAAGGTAAAGAGTATACCCTAAAGTATATATATTATAGCTTTCTTGAGAAACAGAGGGTATATGTTGCTCCTTTAAAAAATAGAGAGGGCATATACAGGGTGTCCGAAAAGTCTGGAAACGGTCGAATAACTCGAGAAATACATATGAGATTGAAAAACGAAAATATACGTGTTTAATATTTTTAAATAAGCTACTCAGTGATACCAAATTTCAATTTCGCAACAGACCCCCTGGGGGTCAGAGGGGGTCCAACTTTGAAATCTTAAATTATAACCCCCATTTTTTATTGCAGACTCGGATTCTACGGACAAAAATATGTAACTTTTGTATTTGATGTTTATTTCGAATCCTCGTTTATCACGATGTAATTGAGCATATTAAATCGATACATATTTCGGTTTTCCCAACCAGGTTTTGCCTGATTGGCCAGAATTTTTGACGTCAAGTTCCTCGTCTTTTGCAGGAATAGCGTTTCTTGAAAATCACCCGTGGCGTTTTTTTATGTTTTTCTCTACAAAAATTCATTGAAATATATTAATTTAGTTTTCTATTTGGATTTTTATTTTATCCAGTAAATGGTTTCTAAATAACGAATGGTTTCTAAATACGGCTGATGTGGGTGTATGTTTTTTTTATTATTTGCTGTAGCGTCACTCCACCGCTTTTATAGAAAACGGTTACTTTACTGTTATGGAGCATTCTCGTTGGTCATAAAAGAGATATTCTATAAAAGCTGTGGAGTGACGCTACAGCAAATGGGTCAAATTTTTAACAGTGTAGCATTATCGAAATAATCACCAAGGGTGATTTTCAAGAAACCACTATTCCTGCAAAAGACGAGGAATTTGACGTCAAAATTCTGGCCAACCTGGCAAAACCTGGTTGGGAAACCGAAATATGTATCGATTTAATATGCTCAATTACACCGTGATAAACGAGGATTCGAAATAAACATTAAATACAAAAGTTAAGTATTTTTGTCCGTAGAATCCGAATCTGCAATAAAAAATGGGGGTTACAATTTAAGATTTCAAAGTTGGACCCCCCCTGACCCCCAGGGGGTCGGTTGCGAAGGTCAAATTTGGTATCACTGAGTAGCTTATTTAAAAATATTTAACACGTATAGGGGAGAGTGGGGATACTTGAGCATAGGGGATACTTGAGCCACCCCGATTATTTCTACAGTTGACTAATTTTTCTTTTTAAAACTGGCAATATGGTAACATATTTATAGTTCTGAACATGTAAAAAAGAAATCACATACCCTGGTACCATTTTGAAAGTATGGTATTAATAGTTGCTTATCCCTATCTAAAGTAAATATTTAGGTGCATGGTTTTTTTATTTTTTCGTTATCAAAATTTCGTTTAAAGTTGCAACAATATATATAAATTTAATAAGTATAATCTCAATTGTATTTTGAATCTAAAATAGCTCAAATAGCTGCATGCTTTACTTAGTAAAACTCTGATAAACAAAAATAGTGGCAATGGGGATACTTGAGCCAGTGAGATTGGGGATACTTGAGCCATGGATCAACCATCCCCACTAGGAAATTAGACATGGGTAAAATAAAAAAAAATAAAATTGCGTTCTTATATTCACTAATAGATATTTTTTTCTGGATAAAAGGGAGCATAATTTTTTATTTTATTTTTTTTTCTTAAAAAAATAATGACTTAGAAAAAAAATGTTTAAAAATGTATTTTTTTAAATGGAAATATCCATTTTATTTTTCATTTTGACTAGCAAAATAGCATGTCTAGATAAATGTAAAATAATCTATAATACTTTAATTAGTTAGGTCCAACATATTAAATATTTATTTTTTAATATAATATATTAAGATTAATATTTTATATTGAAATTGTAACCTCTGTTACTGAAACTTTTTTTTAAATCAAAGAAATGACTTCTATTGTCCCCAACAGAGGGCACTACTGAGTTACCATGTAGGTAAAAGAAAAAATATGTGTTGTTTTACAACCATTCTGAATTTGTTCTTCATACATGTTGCCAAAGAGCTGAAACATCTTAATGCTAATCTCAATTGGTTTTGAAGGACTTTATGCATCATAATTTATCATTCTGTAAAATATTTGTGCAAAAATAAAGCAAAAAAAAAAAAAAAAACTTTTGTAGGTATTTTTCCGTACTGGCTCAAGTATCCCCATGGAGGGGATACTTGAGCCACGATGTAAAAAAAAGTAAAATTTAATTAAACATAGAAAAATAGTTCAAAAATCAAAATTAATTGAAAGTGGTTTTCAGTTGAAGAAAAATCATCAAATTTTCGTTTTCAATATTTTATTTTGTTCTAAGAAATTATAAAAAATTTAAAAAAATTAAAATTTAAAAAATGGCTCAAGTATCCCCATCTTCCCCTATTTTCGTTTTTCAATCTCTTATGCATTTCTTGAGTTATTCGACCGTTTCCAGACTTTTCGAACACTCTGTATATAATAGTACATATACCTCCGTATACACTCCATTACATTTCTGTCCATATTTTATTAAAAGTACATTTTACAAGTATCATATAATGGAACTGTACGAAATTTAGTGCAAAGTTCGGCCGAATTCGTAGGAAAAAATAATTAAATAATAAAGCAGATTTTCTTAAAAAAAAGAATGCGAAATCAATTAAAATGTTTATTTTTGTAAAGATAGTGTTACAATTGGTTTTTCGCGTTCCTATTTTATACATAACCAGGATTCGCTCTGTTCCTAAAATTTTCGTACTTTACCACCACAATTTTCAAACGGTAATATTTATTGTATAATTCTATTGTAGATGTTAAACGGATCTTCCGTGAAGATTTTTGATTTAAAATACTGGTAGCAACGTGTGAAAATTTTAGGAACGGTGCGAGTCCTGCATAACATATTTGAATATCAATCTGCAGGACAAATAGAAAATGGAAATATTATATTACTCCCGATGTGTTGGCTTTTCGTGAAATTTTATATGCTTAGACTCAAAATCAAAGAATACAGTGTTCCTAAACCCCAATTTCATCCAAAAACACCGAAAACGACCAAGGTACAGAACCATAAACTGTCTTATTTAACAAAATAAACGACACTTTTGGAAAGTGTGTCATAATCTGCGCGTAATTGATTTCTCTTTTTGGTCGTAATCATAAACTGTGCCAGACGAGGAAGTCGTCTCGAAATGGCGTTTTCAGATGCGTTTTAAATGCGTATCCGAGCAACCGAGTGCCCTTTTTAACTGATTACTTGCTCCTTGCGGAGCCGAAAGGAGATTCGTTTCTGCTCCGACCAGGAAAATCCATTTCATTCTCTGCGGTGGGTCAAACCCATTGTAGTCCACAGACTATAAATGTCAAGTCCTCACTCCGTCTAATATATCATCATCACGGCTCTATTGATTCCGGGGCACCGCCATTACTTCATCACATATTTTAAATCTTTATTCAAAGTTTACAATAAGTTGCATGCAAGGATCGATGAACAGAAAAGGCGACAAATTTACAGTTTGCGTTTGTTGCCTTAACAAAATTTAATTATTTAATTAAGTTTTTGGCGTCTCGGAAGATTTATTAACTTTAATTTTTTTTTTCTACATACCCAGGGTCTCATCAATTATAACTAGAACCCGGGACACACATACTGTGTCGGGGCCCCCTCAAGAAAATTGTATTATAAACATGACTAGTACTTTTATGCGCACTTCAAAATTTGAAACTCAGCTTTAAAAAAATAAAAAAATTATATTATAGACACACATATAAATGTCTCAAAAATTAAGGGAAAGTAAAATTTTCTGCACCATATGCTATTTAGAGCGAGTAAAACTGTAGATCTAAAGAAGGAAGTAACATATTTGATGTAAAATCCTTTCTACTCTGGATTTCAAAATTTATATTGCATTTTATTGTCGTTAATGAAGAACATGGCAATAATTTAGTTTACTTGAATGGTAAAAAATAATATTTTCTGCGAATGATCAATGCAAATTTGCATCAATTTGTATCTTAAAAGAGTGCAGAAAATGTATTTTCGGGCCTTTTGAAAATGTGGGCCCGGGTCACATGCTCCGTGTGTTCCTATGGTAATCAGGTCGTGATTATGCCATATACAATTCATAGAGAAGTTATCGTAGAAACATTATGCAGATTAAACTTTCAAGACAGAATCACAAAGAAAAAAAAAGTTTCGTTTTAGACAGATTTTCATCTAAGCGGTTAGAACTATATGATGTTTTTCTCGTCGAACCCTGAAGATTTTCTCGCTTCACACAGGAACCCATTATTTATGTGTTTCATTTTCATACATTTTATTGTATGATTTTGTGATATTGTCACTCGATTTCATAAGGATGATTTTCGAAATAATCATTGATTGAATTTTTCGTCCACAGGTTTGATCCGAAATGCATAATAACGTACTAATAACGCCATTAATCCGTCTCAGTTTGAAAAGTTTTTTTTATCCAAAAATTATGTTATCCTTTATCCTTTATTAAATAAATTAAACAAAATTACGTGAGAGGGTTTTGGCTACTGCACACCAATTTCAATTTTGCAAAAACAACAAAATTTTGTCAGAATTACAAATTGAAAATACAAAACTTTAGTAAGACTCAAATAAAACGGATGAAATTTTGTTAAAGTTTTATAAAAGTGTTAACAATATTTTTTTTTTTTGTCTGAGCAACAAAACCAATTTTTTACTTTAACTAAAAAATTCGCTTAAAACAACCAAAATGTACTCAACAAAACATGATTTGTAGTTTTAATCAATTCCTTTTTCTGGGTGAGAGTTTATTGGATAATTTTGTTTGTATTTATGATGTATAACCAGTCATGATTGAATTATAAACAGTGAAGGGACGTAGCTACTGGGGGGATGTCTCGCCCTCCAGTGTCGGCAACTTCGATGATAGTCGGCAAATTCTAGGTAGTCAGTATGAATCGATACAACTATGAAACAACCGATTTTTTTTCTAATTTACATATTTTTACTTAAAGCATACGCTAAAAAACACCAATCCTTAACATTTTTCTTAAGAATTACCTAAAAAATCCGAAGTTTGTTTGTTCGTTTTTTGGCTCCGCGTGACTGCTGAAAATAAATTGGGAAAGAATCAGGAGAAACTAGTCTTTCTGAGAGTTTTCAGTGGATCAGTAGAGTTGTAGATGATCAACTAACACTAAAAATGATGACGAATTTGATGAAGATATTCATATTACTCATGGTGTATGGACTTTACCCACAAGTGGCAACAATAACACCTCGGTGACTATACACCATTCCCAAAAGACTGTTTATTGGACGAACGGAAAGGTTGTTGAAATATTTTTTCACTGAGGGAGTTCAATGATGAACTGGGAAATGATTGCACAGGCAATTACCTCATCGAGTTAACGGCTAAAATTTTAGGATTAGACAGAACTGGATTATCATATTAAAATGCAAATTTTCTGCCAAAGTCTTGATGGAAACCAACTGCAAAAATTCTATTTTAATGCTTGACTGGTACATTTATTATTCTGTTTTCTTGCTCCTAGCCGTCCATGTTTTCATACCTTAAGGTACAGGATAGAGCGGCGGCATGGCTCGAGGCTTGACACGAGGCCCGTACCCGGCTCGGCAAAATGCAGATAAATTTTCAAACGAGTCGAGCCGATAAACAAAATTAAACGGGGCATCCGGACTGATAAAAAAATTTAGCGGGCTACGTGGCCCGACATCGAAATTAATCTATAGCCTATGAAATATCATCTTTTTTCAATGAATATATGACTTTCGTAAGAATAAATATACATGTTCATGACGAACCGATGCTAGTTTGATAACATCAATACAGAAATGTAGCATATTCACCGTAGAGATAGGCATCAGACACGGTGTCTGAACTGGGTTTAAATTTTTTCTTTGCGGCAGATTCGTACAATGCTGAAATCTGGCTTGTTTTTTTTTCCTACAACAAAGAGGAGCCGGGCTGGAACTGAATTTAGTTATTCTCAGGATGTCTAGTGCATGCAATAGGCTTTGCAAAAATATTAAAAACGATAAGAATCCATTAACGTAATCTTAGGAAATATACCGTAAGGTGAGGTGGTTCTCAAATTTATGCTCGACAATCCGTAACTACGGCACATTTTCTTACTAACTTTTAACTGTAAAAGCTGAAAAATGACAAGCCTGATTTTTGAAGCGATTTGGAATCCAACAGCGTTTTACATTTTTTATAAATAAATTACTTGTTGGCATATAAGAGATTCTAGTCACAACTTCAGGTTTTTCCCCTTTTCCGTGATATCACAACTGGAAATTCGTTTTAAAGCGCAAACTTTAACAGCATTTTCTTAAAGTTACATTGCTTTTACTAAAAAATGAATAACGTCATTCGATTACATACTTTCTGAATGAATATTTTTGTCAATATTATGCATTTCCAAAAAGAAATGAATTCATAAATGTGTTAGAAAATGTCTCTTTTGGATTTGAAAAAAGCCTTAATGAATGAACGTCTAAAACGAATTTTTGACTAAATTCAGATTTTGGGGGAAATCGAAATTGAATTTTCAGTCGATCTCTACATAATATACCTCGTACAATATTTCTTCATATAGCTCAAATTTACCGCATCTTCATGGAAATATTTTTTGGAAGGCAAAAAAAGAATAGAATTGAAACGCCCTTATAAAAGAAAGTGGTCTATAATCAATGCATGCTACATGATTAATGCAGATGTATCATCATATAAGAGTGAAAGAACACCTTTAGTATTAGAGATATTGAGAGGGGATTGACAGACACGCAACTTCAATGATATATAATAACACATCTGGAATCCAAAACTGACACATACTTTGATTGACATTTGACCATCCCACTTCCTACACTGTTGTTTTACCCCCCGAAAAATAACAAAGCTGGGGGTCTAAAAAACACATATGGGGAATCGATCGTGAACATACTGTAGTGAAGATTATGTATGCCATTCATAACATATAATTTAAACAACGAATTGCAACGGGCACCTGATACTACCAGATATATATAACTTTAATTTATTTCAAAAGTTTTTTTGAGTGTATATTTGTTAAATTAATGTCCTACCACTAACATTTAATCTAAATTTTAAACTTATTTAATCGCAATTTTGGCGAATTAAAAAAAATTTAAATTTACTGTTAAATTTTAATGGTAAGGATAACGTCTAAAAATTGACAGTTTTGTAAATCTGAGTTTTTAACATGCAAACGATTTTATCATAATGATTTTTATAATATTTTTTTAATGGGCATTTTTTCTTCATTTGTGATACATTTGTGAAAAAACATATCTCATGCGCTGAGGTACCCCAAATTTACCAATATGGATGTTTTTGAAATCTCTCTCCTGCTTGTATGGCAAAAATTACTCGTACACTATGCTCTGTGAATATATTATGCATATTTTATACTAATTATTTAATTCAATTCTTTTTACATATCATTAGTGTTGTAGTTCATCCCTTTAGAAGAAAAAACGTTAGTAAATATTACCTGATCTTTCTTTTTTAACCCCCTAAGTTCACATCCGATAGTGCATGCTACAAATAGAGAATGTACTATGTTCTGCTGAAAATAAAAGAATGACCAATACCCTACCAATTAAATTAATATGGACCAAGCTCAACACAGACTAATCGGATGTGACAATTTCTAAACTTTCTTCTATCTTTTACATGCTAATACTTCAAATTTCGCAGTCCAAAATTAAATGGCAATCTATGCCCATCATAAGGATTCTAAAGATATAAAATTCCGTGCTTTAGTTCTTGAAATAAGACCATTGCGGATATCGGAACAAATGCAGCATAAAAGCGCAATCTGTTGGGCAATTTTAATGAAAACATAATAAGCAATAATATTTATTAAGATAATTTGAATGTGAAATTTGATGAAAATTTGTGCATTAGTTCTTGATACAGGGATACTGCAGAAATTGGGAGAAAATACAGCACAACAGTGTCATCTGTTGGGCGATTTGCACCAAAACGTCAACTAGAACAATATATACCAAGTACTAACTGAATCTGAAATTTGATCAAAATCCGTACATTAAATTCTGAAATAGAGTTACTTCAGAAATTGTGGAAAATTCAGCATAGCAGTGCCACCTGTTCAGCGATTTACAACAAAATGTAAACAAAACCATTTCATGTCAAGAACTAACAGAATTTCAAGATTGTTGGAAATCCATGCATTTGTTCTCAAGGCAGAGTTATTGTGAAAATCGCAAAAAATGCATCATAGCAGCGCTACATGTTAAGCGATAATGCATAAAAAACTAATCAGCATGTATGTATAACATGGAGTACCTAAATATAAATTTTCATTAAATTCCGTGTATTAGTTCTTGAAGTAGAGCACCCGTAAAATTTATGTCACGTACATAGAGATAGACAGATAGTCACAGACTCACAATCAGACATTTTGTAAAAACACAATTTTAGGAATCTCTGACCTCTAAATTCTGTAAATCCGTCAAAAAATGGAATTCGAAAATAATCGTGAGTCCAATACTTTCTTCTTGTAAAGATAAAAGAAAGTAATAAGCAAAAAACTCAGATAAATTGAATTTATGTAAAATAGACTGGAGATGCTTAATTCGATTGCCGGAAAAGCGCCTACTTTTTTATCATTAAATAAGTCAAATATTTTTAATACATTTTAGTGGTTAAAAAAATGTAATTTAACAAATTACAATGACTATTTGGAAAATAATATTTTCTAAGACTATAATTTTGGACTTATAAATGATTTTTATGTTTAAAAAAGCAATAATAACATTATTTTTATGATGATCAAAATGCAGCTTACATAATAACGGAGTCATATTAATATTCCTAGACATTTCGAGTCACGTTAATATTCCTGGAACAATCATAAACAAATATTAAATGAAATTTCAGTTTAACATTTTTCGGTACTGTAAATTTTTAAGATTCTAAGCATCGCACATTTTCAATTTTTACACCGTCGCATAAGGGAAAAAAAATTACTTTTAAATGCAACTTGTTTGAAACCGGTATCTAAATTTGTTTTTGAGTTATTAATTTTTTTGTAGTTTTTAATGCTTTTTTTGTCATCGTGGCAACAAAAGTATTCTATTTTTTGTTATAATAATGAACAAATGAGAAAACGAATAATAATTAAAAAAAACAGAAGTATATTCCATTTCTAGACATTAAGCATGGACCCAATCAGAAGACGAATAAAATGAAATAAGTTGAGGAATTCAACCAATAAAAACATTCAGATATGCTTCAGATTTCCCAATTCTCTACCGAGAACAACAACTATTTTCCAAATAGTTTTAAAAAAAAGTTAGCAGCTATGATGTTGCGTTATTGCAAATTACAGAAATAGGTCCTTCTTGCTGCTAGTTTTTACTTTCTTCTCTTTTTACAAGGAGAAAGCATTTTAGGAAGCCCTGAACATGATTCGATTGTTTTTAGAAAATGTTTGTCTGCGAGTTCGTAAGTGTCAAATATTTTGTTGGGCGCTCTATCTCAAGAACTAACAAACGAAATTTCGCAAAACTTTAGATTATGTTAGACATTAATAGAAACTAGTTTTTGGGTGTACATCGTTCAACAGATAGGCTGCTTGTGCTACATTATTCACATTTTCTACATTAGCTATGTATCAAGAACTAATCCATAGATTGTTATGACATTTTAGATTCAGTTTGTCCTTGATATAATATAGTGCTGAGAACTTTTTGATGTAAATCATTCGAGAGGTGGCGCTGCTATGACGATTATCACAAAAGATCTATCTCAAGAACTAGTGCACAACTTTTCATCAAACATCAGATTCAGTTATTTCCCAACATATATTAGTGTTGGTTAGTTTTTGGTGTAAATCGCTTTACCGGTGGCGCTGCTTGCTGCATATTTTTCATGATTTCGTAATAGCTGTATCTGAGGAAATAATGCGTGGATTTTTATCGAACTTCAGATTCAGTTAGTAACTGATAAAAATTGATCCCGATTCGTTTTTGGTGTGTATCACCTAACAGGTGGCATTGCTATTCAAAATTTTTGAAAATTTACGTAATAGCTCTATCTCAGAAACTAATACACTGATTTTCATCACACTTCAGTTCAGTTATAAGTTGGCACAAATTGTTACTGTAAATCACCTAACCGGTTTTTTATCATTGCACAATTTAAAAAAAAACAAACAAACTTGTTTTGTAAAGCTATTACAATGTAAGAAAATGTAACTTCAATGAACTACATGAATTTCTAAGAAAAAATAGTCGGATTTCCTTCTGAACACCCCCTATTATATATACCTGTATACTATATATAAGTACATGTTCTATACATATCATTTCTATACATATCAATACGTCATGAATGATTACAACTGAACCATATATCTCACGAAATATTATTTGCATCGAATATTATTATAAAGTGATGCATGTTTTATAACATAATAATTTATAATATATTAAAATATTTCGATTCTAAAATATTCATTGATTTGTCATCTATCTCTCTATTCTGAAAATAAAGTAAAAAAACACTGTTGCTTCTATAATTGAATTTATTGTAAACTTTCGATTTTCATGGTCTATATTTAGAAAACTATCTCATGTAAATATATGAAAACTCATAATTTTGTATCAAAATGTATAATAAACAGGCTGAAATAGACAGTGTCTAAATCAAATAATCATTTTAAATGCTATTTAATGTTGAAAATGCAAACATTTACTCGAATATTTAATATTCGAATATAGTAATTTTAAACGTGTAAAAAAGAATTTCAAACATAAAAATAATAAATGATTTTTTTTTTCAAATTTCAAATTTTTTTAATTAAAACTCTGATT
The DNA here is from genome assembly GCA_964019185.1 of Maratus speculifer. Lineage (NCBI taxonomy): Eukaryota > Metazoa > Arthropoda > Arachnida > Araneae > Salticidae > Maratus > Maratus speculifer. Next base: position 241,030,568 of record OZ025296.1, read on the forward strand.
TTCTCGTTAAAATAAAAAAAATTGCGAGTTTTTTTTTTTTTTTATCTCTGCAGTAACAGAATGTAAGGCGAAACTCGATTAAGAAGGACTGTCATAAACTGGGACTCTACTTATTTCTATAAAACTTCTAAGCGCTTCAAGTATTTTTTCATTATATATAAATATATTCTTTATGAAAAAATTAATATAATTTTTATATAAAGAAATATATATTATGAAATTAATTTATTTTTTGAAAAAAAAAATATTGATGTTTAATTATTTATAAAAATATAGTAATTCTTTTCAGTTAATTCAAATATCATCATTCAATTCAAAAAATGTAATCATGATCTACATAAATAAATGCATTTTAGGAAAAAATGAAAATATTCTTTATGATTCTTCTGAATATATTTTTCATTTTGATTGTTCAAAATATTGCTTTCCTTTTTTTTTTTTTTAAGGTAAAATATACATAATGATTATAAAATGTAACATATTTTTTTGCATTCTTATCCAGCAGGATTTTTTATGCTAAAATTTAAAGAAAAAATTCATGCGTCTATCACAGATTATGAAATATCGGGTGATCCGAATGTCAGGACGAACTTTAAAAAATGAAGAATTCGAAAACGAATCAAGATAAAAAGATACGATTTGCACCAAACGAATGGGAAAAAAACGGGTTTTGTGTGGCAACGAAAAAATATAGTTACGTTGGCGACCAACGGCATCACTAGCAGCAAGATGCCATCCGCCAAAATGTGTCTCCCATAACGCAAGAAATGCTACTAAATGCTGTGACTGTTGCGGTGCCTAGGCTCACAGCTACACTTATGAATGATGGACAATACATTGAGCATTTACTGTAGTACTAATTAACGGTAATTAACCTGACTTGTAGATTGTCAACGTTTTTTCATTTGTTAATTATCTTTTGGTGCAATAAACACTATACCGCCAACAAAACTATTTTTTGGCGGTGCAAACCGTATCTTTGTATCTTGATTCGTTTTCGAAATAATCATTTTTAAAAGTCGTCCTGACTTTTGGATCACCCGGTACTTTCCAAAATATTCAGAACATGTATCAAAACTGTACCGTTTAATAAGCTGAAATATTGTGTCTGATTCAACCACGTGGAAATGCATAACACATTCGAAAACCCAATTTTAGCTGTTCCCATTTACAACACCGGGAAATTATCCGAACTCTTTGGAGAGCCCTATATATGATATACATATCTGTATCTGTTCACTGCATACATACCAAAATTTAATTCAGTTTAAAATTCCTCTTCAGCAATTTCCGCTAATAAAAAGAATGGTACATGAATTCTTTGGTACAGCACTGCATGCAAGTATAGAATTTATGTACAACGAATCATAAGCTAAAATGTATTAAAAATCTATAAACAACAACAACAACAAAAAAAAAAAAAAAAAAAAAAAAAAAAAAAAAATTTTTTTGAAGAGTGTATTGGATTTGAAACCGTACCTCCAGCAATAATCACTCAAAGACTCTACGGTAACCGATTTCTTTTGTGTGTTCCTGTAAATAATTTACAAATGCTATAAATACCCTATTCTATCGTAATCATCTTGCAGCGAAACATTCATCAGTAAATATCAGTTTCATTACATATGAAGTAGCATAATTTCTCTAAAAGGCTCGAGCAAACGATTTTCACCATACGCACTAATGCAATGGAATTCTTTCAAGTGGCCCCCGTATATGAACAAATAATTCCACATACTCCTTATCTAACATGAAGCATGTCTTGGCGACCCAGCAAAGCATTTTATGATTGCCACTCATAGCATTTTAAAATGTGTTGCAGATACATTACTTTATTTTGTTCCAGAAGCAATATTGGTTACACAAAACAAAAATATTTTAAAAGGATGATTTCTTTTAGCTTTGTACCTTTTCAGCTTTCTTAGCGCTGAGGGAGGAGTGGGGATTTTTGAATTCGGAAATATTTCTATATTTATATTCTAAGAACATCCTTTTTGTACATTTTATAGTTCTATAAAATACTAAGAAAACAATTTAAAATAAAAGATTTGAGTGGGTTTATAAATATTGTATGAAATCCGTGTAAATTCAAATTTAATTAATCCTTCTAAATCCTTCAAATATATTATGTAATCCTTCAAAAATTTATGAAATGATTATGTAAATCTTTTAATTTAGTTTAAAAAAAATTATGCAAAATGCTTTAGAATGTAAAATTTTCATGAATTCATAATGCGGTAGATAAAGGGTTAAAAAGGAATGTTATAACAACACGTTATTAACTGTTATTGTTACTCTCCGCGTTATGATGTCAGATTAAACTTAACCACTTTATAAGCTTATTCATTTCAAAACCTATTATGTAACAATTCTAATATATATAGTACCTCATCTTCTTAAAAGACAAGAGGTCGTCCAAACTATATTAATCATTTAAAACCGACTCCGATACTCTGCTGATATAATTTATCATTACTTGCAAATGCCAGCACTAATTGATTATTAATGAACTGCCAGAATCTAGCTTAATTTCCAAAAGACAATAGAGGTGGAGACCTCTTATCAATGTAATTAGCTAATTAACTCTTATGGTCCCCTGATATGTATTATAAGCGTTTATGCTGTGTTATGCAGTTTTTAAGAACAGTGAAGTATAATGAATAACGACAGTATCTATTCTGTATATTAATAATATTATGTTAAAGTAAATTTTGGAAGGAAATAAAATGTCAGTTGAATTTCAGTAAAATAATTAAATAAACTGTTCTCAATATATCATTATAAACAAATTTTTTAATTGTAAAATATATATATATATTAGATGCAACAAAAATTATTTATTTATTTATTTATTTTAGTAAATAAGGCATTTTTTAACATCGTCCCACATATCGTTTCCTCATAACATTCTTTTTATTATTATTATTTGCTTTGGGCATTACATTTACATCTATTAACATAATAGAAATAAAAATAAATAAATAATGAAGCAAAAACGAAATTCATGCATTACACGTATGTTACAAAACATTAATTTTTATAGAATAAAGGAAAAATCCAAAAACATATTCAGAAAACACAGTAAAACAGGTGAAAACCAATTTAAACAATAACTATCCATAGACATTTATATATTCTAAATATTTTATGCAGTCCTGTATACTATGATGTACAGCTTTCTATCATAATAATCTTATACTGAAATTAAGCGATTTATATCAGTGGTAATACATTCGAACTACCGTAATCTCAGTAAAATATTCGAACAAACGATTTCCCGCATATACCATAATGTAATAGAATTCTTTTGAGGCCTCCTATAAATGAACTATATTTATCCTACAACCATCTGCAATACCAAGCATACCATGGTGACCCTCAATAACGGTTATCAATTGCATGAAAGTTCTTGTATATTTACGAGAGTTAGAGCATGTAGTGATAGGCAATTAAAATAATAAATAATTTTCAACTTTGTTGAACAGTCTTATAAAAGATATATCATAATGACACGCTATTAACTGTTATTGTTACTCTCCGCATTATGATGTCAGATTAACTTAACCACCTTACATCTTATTCATTTCAAAACCCTTTATGTAACAATTTTAAAAATACATTATCCTCATCTTCTCAAAAGACAAGAGGTCGTCCAAACTATATTAATCATTTAAAACCGACTCCGATACCTTGCCGATAGAATTTATCATTACTTGCAAATGCCAGCACTAATTGATTTTTAATGAACTGCCAGAATCTAGCTTAATTTCCAAAAGACAATAGAGGTGGAGACCTCTTATCAATGTAATTAGCTAATTAACTCTTATGTTCCCCTGATATATATTATAAGCATTTACAGTTTTTAAGAACAGTGAAATATAATGAATAACGACAGTATCTATACAGCATATTAACACTATTATGTAAAATTAATTTTAGAAGGAAATAAAATGGCAGTTGAATTTCAGTAGAATAACTAAATAAATAAATATGCTGATGTCATTAAAAAAAAAACTTTTTTAATTGTTAAAAATATATTAGACTTAACAGAATTTTTTAATTTTTATTTTACTTATTTATTTATTTATTTTAGTAGATCAAGCAACTTCTTAACATCGTCCACAATGAAAGTTTTTCTTTAATTTTCTTTCTCTTTTCTTTTCCTTCATTTTTTTTTTTTTTTTTTTTTTTTGTAATTTGTTTTTGCCATTATAGTTACGTCTATTAGCATATTAGTAACTAGTCGTTGGGGGCCACCGTAATACTTACCCATCATGGATATGTATATGAAAATAAAACATGTGAAACTATTTATTCAATGCATTGCAATTCATAAACAAAATTTAAATATTGTTAATATACATAGTAATGCTATATTAAAGAACTGCTGATGTACCAATTTCGACAAATTATATAAAACGCTAAACTATTCAAGTAGTACGGAACTGCGTAAAAGAAACATCCTTATAACTCCAAAAATAATAATTCTATTAACTAACAATTAACTGCGTCGGATGAAGCGTCTCATTTCCAATTAAAATATACTTCTGAATTGAAATTTGAATGAAATACAGGGTCATGAAAAATCGAAGAATGTGGAAAACAAGATTACAAATATCTCGGCAACTAATAATCCGATCGACTTCGTTTTATATGCAAAATGTGTATTATTTTATTGCCTTTTACGTCCATTCCTTAGAACAAAAAAATTCGAAAATTTTTATATACCTTTCATCAGAACGAATTTTTCGAGAGTCCGAAAAAAATAGTTCCGGATAATCGAGGTTGCTGATATTAAATAGGGTTCGTCCCATTCTTACATACTAACTACATACAAAATTTCAAGTCTCTATCTCAATTTGTTCGGGGGATAGAGCGTTTACAGACAGACAGACGGACGGCAAAATTTTTTTTCTAAAAATATGTTTTTCAGAATCTCCACTATATAAAACGTGTAAATCCGTCAAAAAAAAATTTCGATTTTCAAAACGATTGCAAGACTTACCCTATACTACGTATGATGGGTAAGTAATAAGGAAATTAAATAATGCAGTAAAAACGAAATTCATGCATAACATACATGCAATGAAACATTAATTTTTATAGAATTAAGGCAGAATCTAAATAAAATTTCACAAAAAACAGTAACGCATGTGAAAACTCATTTTCATGAAAACTATTTATAGCAAGCAATACATTCAAATTATTTTGTGCGGTTCTGTATACTATGATGTAGAGCTTTTCACTTATGCTATAGGGGAAACCGGGGGACATTGATACAGCTTTTTTCAAAAAAAATTTTTAGTATCTAGAGAACAGAAATTTCAACTTATTTTTCTATGTGATGTCAGCAAAACCTGTGTAGTGTGTTATAAAAATGTACAATCGTTGTTTTATATGTTATTTTTGCATGTAATTTTTAAAAAATCAAAAAAAGTAATTTGTATCAATGTGCCCCATCCCCGGGGCAGATTGATACACTTTGACACGTCTGGGAAAAATGGAGACAAAATAACACCAATGCATATTTTTCATAGAAAAATAGTTAGCAAACCATTTTATATATATTTATAGACATTAAAATCACACACAATTTATTTGTAAGCGATATTAAAGCAATCAAAATTAAATGTATGATGACTTGATGTTCTGGCTGTTCCTTGTCTGTTTGTTGGCTGTGGTAACTTTGTCATATCTGGCACTTTAACCCGAGAATTATCTTCTTTCTTAGGAAAGGTGAAAGAATTACCAGGTTTTCTGTTTATAAATCGGTTTACAAACAGAAAATAAAGGATAATTATATTAAAAATTATGTTTATAATATAATTATCCTGTACTGTTCTGCAGCTTGTTTCTTATACTTAACATTTCTCATGTCGATAATACTTTTTTCTCGGGAGAATCGATATAAATTTGAGATTTGCCAGGCTGCCGTTCATTTCTTTTGTTAATTCTACTAGCACTAGATATCGTGTAAGTTTGTACGTCTTCTGTTTGCAAAAATACTATAAAATGTTCTAACATAAAGAAATTAGAGCTGTTTCACTTAAATAAAAACTAATAGTAGAAATTTTTGACGAAAAATGGTTGAATTAAGGAGTGTACGGTAAAAAAAAAGATTAAAGGCAATGAAAAAATGAACTAGAAAAGGATTTAGGTTGTATCAATGTGCCCCGAGAAAGACTGTATCAATGTGCCCCATACAGCCATTTTGAGTAAAATGAGTCGCAAATCCAACACTTCATAATTTATCTAACAATAAAGAATGAGGAACTGATAAAGAGTAGCTTTACTTGCCAGAGAGGGTATTCTTTTCGGTTGAAAATACTGGAACAGTTGTATAATACTATTTCAATTGTACAACTCAAATTTACTTTTGACCTACAAAAACAATTAATCACCCATCCCATTTCATCAAACTACTGAATCATTCCAAAACTTTCTGTATGTAGTTAATTTCACTAGTATCACCTTTTGGAGCTGTTGTGAAATTTCCTGTAATGACCCTGTGTGCTGTACAGGGGGTGTATCAATGTGCCCCAAGTACCAATGTGCCCCAGTTCCCCCTATAGTATACAATTCTTTTTAAATATAAAAAAAAGCATGATAAATTTCATTCAGGTGTACAGAACATAATCATCCTTCATTTATCATCCATATATGACAGTACACCAATAATACATCGGGCGGCGGTAGCACAGACAATCAAGTTCATGGATGAAATTTTAGAATTAATTAAATTTCCATTGTTGTATTAAAATATAATTGGCCTTCCAAGTCGTATCTTGGGGCCAAACATATGAAAACTCAATTTTAGCGGTTCACTTGTTGAGCTGTAAAATAGAGACATGTATAAGGACATAAAAGTAACATAAAAAGATCTGAAATAATAATAATAATAACATAAATAACAAAAATTGTAATTTAACAAATTACAACGACTATTTGGAAAAACTCAAATTTTAAAGACTTATAAATAAATTCTATATTTAAATTAATAATAGTAATAAGCATCATTTTCAGGATGATTATAACGAGTCATATATTACCGACACCGTGCATTAAACATTAATATTCCTAGACCAGTGATTAAAAAAAACAGTAGATTAAAGATAGACAGCTGTAACTGTTTAAAATGTGCATTTTTATTTGATGGAATTAATCAGACTGACTTCTGAACGCCTTCTATTATGTACGAGATGGATTAAACATTAATATTCCTAGACCCATCACAAACAAATTTTAAGTGAAATTTCAGTTTTACAATTTTCGGAACTGCAAATTTTTAAACTTCCAAATATCGCGCATTTTAAATTTTTACATTGTTGCGTAGTGAAAAAAAATGCACTTTTTGATGAAATTTGTTTGAAATCTCAATCACAATTTGTTTTTAAATTATTAATTTTTTTAAAAGTTTTTATTACTCTTTTTGTCATTGTGGCAACAGACGTATTCCATGTTTGAACATTAAACTTGGACCAATCAGAAAACGAATAAAATAAAAAACAGAAGTATTCCATTTTTGGACATGAAACTTGCACCAAACAGGAAACGAATGAAATTAAATAAGTTGCAGAATTCAACCAATAAAAAGATTCAGATATACTTTAGATTTCCCAATTCTCTACCGAGGAACAACTATTTTTTTCCAAACAGTTAATAATAATAGGTAACTTTAAAGTATTTATGCGTTGTTTTGATCAATAAGATACCGTAGTCATAGATAATAATGCTCATAAACTATATTTAATAAAAATAATGCAACTCTAATGACATATTCCATTAGGCCACACTCCTCTACGCGCTACATCAGTATATAGACATAGACACATCTCAGTAGCAGTGAATGGTCAATAACATTAATAGTTTGTCAGATAATTGTTGTAACTGATATCCGAGTTTTCAAGGTAAAAAGGTTTTTAATTAAGGTGATTCGTTTAATAATTTCGTTAGTTTTAGGTCAGGACTCGGTAAGTAATTTTCCGAAGAGTCCGAATATTTTTGAAAAAAAAAAAAAAAAGTTCATGGAGATTCAGGTGAAAAAAAAAAAAAAAGAGTAATATAAGTATTTGATATTTTTTAAGTTTTATTTTTACATATGCATATAGCTATATATATAAAATTAGAGATGTCTGTCTACATGCCTGATCGTGGATATCGCCGAAATTGTAACACCTAGGTCTCTGCAAATTTTTGTCATGTGTGTATGCTAACACCGGAAAGTGCATTTCATAGCCGGATTTTTAAATTTCAATTTAGATTTTAAAAATAATAAAACTTACTGGGTAAGAGGGTATTTGCGAAGCAGCCAGGTTAGAGGCTATTTGCAACTAGTCACCAATCCGCGACAATAAAGCAGACAGCCAGTGAGATTAGGCGGTAAATATGGGATTTAACGACTACATTTCACGGCTGAATGTTTAGCAACAAACTGCACACGCATTTGTTAATTTTTCCTGTTTTGATGATTTTGTTTTTCTTGTTTGATTTACAATTTATCTTCAAAATCCATCCGTGGCATCATTCTAAAAATTAGCAAATTAGGTAATTATTCCTTTTATGTTTCCATAGGATTTCTTCAAATGTGCAACGCACGTCGCGTCGCGCGCGTGATCAGAAGATTTTGCATGGAGTAGGACTCATTGAAGTTAGGAATTTTAAAATAATTCAATTATTGCATTATTTTTGTGGTTCAAAACAGCTAAAATGAATGACTATATTTCTTTAACTTTCCAAAATATGATTTTTTTAATTTTTTTCACGTGGTGAAAAAGCTTTTTCTAAGATGGGCCTATCCAAATTTCGACCATCCTCGGCCCTGATGGGAATCGCGGTCTCCCTTTTTTGCCGACCGTGGGTTTAGACAATGATTTTCAATAAATTCATCTTCTAAAACTAAAAATAATTTTTATACAAGATTTTTTACATGAAAAAAAAATGTAATTCTTTAATGGATGCTAGTTGATCGTTTTAAAATGCTTTTGAATTTTTTACTTTTATAGGATTATTATTTTTTATTATTAAAAGAATACAAGTTGAGTTTTAAAACAGGGTTGACAGTTTAGGCCTCTATTTTTATATCGAAAATTAATGTTCGCAAGGAAATTTCGAAATAGGAACTTTTACGCCAAGTTATTACAAAAGGCCTCTCATTAAAGAGATACATGAGTAAAAATTAAAAAAAAAATGTTTTCTTTTAATTGACTATTTGGCCCTTATTTACTTTCTGTGTATTTTCGAGACTAGAGTCAATGAATGTGTTTAATCACGATAGCCACGTTTAGTAGGTTATTGCCGTACGGAATTGCCCAATTTCACTCTCGAATATAGGTGCAAATTCACGGTCGAAAGTCGTCACAAGAGAAATAATATTTTTGATTAGGGACTAATTTTCGGCGTCTAAGTCGCAATCCTTTGGAGAATTTTTTTTTTTTCTCACGATCATTTGACGAAAATTGCACTTTCTTTTTTGCAATTCTCTGACGTGAATCCCATGTTTTTTCGCGATTCTTTGAAGAAAACTGCGGGTTTTTTTTTATGATTCTTTAACCAAAATCGCGTTTTTTCCGCAGTCCTTTGACGAAAATCACGTTTTTTAGGGAATAATTAACAAATGTCGCGCTTTTTCCATGATTATTTGACGAAAACCACGGTTTTTTTTGGAAACGTTTTATAAAATTAGCTTTTCTTCTGGCATCTTTTGACAAAATTCACGTTGTTTTTTAAATTTTTTACTATAAATTAGGTCCTGGTGGCAACTGGAATATTTGGATTTAGGAACCATTGTGTCCTTAAAAATTTTGGGAACCTATACTTATACTCCAGAAGCAATTGCATGTTGCACAGTGTAACCGCAAAATCATTCAATACAGAATGAAACATTTAATATCTATTTCTTTTTTGTCCCTCAAAACACAATTCTACTGCAAATGGGTTGTTCGGTAGATAGGTTAACAAAAAACTGCTGGATACTTTTTTTTTTTTTTTTTTTTTTTTTTTTTTTTTACAATGGGCGAATCTATTGGCTCGATGTCATATGCTGATGACACAATAAGAAAAACCTTGGTTTTGAGAATCCAGCTATTTTGAAGAAATTCGAATTGAAATATATTTTATAGATGGATTCTTTTGTAAATGTAATCCAGTCTCTATTATTCCTATTTATAAAAAAAATATTTATCGTACTGTCTGTGAACAGGAAAAGATGATTGTTAGAGTAATATTGTACGGACAAAACATGTTCTCCGATTATAACCAACATTATAAATGTTATAAAAATAGACAATTTCTTAAATAGGGAAATGTTATTGATAACAATTGAAGTTTCAGTATTTAAGTGGGTCGCCACAAAAATCTTCATAAAAATGTATAAAAAAAAAAAAAAAAAAAAAAAAAAAAAAAACTTGCATTTGAAAATTTTCTATTTTTTACCTTTAAAATGATGTTTAAATCTTGTTTCTATCCTAATTGAAACATGGAAATCTTCTTTCGTTTTGATTTGTTTTCAAAATCTAGCTTTCAAACAATGGCTGTCATGGAAATGACTTCATGTGAAATTTCTTGTTTTTAAATTGTTATAAGTCAAGAGTTGTTAAAGATAAATGCTTCAAATTTGGAGCATGTCTTTTTCAAATGTTTCACTTTAATTTTGATTCAGCAAATTAAAAAAATATATTTACTTTTAAAAATATTTTTTTTAAAGTTAAATCATTTCTTTTTTAAAATTTTTACTTAAAAAAATTGGTTCTTTTAAAAATAAATATTTTTAAAATGCTGAATCAAAATTTAGATTTTCCTTTTCTTTAAATATAAAAAATTTGAAATTTTATAAATAGTATTTTGAGTTATAACAATTTTAAATTACCTCAACTTAATAATTGAATTTTAAATTTTAAATAAGAAAAATATGAGAAGTTTTATCATGTGATTTTGTTTACAAATAATATGGTTAATCATCACAAAAGAAATTTAAAATTTTAACTCATTAAATAAAAATATTTTTAAAATGTTTCCCGAACTTGTGTTGTTGTTATCTTGTGTTATAAATGCAATTAATATAATTCATGTTATAATCTTGTATTAAAAATAGCAGAAATTTAAATATTTGAAAGTTTTTATGCATTATATATCTTGTAAATTAATAAAGTGTTGTAATTTATGACAATAAGATCATTTTAACATCATATCGGGTAATAATGGAGCTAAAAAGTTCATGTGTGTTCATATTTTTTTTTCATACGAAAGGTTTGTTGCAAAATTGAGGCAGCTACTTCCCATCTTTATATTTTTGATATGTCCATTTTCTTGTTGAAAAAAGTTGCTCAAAATAGATATTTTTGGTGACAATCAATTCCTAGGTGTATTGGACTAACGGACAAGCAGAAAAATACTTTGAAATAAATTTTTTAAAGGAAGTTTACTTTTGAATTTTGCTTTTGTCATTTTAAAATCTATTCCATATTATATGTGCGTGTATATTAGAATTTTTACAAAGGTTTAGGTTCTTAGAACCCATTCCTAGTAATGGGGCTAATTTAATCTCTAATTTTGATTTAGTTTTTGTTGGTGAAATTTGTACCTAACTTCAAAATCGTCCTCCTCTAGTAAGCGTTTTTTTATGTATGGAAGTACCTATTATTTTTTATGATCAAGTTGCAATTAATTACATAATCTGAGTACCATATGCTTTTAATTGTAGGAGGAAAATAAATTAGTTAATCTTACATCTTTTAGTTAATCTCATATTTTATCATCAAAGTCACGAACAAAAGCTAGTAAAAAATAAAACTAGTCGTTGGGGGGTCACAGTAACACTTACCTATCATGCATATACCACAAATAAAACATCGAATTAAAATACCCTTGATAACGTAACAAACACATATAATGTGTTTAATGTAAAGTGAATGTGACATTTGCGATAAGCTGTTATTGGCTTCTAATCTTACAGTTTGGCAATAGTTTTTTGATCGACAGCATATCAAGTAATACCGAATTGCGTAAAAAAAAGCATCTTTATACCCTATAAATGTTAATTATATTAGCTAATAATTTACTGCTTTGGATTAAGCGTCTCTTTTGAAATTAAAATCTATCTTTAAATTGAAAATTGAATGAAATACAGGGTAATGAAAAATCGAAGAATATGGAAAATAGGATTAGAAATATCTCGGCAACTAATTATCCGATTGACTTAATTTTTTATGCAAAATTTATGTTTTTTATTGTCTTTTACATAAGCTCCTTAAAATAAAAATAAAAAATCGAAATTTTTTTTACATACTTTTCATCAGAATGAATATTTCTAGAGTCCAAAAAAAAAAAAAAAAAAAAAAAAAAAAACAGTACCGGATAATCGAGGTTACTGATATTAAATAGGCTTCTTTCTATTATCCCATACTCAATACACATACCAAATTTTGAGTCGCTGTCTGAAATTGTTCGGGAGATAGAACGTTTAGAGACAGACAGAAAGACGGACAGACACACAGACAAACGGACATCATTTTTTTTTCTAAAAATATGTTTTTCGTAATCTCCAGTGTCTGAAATGTGTAAATCCTTCAAAAAATGTTTTTCGATTTTCAAAACTATTACAAGACTACGTATGATGTGAAAGTAATACATTCTTGTGTCTTTTCCATTTTATTGGGCATTGTGTGGATGTGGATAATATTTAACAGCTTTCTCTGTTCTGATAATTTTCGTGTGTCATTTCAATTTCTATGACTATCAATACTCTCCTCCCTCCCTTTCTTTTTAAGTTAAAATGATGGCAGAATGCATCTCGTATCCAAGGCAACCCATTAAAAACACCCAGTTTCTGAATCGCGCCGGATGCCATTTTGGGTCCCATGCTGGCAGAATGCATTTAAATCTGTCGGGTGTTTAGTGCCGAAGAAGAATTATGGCAGAGGGGATAATGTTTTGGTCAATGACACACGCCCCCTTTATATCTGGAAAACGGACTACGTCATAGACGTGATTTATCCATGCCATCCGGTTCCAATATGCTGTAGATCTCCGAAGGCTTTACGCCAACAGATCTGTTTTTGATGGTCACGCAAGCTAGAAAAAGATATAAATGATTGAATTATAGTCCTAATTTAGTTTTAAACAAGAACGAAAATCATGCGTACAGCATAGATTATGAAGCATTTTCGAACACAATCAGAATGCTATACAAAATTTAAAAGCCACGTTTAAATGAAGTATAACCAGAACGTGTTAGAAAACCCAATTTGTAATATTATAAATACGATGTGGAACCCGTCGAAGGTCGACGAAAGAAAATCTTTAAGAAAGAAATCTTTCATTGATTTATAATAAATCTACAAAATTAGTTACAGTAAAAAATGCATCTTATATTGATCAGTCTAACTCTCAAACAAATATTATTTTAAGCTAAAGTTAACAAAATACTATGAAACTCAATTATCCAAATTATTTAACGGAATAAAACCGAAATTCACCGGATTTTATAGCAGACGATATTTTTTTAAATAGTATACGCATTTTTTTTTTTTTTTTTTTTTTTATTTTAAGAGAAAATGGAGTAATTTTGTTGCCACGATTACAAAATTGGTACTAAAAGCTATACAAAAAATTAATATCTCAAAAATAAATTGAGGTACAAATTGCATTAAAAGTACATTTTTTTTTCTCTATCCGACTGTGTAAAAATTTAAAATGTGAGATTTGATAAATGTGAAATTTGCAGTAGCTAAAATTGCAAAACCGAAATTGCAGGGGGAAAGTGTTGCCATTCGCAAAATGACGCATGCGTTACGCACAGATATTTTTTTCCTTTTTAACATAGAAATAAAATTCTGCTATTGAATGCGCACTTATCCATAAAAAGATGACACAAAATAAACATATGAATAAAGCACATTTCAGCGTTTCGGTTTATTCTTTTAAACCATCTTCAGGAAAAAAAAAATTAAAATATAAATTGACAGAAACAATAAATTTATTACTAACCCAATTCCATCTATTACCATAAATAGTCGTTAAAATACATATTTTTATTAATTTTATTATTATCATATTTATTCATTTATTTATTATTATTATTATTATTATTATTATTATTAACTATTTGGAAAATAGTTGATGTGCTTGGTAGAGAATTGGGAAATCTGAAGAATATCTGAATCTTTTTAATGGTTGAATTACGAAATTTATTTAATTTTATTCGTTTTCTGAATGCTTAATTTTCTAGGCATGCTTAATGTCTAGAAATGGAATACTTGTATTTTTTTTAAATTATTGTTCGTTTTCTGTTTGGTCCATGTTCGATGTCCAAAAATAGAATCCTTCTGTTGCTACAATGACAAAAAAAAAAAAAAAAAAAAAAAAAAAAACAAAGTATTAAAACAAGTTCTGCACACTCCTTGGAATTTCCAAGGACTCTAGCACCACTATTAAAAATAAGAAAATTTACATTTAATTTTTAAACCACAACACTCGTAATCCCCATCTTTATTGACAGATTTTACGATATTATTCTACAGTGAAACACTTTGAAAATATTCTTAAAATTTAGTGGTAGAACTGTGCGAACCCTGTAAAAACCACAAAAAAATTAGTAACTCAAAAACAAATTTAGATACCGGTTTCAAACAAGTTGCATTTTAAAGTAATTTGTTTTCTTTATTCGGTGTAAAACTGAGGTTTAGAAGTTTAAAAATTTACAGTACCAAAAATTGTTAAATTGAAATTTTATTTAATATTTGTTTATGATTGGTTCAGGAGTATTAACGTGACTCTAAATGTCCAAGCATAATATTATGACTCTGTTATTACGTAAGCTACGTTTTAATCATCATAAAAATGATATTAATATTATTTTTTAAATGTAAAATTTTTTATAAGTTTAAAATTATAGTCTTTGAAGATATTATTTTCCAAATAGTCGATGTAATTTGTTAAATTACAATTATTATTATTATTATTATTTTGCAATCATGCACATATCTACAGATATATATGCAAACTACATAATACATTTCTCTTTACCTACGGTATTATGATCGACTGCTTTTTTTTTTTTTTTTTTTTTCATGCAATTATTTTTCATTTACTGTAATGAAAATTAAAAAAATTCTCTCCCATACAAAATTAAATTCGTTAGAGAATACTAATTAAATTGGTAATTTAAAGTACCGTCAGTACACTATATTTAAAATATTCTCTTAACAGAAAAACCGAATGATATTTCAAAATTAATTGAAACTTTTAAAAATGCTGAAAAAAAGAAGATAATCGCAAATTAACAACAAAATATGTTAAATTGACATAGTTTTATTTTACTCCTGAAAAATGAGTAAAAATTCAAATTTGAAAGCTAAAAATTATTGAATATTAAAGTTAAATTTTAATTAAATTTTAATTTAAAATTAAGTAAAACTTTTAAATTAATTAAATAAAAATATTTTTTTAAGTTCCGGTCTTGTTAATAGTCTTTTAATTATGCGACTCTTATATTTTAGGAAAATGTTTTCTCGCATCTCCAAATATGTAATATATGAATTTACATATGTGATTCCTGGCATAGCAAACAAGTTGGAAATTGCACGAGAAGCGTAGCAAATTAGGTGCGTTCGTACAATAATGAAGTTCTAAAAATATTCAGATCTTTCATAAAATTTGAAATGACTCGACAAAATCATGTAATAATTATATATTTTAAATTTCAAACGATTAAAATGCATTTGAAAGTTTTTTCCCCATTGACAGGAATGTAACGATATATTTTTGATTGTCCCTGTAATTGATCTATGCATACGACTTTCATAAAATTTGAAATGAATCAACAAAATTAAGCAATAATTATATATTTTAAATTTCAAACGATTCGGTTGGGTAGTTTTTGCATTGTTACATGCGGACAGACGGACGGACTGAACTATAACTATAGGTTCTACGTATTTACATAATTACGAAAGCACCTAAAAAGAGCAGGTGTGTCTACTCTTTCGATTTCCTATAAAACAAGTAAGAAAAATCATGCGTTAAGCATAGATTATGAAGCACTTTTCAACACTTAATGAAATCTTTAACAAAACTTTGTTATTTAGGGAAATAATAGTGTATAGCCAAATATACCCAAATATGTATTCCAGTACATTAGAACAGCCCTGTATTTCATATGTCAGTTCATATAATGGGAAAATTTAGCTTAGCAAGAAAATACCCAGTAGCTTGAAATTTCTTTTTCAGCAATTCATACTATTAGATGGAAACATGCTTGAATACTTTTGTTCAGCCCTGTAGTTTACATTGTACCTTTATTACACGTTAGCATTAGGCTAAAATTTATTGTAAACTAAAACACTTTTAAAACAACTGAAATCACATTCTCATAAATCATCATTCATAGGCGTCCACGTACCGAATTCTTTGCGTGGCCCTGTATATCCCTTTATCTATATTCTGCAAACATTTCTCAGTAAATTGAATGCAGCTCAGCGTAAAAATGCATAGCTTATTTAAGAACCACGTTTAAAAAAATTTACGCTCATATTCAGTAACGTTGGTGAGCTCTTTTGGGTATCGCTGTATATCAACTATAACATTTATACACACCATATAATGTGCATATATTTAGCGAAATATAAACGCGCATATCATAATTAAAATGCTTTTCATCCCTCCATCAGTCATCATCGGACACACATACGGTACTTCGGAAATTTTATTACTTCGGAAATCTATTTGAAATCTTTTGTATGGCCCTGTAAATGCTATGTACTTCATATTATGCAAGACAGTAGCGTATAATTTATATTAAGCTTCAGTGACATATATCAATTTTATTATACATGAAAAAGCTTAATATATTTAAAATATGTCACACACAATTCCCCCTTTTACCATTATCTAATAGAATTCTTTTGTGTGGCCCTTTAAATGAATATTAGCTACATTTTCACCTTATATTTTATAGAATGCATATTTTAATATGTTTCACAGGGTATAACATCTTTAAAATTGCTTTGAAACGATATTTCCCCATAGGCCGTAATGTAATAGGAAATTTTTGATTCGCCCTGTAGATAAACTAATCATGGCAGAAACTTCATTTTCGATAGGACTTGTGCTAGGGTAAACGTCAATAACGTCCCAAAATTTCATGGCAATCCGAGTATATTAACGATTTTTCCCCATAGGCCGTAATGGAATGGGAAACTTTTGATTCTCTCTGTAGATAAACTAATCATGGTAGATACTTCAATTTCAATAGGATTTGTGCTAGGGTAAACCTCAATAACGTATAAAAATTTCATAGCTATCCGAGTATATTTACGGGAGTTAGAGCGCGGACAGACGGCCAGACGGCCAGACAAACCGAATGCATAAGCACTTTTCAACTTTGTTGGAAAGTGCTAAAAACAATGATGATTCAGAAATAAATACTAGGAAAAATATTACTATTTACAATTTACTAATTACTTTATTAAAATAAATATGATGTATAATTATACAGATGAAAAGTAAGCAAGAATTTTTTCTTTACCACCTTGTGTACAGGAAATGCTTATAGAAACGTCGGGTAATTTAATTATTAAATCAAATGCATACACTGTTCACTTGTAGCTTAGTCAGATCTAATTAAAAGCTTGTATCACTAATAGTTAGTCACATCGTATTCTATGATCATATTGAACTCAAAAAATTACAACTCTTTTTTTTTTTTGGTCCTTTATTATGTTTGCAGCAATAAAAAGACAAGGCTGATATACCACAAAGGCGCAGCACAGACAACCATCTCATCGAGTTTATGGATGAAAATCTAGAATTAGTTAAATCTCGAATCGCATATTAAAACGCAATCGGCCTACCAAGTCATATCTTGATGGAAAACACCTAAAAGCCCGATTTTAATGGTTGACTCTTAGGTTTACCATTATGTTTTCCTGCTCCCAGTCCTCTATGTTTTCACACTTTTGGGTGCAAGAACTACATGTTCGTAGTTTCTCCAATTGTGGAGCTCTTATACCGAAATATCCTATTATACTTTTTCAAAAAAAATTTCTTTAAAACGTTTCATGAGAGACCTTTTAATACATTATTTTGCTATAAATAATGCATTTAAATCCGTTTTTTATAAAATAAATAAATAAATAAAATGTAATTATACTTGGCACACACCCGTACACTAAAAAAAATTTGAGGATGATTAACTATAAAAACTGACAATACAATTAAAAAAAAGGCGCAAGATTTTCTGAAATATTTACTCTCCTAAAACTCAAACCTACCAGAAAAATAATAGTTAATACTTAACTCGCTTTTACTCATAACTAAAACATTCAATGACTGTAGACACTGTTAAATTTTTTATATAAATTTTGCCACTATATGTTCTAAGCGTCACTATATTTATAAAAATCGCATTAAAAACAAATTGAAAGTTAATGAATTTTGTTACATGGCTGTACTTAAAGATTCCATTATCAAAAAACATTATTTTTAAATTATTACTGTGCAATTAACAAACAAATGTTGAAACAAAATTATTGAATTTTTTCTTCATTTATAGTCTAAGTCAGATATGCTGTTTAACTTCTTTATTTAATAACGATCAAGATACCTTTGCGCACTTTTTAATACTAGGCAAATGTTTATTGAGATCTGCTCTAATAAAGTCATATATGTAGGTAGTTCAAAATAGAATTTAATTTTTTCGATTTTTTGCCAGATTTGAAGGATTTTTGCCCCACTGTGTGTCGGCCTATAATTATTCGAAGTTTTTTAAGTTCGAAGTTTTGTGTCTTCGAACCTTGAATTTCCTTGCGTAAATAAGGTTAGATTTAGGTTCCTTTAGAAAGGCACCTCCCCAATGCAGGGCCCTCCCTCTTTGGACTTATATCCTTGTATAGATAATCGGCTATCATAGATAACACAACATCGTATTACTTCCGTAGTACTAAATTTAACATAAAGTACCATAATAAATTTTGTACTATTTCAAATTTTATTTGCGTAAAATGCATACAACCAATAAAGTGAAAAGGACCCAAGCTGGGCCATAAACCCGGGTCATCGGTATAAATTATAACGTTGGTTGTGTTTATGACGGTCAATTATCAACACGAGTGATATAGCCCTAAAAGGAGTGAGATGCCCTAACCAGTACTTACGCAAGAAAATCCAAGACTCGATGAAAACCACGGAAAACTCCGAACGATTGGCCGACAGGTGCGACTGGGTTCAAACCCGAAACCTCCCGTTTAGCAGTTTCGACAGCAGAACCTCTCGGCCACCTGCTGAGGCATTAATTATAACGATGCCTGTTAGCAGTACAACTTTAAAACAATTAAAATTTAAATACTATTAAAGGCAAGGCGTAAGAAAAATTCTACAGAAACATTCCGAGAATGATATACATTTTATTTATAAATTTTGTATTCGTGCATTTTTATATACGAGTGCAACAGCTATTGCACCAAGATATTATAATTTATAAAAATAATGGTACAAACGCACCTCTATTGCACGTTTGAACCAGAGTTTCCGACTTGTTCCCTCTCAGCATCTTATAAATGGGTAAAATTGCAATGTTGTTTTCACTGCATATTATTACAAATACTCTGAAAATATGGTTCTTTCATCATTATTAAAATAACTTAATTACAAATGCGAATGAAAGCGTTGAGAGTATTAATCATTCTAAAATATATTGAAAATTTATTACATATCTAGAATTATATTATCTTAAATATTGCTTATATTGCAGAGACACCTGGAGCGGAAATACTACGTTCGTAACATTTAGAGAATTACAATGGATTAAATATTTCTTATTAAATTTTTGTTTTGATACAACTTCATCAAATATAAGACGCAATTCAAAATCTAATAAATATTGTGGTGAATATTTTGAAATTTTCACTGTGTAACATATTTTTTTTAATGCTCTTTTATTTATGTATAATGCGACCGCAGGTTCTGTGTGTACGTTTGTATGTATGTACGTATGTACGGAACGCCATAACTCATGATAACAATATCTGATGTGCTTAAAAATTTTGGATACAGGATTTTTCTGATAAGGTGTTTCCCTGATTAATTTATACTAAATTATCATATTACATTTAGATATGGGATCATTCTGGTAAAGCGCCTCTATAATTAGTTTTGGGTGTAAGCATAAAGGCGGGGGGGGGGGGTCTACTTTAGGTAAATGGGTGTTTCAAGCAGAATTTACCTATTTGCTTCCAATTTTGGATATAATTTCAATCTGATAAGAAGCCTCCCTGATTTATTTTGGAGATTCATTGGTTAAGTATAAAAGAAGGAACGGGGGGGCTACCCCCCCTTAATTTAGGTAAGTATGTTTTTCTTGCCGAATTAATCGATTTGCTTCAGATTTTGTATGTAGGTTCTTTCTAAAATGACTTTCCCTGTCTAGTTTTGAGGGGTTCTTTTGTTAAGTATGAAATAGGGGAACGGGCGATTACCCTTCTCTTAAATTAGATAAATAAATTTTTATGCAGAATTATCCGATTTGCTACAATTTTTTGATATAGATTCATTCTGATAAGGCGTATCCGTGATTAGTTTTTGGTTAGTATTGATAGAACTAACTATAGATGGTTAAGTACGGATGGGAAGAACGGGATATTATCCTCCCTATCCTCTTAAATTACATAAAAAAAATTTATGCGGAATTATCCAATTTGCTTTGAATTTTGGATAAAGATTTATTTTGATAAGGCGTATCCCTGTTTAGTTTTGGGGGCTCAGTGGTTATATATAAAGGAGGGATGAATGAGGGAGCTAATCCCCTCCTGATTTGTTTTTCGAGGGACATTATTCTTTCAAAAACAATAAAAAGGCTTATAATATACAATGAATGTAACTAGCTTGTGAGCTCAATGCTATTAATTAAACTAGTCATTATTCTTTTTATTTTAATTAAAAAAATAGATTACAATTAAAACATCGATGCATTATATAGTGCATCTCTATATCAATAAGATTTTTCTCTATTCCGAATAAAAGTGTGAAAAAAAAGAAAAAGAAAAGAAAAGCCGACTACTGTCGTATTTTCTTTCATCGGATGGCATTTAATCGATAGATAGCTTTCGTTGGTATTGTCATCGAAGAAGTACATTAAAAAACACTTTAGGGAGATAAATAATATGCTGTCATTGGCCGCATTCAGAAAAACCATAGCAACTGCTCGCAGAGACGGAATATGGCAGATTTAGTCTGAATAAGTACTTGAATGGCTGCTTAGATCTCCCGAAGTGAGAAAAACAGATTATTGTACAAGCTGTTTCGGATTGGGACGTGAGATTTTTTTTTTTTTTTTTTTTTTTTTTTTTTTCATGCACGCAGTTGTGGCTATTTTGGGTGGATAATACGATTGTATTGTGGTAAAGGAAATTATAATCAAAATATTATTTATTTCAGTCGCAAGAAAATGGGAGACGTTGTAGATAGACTAGTGTTAAGAGAAGTGAAGAAAAAATGCTTTTGAAAGGAGTATTTATTTATTTGATGGCGATTCTTTCTTTTCTTTAATTAGATTTATTAACTAAGTAGTATTTTTTTTTCGATACTTTCAGACCTTTTTAGGTGCGTTCTTAATAAAATAAAAACATACCACCTGTAGTCGTCTTCTGGTCCGTCCAAATATCTGTTTGTTCATCTGATTGTCTGTCTGACCAAATATAACAGCGCGAAAACTCCCAAAACAAGTGGTTTGAAATTTGATATCTAGAATCGTTGCAGAATTTTATGGTATTATTTTAAATTTTATAAAAATCGAACCGAAGTTTTAAAATAATAATAATAATAATAAAAGTTTTCATCATTCGATTAAAACCTATCATACGTAATCAATTCGGTGTTATCCCTTGATAGGTCATAATTTTAGGGTTGCTATGGTGATGATGTCCTGTTTAAGAAAGAGTCCTATTATTTTTTCATTACTGAATTTAATCTATACAATCGTAGTAAATTTTGTATTCGTGATTTTTCCATAAGCTATGGCACTAAGATCTGAATATAATCTAGACACACGGCAGTGTGTCAGCCAAGTTCACAAAGTAAAAGGCGACACACCGGCCGTGGGTTATATTACCCGAACCATTTTGAGCCACTTTTGACCCCTAAATAACGTAAATTTTATTTGACCTACACACTTGCATTTTTTTGTGTCGTGTAAGAGCATCTTCTACTTTCCGAATCCTAAAAATTTTTTTAAAAATCTTTTACCGTTCACGAGAAATTGACGTCTGAAAACCACTGTTTTTACCACTGACTCACTGACTCACTCATATAAATGTTTGACTACTTCCACGTGACTTAGGAAGTTGAAATTTGGTGTGGAGGTAGGTTATTGGATCTATATATAGGAAAAAATCAAAAATCACCATTAATTAAACATTAATGGTTGGTTAGAAGATAAATTATTGGATTACAATGGAAGTTTATGGGAATTTCGCGAAATATCAGAAATAGTGCCAAGTTGGCGACACTTTTGGCGAGTATTGGGGCTATTCTCTGAAACCACCGAACCGATTTCAAAATTAATGATGCCAAAATGATGGTATTCACCCCGGTTCAAACATAGGCTATATTTTATGTGTATACCATCAACCATAAGGGGGTGAAGAAGCAAAAAACATTCTAAAAATGAAACTTTTGTATTACTGAAGGACCTAGAAATATAAAATTTGGCATGTTAATTATTTATAAGATATAATTATCTCTAAGGGCATTTGCTAAAAAATACGGAATTCAAAAAGGATGATAATGCTTGAAAAGCGTTCTAAAAATGTTCTAAATTGGGATTTTTAAGCAATCTCAGCAAACAACAAACCCATCTTAAAAGTAATGATGTCAAAATGATGGTGATAGTCCTTGCTCCAATACAGGCTATATCTTATGTCGATTCCACTAATCCAAAGGGGGTTAAAAGAGCAAAAAGCGTTCTAAAAAAGTATGCGATGTCTGTATGTTAAGGTAATAAAAAAAAAAATTGGCATGTTCATTAATTATAAGATATAAATGATCACTAAGAACATTTGTTAACAAATACAAAATTTAAAAGGGGTAAAAATGGCGAAAAGCATTCTAAAAACTTTCTAAATAGCAATATTCAAGCAATCTTGGGTAGTTAGCGAACCGATTTAAAGAAAAAAAAAGATGTCAAAATGATGGCGACAGTCATTGCTCTAACAAAATTATTGGATAAATTACCAGATTACAATGGGAATCTATGGGAATTTGGCGAAATATCAGAAATAGCGCCATATTAACATCACTTTTGGTGCGTAATTTTTGTCATCAATATAGCGATATTTCGCCAAGTTGGCTACAAACGTTTTTGGTCGACGAAATAAGCAAGTAGTACCCAATCACGTAAAAGAAACATCCTTATTAGTGGAATTTAAAGGAACATAAGCAGTCCTAATGTTAAAATTTTTAAATTTGACTGAAAAAAAACAGTGAATAAATGCAGGAAAAAGCTGAAAGATTAATTAATATTAAATAAAACTAATTTAACTAATTTAACCTCTTTATTTCAAAAGGAAACAGATACCTACTTATTTGACAAAAAATAATGATATCCTATCAAAAACATGAATGTGAAAAAATGCCAAGTTCGTTAAAGGTTTCGCTAATAAAAGAAGTGAGATCTAATTGCAAACCAAGTTCTTTCGGAGCTCCTTAAATCATAGCTCCTGTCACGCATAATATTATTCAATTGCTCAAAATGATTTGTTATGTTACTTGTTATTCAATAGAGCCACTTGGCAAGTTTTCACCTACCAACTTCAATCTTTGAGTCGGAGTACAATTTAATTTAGAATCTGATTGGCAAAGATCTAATCAATCGAGTGTTCGAATAAGTATATTGAAGTTAAGGTATTGATAAGTTAAGGAAGGGATCAACTTTAATTTCTGATCAACTAAATAGAAAAAATTGAATAAGCGAAAACTTGCTAAGTCGCTCAATTGAATAACAAGTAACATAACAAATCATTTTAAGCAATTGAATAATATTATGCGTGACAGGAGCTATGATTAAGGAGCTCCGAAAGAACTTAGTTTGCAGTTAGATCTCACTTCTTTTATTAGCGAAACCTTTAACGAACTTGGCATTTTTTCACATTCATGTTTTTGATAGGATATAAAATACTGCAGTGTTCTGCTATTCCTAAAATGCGAACAGAGTTGAGAAAAAATACCGATTTGTTTAATGTAAAAATAGGAAAAATTAAAAAGAGTTCGTGAGAAACAAGTTGGAAATTGCTCGTGAAGCGTAGCAAATGAGGTGCGTTCGTACGATAACGAAGTTTTAAAAATATTCAGATCTTGCTGCTATAGTAGATAATTCTTCGGATACAATATAGTGGTTGAAATCTTTTTTTGTGTTCCTGTAAATACACAGAAAGTAACTTTTATTACACCTCAGTAACGTATACTATATTCATAAAATGTGAAATAGTTTAATATAATTAAAACACGTCCCAAACAATATTTCCCCGTATAGCGTTATGTTGTGCAATACTTTTCTGAGGCCCTGTAATTAAATAATAAATATTCTTTGCATCACAGATTGTACAGAATGTATATTTTAGTATATATATACTTCATAGGTTCATGTCAATTCTACTGTATTCGAAAGAGTGTAACACCATTAATATGCATTTGAAACTCCCCCCCCCCCCCATTGACCGTAATGTAACGGAACACTTTTGATTGTCCCTGTAATTGATCTACGCATCCGATTTTCATAAAATTTGAAATGACTCGACAAAATTATGTAATAATTATATATTTTAAATTTCAAACGATTAAAATGCACTTGAAACTTTTTTCCTCATTGACCGAAATATAACGGAATACTTTTCATTGTCCCTGTAATTGATCTATGCACCCGATTTTCCTAAAATTTGAAATGACGTGACAAAATTATATAATAATTATATATTTTAAATTTCAAACGATTCGGTTGGGTAGTTTTTGCGTTGTTATATGCGAACGGACAGACAGACGGAAAGACAGACGGACGGACTGAACGACAAATATAGGTGCTACGTATTTATATAATTACGAACGCACCTAAAAACAACATTTATTGTTATATAAAGAAATTAAGTAGAGACATACATAGAGGATAAGCTTGATGAAAATGCCTGAAACCAAACTGGAATGAAAGCTGGTATATGTGGGATTTATTTTTACAATTCTGTAGAATCACTTTTAAGCACTGCTAAACACAAAATATAACTAATTTACACACTCTTAACCCTTTCTTGCACGGAGTAAATCTGTTTGAAATATCTAACTTCCACCCACCAAAGCTCATATACAAATTTACTAGAGAATATGAACTTGCGTATTTTCAGATATGTTATAAAACGAAAAATTTAATTAACTATTCTTAGTGACAGTAAAATTAAAATTAGGGGTCCTTTTTAGGTACACCGTGCGGGAAAGGGTTAAGAAGTTAAGTAATTTTTTTTCTGATGAAGAGCATTGAATCGACTAAATAACTTGTTTGTTCGTCATCGTTGATTCAGATTCATGTATGGAGAAACAGCGCATTTATTGCTATGATACTACAATTGTAGTTTCTATTTGAAGAGCCTGTCGCATATTAACTCTTTATGCACCGACGGTACTTTAAAGTACCATTAAAGAAAACTTTATATAAATCTTATTTATTCTATTAATAAAAGTTTTTTTTCTTTCGACACAAAACACTTTTCTCTTAAAAATCGATCGAACACAATTGCACATCTTTTACTGCAATCAATTGTCTGATTGCATTCATGAATTATACAAGCGTAAGTAGCATTTGAAGTTAGTTTCGGTTTCGTATTGGCGATTAACGAGTCGAATTTCTAAGTAACGATTCGGTAGTCATATTTTAGAAAATACCCGTTACTTAGAAACGAATATGTGCGGTTTGCAACAGCTCTATTGATCAATCGAGTGGATCTTTATGTGTAACTGAACAAAAGATGGAATTTGCAACAAAAATTCCAGAGCATTGGTTTATTCGAAGCAAACAGTGGTTAAGGGAGAAAAAGAAAAAGGTCTTAGAGCTACAACTTTCCATTTTACATTAACCACCCATATAAATTAAATGAATTCAACTTGTGTTTTGCAACATGTGCAAGGAAAATTCATGACAAAATTTATTCAAAATATAGCGGTGCAAACTAAAAATTAAAATAAAATCAGGTATAAAAATCTAGAGTCGATAAGGGTTAACAAACATTACTGTGATTGAGAATTGAAAACTGACTCGATAAAGAGAGAAAACTTTTTTTAGTGTCTATCAAAAAATACGCTTCGACAAAGTCTTTAACGAATAACATATTATGACAGATATTCTTCTGTTAAATAACAAGAAACCTAAAATGACAAAATACTGGTATTAAATTAAAATTTTAAAAATGGACGAATCCATTTACATGAGCTGAAATTATCATTCAGTCAAAGGATAAAGAGCCTACACTAGTTAGAATAAAAATTTTGAAGCTGATTTTAAATCAATTCTTTATAAAATTCTCGCTTAAATTTCTATACATTTAATTAATTAATTAATTTATTTATTATTTACAAAGCATATCTGAAATTAAAATCTAAATTTGCATTTTTCTACTTTTTGATTTTTATTTCTGTTGCAGTTTCATTTTTAGTTCTGTTGCGTTTCCAAAAAATTTATTTCTTTCGAAAATGTAACTGCTTTCAGAATAAAATTGCAACAGAAATAATAATAAAAAACAAATACGTAAGTATGATCGAAGATCATAAAGAGGGTTTCGTTTAATACTTTTGAAACTTTACAATTTATCAATAAGAAGATAGATGGAAGAACCATTTAACTTAATTTTAATATTAATTTAAGCTACTTTTTAATCAGATTAAAAATATTCAAACACTGTTTTTCAAGAAATTGTAACAGCGCATGTTTATATGCCTAAAAAGCATACTTAATTACATGATCTAATTTTATCTAAATAAACAACAACAACCCCTCTCCGCCCACCTAAATTTTTTTTTTTTTTTTTTTTTTTTTTTTTTTTTTTTAACTAAGCAGCTACTTTGCTGAAACTCACCGATAGCGAAAATCTCATGTTAACCTACGGGAACAATTCGAAGCGTGATGACATGTTACCTAATTGCCGAAACGTCAGTGAAGGCTTACTGTGGAGACACGAATTTTTTTGGTTTCTGTCTGTCTGTCTGTCTGTCAGTTTGTCAGTCTGTCTGTTCCGCGAAAACTACCGCAAAAAACATCCGAAAGACTTGAAATTAAGTGTGTATATTGGTAAGGCACTCGGATTTAGCTGTATAGTTTTTTGTTATATTTTATTAATTCGTTCGTAAAATATAGAATATTTTATTTTGCGCAATAATGTTTTTCTATGGCAAATCTAACGATTTTCAAATTTTTATTTGTTGAGAGAAAATGACTCATTTGATTAATGGAATTCAACGATAAATGGATACTGAAATTTGCCAGTACGGGGCTTAAATTATTCATATTGTTTTGAAATTTTATCTATGCATATGTCAGATTTTTTAAATTATTGCTGTAAATCTTGGCCATTTTTTATAAATGTGTTCCAATAATATAAGCTAATTTGTTTTAGAGATTTACTTATTTGAAATGTATTTATTTCGTTTTCTTCATTTCTTTTAATAGTCGCTAAGCAACCATTTATCCTAATTCTTATTCTTATAATATTATAAATTTTAAAATGTGTACGGAAGTTTGAATAACATAACTTCAATGCTTCAATAGCATAACTTCAACTTTGTATCTTTGCGTATAGATAATTATAGCCAGAAAAGAACAAAGGCTATGTATTATTTATTTTATTCGAATATTTTCGTTAATAATTCTGAATTTCATTATTTTTCATGCATAACCAATCGGCATTTTTAGATAAAATTTAATCAATTTTCTTTCCGTTGCCAAGAAAATCAAAATTTCGAATATTAATTTTTCAGCGACGATAAATTTTCAATTGAGCAATTTCCATGCGAAAACTGAAACTAAGGAAAATTTAAAAGAAAAAAATAAATATGACGTCGTATTTGCAATAAAAATAAATATACTATTTTTTGTTAAATATTAAACACTGATATTTGTTTCGTTAACATGAATTTTTTTGTCAATATGGCGACATAATTAAAAATAAAAGGAATAAAAATATTTTAAATAAAATATTTATTTGGTAAACTATGACGTCATAATTGAAATAAAAGAGGTATTTTATAGTAGTCGTTAAAAATAAACGGGACATGGATAGCAGTAATTCATGGAGTTAGAAAAATAATGACGTCATATTTAAAATGGATAAGAAATATTTTTTACGAATACTAAATTATAAGTTACATACAGATAAAAAACTTCATTAAAAACTAAAAATTAGCAGTGGAAGGCTTTTTTTTGTCGGAAAAAAGGGGAAAATAAAACTGATTAATGTATTTTTGAAGCTATTTTTTTCTTTAAAGTTAAAAAGAATTAAGTTTCAATTTGTGCAGATGGTATAAAAATTAAAATAAATTTTCTAAAACTAAAAATATATTTTCAAACATTGACGTTTCATTAATGAACTTTTTCAACAGAAGCGAAAATCATCTGTCAGCAAATTAAAATTTACAACCAAAAATCCACATTTTTAAAATCCGACCGTATGTATGTATGTATGTAACGCTATCTCCTCCGATCCCGAATACTTAGAAAAGTCGCTTTTGTTTTGAATTGAAGGGAAAAGAATCCCGGGTTCCCGAGTTGCGCATTCGTCTCTCTGTCCGTCCGTCCCTCTGTTCGCATGTAGCAACTCAAAAACTACCCAACCGAATAGTTTGAAACATAAAATATATATAATTATTAGATGTCGAGTCATTTCAAATTTTATGAAAATCGTATGCACCTATGAATGGTAATTTATAACAATGTGATTTCAGTTGTTTTAAGAATGTTTTATTTTAAAATTAATTTTAGCTTCTTACTAACGTGTAATAAAGATACAAGGTAAACTACAGGGCTGAAAAAAAGTTTTCAAGTATGTTTTCCATTTATTAGTGCAAATTGCTCAAAAAGAATTTTAAGCTTTTTTCTAGCTAAACTAAATTTTCCCATTATATAATATGTATATCAACTGACAGATCAAATACAGGGTTGTTCAAAAACATTGGAATACATATTTGGCTATATACCCCTTATTTCCCTAATTAAAGAAGTATTGTTAAAGATTTCATGAAGTGTTGGAAAGTGCTTCATAATCTATGATTAACGCATGATTTTTCTTACTTGTTTAATATAAAGGGAAATTTCTTTCGAAATAGAAAGTACGTAATTTTTATATTTTTGATAGCTCAATTCTTTTTTTAAACAATTTGTATTGCACTAGCAGATGCATTTAATGTATTATGATTACAATTCTCTGCTAAAAAATTTAAACAAGTAAGTCACAAAGTCTCTAAACGAGCACACATTTTGTCAAAGCGGGCAAAAAACATAATACATAAGTGGGCAGAATTCACAACAAGTAAGAAAAATCATGCGTTAAGCATAGATTACGAAGCACTTTAAACACTTCATGAAATCTTTTACAAAAGTTTGTTATTTTGGGAAATAATAGTGTATAGCCAAATATACCCAAATATGTATTCTAGTACACATTACTTATATAAACAAAATAGTTGTGTTTGCTTAATTGCCGAAACGTCAGTGAAGGCTTACTTTGGAGACACGAAATTTTTTTGTGTCTGTCTGTCTGTCAGTCAGTCTGTCTGTTCCGCGATAACTTCCGTAAAAAGCATTCGATTGACTTCAAATTAAGTGGGTATGTTAGTGAGGCACTGGGATTAAGCTGTATAGTTTTTTGTAAGATTTGGTTCATTCGTTCGAAAAATATAGAATATTTTATTTTGCGCAATAATGCTTTTCTATGGCAAATCCAATGATTTCCATTTTTTTTCCTTGAGAGAAAATGTCACATTATGATAAATGGATGCTGAAATTTACAGGTTAAATTATTCGTATTGTTTTGAAATTTTGTCTATTCATTTGTCAGATTTTTAAAATTATTACTGTAAATTTTGGAGATTTTTTATAAATCTATTCCAATAATATAAACGAGTTTGTTTTAGAGACTTCCTTATTTCAAATGTTTTTATTTCATTTTCTTTATTTTCTCTTAATGGTTGCTAAGAAACCATTCATTTTTATAATGTTATAAATTTGAATGCGTGTAATTATTGAAGGCGAAAATTTAAATGAATTCAACGTTAAAACCGATGAATTAATGTCTTTGTATCTTTGTGTATAACTATAACATAGCCCAGAAAAGAACATAGGCTATGTTTTATTGATTTTATTCACATATTTTCCTTAATAATTCAAAATTTCCTTCTTTTTCATGCAGAATCAATAGCGATCTTTTAGATAAAATTTAACCAATTTCCTTTATCGTTGCCAAAAAAAAAAAAAAAATCAAAAGCTGGAATAATTTGTCAACGGCAATAAGTTTCAATTGAGCAAGTTCCATTCGAAAAATTAAACTAAGAAAAAATAAATATGACGTCAGAATTAAAATAAAAATAAATATAGTACTTTGTTAAATATTAAACACGGAAATTTGTTTCGTTAATAAGAATTTCTCTGACAAAAATGGAGGCATAATTAGAAGTAAAAGAAATAAAAAAAAATTATATTTTTAACAAATATTTCACCTGATAAAATTTGACGTCATAATTGAAATAAAACAGGTATTTTATAGTAGTCGTTAAAAATATAAGAAACATGGATAGCAATAACTCATGAATAATGTCATCATTGCCGAAACTTCAGTGAAGGCTTATTTTGGCGACACAAAATTTATTGTTTTCCGCCTGTCAGTCTGTTCTGTCTGTCTGTTTGTCTGGCCGCGATATCTGCCACAAAATGCAATCAAAATTTCTTTTTTTTTCGGAAACAAAATTGTAAAACCCTAAATTACTGAATTTAGACTTTCAAAAGTTCCTGATACATCAGATTTAGGTGTGGACAGGTATGTAGAAGTATGAGCATAATGAAAAATGTTTATTAAAACTGTTACTTATCCTTATAAATCAAAATGTATAAAGAAATACAAGATATACGATAACCATTAGCAAATTGATAGAAAGTTACAAATTTAAGTTTAATGAGACTACGGGGGTTCAGGGGGGCTCCGCCCCCCTGAAGAAATCTACTATGTTATAATAAAAAAACAAAAATAATAGATCATGAAAAATTCAGAATATTCTAACATAACTAAATCTTTAATTTAACGCTTTTGTTGGCTGAAAACTTCTTATTCTTATTTTATTCTTATAAATAATTACGTAACTTGAAAATTTTAAATTACAGTTTCCAGGAAGTTGAATATTACCCAAAGTGTGTTTTAAAAAAGAAATGATGTGCAAAGCTGACGTTGAGGCTCTTGATCTGCAGATTTACTAGTATAATTATTGAAATACCATCAGAATGTAGACGTCAAATGCTGACGATATGCGTTTTTAGGTACCTTCGTATTTATGTAAATACATAGCACCTCAGTTTGTCTGTCCGCCTGTCCGCATATAACTGAGCAAAAACCACCCAACCACATAAAATATATAATTGTTGCATAATCTTGTCGACTCATTTCGAATTTTATAAAAATCGGATGTATAGTTTAATTATAGGGACTATCAAAAGTATTAAGTTATATTACGATCAATGGCAAAAAAATAGTTTCAAGTGCATTTTAATGATGTCACACTCTTTCGAACATAATAAATTTAATATGCATCTATAAAGTATTTACTACAATATACATTCTATACAATCTGTGGTGCAAAGAATGTTATTAATTTACAGGGCCACACAGAAGTATTCTATTACATAATGAGTATTGTGGGAAACATTGTTTGGGGCACGTTTAAATTGTATTAAAATTTTTCACGTTTTGTGAAATTGATACACATTGCTCAGCTTTACTACAACTTACTTCCGGTATAATAGAAAGCAGACAGTATTTAGAGAGACGCATAAAAGATTTTGGGTGCTATACTGATCCGAAGTATTCTATTACACAAAAATCTAAATATTTACAAAATTTCGTTATAGTATGAACGCACTTTATTTGCTACGTTTGACGCGCCATTTCCGACTTGTTGAAAATATTAAGTATTTTTTCAGAAGATGAGAAAAATTTCATCAAATTGAAGTTTAAAAATCATGAGAATTTTTTGAATACTTTAAATGAAAGCAGATTGTTTTAAAAACGCACATAGTCGGTATCTGCCGTATACTTTCTCATGGTATTCCAATAATTAAATTAGGTAATTTGTCATAGCATTTCGGAAATGCCCAATATGTTAACATGGGATTTTTTGATAGGAATGTTGCAGTGATGCAATCCCTCAAATCCATCGTACAATGAAATATAATCTAAAAGAAAAAAATCGGAAATATGAACTTTTGGCTTTAGGATGCTAGTCACTCGGCGGCCGAATTCCCCTCGCTGATGCTAAGTTTATGGAACTTTAATGCATTTTCATATTCAAAATATCTCCTTAATACTTTTAACTTCTTTTTCAGTATTCTATTCTTAAAGAATGTGTCTTTTTTCTTAGTTATTAAAATATTTCTAAAATCTATGTATAATTATATGTGAAGAGTTAAAATTTTACTTCAAAATCGACAGTTTTTAAAGCAGAAAATATTGAATTGAACTTAAATTTTAGAAATAGTTTGGCAACTAAGAAAAAGAGTGACATTTTTAAAGAGGAGAACACAAAAATAGAAGTTAAAGATATTAATTCTTCGAACAGGTATTTTGAATATAAGAATGCATCAATCGCACTTACACTTCAAGAATCTATTGAATAGAAGAAAAATGCGCTACAACAGAGCTATATAATCGACTCATAGCTGATTGAGATTGAAGTTCTTTCTTAAAATTTAAATCGCAGAATGGTCGGATGTCATTAAATTAATTTTTTTAATTAAAATGTTATAACACTTTTTCAAAATTTTATGATTTGCCGTGTGATAGAAGGTATTCAGCTACAAGTATTTCAAGTCTCTTTCTAACACAGGTTCCAAGAACAAATAATGTATGGCAGATAGACAGAGGTGCGAGACGAATAAGATTTTGTTAGATAAACAAAACGCTATGATAAATATAAAATTAGACATTGATCTCAGATACCATATAATAATATACAATCATTTAAAAATATTAAAATGCAAACGACAAATTTTCTATGAGCTTCTCCATTAGTTTAGCAATGGCTTGCGAATGTCGGCTATCAAACTAATAATCGAAAGATAAGAATAAGTCATAGTATATGAAAGAAAAGTCCGATACATAACCATCAGAGATAATAACCACAATGAAATACATTAGAGCTTTACTAGTAAATTTTCTTGTTTTTGAACATTAAAGAAAGCGTGAATTACATTAATGTCCGAGGACGTTTAACTCGATTTTACTCAAAACTGATCTATTTGGTAATATTTACATGTCAGATTGAATTTATAATCTTTCTTTTAATTTTTGACATAAATTGCAGTTTTTAAAAAACGAGATATTTAACAACTTGAGAAATTAAAAAAAAAGTTTGATAAGATAAAATATAAAACAGGGTAGTTAATTATTTGTTGTAGGTAAAAAATTAATACCAATGGAAATTGATTAAACTTTTTCTAAGATTTTGACAATTTAAGTATCACGAAAAATACATTTTTAGAGATGGTTAAATTAAAAAAAAATCCCCTCAATTTTCGTTATTAAAAAAAAATCTATCCGTTATATAGTTTTAAAATTAAGAAGGCGTTTTGAATGTCTGCATCTATAAGCTGTCGAGTTTAAACTAGTTCAGAATAAATAACTAAAATAACATAAGCGTTTCAGCGTAATGTAATTTGCTTAAAACAAATTAGTTTCCAAAATGAAAGTAAGCACGTATCGTCATTTACAATCCGGTTTTTAAGTAAAATGAATAGAGCTAATATTACTCTAAGTTAAATAAAAAAAAAACTAGATAATGTTAAATAAAAATTCCTTTGAGTAAAATTCTGGTGTATTTAGAGTTAAAACAAAGCAATAAAAATTTAGCAAAATCTTAGCGATAAAATTTTGATAAAATTGTATACTACAATTTCATTTTTTTAGGTAAAAAAAAAAAAAGATTCAACTTCATACATTATTCCGAAATTACTTATATGTACTTACTCTAGTTGTACTATACTTTTATTATGTGTATGTAAAATTAGAATACACCAATGTTGGTAAAAGACCCAAGACCATCTGAGATCGAATAAGATTTGAAACATGTTACCTTTGCCTAATTTATTTTCATCAAAAGTGTAAAAATAAATTTAAAGTCTTTATTTATGTATTTTTTAATTTGTTAAGGAGCATATCCATTTTGATGGATGTTGAGGTCTTAAATATCATAAAATGTAAAAAAAAAAAAAAAAAAAAAAAAAAAAAAAAATACAATTTCAATTTAATTTTAGTAAATTTTTTTATATACGTCTGTGGTAACCTAGTGGTCATAGCACCAAACTAGAGACTGAATGGTCCCGGTTTTGATGCTCGACATCACCGAAGGCCCACCGAGTGTATGCAGTGTACGCGCTCGTTAAATAAAGGGGTTCTGAAAGTCCTGTGGTGGTCGTAGCAGCTATCATGGGTATTGATATGTGGAGAAACTTTCCCACCATTTCAATGACATATCGAAATTGAGAAGGTGGTGATGTTTGGTAATGTCATCTATTGCGGCTTTATGAAATATCCTCTTCTGCAGACTTCTGACTTTCATCCCCCTGGGTGCAATACATTGGAAGCTAATGCATCTTTCTTGAACTTCAGACACACGTAAACAACAATTCTTCATATGTAAAGTGATACAGAAAATCACCAAATGAATTATAAATTGAAACATATATAAATACGTGTATTGTTAAATTAATGAATGCACCTAATCAATTTATACCTATTTAATCTAAATAAAAATCTTTGAAAAAGATTCTTTCACTGTTAATGCATGAAAACATATTGCAACTTGTACATCTAAATTTAGTTTTCAATTGAATACATATTATCAATATATTTTTTTGTGCATTTGTTCTTCTTGTTTCGGCAGTTTGGAAATATAAGGTGCTTACAATGTGTGGTTAATTTGATCCAGCACAACACGTTTGTAAAAAAGTATTTTTGTCAACACTATTTACAACACTATTTCAACACAATTATTTAACAATATTATTTTTAGAACACGTTTCTAGGTAGAAACAGTTTTGTAACACATTTCTAGAATCAAAACTTCAGCAATATATTAAGAACACAATCACAACACAAAAACTGTTTTGTAAATGAAATTCACTAATTCACAACACACTAATGTGTTGTAAATTTGGTGACAAAAAGTGTCCAAAAATGTGTTTATTTTTTATGTTGAGAATTGGTAGTGTACTATTTGTTATAGAATTCTATTTTAGATGTTAAAGGAATCTACCACGAAGATTATAGATTAAAGATACTGATAGCACGGTGTGAAAATTCTGGGAATGGTGCAACAACACCTTATAAGGCAGATATAGGCATAATAGGTGTCATTAAAATAATAATAAAAATGGATGTAGTTGCTTTTTTCTAAGTTTTGACTTTTGTCGAAACGTTATGATCTGGCGATACTTTGAAGTACCACATAAAGTAAATAGCCGTAATTAACAACAACAACAAAAATATTACATTTTGAATACTTTTCTAATGCATCACTATAAGGAGAATTAGTTTCGATGAGATAGATTTTTAAATTCATAATTTGTGACATAAATAAGATTTAAAATAAAGGAAATGCCAACAGAGCAAAGAGAAAAAAAGCAAAATTCCTTCGTATTATTTTTACTAAATGCCAAAACATGAATGAAATATTGAAGTCATAAACGTAAATGCCATACTGACATTGTACTATCATACCTACATGTAGAAAGTAATAAAACTAATTATTAAGATAAAGTAATACGCAATCAGAAGACATGTACTATAAACAATTCGTCAGAACCGAAAGGGTTAAGCTCAAGACGTCGCACTACTGACTGAAAATGACGCGGATGATAATGTAAAGTCTATGGGGGCGTTTTTTTATACTATCTAGCTCAAATTTTAATATTTTTACATATTATATAATAATATGATATGATAGCTGAGGACGATCCACAACCGGCCTGATTTTTACTTTATCGATTTTGGTTTTAGATTTTTTTAAAAATAATTTAACTTTCAGAACCGGTTTGAACCGGTTATGAAACTGAAACTATCCTGATATAAAAAGAATATAACCAAAATTGAAAAAGTAAAAATTAAGCCGGTTGTGGATCGTTCTCAGCTATCCTAACAAAAAAAATCATAT
Organism: Maratus speculifer; assembly: GCA_964019185.1. NCBI lineage: Eukaryota > Metazoa > Arthropoda > Arachnida > Araneae > Salticidae > Maratus > Maratus speculifer. The sequence goes on from OZ025296.1 coordinate 241,066,994, forward strand.
AAAAAGATTAAAACTTGAGCGAGATAGTTGAAAAGAGCGCCTCCATAGAATTTACATTATCATCCGGGTCTTTTTCAGTCAGTAGTGTGGGGATTTAAGCTACAGAGGTATAACTTCAGGGTTCGTATGGGCTCTGGAATTTCAAAACATACGGAATTATTTGATACCAGTATTTTCTTGTAGAAATCTCTCCTTAAATGAGACCAAATATCGCGCATTTGAGTTAGATTTATTTTTGTATGTAAAAATAATGCTGGTATTTCACTTGCAAAATAACGATACCTTTACGAATTCTTAACTTGTATTTACTTTTTTTTTTAAATATTAAGGATATATCTGAAAATGTTTTTCTAAATTTTTGTGGGAAAATATTTTGATACATTCCCACTGAAACAATTTTTAGCTCAATAATATTTTTTCCTCGTTCGTTTTTCCTTGTGTATTGAAAAGTAAATTCTCGTTTTGGGCGACTTTCCTTAATAGAGTTTTTAACGTACTTTCTATGAGGTCACGCGAAACCATCATCAGCTCCGTCCATTAAGGGTGTATTCGAAAAAACGCTTTTCCACCTTCAACAGCATGAAATTTTCTGATACAATTTCAGACATATTTTTAAAACTAGAAGCATGAAACTTGCTGAGGGTATTTTTGAAGAGACGTATAAGGTGCCGTATGATGTCATTTTACGCTCCATTCATTGGAATTCGATTTATAAACAATTATCTTCTCAGTATGACCCTTTTTTTCGTTCACAGATCTCCCGCTTAGAAAAAATCGGTTCAAATTGCCATTTTTGATTGCTTTTTTGCAATCTTTTCTGTATTTATCAAAGAATCGACAATTACAGCACCTTGTGTACTTTCTAAATAAGACAATTTGCCAGTTTGATGCATGTAAGAGCAAAATTTAATTTAAAAATAAATCGGAAAATAATCAATTTGAATCGAAATACACCCTTAAGTGGTTAAGTTACAGGGAAGGGGGTGTGAGTGAACGGGTTTGTTTTTGCGAAACAATATCTTTATGATAGTAAATGATCCGTATCAAAGAAAATACATACGGAACATTAGACTGCCAGTTCGGAATGCACTTGCTTTTGATGGCCCAAAAGAGATGTTAATAAGAATTGATTTACTATTTGGGTGCGAATTTGTTTTTATTATTATTAATAATAGTTCATTTGTAAATGAATTTTACACCGAATTCGTAGGTAGTTTTTTAATGCCTGAAAATATAGTTTTCACTTAAAATAGACTTAAAAATACACGGAACGTCTCGACAAATAAAATAAAGCAGTTTTTGCGAAATATTTGACATCATGTATTTTATGGTTGTATTTAACAAAAAAATTTAAATTTTACATTTTGAATGTGTATATCTTCTAATACATCATTGTAATTAAGATAAGTTTCGATGAGATAAATTTTTAAATTCATAATTTTTGATATTATTTGTTAAAATAAAAGAAACGCCTACAAAGCAAAGAGAATAACAAACTTTTCGTATTATTTTTCTTACTAAATGCCAAAACATGAACGAAATATTGAAGTCATAACTTGTATGTGCCTTATAGACCTATGCTTTCATGCCTACATGTAGAAAGTAACAAAAGTAATTCTTAATACAAAGTAATACTCAATGAATAGACATGTAATATTAATAGTATGTCAGTACCGAAAGGGTTAAGCAACAGTGGTTATAACTTCAGGGATCGTACGGGTCCTAGAATTTTAAAACAAGAAGATTATTCTGTACCAGTAATTTCTGATAGAAATCTCCCTTTAAACAATGCCAAATCTCGCGCATTTGAATTAGATTTATTTTTTATATGAAAATAATGTGGTACTTTACCTGGAAAATAACGGTAATTGGTATAAACCTTGTACTTTTACTTTTTTTACTTTTTACTTTTCTTTAATATTAAGGTGAATAAGTTAATATTAGGCTGAAAACGTTTTCCAAAATTTTTGTGAGAAAATATTTGGATAGTTTCTGCTGAAAGAAGTTTTAGCTCAATAATATTTTTTCCTCGTTCGTTTTTCCACGAGTATCGAAAAGTAAAATATCTTTTGGGGCACTTTCCTTAATAGAGTTGTTAACGTACTTTCTATGAGGTCACGTGAAACCATCATCAGCTGCGTCCATTAAGGGGTAAAGCGGTTAGCTTACAGGGCAAGGGTTGGGAGTGAACGGGTTGTTTTTGCGAAAGGTGATGTTTATGATAGTAAATGATCCGTGCCAAAGGAAAGACCTACGGAAAATTAGTTTGCCATTTCTAAATGCACTTGTATTTGATGGCCGAAAGAGATGTTAATAAGTATTGATTTATTAATTGAGTGCGAATTCGTTTTTATTATTAATTTATTTTAAAAGAAATTACTCTCTAAATTTATGAATAATTTTTTAAAGCCTGAAATTACATTCTTCACTTAAAATGAACTTAAAGAGTAGCGATTGAAAATTCGTTTTCGTTTTCGTTTCCTGAAAAAAATCTGAATTTCATTTTCGACGAAAGTTCAGTCGGACCGAAACCCAACTAAAACTACACGCACTCCAAATATCTCATTTCTTCCTTCCAAAATTTAAACATTACTCATTGATTTGAACTACATCCTATGAAAAACACTTTGTTGTTATGAACTTAACGGTTTATAAATATCAATTATGGTTCACCAGTATGGTACCAGTAGTTTCTTATAGAAATTTCTTCTTAAATAAAGCTAAATTTTGGCCATTTGAGTTTATTGATTTATTTTTAATAAAAATATCATACTGGTATTTTACCTGGAAAATAACTGTAACCCGTACAAACCTTGAACTTGCATAGATTTTTTATTCTTTAACATTAAGGTTGTGTTTGAAAACATCTTCCTAAATTTTTGTGAGAAATATTTGGATATTTTCCTCGCTGAAGCAAATTTTAGCTCAGTAATATTTTTTCCTCGTTCGTTTTTCCTTAGGTATTGAAAAGTAAATTATCTTTTCGGGCGACTTTCCTTAATAGAGTCTTTATCGTACATTCTATGAGAACCATCCTCATGATGATGCGAAGCTGATGATGCGAAACCATCATCAGCTCCGTCCATTAATGGGGTAAAGCAGTTAAGTTACAGGGAACGGGGTGAGAGTGAACGGGTTTGTTTTTGCAAAAGAATATCTTTATGGTAGTAAATGATCCGTGTCAAAGGAAAGACATACAGAACATTAGTCTGCCATTTAGAAAAGCACTTGCCGAAAGAAATATTAATAAAAATTAATTTATTAATTAACTTCGAATTTTTTTTAAATTTTACTATTTATTTATATTTAAAATAATCACTAAATTTATGATTGATTTTTCAATGCTTGAAACTATATTTTTCCCTTAAAATGTACTTAAGAACAGAGATTGGAAGCGCAGTTTCGTTTTCATTTCCGGTTCAAAATCTGAGTTTTGTTTTCGCCGAAAGCAAATTTTTGACGAAAATTCTGTTGAAACTTTGGCCGGACCGAAACCATCTGCATTCCCAAAATTTCATTTCTTCCTTAGTCTATTGTCATATGAATATTAATAAATAATACGCAAAACAACAATATTCGCTTTTTTTCGGAATATGAAATATATTTGTTAAACACTAACTAATCTGTATGAATAGCTAGTGATAATATTAGTAACCTAAAAGTAATTATTTCCAAAAAAACAATTTTAAAAAAATCAGATCGAAAGGGTTAAATAAAATCAGATTTTGCACATATGATTTATTTTTCATATAAAATCAATACTGGTATTTTACCTGGAAAATAACGGCACTCGTACGAACCCTGAACTTTTATTTACTTTTTATTCTTTATTTTTATTTCTTAATTTTTCTCTTTAAGGTCGATGCTGAAAACGTGTACATAAATTTTTGTGAAAAAATATTTGGATTCCCGCTGAAACAAATTTTAGCTCAATAATAATATTCCCTCGATCACTGTTCCTTAGGTATTGTAAAGTAAATTCTCTTTTGGGCGACTTTCCTTTATAGAGCTTTTAACGTCCCAGTATATCTGCCCCCGTCCGCCATTTTGACCTCTGCATTAGAAGGGGGTAGATATCAGTGCTGCAGCATTTCACTTTCTACGAGAGCCTGATACCTGCCCCCAGTATATATACCCCCATATCAGAAAGGGGCAGATATCCAATGCAGAACATTTTGTCTTCGGCGAGAGCTGGAAATCTACCCCCAGTATATCTGCCCCCGTCCGCCATTTTGAGCTCAGCATTAGAAAGGGGGTAGATATCCAGTGCTGCAGCATTTCACTTTCTATGAGGGCCTGAAATCTGCCCCCATTATATGTACCCCCATACCAGAAAGGGGCAGAAATCCTATGCAGAGCATTTTGTCTTTGTCGAGAGCTGGATATCTACCCCCAGTATATCTGCCCCCATACGTCATTTTGACGTCACAGTAGAAGGGGGTAGATATCCAGTACTACAACATTTCACTTTCTACGAGCGCCTGATATCTACCCCCTGTATATCTACCCCCATATGTCATTTTGATATCACAGTAGAGGGGACGTACATACAGTGCTGGAACATTTTTACGTTCGTCGAGAGTTGGAAATTCTGAATATATGTCCCTTTCTACGTATAGTTTTTATTGTTTCCGCGAATAATCATACAGTTTATTTACTTTGAAATTTATAGACTATTTAAAATATAGCTCAAGAATTATATAATTATATACAAGGACGTGAACTCCAAAACTCATCTTATCGAAATTTTTAAAAATCAAATTTCTGTATGAATCTATTCTCGTAATGTATCTGCATAATATACAGGGTGATTCAGCTCGTCGGTGACAAACTTTAAGGATCGATAGAGCACACCTAGACGAACATTTTTGAATAGGGAATGTAGGGTCCCTGACGCGATGGTAAGGCGCTAGGCGCTTTCGAAAATTTGGGTGCCGAAATTCGAAACGTCATAAAAACTAGGGAAATGGTTAGATTTTCTTGCTTGTTGCGTCGAAATGATTCTGTTTGTTTAGACTTTCTTCAGTACCAATTTGATAAGCGTATCTCTTAAAACATGGATAGGGGGCGCTGCAGACTTTGGAGAGCTAGACAACAACTTTAAGCCCGTTATTTTGATAATTTAACACATGCTCGCCAAAGTTTATACTCTAACTTAGAGTTTGAACCCAAAAGTAGAGCCCTGCAAAAAGCGTAAGAGCCGGAATAAAATGTCAAAGTACAGGGTGGTCGAAACTCGAAGGCTCCTAAGAGATAAACAAACAGATTTCTTGACTTATGGCATGCATTTTCATGATTCTGTTTGCTGGGGCTCTCTGAAACTCAGTTGAACGGTACAAAAAGAAACATCGATAGGGGGCGCTTTGGGCAAAAAACATAATTCGTTGACATTTCGGACGCTAACTGGAAACGGGGCGCTACGATCAGTTAGAAACAAAACAAGAGAGTAATTTACTTATCATAAGAAGCTATTAAAACTGCAGTTTGTTTGTTTTTTTTAACAAACATAGCTGGTTTCAATCATGCACAATGCGCGCAATAAAATTTACATAAGGTGCTTTTTGCTGATTTATGCAAAAGATATCGTACCATATCGATATGCAAAAGATACGTAATGCGTAGACGACAACGCGAGATGACGTAGTTGTATGCGCAGACACGTCTTTTGAACGTGCGGTACCTACTTAAGCTTCGGGTTACTTGTCTGCAGATCGGTAGTAGGATGGAACGGTACACAAACTCTGAATTGGCTGACATGCATTTGGCGTATGGCGCTGCTCGCTGTAATGGACGAGCCGCTCAGCGGTTGTACGCCGAGCGTTACCCCAACAGGCAAATCCCCTGCCATGCCTTCTTCGCTCGAGTACACCAGAGGTTGTCCACAACGGGATCTTTCGACGGAGGCAGGCCTGAACGGGAGCGATCAGTGAGCACCCCCGACAACGAAGAGGCTGTGCTTAACCTGGTTGAGGACAACCCAGGTCTTAGCACGAGAGATATCGCCAGACATGTTGGCATTTCGCAAGCAACTGCGTGGCGCATCTTACGTTCCCGGAATCTGCACCCCTACCACATCCAGCGGGTGCAGTTGCTCAGAGAGCAGGATTTTGGCCCTCGAGTGGAATTCTCAAGATGGTACTTGGCGATGAGATCCAGGGATCCCCGTTTTGTAAACAGCATTTTGTTTACGGACGAGTCCACCTTCAGCCGGGAGGGAATGTGGAACGCCCACAACAGTCATGTGTGGTGTGATGAAAATCCACATGAAACCAGAAGCCGAGCAGCCCAGGAGCGTTTCTCAGTAAATGTGTGGGCCGGCATTCTGGGGGATTGCCTCATTGGCCCTTATTTGTTACCTGAACGGCTGACAGGTGGAAATTACCTGATTTTCCTGGATCAAGTGCTGCCGCAGCTTCTGGAGGAGGCGCACGTACCCGAAGGTTCGCGTCGCCAGATGTGGTTCCAGCACGATGGAGCTCCGGCCCATTACACGAACGACGTGCGTCTCCATCTAAACGCAAGGTATGGCCAGCGGTGGATCGGGCGTGGGGGTCCAGTTCACTGGCCTGCCCGATCACCAGACCTCACCTGCTTGGATTTCTTCCTTTGGGGTTACCTGAAGGCCGAGGTATACCATACACCTGTCAGCAGTGCTGAAGAACTTGTTGCGCGCATTGTGGCAGCTGCAGGGCAGATCAGAGATACTCCTGGCATTGTTGGAAACACACACTCCTCAATGCGACGGAGGTGCGAAGCCTGCATCATGGCCCAAGGTCGAAATTTCGAGCATCTTCTGTAGTGTTATTTTTTGTAAATAAATTTCCAGTATCATTGATGTTTTTGGTCTAAATTTATTCAGAAGTGTTGAGCAGAGGTAGAAAATGTGTTTTCATTATTACTAACTGATCGTAGCGCCCCGTTTCCAGTTAGCGTCCGAAATGTCAACGAATTATGTTTTTTGCCCAAAGCGCCCCCTATCGATGTTTCTTTTTGTACCGTTCAACTGAGTTTCAGAGAGCCCCAGCAAACAGAATCATGAAAATGCATGCCATAAGTCAAGAAATCTGTTTGTTTATCTCTTAGGAGCCTTCGAGTTTCGACCACCCTGTACTTTGACATTTTATTCCGGCTCTTACGCTTTTTGCAGGGCTCTACTTTTGGGTTCAAACTTTAAGTTAGAGTATAAACTTTGGCGAGCATGTGTTAAATTATCAAAATAACGGGCTTAAAGTTGTTGTCTAGCTCTCCAAAGTCTGCAGCGTCCCCTATCCATGTTTTAAGAGATACGCTTATCAAATTGGTACTGAAGAAAGTCTAAACAAACAGAATCATTCATTCACAAAATCTAACCATTTCCCTAGTTTTTATGACGTTTCGAATTTCGGCACCCAAATTTTCGAAAGCGCCTAGCGCCTTACCATCGCGTCAGGGACCCTACATTCCCTATTCAAAAATGTTCGTCTAGGTGTGCTCTATCGATCCTTAAAGTTTGTCACCGACGAGCTGAATCACCCTGTATATATATATATATATACCGGGTGTCCCAAAAATGACTGATGGATTTTAAAATTCAATAACTTGCAAACGGTGACAGCTATTAAAAATTTTTTTGCAAGAGGGCTATGTATAATGTCAGGAGTTTTTTTACCGCAATTCTTGATTTTAGTTCGAATTTCAAACAACAGATGGCGCTGATGGCGGTTGGCGGCCAGTCGACGCCGAGACTTACTTCATTCAGCTTTGACGCTAAAGAAGGAGATTAAGGCTATGGAGTACGTCTCATTCTACAGTACAGTCTTGCTCTCAGGTACCAATTCTGGACTCATTCGATATGATTTCAATAGAATGCGTTGTTGCCATGGAAATAACAGATTGTTCGATAGTGGAATGCAGCGTTCAGATGTGGGCATACATTTCGCAAGTAGTTTTTGAGTTTGCCGAAGATTTTCGTTTAGGAAGTTTTATTTTCCCGGATTAAATTACTTTTTTATGGCACGATTTAAAGCATATTTTATGCATCATATTTTAAAACTAGATAAAGAGATTTTTTCAATTTGATGATTTTTGTTATATTCTTAAGAAATTTTAGATCTTTTAAGAAAATTCGTCAGTAGATTTTTATGAATGTTCAAAAAATTTTCATGAAGACTGTTGATAGTACATTATTGTGTAAAATAACTACCAAAGTTGCCTTGTTTAGCACTTTTCAATAGGATTAGTCTATCGTTGCATTAAAATAGAAAAAAATAAAATAAATGTGAGTTAATTAAAATTTATTTTCCCGGATTAAATTATTTTTTATGGCATGATTTAAGGAATATTTTAGGCACCATATTTTAAAACTACACTGTTAAAAATTTAAAACCTTTGCTGCATCGTCACTTCTCCACTTTTATAGAAAGAGATTACTTCACTGTATTATGGAGCATTCTCATTTGTCAAAATAGGGGATATTCTATAATAGCAGTGGAGTGACGATGCAGCAAAAGTTTCCAAATTTTAACAGTGTAGGTGAAGATATCTTGCTCTTACACCGTAAAAATCTGCTGCATTTTGTTGTATACGCAGTCCGCTTGTATAGAAACGGTTACTTGATTGTATTATGAAGCATTGTTATTGGTAGGAAAAGAGATATTATATACAAGCGGCGGAGTGCGTATGAAGCAAAATGCAGCAGATTTTTAACACTGTGAGGCCCGATTCTGAGCTCATTCGATATGATTTCAATGGAATGCGTTGTTTCCATGGAAATAACAGTTTTTTCGATAGTGGAATACAGCGTTAAGAAGTGGGCATAAATTTCGCAAGCAGTATTCTAGTTTGCAGAAGATTTTCGCTTAGGAAGTTTTATTTTCCCATATTAAATTATTTTTTATGGCACGATTTAAAGAATATTTTATGCATCATATTTTAAAACTAGATAAAGAGATTTCTTTAATTTGATAATTTTTGTTATATTCTAAGAAATTTTAGATAAATTTAGATTGTTATATTCATGCTCAATTTTGAATATTGTATTTTTCTATAGAAGAATTTGTTATTTCCATGACAACAACACATTCCTTTGAAATCATATCGAATGAGTTCAGAATCGGCCCCCACAGTGTTAAAAATCTGCTGCATTTTGCTTCACACGCACTCCGCCGCTTGTATATAATATCTCTTTTCCGACCAATAACAATGCTTCATAATACAATCAAGTAACTGTTTCTATACAAGCGGTGTGCGTATACAACAAAATGCAGCAGATTTTATAGTGTAAGAGCAAGATTGTAGCAAGATATCTTCACTTACACTGTTAAAAATTGGAAACTTTTGCTGCATCTTCACTCCACTGCTATTATAGAATATCTCTATTTTGACCAATGAGAATGCTCCATAATACAGTGAAATAATCTCTTTTTATAAAAGTGGAGGAGTGACGATGCAGCAAAGGTTTCAAATTTTTAACAGTGTAGTTTTAAAATACGGTGCCTAAAATATTCCTTAAATCATGCCATAAAAAGTAATTTAATCCGGGAAAATAAATTTTAATTAACTCACATTTATTTTATTTTTTTTTCTATTTTAATGCAACGATAGACTAATCCTATTGAAAAGGGCTAAACAAGGCAACTTATAATATAGGCCTCCGTGGCTGAGTGGTTAAGACACCACGCCGCTAATCGTGAGGTTGTGGGTTCGAATCCCACTGGCTCCATTGCACACACTCTTTGTGTGGAGCTCCTGGTTGTACTTCTCTTGTGTTGTAATATTTCCTTGTGTGCTATCTCGTCCCTGTATATTGACGATGGCTTATAAGCAGGCTTCATGTCGAGCACACAAGTCAGATGTATGTTATTCAATAAACAAACAAACAAACAAACAAACTTATAATATTTGTTTTTGGTAGTTATTTTACACAATAATGTACTATCAACAGTTTTCATGATTATTTTTTGAAGATTCATAAAAATCTATTGTCAAATTTTCTTAAAAGATCTAAAATTTCTTAAGAATATAACAAAAATCATCAAATTAAAAAAATCTCTTTATCTAGTTTTAAAATATGATGCATAAAATATGCTTTAAATCGTGCCATAAAAAAGTAATTTAATCCGGGAAAATAAAACTTCATAAACGAAAATCTTCTGCAAACTCAAATACTGCTTGCGAAATTTATGCCCACTTCTGAACGCTGTATTCCACTATCGAACAATCTGTTATTTCCATGGCAACAACGCATTCCATTGAAATCATATCGAATGAGTCCAGAATTGGTGCCTGAGAGCAAGAATGTACTCTAGAATGAGACGTACTCCATAACCTTAATCTCTTTCTTTAGCGTCAAAGCTGAATGAAGTAAGTCTCGGCGTCGACTGGCCGCCAACCACCATCAGCGCCATCTGTTGTTTGAAATTCGAACTAAAATCAAGAATTGCGGTAAAAAAACTCCTGACATTATACATAGCCCTCCTACAAAAATTTTTTAAATAGCTGTCACCGTTTGCAAGTTATTGAATTTTAAAATCCATCAGTCATTTTTGGGACACCCGGTATATATATCTATAATCTCAGAAAAAAAAATTAACGTGTGTTTTGGCATTGTAAAATCTTGGTGTTTACAATGAAAACTAATAGTTTTTACGCGATTTATTTAAATCTCAAAAAATTTACTTTCTTGAAAAGATAAAATTTGAATGTCACATTACGCTATTCCAAATCTATTGAAACTGATGCATATCCCTGGATTTCTTTACAATCACGTTAAAACAGAACATTTAGATGACAGAACTATTAGATGAGATTGCTGAAGATGAATTTGCAACTGAAATATATGTATCTCTTAAATGATTTAAATTTTAAAATGTATGTTGTTAAAAGATATAAATGATATAAAATATATAAAAGATAATACATTATATACAGGGTTGCTAAAAAAATCGGTTGATCTTCTTATTGTAGATCAGAACAGCAGAAATTCGTTTTGGAAATGCGTTTTACTTTTCCATATGATAAAATGAGACGGAATATTTTAATTTTTTAGACAGTGAAGTTTTGTTACATTATTTTTAATGAGTTGGGACGTTCTTCATAATCTATGCTTGACGCATGATTTTTTTCTTTCTTGATAATATTAAAAATACATTTTTATTATTTTTGTTTTCGTTTTAAAGTGTTACAGACCGATGGTTAGTTATTGCTTCCAAAAAAAAAAAAAAATTTGCTGGTTTTCCACCTGAGATTCATTCCTGCTGATAGCATATAGGAACAAAATAATAAAGAAAATCATGCCGGTATCATAGATTATTGAACACTTTCCAATTTTCGTTTACCTACTATATTTATCCACTTTCAGTTTTTCAAAATAGTCTGCGCATTTATGTAATATATAACATTAAAGAAATTTTGATGAATTTATTCAACAAAAAATCATCAAAATACACTTTAAATAAATTACTGCAACAGACTAAAATACTTCCGAATTCTTTAGTGTATCCTTTATAACAACTATAAGTGCCACATATAACCCTTTTTTCCCCTATGACAAACATTCTGTAGCATAGTTTAAGTCTGTTTTCGCATAAAAGGTTGGTATTTTCTAACCCATATGGGTCATTTTCTCTAAAACAGTGATATTTTTGTCTTTGCTTCAAAAATAATGAATAAAATTGTATATAAATGAGATAAAATGCTAGAATACTTTAATTACATGTTTTTATATATGTGTATCAGGATAAAAAGGGATTTTTTTAAACATAGGCCATTTAAATATATTTTTATGCTATAAAAATGTCATTTCGCTGTGTGTCCCTTTCTCTTCCTTAACACAAAAGTAGTTCCCAAAAGTTGTCCATCCAAATATATGTAATTTTTTTGTTGGTTTAATTAATGATAAATTTCATAAAACGCTAAAATTTGAAAAAATAAAGATTTTTTATTATTTATTTTTCTGATAAAATAATTAAAAATTATTCTTTAGTTTGTTATCACGTTGGTTGTTGTCATAAAATGAAAGTAAGGATTATCTGCTGTGACATTATTTATATTGCTCCAGAATTTCATCTGTGAATAATGGCATCATCAGAGAAGATAATTTGAATTATTTTTTTTAGAGTGTAAAGTCTGGACATGTAAAATTTGTTGATTTCCAGAAACAAATTGCTAAGTATTTTTATTGACTGTGACTACAGTAATTCTTTTATTTACTTAAATACTATATGGAGAGCTGATTCAATTATTAAACCTCATTTTATTAAGTTTCTTTAAGCTTCCTTTAAGTACAATTTATTTTTGTGCATATAGTTATGATAGCATACCAGCTAACCCTAATTTTTGTCATTTCCCTGTGTTCATTCACTTGTATGTAAGGCGAGGGAATGAATACTGTTTCTAATTTTTACAAATTGTGAATATTTATTAGAAAATTTAACTTTTTAAATATTTTATATAATTGTACCACAAATTTACTGTTTCGAAAGCTAAAAATGTCTTTTTTTGTAAGCTCTAATTATGAAAACATTAAAATTGTTTTAAAAAAGTTGAATTTAAGGGTGTATTTCGATTCAAACTGCTTATTTTCCGATTTATTTTTGATTTCATTTTTGCTCTCAAATACACCAAACTTTCAAAATCTCTTATTTGGAAAGTACACGAGGTGCCGTGATGGTCGATTCTTTGATAAATTCAGAAAATATTGCAATAAAAGCAATCAAAAACGGCAGTTCGAACCGATTTTTCCCAAGTGGGAGATCTGGGAACAAAAAAAGGTCATACTGATAAGGTAATTGTTTATAACTCAAATTCTATTGAATTGAGCGTAAAAAGACATCACATGGCACCTCATACTTACATTATCAATCATTTTCTAATAGAATCTTAATAGGTATATACGCTTAATTATTCATATTTGGATAAAATATGTTTCCAAAAGTACTATCGATTAAGTATGAATTTCATAGATATTTGTGTAAACACTAATAAAATGTTTATGTAACATTTGTAAAATATGAGTCATATAAAAAATATATATGTAAATCATTTTTATTCTATTGAATGTAATAAATAATTATTTAGAAATAAACTTTATTCATATTTCATTGTATTTTGCCATTTAATCACATTACATTTAATGGTTGTACAGGTATGCACATTGCATTTATAATAAAAATGACAACTCATAATATTTTTCAAAATATTATACCTTTCTATTTGTTTCAATTCTTGTTTTTATAAATTTTCTGCTTTTAGACATTCTTCTTTGTCATCTCTAATGATTATAACATACTGATAAGTACTAAAAAATGTAAAATAATGACTGTTGATATGTATTTTTGAGTACATATGTAAAGGTTTGTATATCATCTCTCTTATATGCATCTTTTTGAGTTAGAATTTCTAATTCTAGAGATGAATTAGCCACAATTGAATCCAACAAAATTCATGAATGTTAGATCCATTCTTCTGGATCTTTCAGCCAGTTTAGAGTTTGGAAATTGTAGTTCTATGAATAATTAAACTTTTTCTCTTAACTATTTCAATTTGAAACATAACTCTCAAGCAAATAAAATACTAAAACTGTCTGGTATTAGTGTTGATAGTTCAAGAAATTTGTGAAGAGAAAGTTGAGGAAAGAGACAATAAAATAAATAAAAGGAAGAAAGTTTCTAGTGATCAATGATAACTATACTATATATATATATATTACAGATGTCGCACTTTTTTTCTGCCATTGAACCACGTATTGTATTGCGTTCCAATATTATAAGACACTTGTGAATGCAATTCTTATGATCTTGGATTTGAACAAAACTCCATTTTAAAAAAGTCGCAAGATTATTTTTTTTTCATTTCTTGTTTATAAGCATATTTATGTAAAATAAACCGATGGTGTTTCGCATAATATGCAGGTTTTCAAGTAAATAAAAATGTCTAGTAAATAAAAATTAATAATAAATATTTAGTTTTGTAACAAAATTATGTTTCTATACGTGCAAAGAAAATCGAAAGAACCTGGTTTGTACTTCAACATTTTTATGTGAATTTTTTCACTGAATAGTTGAGGTCAATTCTGCCAATGCCGTTTTTTATCTTTCAAAGTTAGTGCAAGATTTTTCTTTTTTTTTTCTTTTTCTTTTAACTAGGATACTTTTTTTTTATACCTGTTTCATAGACAAAAACATCCTCATAAAAAAAAAAAAAAAAAAAAAAAAAAAAAAAAAAAAAAAGGCCGCTGCAATTAAAATAGAAAAAAAAAAGAAAAGGGTCTTCGTAGAGATCGAACTCAGCTATCCAGTGTAATAAACAAATAAGTAAATAAAAGGAGAAATACTGAAATGCAAATGAGATATCTTTAAAAATATATATCCACAAAATTAACATTAGGAAATGAGTAATTTTGGGAGAATCAGATAGCTTCTTATGAGCACATGCAATGTATAACTTGTATAACTCTAAAGCTACGATTATTTACTGCTTATGACAATGTCAACACAGAGTTATCGAGTTATTAAAAACTCCAATACGGTGAGTTACAATTAAAATAATAAATGAATGAAAAAGTGTGAAAATATGTATCTATATATTTTAAAATATAAGTAAAGTAAAAATTCTATCCTAAAGATTCATAATAGGCAATAATGCATACAAATACATTACATATATTTTAATGTAATAATAATTATTATTATATAACTTGCAAAACAAAATTATTTTGGTATAATTGACTAAACCCTCAGATTTCAGTTGCTCAATTTTGGGACCATTAGTCTACGGGGGATTACTCTCTGAATTATCTAATATGTTTTTTTATGAGTGAAATTACGCTTCTTTTTATATATTTAAAAAAATAATAATCTGAGACACACAAAATTCTCCAGTTGGACTAATTTTACTTTTATTAAAATCTTTATTAGTAAAATTATGTTCTATAAGATAGTATTACAATTCTAAATACACACTAGGGTTTTGACCGGAAGGAGTTTTTGTCCGGGTGGGCAAAAAAATAATTAAATATTAATAAACTTCAACTTTTAAAAAACTTTCGTGTACATAGAATAGATAAGCGGAAGAGGGAAAAATTAGATAACCGGTTATTTTTTTTATTCGATAATGGAACAAACAAGACAAAACAAAAAGTTTTTCATATTTAAATTTAGGCCAGTCAAATTGTCAGAAAAAAGGGCCGATAGATCCAAAAATTCTGCTAGAAGATTTTATGTTTTTAAAATGTTTATGGGGATGCTAGTAACAAGAATTAATGGTTTTCCAACAAAATATCTCGAGGCTAAACTTTGTGGAGCCAAAAAACCACAAAATTTTCGGACTTTTTTCAGTTTTTTGCTTATAACTCAAAAATTATAAAATTTTTGCGTACCATACTCAATTACAAAAAGAAAGTACATTAAATTCTCTACAAATTTCATACTAAAACTTTTTTCTAAAGCCAATATTAAGTGCGCTACAGCTTTCTAAAAGTGACTCTTTTTTTCAAATTTTGTGAAAAATTTTCAAAAACGAAAATTTGACACAATTTTTCATTATTTTATCCTTTTTAATGTAACTTATTTAAATTACAGGTATTTGTATGATAACAATCACGATGAATTACAACGGTAACATTGTAAAAAAATTAAGAACATTGTAACATTTTTGTATTTAGAGCTTTAGTAAAGAACATTAATATTAGCTATTTAACTAAAGGTAAGTAAAAAATGTTTTCGGTATTTTGCCTATAACTCGAAAATATAAACATTTTGCGTAATATACTTAGTTACAAAAAGAAAGAACATTAAATTTTCTATAATTTTATTATAAAAACGTTTTTCTAAGCCCATTACTAAGCACGCCAGGGTTTTTTGAACATGTCACTCTTTTTTTAACTTTACAGAAAATGACCTATTTTTCGCCTCCCATCCCAAAAAAAACTTTTCATCACTAACAATGAAAATTAAATAGACCTGTTGATTGATGAAAAATGAATTTTTTAAGAAAGGCTGGCAACAGTTGCACAAATTCTAGAAACCCTATAAGAAAACAATTACAAAGGGAGTGCTGGGGATAAAAAAAAGAGAATGCAGATGGAAGATTGTGGTCAGCGACTTTCCCGAGCCGCTTTCGTTTAGATGCAAGTGTTCTTTTTTAAATACATACTCTTCTAATATGCTGCTATTAAGTTTATTGCATCTCTTCAGGTACAGTAATGAAAAATGAGTGAGCTCTACCCAAAATTGTGTTTCATTTGCCAAACGGCTTCAAATAGTGATACTCGCGTTGTGAGCCAGAAAGAACTTGTCAAGCTCTTTGAACATAGCGTTTAGCGCCAAAGTATTATTCATCAGTTTTTTGAAAAATAGCAAGGAAGTTAGAATACAGGATGATTGCCGAAAAACATATGCAAATGAGAGAATGATAGCAGCATACGTTCGTCGGGATGAAGATTCTACACAGACTATAGTTTGTCCCTCAGATCAAGCACTTCTTTCAAACTTCAAGATAATTGCTTCTTATGTCACGAAGGTAATCCCGGTGACTTCAAAGAAAAACAATAGAAATAGACCTACGCAAAGAGAAATTTGATTCACAAAGTAATGAAATTAGAAACGAAAATTACATTTTTGAAAACTGCTGAAAAACGTGGGGATATAGGGTCCCAAAAAGTAATTGAGAGTATTCAGCACGAACCTGACTTGCAGATGCGAACCTGACTTTCACATGCATGGTATTATAGTTTTTGTCGCGTAAAACTAGATCAATCTGTAACAAGTAGAGAAAAAAGAGGGCGTCGACCCGCATCATCCGTTGACGAAGCCAATGACAGAAACAAGAGCCGCTTTATTTCAATGCTTAAAACAAATTAAAAATTTCAAAACAAGAATTTCACAATAACAGAATTCAAGTTGAGCAGGCAAAGGAAGAAGCTGATGTCATGATAGTTACCTCAGCCATTTCAAGAGCCGAATCTTTTGAAAGCGTTTAATTGTCGGAGAAGACATTGATCTTCTCGTGATAATGACGAGCTTAGGCTATCAGCACAAAAATCAGTTTTCCTAAAAGCCAGGAAGAAGTAACATCGAAACCAAGTGATTTTCAACAATGTTGTTCAAATACAATTACAACAATGTTTTTTCACTCATGCAATCTGCAGATGCGATACAACATCAGCTCTTTTTGGGCAAAGAAAGTCAAAGTTTTGTAACACTTTGAAAAAACATGATCAGCTTAGAGAAATAACCTGCGTATTCAATAAAATAGATTCTACCCGTCAAGAAATCATCACGGTTGAAAAAAAATCCATATTACACTATATTGGATGCATAGCTACCACAGAGAATTTGAACACCTTAAGGCTCCAGTTGTTTGCTAAATTTGCCACAAAAAAGCAAAGTTCATTTTGCAAGACTACCACCAACACAGGAGGCTGCGCAACATCATTTTCTCCGATGTTATCATCAGGTACAAGCTAGGATAGGAAACAACATCCCTCCTGAAGGATATGGGTGGGCTCACAGATTCTCTTTCAGCCAGTTCAAATGTGCCAAGACCCGGCACTTGAATCCTTGCTCCATGTTGTGTCATGTAGCTGTAGAAAGGGGTGCAGCAAAGCATGTTCTTTTCATAAATTAAGACTCAAATGCTCGGCAATTTGTAAAAAAAAATGTAATGGGATCAGCTAAGAAAATGTCGACGACATTATTTATCAAGAAAGAGGGGATGTAAAAGCGTCACTGTAAGTAGTTTTTACTTACATTCAGTTAAATACTTAATATTAATGTTTTCCACTAAAGCTCTAAATAAAAAAAGTTATACTGTTCTTAATTCTTATACAATGATACCGTTGTAATTTATCATGATTGTTATCATGCAAATACCTGTAATTTAAATAAGTTACATTAAAGAGGATAAAACAATGAAAAATTGTGTCAAATTTTCGTATTTGCAATTTTTCCACAAAGTTAGAAAAAAAGAGTCACATTCAGAAAGCTGTAGCGCGCTTAATATTGGCTTTAGAAAAACAGTTTTCATATGAAATTTGTAGAGAATTTAATGTTCTTTCTTTTTGTAATTGAGTATGGTACGCAAAAATTTTATAATTTTTGAGTTATAGGCAAAAAACTGAAAAAAGTCCGAAAATTTTGTGGGTTTTTGGCTCCACAAAATTTAGTTTCGAGATATTTTGTTGGAAAACCATTAATTCTTGTTACTAGCATCCCCATAAACAGTTTAAAAACATAAAATCTTCTAGCAGAATTTTTGCATCTATTTATGACAATTTGACTGGCCTAATTAGAGATTTCAGCATTTTAATCTTTGAGTAGTACGTGAGAGGGAGGAAGAAAGGAGAAAAGCAAAATTTCCGAAAGGAGAGTATGGGGAGGAATTTAGTCGATTTCATTTCACTTCTTTCTTTTTTTATAAGAAAGCAAAAACTGTATATTTACTTATTTATTAATTTATATATATATTTAAAGAAAACTAAATTTTCTTAAGATGGTATCAATCATGTGTTAGTTAAGAACTTTCTTACAAATTAAGTAGTTTTAAATGCAATTAAATAATCAATTATTATAGAGATTCAATGGAAAATAGTTCCCTTCTGTTTTATCAAGCTAGTCCACTCAAAAGGGATGTAAAAGTTATTTGTCATTTTTAAATGATTTTCAGAAAAAACCAACATTATGAAACCGTGCTTAAAAATATTTCAAAAATTTTAATGTGAGAAAATTTAAAACTTCAAAATTAATACGCAATAAATGCCACTTAAGTTCATACATTTGGAAGTAATTGTGCATGAATGAAGAAGGATTTATACTTTCGAAACCCGTCGCTTATTTTATGGTTAAACATTTATTTATATAGAATAAACTGAATCAATAAACTGAATCACTGAATCAATAATTCTTCATGTAAACACGGAATATACCACTGAAACTTTTTAGATGTAATAGTAAATATATATATATATATATATATATATATATATATATATATTATCGTTTTAAATTATATTAATAACTATTTATAGTAATTATTTTGTTTTCTTTTAGAAGAATAATTATCATATCTAAATATATAAACAGTGGCGCAGCCAGAATTCAGTTCTGGGGGGGGGGGGTTGAGTTTCCGATAAAGGTATTTGCCGGTTTTTTGAATCACCGGTTAATAGAATCAGTACTAATTAGAATATTCAATGTATAATACTTAAACTCAAAGAGCATCTGTATGGCAGGAAATCATCATTCTTTTAGCATAATATGTCTCAGAAAAGTGATTTAGTTCAAATAATCAATTTTTACCTAACTAATCCTTAAAAAAAAAATATTACAATATGCACTTTCACAATTTTAAGTAGAATTTTTGCTGTTTAAATGAATCAGTTTATAAATGAAATTTGATTCAACAAAACGGCAGATTCCGAAGTACACTAAAACGTTTAAATATTAAGTTTGGTTTTGATTCATATAAGCGGCAATTATAGCGATCTTTTTTAGCTCTGGGAGGGGTTTTAACCCCAAAACCACCCCCTTGGCTGCGCCACTGATATAAATTAAATGAAGTAATTCAAATTTAAGTGCAGTAAAATTATTTCAGTAATCAGTGGTGTCCAAATTCGTAAAGCCCTGGTCTCGACGGAAAAAAAATATAGTTCTAAATCAAAAAAAAAAAAAAAATTTCACAGGCTTAAATAAATAGTAATTTCATTATAAAATGTAAAAATTAACTCACTTACCTTTTCGCACATTCTTCTCGGAAGATTTCGCTGTTCGGTGTAACATCTCTAGCACATCTTTTGAGAATATCCTCACGTAATTTATATTTTTCTTGATAAGCAGTGTCCGGTTCACATGTATGTGCCGATTTTTCGTCAATTTTTTTTTATCACCCTCGGGGTTTATTAAAGTAGCGCTTCCCCGACATTTAACGTTGTAGCAAGTTAACTTCCATCTATTGGCACTGGGTTTATCTTTTATTCTATAATAATATCCGTCATTTTTCGTGTATAACTTTCCTTTATTTTTGCCGAGGACTTCAATAACTGTTTCCTCCATTTTAAAACTTATATTTAGAAGGTGCTTTTGTAACTATAAAATTAGAACAGTCGCAACGGTTTAAATAAGTTTTACACAACTGTTTTTAAAAAAAGAAATACGCGAATATGATATCCACATTTGGCTCACTAAATGTTTTAGGAGGCATCACGTCCCCCATTGGTTGAAGGCGTAAAAAATCCATGTAGAAAAGAAACACTGGTGAGAACTTTAAAAAATCCGAAACCCACAGCCCATCACTCTTAATTCCTTTATGCGAATTAATTGTTGGAAAAAAGTAATCGAAAATGAGACTAATGTCACTTTAGAGATAACGAATCGGCTGTTTTTATCTGCCAAACCGAGAACATGTGTTGCTCCACGTATTTAACGAAAGGTAATTATTTCTGGAAAAAATAATCAAATCGAACTATGTTGCTAATTTTCTTAAATTCTTTTAAGAAATTTAAGACTTATGTTAAAATTAATTTTCCCGACATTTCTTGCTCATTAATAACATTTTCCTTACGGGTATGGTTTTTTTCATTTCTTGCTTAGTTACTAGAAGTTTAAAAGGTATGATCACCCCTTTTCAGCGTAGGTGATTAATGCGGATGGTCTATTGGTATTTGTCATTATCACACCTGTCACCCATGTGGCACACCTGTCTTCCCTTCCTGGGGAGATTTTTCACCGAATGATATGCGAAGAAATCTTATGTTGTTAAAATAATTACTGCCTTTTCAAAGTGCCAAACAGTATTTGAAGGATTTTCAAATTGTATTTTCTCATGGTGAATGTATCATTAATTTGAAGAACTGCAATATAATGCTGCAATAATGTAGTGAAAGTACAGAATTGTATTTGATATCTATTAAATAAAATGAAATAATTGCTTGTAAATTTTAAATACTCGAAATGAGTATAATAAAGGTATCCACTTTTTTACCCAATTTATTTAAATATAAAAATATGGTTTAAATATAATTTTAAATTTCGAGCAAGTTTAACGAAACTGTGCAGAGCAGTATTGAATTTTACCAAAATTAATTTAAAGCATTTACATATTCAATTTTTTATGGGGATTTTTTTTTTTTTTTTTTTTACTGTTTATTTTTATTTAACAGTTTTATTGCTTGAAAAATTTTTAGCCACATATCGAAAGATACGAGTTAAAATAAGTTTGCTGTGAATGTAACTCCCGTGTTGAATTTCAAAATGTACATTATTCAAAATCAAAACTTTATAAATAATGTTTGAACTATAACAATTTGTTTTAAATTTCAATTAGTTGTTGATACCTAAAACTTTGTTTTAAACTACAGTCGACTCTTGTTAATTCGAACTCTTCGGGACCACAAGAAATGTTCGAATTATCCGAATTTCGAATTATGGAAAACATGCTTAATATGGTTCTATTACAAAGGAATTAATGTTATAGTGTTTTTTAAATTAATTTCGTCTGTTATCATTAGAATATGACTTAGTATTAAATTAGAATGCATAAATACATAAACAAATTAAAAGATTAGAAACAAGCACTATGGAAGAAAAATTTAAAGTGTCACTTATAGACAGATGGGGCTCTAATAAAGTGGATATCAAATGAATTGTATTATATGTATACTCATTCGGAACAATAAAAAAAAAAAAAAGAAAGATAAAAATTTATTCAAATGATCTGAAATCCGTCAGAAAGAAAAGAAAAATGAAAAATCGGAATTCTCGTTAGTTCGTATTAAACGAAGTAAAGAGAAAATGAGTTCGAATTAATGAAAATTCTTAATATTATTCTGCCATTGAAAATTTCGGGACTTAATGTTTAGTTCGAATTAAGTGAAGATTCGAATTATCCGATTTCGTATTAACGAGAGTCGATTGTATATTTTTAATATATATATATATATATATATATAAGTACGCGTTTTTATAAACAAGAATTCGAATTCGAAAAATTCGAATTATCCGATTTCGAATTAACGAGAGTCGACTGTATATTTTAAAAATAATATATATATATAAGCACGCATTTTTATAAACGAGAAACTTTAAAATAAAAAAAAAATATTTGCATTAAATACACATTTTAAAAAACAAGATTATATATTATTATTAAAATATACATTAAATCATGCATTATATATTAAATTACATATTAATAATATATTAAAATTTTATTTTTATTCCCAAATATTGTATTATTAAATAATTTTATATTATTTATAATTTTAATTTAGTTCTTTAATATTGTTTATTTTTTATATTTATTTATATTCATATTATGTTACATGTATTGATTAATATATGTTACCCGCCTATGTGGGTAATAACGCCCTACAAAGAAAACTACAAAACAAAATGGAATAGTTCTGAGTAGATTGCTAAACTAAATAAATTAAAATTCATTTTCCGGTGATCACGAAATATTTTCCATTTAGGAAAGATTTTTTTTAATTCCTATTTTAAAAAGATTTCGCTTTAGTCGGGTTTCTATATAGACAGATCCATTTTACCAGTTTTTAAAGTATTTAATATGCTTAAATACTGCATTAATTGCCAAAAGATGTTAGCCCCACAAAAAAATTTCGGAGTCCACCCCTGACATGATTCGCTGGTTACGACCCTGCTCTACGGTCTGTTTCGACATAATATGGACTTCATAACTGAATATGCAAAATAAGCGCTATTTTTTATATTGTACATTAAGTCTCGTCTAAATATTTCTTCAAATTCGTATATAAATTCACAACAACAATAAAAACTATACGAAGAAAGGGACATATATTCAGAATTTCCAACTCTCGACGAACGTAAAAATGTTCTAGCACTGTAAGTACGTCCCCTTTACTGTGATATCAAAATGACGTATGGGGGTAGATGTACAGGGGGTAGATATCAGGCGCTCGTAGAAAGTGAAATGTTGTAGTACTGGATATCTACCCCCTTCTACTGTGACGTCAAAATGACGTATGGGGGCAGATATACTGGGGGTAGATATCCAGCTCTCGACAAAGACAAAATGCTCTGCATTGGATTTCTGCCCCTTTCTGGTATGGGGGTACATATAATGGGGGCAGATTTCAGGCCCTCATAGAAAGTGAAATGCTGCAGCACTGGATATCTACCCCCTTTCTAATGCTGAGCTCAAAATGGCGGACGAGGGCAGATATACTGGGGGTAGATTTCCAGCTATCGCCGAAGACAAAATGTTCTGCATTGGATATCTGCCCCTTTTCTGATATGGGGGTATATATACTGGGGGCAGATATCAGGCCCTCGTAGAAAGTGAAATGCTGCAACACTTGATATCTACCCCCTTCTAATGCAGAGGTCAAAATGGCGGACGGGGGCAGATATACTGGGGGAAGATTTCAGCATTCCCAAATGATCCGTGCCAAAAAAGAGGCATACGGAATATTAAAATTATTTACAACGTTAGAACACCAGAATATTCGAATTCCAAGCATACCGGTTTCGGTAGCATATAGCATACCTTCCTCAGTGCTAAAGATAGTGGAGATTTGCTCATATATATATAGGGAGGATGGGGATTCAAGTGATAAGTTTCTTGACCAATAGGAAAACAGAGGATCCTATGCAACAGCCAATAGGAAAACAGAGGATCCTAGGCAACAGCCAATAGGAAAACAGGGAACAGTTAATAGGAAAATTGGGTGGAAAATGGAAAAGATATTGCGAGAATTGCATTAAAAGATTAAGAAAAATTAGTTTTAATATAATATTTCCAACAGTCTGATAATGGTGGAATAGCAAAATCACAATTAACAAGATTAGGAAGATTTTTATGGATATGGAAAGCTTCAAGGAAGTTAAGTTCTTGTATAGAAGTAGGTTTAGTTAGTATCTTAACCGAATTGAAGTCAAAAGCATGACTCGTCTCCCAGCAATGTTTTGCGATTGAGGATTTCTTGATTTCTTGTTTTTCAATATATTGCTTATGTTCTTTAATACGAAATTTTAGACTGCATTTGGTTTGACCAATGTAAGAAAGACCACACTGACAATTGATATTGTAAATGCCCCATGAATTTGATAAATCAACAGGATCTTTAAGGTTGGAAAGGTTGAGTTTATTAGTAGGAGTAAAAATTATTTTGAAATCGAACCGACTAAGAATTTTAGCAATGGAAAAACTTGATTTTAGAAAGAAAGGTAAGACAATGCTAATATTGGAACGAGCAGAAGACTGAGATGAGTTTGAGGAGTGAGAGTTTTGCAATTTAGAAAGGGCAGTATCAATAATAGAAGGGTTGTAACCTCTATCAAATGCAATTGCTTTAATGTATTGAATTTCATTATTGAGAGACTGAGAATCAGAGCAAACATGAAGAGCACGATTTATGAATGTGTAAAAGGCAGCCATTTTTTGACATTGGCTTTTTTGGCTGCCTTTTACACATTCATAAATCGTGCTCTTCATGTTTGCTCTGATTCTCAGTCTCTCAATAATGAAATTCAATACATTAAAGCAATTGCATTTGATAGAGGTTACAACCCTTCTATTATTGATACTGCCCTTTCTAAATTGCAAAACTCTCACTCCTCAAACTCATCTCAGTCTTCTACTCGTTCCAATATTAGCATTGTCTTACCTTTCTTTCTAAAATCAAGTTTTTCCATTGCTAAAATTCTTAGTCGGTTCGATTTCAAAATAATTTTTACTCCTACTAATAAACTCAACCTTTCCAACCTTAAAGATCCTGTTGATTTATCAAATTCATGGGGCATTTACAATATCAATTGTCAGTGTGGTCTTTCTTACATTGGTCAAACCAAACGCAGTCTAAAATTTCGTATTAAAGAACATAAGCAATGTATTGAAAAACAAGAAATCAAGAAATCCTCAATCGCAAAACATTGCTGGGAGACGAGTCATGCTTTTGACTTCAATTCGGTTAAGATACTAACTAAACCTACTTCTATACAAGAACTTAACTTCCTTGAAGCTTTCCATATCCATAAAAATCTTCCTAATCTTGTTAATTGTGATTTTGCTATTCCACCATTATCAGACTGTTGGAAATATTATATTAAAACTAATTTTTCTTAATCTTTTAATGCAATTCTCGCAATATCTTTTCCATTTTCCACCCAATTTTCCTATTAACTGTTCCCTGTTTTCCTATTGGCTGTTGCCTAGGATCCTCTGTTTTCCTATTGGCTGTTGCCTAGGATCCTCTGTTTTCCTATTGGTCAAGACACTTATCACTTGAATCCCCATCCTCCCTATATATATATGAGCAAATCTCCACTATCTTTAGCACTGAGGAAGGTATGCTATATGCTACCGAAACCGGTATGCTTGGAATTCGAATATTCTGGTGTTCTAACGTTGTAAATAATTTTAACTTTACCATATTACACCAGGCAACAACCTATTATACGGAATATTAGTCTGCTACTTCGAAATGCACTTGCGTTTGATGGCCGAAAGAGATGTTAATAAGAATTGATTTATTAATTTGGTGCGAATTTGTCATTATTATTATTAATAATAATTTATTTGTAAATGAATTTCTCACCAAATTCATAATTAGTGTTTTCCTGAAATATATTTTTTACCTAAAATAGACTTAACCTTTTCGGGTCTGGTGTACTTTTAATAGTATTGGTCCTTTATTGGAGTATTATTATTTTTTAAGAAATACTTTTGATACCATTTATACGTAGTAATGTTAGTATATGTGAATGAATTTACTATATGACTTCATTTATGTTTGACAATTTAGAAATAATAATTTTTACTTTTATTTGCCTAATTAGCTTTGCGCCGTTTACGATTCTTTTATTTTAAACATATATTTCAGTCATTACTTTTAAAATAAAAGTTACTTTCCTGAAAGAATCATATGTAATAAAACGCAAAAAGTATTAGAAAGTTGTATTATAAGTTAAATCTTATTTTAATACTATATTTTTTAATCATCTTCAAAAAATTTTCCTTAGCCTATTGTCAGATGAATATTAATTGAATAGTACGCAAAACAACAATATTTTGTTATCTTTCAGGCAATGATATACTCGTTAAACACTAATCGATATCGATATCTATATCAATAGCTATTGTTAAGGTATTAATGTAAAACATTTTTCTAAAAATTGGAAAAAAATGGACTCGAAATGTTTAAATAAGAAATTTTGCGCATTTGAGTTAGATTTATTTTTTTATATAAAAATATTACAATGAAACCTGCTAAATTGACCGTTTTGGTAAAGTAGCAACCTAGCTAAAGTGACCGCTTTTGGAAAAATTTACTTGTGCTCATATAAAATAATATGAGAACTGTCTGGTAATGTGACCACCTGTCTTATGTGTCCACCTATGTAAAGTGACCAGTTAGCCTGGTGTCAGTGGTGATGGCCCAGGTGTCAATGTTATTTGAATCTGTAAAATGTGACCATCCAGCTTTCTTCATGCCGAAAATTTTCAAAATGTTGGCCATTTTCTAAAATTTTATTTTGATCCTTTAAAACGTACAAGAATTTATCTCCTATAGTGACTATTTGTTTAATAAAAATTGACCATTTTGTTCTTCATTGTAATGATATATGCACTTGTCTAAGGTGATTTTTAATGAAAAGTTTATTACTGCCAATTATAGAAACGTTATCATTATGCAATTACAATAAATTTAAAAATGCATATAAATTACAGCGTACGTTGTAGTTATGTGTTATTTAAATCAATCACTACAGAATTTCAACTGTATTCAAAAGAAATACATTTTAAACTCAGTTATTAAGGTTGTTAATTAATCAGTTCAGTTCATTACTTAATATGGTGCATTTTTCTTTATTTATATTTTGTTTTTTGGGAACACAAAAGTTTAATGTGCCAATTTGAAAGAAACTCCATAAAGTGCCCACCTCTATATAGTAACCATTTTAACTTGTCCCAAAGGTGGTCACTTTAGACAGGTTCCACTGTACTGGTATTTTGCCTGCAAAATAACGGTACCCGTACGAACCCTGAATTTGTATTTTTCCCTTTAATATTAAGGTTGTCACTGAAAACGTATTTCTAAATTTTTTGTGAGAAATATTTGGATATTTTTTCAGCTGAAACAAATTTTAGCCCAATAAAATTTTTTCCTAGTTCGTTTTTCCTTAGGTATTGAAAAGTAAATTCTCTTTTGGGTGACTTTACCTAATAGAGTACTTAACATACTTTCTATGAGGTCACGCGAAACCATCATCAGCTCCGTCCATCAATAAGGGTATGCCGGTTTTAGTTACAGGGAAGGGGGTGTGGAGTAAACGGGTTGTTTTTGCGAAAGAATATCTTTATGATAGTAAATGATCCGTGCCAAAGGAAAGACATACGGAACATTAGTCTGACATTTCGAAATGCACTTGCTGAAAGAAATATTAATAAGAATTGATTTATTAATTGACTACGCATTTTTTTTAAGTTTAACTATTTGTTTATATTTAAAAGAATTACGTACTGAATTTATGGTTGATTTTTCAATGTTTGAAAATATATTTTTCCCTTAAAATGTACTTAAGAAGAAAGATCGAAAATTCAGTTCCTTTTTTCATTTCCGGTTCAAACTCTGAGTTTCGTTTTCACCGAAAACAAATTTTTGACGAAAATTCTACTGAAGCTTCGGTCGGACTGAAACACTACCGAAACTATTTATATTTCTAAAATCTCGTTTCTTCCTTAGCCTATTGTTATATTAATATTAACTGAATAATACGCAAAACAACAATATTCGTTATCTTTCGGATAATGAAATGTATTCGTTAAACACCAACTATTCTGTATTAATAGCTAGTATAAATTTTATTAACGTAAAAGTAATTATTTCCTAAAAAAGAAAGAAAAAATCGGATCCGAAAGAGTATACTAAAATGCAATTTCGTGCATCTCAATTACATTTATTTTTTTATATGAAATCAATACTGGCATTTTGCTTGCA
Source organism: Maratus speculifer (assembly GCA_964019185.1). Classification (NCBI taxonomy): domain Eukaryota; kingdom Metazoa; phylum Arthropoda; class Arachnida; order Araneae; family Salticidae; genus Maratus; species Maratus speculifer. Next base: position 241,094,946 of record OZ025296.1, read on the forward strand.
AAATAACGGCACTTGTACGAACCCTGAACTTGTATTTACTTTTTACTATTTATTTTTAATTTTTAATTTTTCTCTTTAAGGTTGTTGCTGAAAACGTTTCCCTAAATTTTTGTGAGAAAATATTTGGATACATTCCCGCTGAATGAAATTTTAGCTCAATAATATTTTCCCCTCGATCACTGTTCCTTAGATATTGAAATGTAAATTCTCTTTTTGGACGACTTATGAGGTCACGCGAAACCATCATCATCTCCATCCATTAAGGAGTAAAGTGGTTAAGTTACAGGGCAGAGGGTGTGAGTGAACGGGTTTGTTTTCGCAAAAGAATATATTTATGATAGTAAATGATCCGTGCCAAAGGGAAAACATACTAGAAATTTGTCTGCCACTTCGAAATGCACTTGCGTTTAATGGCCGAAAGAGATGTTTAATAGGAATTGATTTATTAATTTGGCGCATTATTATTATTATTATTATTATTATTATTAATTTATTTGTAAATGAATTTCTCACCGCATTCATTAATAGTTTTTCTGAAATATATTTTTCACTTAAAATGGTCTTAACTCTTTTGGGTCTTGTGTACTTTGAATACTACTTGTCCTTTATTCGAGTATGATTTTATTTTAAGAAATACTTTTACTACTATTTATATGTAATAATGTTAGCATATGTCAATGCATTTACTATATGACTTCATTTATGTTTAACAATTTAGAAATAATAATTATTACTTTTATTTGCCTAATTAGCTTTGCGCCGTTTGCAATTCTTTTATTTTAAACATAATCTCACTCATTAAATCGAAAATAAAAGTTACTTTCCTGAAAGAATCACGTGTATTAAAACACAAAAAATATTAGAAAGTTGTATTACAGTTAAATGTTATTGTAACACAATATTTTCTAATCGTCCCCGAAAATCCTTTCTTAGCCTATTGTCATATGAATACTAATTAAACAGTACGCAAAACAACAATATTCATTATCTTTCAGATTATGAAATATTCGTTAAATACTAATTAATCTACATGGATAGCTAGTGTTAATGTTATTAACGTAATTTTTTTTTTCTAAAAATTGAAAAAAAATTCGAACCCGAAAATAAGTATAAATAAAGTCATACTTCGCGCATTTGAGTTATATTTATTTTTTATATAAAAATAATACTGGTATTTTTCCTGGAAAATAACGGTATCTTTATGAACTCTAAACTTGTATTTACTTATTTTCTTAAATATTAAGGTTATTATTAAAAACGTTTTTCTAAATTTTTGGATACATTCCCGCTGAAACAATTTTTAGCTCAATAATATTTTTTCCTCGTTCGCTTTTTCTTAGGTATTGAAAAGTAAATTTTCTTTTGGGTAACTTTCCTTAATAGAGTCTTTAACGTACTTTCTATGAGGCCACGCGAAACCATCATCAGCTCCTTCCATTAAGAGGTAAAGCGGTTAAGTTACAGGGCAGGGGGTGTGAAGTGAACGGGTTGTTTTTGCGAAAGAATATCTTTATGGTAGTAAATGATCCGCGCCAAAGTAAAGACATACGGAACATTCATCTGACACTTCGAAATGCACCTGCCGAAAGAAATATTAATAAGAATTGATTTATGAATTGGGGTTCTTATTAATTGTTATTATTAATATTAATTCATTCGTAAATGAATTACTAATTCATTAATTAATGATAACTGAGTGCGAATTCATTTTAAGGTGCATTCGTAATTATATAAATACGTAGTACCTGTAATCGTCATTCAGTCCGTTCATCCGTCTGTCTGTCCGCCAGTCTGCATATAACAAAGCAAAAACTACCCGAGTGAATCGTTTGAAATTTAATCTATATAATTATTGTATAATTTTGTCGAGTCATATCAAATTTTATGAAAATTGAATGCATAGTTTAATTACAGGGACAATAAAAAGTACTCTGTTGCATTACGACAAATGAGAAAAAATAGTTTCAAGTGCATCTTAACGATGTTAAACTCTTTCGAACATAATAAGATTTATATGCATCTCTGCAGCATATACTAAATTATACTTTCTGTATAATTTGTGGTGCAAAGAGTATTTTTTATCAGTTTACAGGGCCACGGAAAAGTTTTAATTACATAAGGATATAAGAGGGATGTAATGTTTAGGGCGCATTTCAATTATATTAAACTATTTCACATTTTATGAAATTGATATACGTTGCTGAGGTTTACTGCAAGTTACTGCATGCATAATAGAAATCAGACAGTATTTACAGGGACACAAAAAAGACTTCGGTAGCTATGCTGTATTTGAAATACTGTACACTTTTATACCAAGAACTTAATATTTTTAAAACCTCGTTGTAGTACGAACGCACCTGATTTTCTACGCTTGACGCACAACATGCAACTTGTTATTATTATTATTAATTAATTTGCAAATTAATTTCTCACCGAATTCATAAACAGTTCTTTAATGCCAGAAAAAATACATTTTTTATTTTAAAGTAGCTGAAGCGTCTGGCGTTTCCCGGGCCCGTAATAATATTGTTAAATGAATCTGAAATTTATACTACAAAATCTCATAAAAAGACCCAATCTCGAACCGAATTCCCACTACCTATGGTACCATTTAGCAGAACTGCCGCGCACACACGGCAAAGGGGAAAAAAAGGGGGGGATGTCTGGAATCTTTCAGTTTCACAGTCCACCACCAGGGAGCGAACTCTTTTCTTAATTAAACTGTTTCTGGACTTAAGAAAGATATTTGATGAAATTATTATTCGAAAATAGGAGTACGTACACTTTTAAAATTTTATAATAAAGAAGTGTTGTTTATACCAGGGCTTTGAAAAACTCGCATCTAAAATGGTACGATTTTAAATGTTTGATCACGTTCTCCCTAAAATAATTATTCCTCCCCCCCTATCAATAATTTGACGTCCCCTAATGTTTAAAAACTACATTATGTGTTATAAACTATTTGAAAGTTTTATAATAAATAAGTAATATTTATCCTAAGGCATAGTGAAAAGTCCGCATTTGAAATGGATTGAAAACGGTTCAATTTTAAATATTTAACCGCTCCCCCTAAAAAATCCCCCCGCCCCATATTTGATGCTCTGAAAGCTCAAAAACAATCCTTTTGTGAGGTGTTTTTTTTTATTTATTTATTTGCGTTTTAGCATTTTTTTCTTTTTTAAAAATCGACTTTTTTATTAGAAAAATGAATTTTTATAAATTTAAATATTGATAAAAAGCATTTAAAGATATCGCTCGATGAGCTATAAAATCTCTAAATGGTGTATTTAAAAAAATTAGCAGCGTTAAGAATCCTAATATAAAAATCATTTGTGGTTTCTGAAAACTTGCTTTTAAATTGTAACGAATCGAAGTAATGAATTAATAATTAATATCTAGGGTTGTAATTGAGCGATTGTGAAAAAAAAAAAAAAAAAAAAAAAAAAAAATACATATTTGAAATCAGCGAAAAATTTGTCATCTGGATGTATAAAAATTAAATATATAAATTTAATATTTGAAAAAAATTACACTTCGTTTATAATCGGCAGTACCCAACAGGGCGCAGCTGTCTGCTTTGAACACCTGCTCCTGTTTATGAAATATTTCTCAAAAATCTGATTCTTTGAATGGAATTAAAATGAGATTTTATAAATGAATTTTTAATGAATTTTTTAACTATTTATAGGAGTAGGAAAGTATTTTTTAGAATTTCTGAAAGGTGAATTTTTTCTGCATTTAGCTGTCTAATTTTTCAGTTTTTAGGCTTTGTAGAATTTAAAATACATCCCTTTATATATATAAAAAAACCGAGTACATTTATCGCCATGGTAGCCCTCTATTTACATTAACCCTTTTCCCTCTCTATCAGCTATCGAAGAAATATGTGGTTTGATAAAAATCTATGCTTCTGTTGAATTATGAGTACTTTTCCATTCTTCTAATTTAGGAATTTTAATTAATTTCTCGACTAATTATTAGTTTAAAATTTTGAGGGTCAGGTATATTAGGAGAGGCCTTGGAGAATCTGTACAAAAAATTGAATCTCGTACGTGCCGTAGCTTTTGCTAGGCATCGCAGACAGACCGATTTGTTATTTTATCAGTATAGATATAAACGTAACCCTTTAAATCCCATGATAGAACATGTTCTAGAAATTATGTCGTTCAGAAAATCTGATTTTACACCAAAAAAATACAAAGGCTAATTTCGTTTTATTTAAGTACGGAATGTTCTGTTATTAATTAAAGCAAATATTGCTGTTTTAATTTTTTGCTGGGAATTAAGATATACGAAATAAAATATCTCAAAATATCTCGAGCAGTCTCGGGCGGTGTGGGATCCAGAGGGTAAAGTCTCCATGGAAACATCTTGACAAATAAAATGAAGCATATTTTGCGAAATATTTAACATCAAGTTTTTTTATTTAAAAATAGAGATAGAAATGAAAAATCTTTTTATAGTAAATATGCACATTGTAGCGTTTATATGAATCAAAAGAAACTAATTTCATATGTGAATTAGTTTTCATGAACTATTAACTTTTACATATTTTTTTTTCACATTCTACTTTGTGTTCAGTACACTTTTTTAAAAAACTGTTGTATATATTAACTTAAAACTTATTGTGGTATCAGAAAAAATACTATCTGAGAATAAATAGAAGCCATTTTTCTTAAGTTTAAGAAAAAAAAAAATGCATTTATATTTTACTTAATCTTCCGGCGGGCATACCATTGTAAAAAGTACAACATTCACATTCTTTTTTCTTTGAAACAAAATTCAAGCAACAGTGGGTGTTAATAATCATTTTTATTCGTTTATTGAATCTTTTTACCCAGTTCCTTAAAGTTATTTGTATTTCAGATTGCGCGATTAGCTGCACCCGTCATTTTAATCTGTTAACATTGCATGAAAACTAGGACTAATTCTGTAAATCCGAAATTACTTAATTATTGTTTAGTAATGCATTATTAATTTTTATTCTTTGTGATTGTAGTAGCAAGTAGCTTTTTATATATCTAAATTTCTGCATTAGTATGTTATAACAAAAAAAGTGTATTGCGGAAAACTTTCATAAATTGTGATCAGACATAACTTATATGATATAAGTAAGTTAAATTATTTATAAAATTAAAATAAAGCAGCAGTAATTGATTGTTTTTCGCCTGGTGTACAATCTACAACGCGCGCCCGGTCATGTGATGAAAATTAGCGCGCCCGGGAAAGGTTAAGTCACAGAGTAGTAACAGAGAATCAACATTCATACACTGTAATGGCAACGTGTTTAACATGGGATTACGCATAGACAGTAGACAGTAGCGAGACGAGCGGATGACTCTGAAACTACGATCATAACATAAGAGAGGTTGCTAATTCGGCGAAACATCGCTTCCTTGGCGACAAATGATAAAAGAAAAAAGAAAAAAAAATACAGCGACGGCTTGCTGCTTCTTGTTTTGAAATTTATGAAAGAATTATTTTAATATGAAATAACTTTGACGTATTCGTCTTGCAAACAATACATGTGTCTCTTCGTAACATAACGACCTAATAATTTAAACTTGAAAATTCAAGAATAATAACAGTAATAATTACGAATCAATATAAGCGCGGAAATCTAAGATCAAATAGCATAAGCACGTGTGCAAAGATAATCAAATCAGCATTCAGCAAAAAGCGCCAAACCAGAATAGGGTTACAGTTAAACAGAAATCACGAGGATAAAAATCGCCAACGCGATGGTTTAGTTTTTAAGTGATCCACTGAGGGCGTTCTTTTCAAGTCGAGTTGAGGCTCTGTTACGTACTCTGTGGGTTAAGTAATGCGTGTGAGGATGTCAAGCTATACGAAACTGTGTATCGGCTCGTAGCTCAAGTGGTAGAGCATTGACGAACCCTTGGATTATTCCAAGGACCTGAATTCAATTCCCGATTTCGATATTTTTCACACTGTTGGTTTTATGCTTAGGTAGCAATGTGAAAATCAGGATTTCGTTGTAGGAGCGATTCTTTCTCCCACAGCCAAGCAGCAGTGTGTCTCGTAGCTTCCCCATATCCATTACTCTGAGACCAACGCCCTCCAGCAAGGCAGACGATTCAAGGAGTAGATCAAATTCAAGCGAAATGCCGAAGTGAGGTGAAGAGAACGTTTTGATGGAACGATTTGTGGTGAGTCGGGAAAAAGAATGTTGGATGATGATTACTTCCCGTGTGAGATGTGATTAATTAACTAAAACTTATGATGGTTTGAATTGTAAATAGAACTTTGTAAATAATCTTCTTTTTTTTGTAAATAATTTAATAGTTAATATAAGTTTTAAAAGTTTAAACGGTGTCAGATTCCATTATATGCCCCTGAGTTAATTATGATTTGAAAGAACTTTAAAATTCCACAAAATTAGTGCACAGAAGAGGGATAGACGCACGTCTATCCCCCTTCTACGCACGTAGATATCTTCTACGCACGTAGACTGTCTACGCACGTAGATAGACGTTTATTATTTTATTTTATTTTCAACCATGTCGAAACTCATTGATTTCAAGGAATTAGAAACTTCATTGACAGCAGGAAAATCGTCTAGTATTAAGACATTGCATAAATTAATTTTTGGAGAAATCGGTGACAGAAATGACAGACGTAGAATCCGAAATTTTACTAGGTTTGCGTTTGAAGTAGTTTCTGATGAATATCAATCAAAATTGAAAGATATTAAGGATAATTTTTCCGTTAACGATTTAATAACCATTTGCAATGTTTTATATATAAATAATTCGGGAACTTTTGATGAAATTGCTGCCAGAATAATTTCTAGTTTGTGTGGTTTTTAGTATTTTGAAAATTAATATTACGCCCGATGAAGGTACTCTTAGTCATGACGAGAGTGGCGATGAATTTACTGATGATTTACGTAAAACTAGAAATATTTCAAATGTTTTTGAGAATAATGTGAGAAATGATTCTGGTAGTTCTAGTTGTGAAAGTAATGAAAATCAGAAAATTCTAATTCCTGAATATGTTATTAAACCTCCTATTTCCATTAATGATATCGAAACGATGATTACGATGTTTTTGGGTACTGAATTTCAAAATGTTCAAAAGTGGCTTGCCGATCTTGAAGATATTGTTTCATTATTTAATGTTAGTGATTTGCACAAATTAATTTTGGCTAAACACCGTATAAAAGCTAAATTATTTATTGAACTTGAAACAAAAATTAATTCGTGGTCTAAATTAAAGTCATTGCTTATTTCTGAATTTGGTCAAACGTGCAATTCAGCTGAATTACATGAATTGCTATCCAAAAGAAAAATTAGACCACATGAACCATTAGATGAATATCTTTTAAACATGAAACAACTATGTTCAAAAGGCAATATTGAAGATTTTGCACTTATTCAATATGTAATAGATGGCTATAATGATCCAGTTTTTAAAAAATCTTTTTTGTACGGTTGCCCCAATATTGCTGAATTTAAACAAAAATTAAAGGTCTACGAGAAAATAAGGTCGGAGTATGAAAATGCAAAATCTCAAAAATCTGAAGGAGCTAAGCCTAAAATTAAATCCAAAGTTGAAGTTAAGAACAAATTTAAGCCTGTAAAGCCAAATATGCGTTGTTATAATTGTGGCGGGAATAATCATAAGAGCATTAACTGTGTAAATAAGGATAAAGTACCGCATTGTTTTTCTTGTAACGCTTATGGTCATAAATCATTTCAGTGTAATAAATCTAAAGATACAAATGTTAAAAATGCTCAATCACAGGTAAACATTATTACATCCCATGATTTAGTTCTGAAAGAGATAAAGCTTTATTCTTTGCATTTAATCTCTTTAATAGATACTGGTAGCCAAAAGACTCTGTATTTATTTAGTATTTATAATAACTTGAAGAACTTTGTAGAATTAAAACCTACGAGTATCACTTTGACCGGTCTAAGAAAAGCTTCAATTAAGCCGGAAGGTTATTTCCATTTAGAAATTGAAGTAAATGGTTCAGAATTTAAAGTTACCATTTTTGTCGTTAATGACAGTTGCATTATTCAATTTAATTATTGGCACTGATGTTATTCATCAAGGTACATTAACTATTTCTGAGAATAAAGTGAAACTGTTTAAAGCGGAAGCTCACTCTATTGACTTTTTTAGTTAATATTGTAAATGTTTGGATGAGCTTAAAATTGATTTAAGTCACATTGCTTACAAAAATTTACATCCAGAGTTATCCTCTTTAATTGAGAATTATGTACCAATTAAAACTAAAACAGTACATGTTAAAATGAAAATTAATTTAACTGATGAAATCCTGGTTTGTTATTCCCCTCGAAAATTACCGCCATGTGAGAAAAAAATAGTCGAAGACCAAATTCCTTGATAATTGGCTAGCTCAGGGAATCATTCGGAAAAGTTCTTCTAATTTTTCTTCGCCGATTGTGTTAGTTAAGAAAAAAGATAACACAATGAGACTTTGTGTTGATTACAGACGTCATAACAAAAAGACAGTGCGTGAGCATTTATATATATATATATATATATATTCATCATTCATATATTTCAGATCTTCAATATATATATATATATATATTGAAGATCTGCTCAAATTAAAAAAAAATAATAAAACAATCAGCTAAAGAGGAAGGGGGCGAGAGTCTAAATTTATTTTACTGGTAACAGAATTTTTGTATATCTTGAGACAGATTGTTTCTAATTGCAAGTTCTATTGTCTTTTGGATGTGATACTTAATAGAGTCTTTAACGTGCTTTCTATCAAGACACGCGAAACCATCATCAACTCGGTCCATTAATGGTAAAGTGGCTATGTTTCCCGCGGGGAGGGGGTGTCAACGGGTTTTTTGGCTGAAAGAATATCTTTATGATGATAAATGATTTATGTCAAGGAAAGTTATACTGGTCATTAATCTGCCCTTGTCATAGAGTGATTACCTTTGATAGAATAACGAGATGTTAATAAAGTTCAATTTAAAAATTGAATGCGAATTTTTTAAAGGATGTTTGAACTATTAAAATTTGAAAATAAAAAGACCCTTTTCAACATTTATTATCACAAAGGTATTTGATTTTAATGCGCCATTTTAATTGGGATGAAAAGATATCAGTGAGTTCTTTTATGTAATCTATTTGAAAAATTCCAAGATGCAGAATTAGTATTCATAGGGGGCTCCAAACTGTCAGATATTAAACAAGCAGGAAATAGGTATAACTGATTACGCGCAGGATTACAGAATAATACAGAAGAGAGCAGGAATCTAAATTTCTTTCACTGGTTTGTGTGTATCTTCTTTCAGACGGTTTGCAATAGCAGATACTTGTCCTTAAATATTGAAAAGTTATATTCTCTTTTGGATGCGACCTCAATATATTCTTTATCATATTTTCTGTAAAGTCACGCAAAACCGTCATCAACTCGTCCTTTAATAGTAAAGTGGTTAAGTTTCCGGCATGGGTGGTGGCAAAGGGTTGTTTGGCTGAAAGAATATCTTTATGATGATAAATGATTCGTGTTCAGGAAAGTTATACGCGACATTAATCTGCCCTTTTCGTAGAGTGATTGCTTTTGATAAAATAACGAGATGTTAATAAAGTTCTATTTATTAATTGAACGCAAATTTCTTACAGTGTCTCTCTACTCTTAAAATTGGAAAAAAAGGAAAATGAAAAGACCGTTTTAAACATTAAAATCTTAAAATGTATTTCATTTTAATGCACGATTTTAATTCTTATGAAAGATATAAATACAATGGGACTCTGGATTTAATGAACCCCTATTTAACGATTTTCGTGATTTAATGACTTTTCTTTTTTATACGACTAAAGTAAAAGCAACCCCCCCTATTTAACAAATAAGAAACTCGGATTAAGGGTGTTCTTAAATCAAAAAGGGCAGCTTTGTGACTCATACTTTAATTTATTTTTGTTCGGAAATGCATGAAAGTAGCAGGAGTTGTAATTCAGAAACTCTTTAATTGCACTCAATTTTTTGTTTAAAAAAAAAAAAAACATAATAGATTTTTTATAACAAGCATTCAAAGATGGCGTTTTTGAGCACATTTCCCGACGAAAGCAGAAAAACCGGTCGAAAAGGAGGAGAAAGACGAGTGATCGTGTGATCGAAATAGCTTGGAACTGGATAGGTAATTTAATTATCATAAAACTTAAAATTCAGTTCGATTCAAAATCGCTTCTGTAGTCAGGCATTCCAATTTTATAACTTTTTGTTAAAAAATGAACTTGTAAATGTGTCAAAACGTTTTGGGCTTGTTGAGCGGAGCAGTTGAGAACACCCTCGAATTTTTTTAATTGATGAATTTTTTTTTGTTTATATATTAATTTGGGTTAGGAAACCTTTGGATTGCTAAATGATGTCTGCATCTTGTGTGGAACAGAAAGAGACTTTATGCCAATTTTTTTGACTAGCAAGTTGCATTTTAGAATGTAATAATTACACTGAACCTAAATAAACTTGTATTTAAAGCATTTTTATATTTTTAAGACGAAGCTGTATTTAGCTAATGAAAAATTTAGGAAATTTCAAGACTTTAATCATCTAAAAAATATTTTTTGAACCATAAAAAGGAAACTTTAACTTCAGTTTATACAAATTAACCTAAAACATATGTTATGGCAATTTCCTGAAAAAATATTTAGAAGTTTTTTAAATATCGTGTGCCCCAAAACATCATTTCGAGAAAAATGATTTGGAAGTTTCGAAAATGCCCCTTCAATTATTGAGTGGGTATAATTCTAAAAGCCATAACTTCTGTTCTAATGGGAATTTCAAGGAAGCAATTACATCAAAATGTTCAGAAAAGAAGGAGTTTATCATCTAAAAAAAATTTAAATTTGGAAAATTTTTAAACTTTGAGCCCTACGCTGAAAGAAAAAAATATACCGCTTTCACTTACAATGAAAAGTCAGTCACTTTCTTAACCCTACACTAGAATTATAGATGACTGAAATACGCGAATAGAGTAAACAACTAAGCTGAACAGACGAAATGATCTAGAATTTGTAATCTCTTCTTTTCTATGTGACGAAGCAGTATTCAATCGTTTGATTTCGTAATGGTTTCATAAACTAGGATTATAATTACTAAAACTAACCTCTTGTATTAGATTAATTCTGGAAGTCTAATTGCATCTGTTCTAACCGCTTGTCTTCGCATCTATTTGCAGAGATTTTTAAACAAGTTTGCAACGACAAAATAGGAAAACGCTTTTGAATTCTAGTAGAAGACTCTATTACTCTCTTAAAAAGGGAATTAGAATTTATAAGGATGACTTGGAACTATTTTTTCTAGAGCCAAAATTTTGATTCTAAATGCCAGAATCATATTTTTCTCTCAGTGTATCACACTCCTTCAACTCGGATCTATTGTTTAACTCAGTTTATGTTTTGGGTAAAATAGGAAAACAAATTAGAATTTTTATTAACATTTCCTTCGTTTTAACAAAGAAATTACAGCAGTAAAACCGGCATAAATATACTACGGCATATTAAAATATTGCTTTCTGTCAATTTTACTGATTAGTAAAAAAATTACGAGAGCATAAAGTATATTTTAATCAATAAGTTGTACCAGAAAAACAAAAATCAAAAGTATCCATTCGACAGGAACATATGTCTTCAACACAATTTACGTTTAAATAAAGGAATGGCAGGCTATATTTGTTCCAAGATTGTATTCCCACGTACGTCCAATTTTAAAAGCTTTCTTTGTAAAAGTTGTACCTAAGAATACTAAAACATTAAACCATTCGATTAAATCTCGTTTAGGAACTATGATGAATTAAACTTTTGAATTCCTGATGTTAACCCTTAACTACTGTTAGCAATTTCACAAGTTGTTGCCTTTCCAATTTTTATAGTTTACTGTGGCGGTCAAAAGTTTATGGCCAGTAGTTTCTTTGATTTGTTTGTCAGAAGATTTCAGTGAAGAAAAAGTGCAATTGCTTCGAAAGTTAGGAACATGTGAATGACGTCTGACCTCTTGATCATTTTGATTGGATACTGAAAACACTCGATGCAAAGGGGCAGAATTCGAAAGTCGCATGTGGAAAAGTTTCCGGCTATTCTTCATTCCTTAGTTTTTTTATTTATTTTTTTCTATCTGTAAAGTATTTTTTTACCGTGATTATGAATGAACAAAGTGAATAGCGCCGTTTAAATTCAAAAAATGAAAATTTCAACTGTTATTGTTCGCAAATGATTGATTAGTTTGTTCCTAAAGGGTCTTCTTCTCGTGAGATTCAGGCAAAGTTATCGATTAGATTATCTGCTGTGAACGATATTTGAAAATTATATAAAGATAGCCATGGCCTTCAGGACTTTCTGAGGTCCTGGAGACCACGGAAAACTACTATTCTTTTAGACAGAATTATCATGAGGAAAGCAGTTGATGACTCGCATAAAAATGCAATATCCCGCGTTGCAATATCCCGCGATTTTCGGAATGAAAATATTGTTGAAATAAGTCGTTCTATGACAAGATGCTGATGGGACGCAGAACTTTATGGAAGAGTCTGTGTTAAAAAACCTATCATAAGTAAAAAAAAAAAAAAAAAAAAAAAAAAAAAAAACGATTTGACTGGCGTTTGCCAAGAAACACAAAGTCTGATCAAGTGAAAATTGGAAAAAGTACTATTTTCCCATGAATCAAAGTTCAAACTTTTTGGGGGCCTAACAACAAAGGAGATGATTCGTCATATGTTATTCCAACAATGAAGTATGACAAAGGACATGCTATGCTGTGAGGAGCATTTTCTTCAAAAAGTGTCAGTCCGTTATTTGAAATCCGCAGCAAGATGAATGTTGCAATGTATAAGAATATCTTGCAAGATCATTTGCTCTCTTAATAGAGGAAAAATTATGGTTGCAGCTATTTGTTTCAGCATGATAACGACCTAAAAAATGCGTACAAGCTTTTCAAGGAATGGATTTCGCACAAAAAATGTCACTTATGAAATGACGAGCCCAAACACCTGAATCCAGTAGAAAATCTTTGGAAAGAGCTTGCAAACCTGTGCGGAACTATAAATATTCTAATTCAGCAGAAATTTCCTAAAAATTCCAAGAAGTGCAGAAAAAACTTGCCGTAGACGATCTTCAACTGTTGATTGAATCGATGTCTTGTTGCTGCGCCGCATTACTTATTACTAAAGGTTTGGTTATAAAATAGTAATCGTAAATGCTGTTGATCGCTGTTATTTTATATTACAATACCATTTTTTTTTCAAAACTTGCAACTTCGGAAACTTTTGAAAAACGTACGTTTTGTCAATTAATTTTACTCATATTTATTTGTTATTCCATAAATAAGTTCTTAACTATTATATCAGTAAAATGCATAAATATGACTTTGAGATTCTTTTTAATATAGATATACTTGCAAATTAACTAAAAAAACTTCGCTGGCCGGAAACTTTTGACCGTCATTGTTTGTTGCAAGTTTCAGTTTCACTAGATACTAGTGAAATTGTTTTTCGTGTGAAATTATCCTTTTACTCTGCCTGGTGGCTGAACTGATAAGGATATTTTTTCACGTTCAAATCTAGCTTATGAGAGATCGCTCCTAAAAGAAATGTCTCCATACTGGACATACTCAGAATATTTTGAAAAATAAATATTATTTAAGCTACTCATGTATATAATAAAAATATATTTTCATACTTTTCAGCGAATTAAAAAAAAAAATAATAAAGAAGTGGTTTTTATAGCAACAAAATTCAATCAACAATGCTCAGTTGTATTTAATTTTGAGCTTGAAATAGTTTTAATTAATTTAAATTCTGGAATTTCGGTTTAAAACATAATTTTTGTAATTAAATTTCAATATACATACATATAAATATTGACATGAAAAAATTATTATTAAAACAAATTAAAATTGACAAAACAAAAATTATTTAAATTTAATTTATTTAACAAGTTCAACATGAATTTTTTTTTCTTTACAGCGTATTTAACATAAAAAGGTATTTTTTGAAATTGCATTAGATAGAAAACTGACGAAAAATCACGGAATAACGAAATTTTCATTATTTCTTTTACGAACGCTCTAACGAGGTTCCGTCCAAGTGTTTTTATAAACATATATATCCTCATGAGAGAAACATTCAATATTTTTTTGCAGATTTTTTTAAGTATGTCCATATGGAGACCTTCCTTGGTAATAGCTTTGCGAAAAGCTCCCAAGTTTAACTCGGCATAACCGAGTGGTTTCTGCTTGCTCTCAATATTTTCTAAGCAAGTAATCTTTTCATTTGTGTTATTTTACCAAAGATTTGTGAATATCCTCTATTACTTAAAATAAGAATGAACAATCTATAAGCTTTGATTCTTTTAAAATTGATAGTTTAGAAAATGTCTGATTAATTCCGAATTTTAAATCATCCCGTATGAAAATGATACCGCAGTACAGTGAACCGGCCCATTTTAATTTACACCGGCAACTTAGGATAAGAGCCATTTTTTTTTCGAAGAATTAAATAGTGTGAAAGTGCCTTTTAAACCTGATGTCAAACTTTTAACTGAGAAAAGTGATAAGCTCAAAATAAATTTGCCTTCTAGATAGCGCAAACGGATAGAATTATGAAGGGAATAAATTTTCGCATCCACCCATCTCCCACCATAATCCTGATAGAGGAAGTAAACGTACAAAATACTTTGCTTTTTGGCTTCATCTCAATAATGGGAGCGGGTTCGAGTAATGCCTTCTTTTCGCAAGGTAATGGAAGTCTCCATTGATCTATCTGGAGTTGTGTTTATTCAGTAAAACTGTTGTGACAGGTTTTATTGGAAAGTTCTATTTATTTCTTTTATTAAGTTGAGTCAGAAGATAAATTAGTGAAGACATTGATATTTTAAACCCTTTTCACTATGGTATACAAATGTAACGTTATTGATTATTACTGAATTATTTCTTCTCAAATTTGTCTTCAGAGGAGGAATTTTAATTTATTTGCATTATTTGGATAATCTACGCTGCAACGGTTGTGCTTTTTAGCTTTTAACGATTGTTTATGTATTTTTTAATACTGAATCTGAAAATGACTTTTTTTTTTTAACCATCACGTTAAAAATTTCCGCAAATAGTAAATTTCAAAGGTAAAAGTAAAGAAATAAAGAAAATCTGGTGCTAAAAAATAGAAAAGATAGTTATATTTTTAACTTTTCATACTCAACTTTTACGTATTTTTTAAATCTGAATCCGAAAATAACCTGCATTTTTAACCATCACGTTAGAATTTTTTTGCAAAAGTAAATTTCAAAAGTAAAAAGTAAAATCATACGGAAAAATCTGGTGCTAAAAAATAGAGATGATGGTTATATTTTTAACTATTGATAATTGATTATTATATACTTTTTAGCACCGAAGCCGAAAATTATCTGCATTTTTTAATCAACACGTCAGAATATTTCGTAACCGTAAATTTCAAAGCAAAAAGATTTTTGTTTTAAAGTAGCAACAATTTGATACAATAAATTATTCGTAAAACCTATTTTTTGTCCAATTTAATATTATTTAATTCATAATTTTATTCAATTCTTCGGCTTATATTGGGGATTCTTACAGTTAAGTAGTCTCAGTTCGATGAAAAGAGGGGAGGAGGGGTTCATTTTTAGCTATGAACTTTTTAAGTTTAAAATTTGTGATTTGTGAAGCAATATGACGCAATAGTTAAAAATGAAAATCATTTTCAAATTCAGGCACTGCGAGGTAAATCAAAACAAATTATTAAAAGTTAAAAAACATAACAATCACCATATATTAGAGCTTAAGACTTTCGCTATTTATCAACGTTTTAATTGGGGAATTTAGATTTGCCAAAACTCCCTATGCGATGGTAATAAATGAAGGTTATTTTTGGATTTAAAGGTAAAAGTTAAATAAACACTCATCGAAAGCTGAAAAACACGACATAGTACAAATTTTGCAAGCTAGCGATATCGTACTGAGAATTGAGATTGCAATCATGCCAAAATATCATTTTCAAAACGCGAAAGCCAGAAGTCCACACATGCGGGCCTTGGGAGTGAAGATATTAAAGAGAATTAAATGACTTGAAAAAAGTGATTTTTTAAATTGCGGGTTTTAAGGATTGAGCAGTTTCTGCAGATTACACATATATATGTCGTAGGCTAATTAATAAATCGGGCCCTTTGCAAAGAGCCTAGATTGTTTGCAAAGAACCGGGCGAATTGGAAAATAAACTCCATTTTTTTTAACCAGTCTAAAACTTTTCAGATTTATCGCAAAGAGCCTAAAGAACGTTAGGCTAATTGGAATAAGGCAATTAATTTCTCAAACAGCCTAATTTTTTTAAATCTCATTGCAAAGAGCCTTGATAGCATTACGCTAATTAAAAGATGATCATTTGTTTAAATTCTCTTGAAGTATAACCCGATCTGAACAAGAGAAAAAATTTCCATCAAAACGCAACCCAACTAGATTTAAAATTCCATTTGAAAATAATTTGAAATCCGATCTGAACCAGAAAAATTCCATCGACCAGAACCCGATCCACGAAAGTCAAAATAATTTCCGTCGACTCGCACAGAACCTGAAAATTCTACTTGGAGCCTACCTTAAACCCGATCCAAGCCCGACAGAAAAGAAAATTTTATCCATCTATAACCATAACAAGATAAAATATTTTCTTTCGATACGCAATCCGTCCAGAACCTGAAGATTTCATTTTAGTTAAAACTGAAACCCGATTTGAACCCCCCAAAAAAATTCATCGAACCGTAAGCCGATTCAAAAACGACAGAACAATTTCCGTCATACTCACCGATCAAAATCTGGAAATCATGCCTAAACCCGATTCAAACCCGAAAATAAAATCCATAGAACAATATCTCTTTCCTAGAAAGCAAAATAATTTAAGTTGACAAACATCGACAAGAACCTAAAAACTCCACTTGAAATAAACCCGAAACCTGTTTTTAACCAGAAAAAATCTATTGAACCGAATCCCGATCCGAGAACGAGAAAATAATCTCCATCCATCGGCATCAGCCACAACCTGAAAATTATTCCAACTAAAATCTATCTTAAACTCAATCAAAAAAAAAAAAAAAAAAAAAAAAGTAACCTGATTTGTACAGGACAAAATAATTTCCGTTGAAATGCAACCCTACAAATCTGAAAATTTCATTTAAAGTTTTTTTTTTCATCAAACTTCAGATTCAGTAAATCGTTAACATGAAGTGATTCTATTTACGTTTTTGTATCAATCGCCCGATAGGTGCTACTGCTTTTTCCCTATTCCGGCAATAGCTCTATCTCAAGAACTAATGCACAAATTTTTATCAAATTTCAGATTCCAGTTTACCTTGATAAATATTATTGCTGATTATGTTTTGGTGTAAATCGCATAACAGGTGACGTTTTTATTATGCATTTTTACCGATATTTGCAATAGTCCTATTTCTAGAACTAATGCACGAAATTTATACCATTATAATTCTCAGGATAGACATAGACTGCCATTTAATTTTGGTACTGTGATAGCGAATTTTGAAGCATTTAAATTGATATAGAAGAAAGTTTTGGGATTGCCACACCTGACAAGTTTTCAGCCTCCCTTTCAACATATTCTAGTAATATAAAACAAAATCACTTTATCTGAAATAATGCTAAAATGCATTTTAGACAATTTTCCATTTTTAACATATGTAAAAATAATATAGGCTCAAAATTAATTTACGTAGGGAAAATTGCAAGCGAATAAAATATGAATTGGTAAAGTTTTTTATCTATTTTTTTCCATCTAATCCCTGATATAGAAACTGAACGAACAAAAATGTTCATCTTTTTGGCTTCGTTCCCAATAATTGGAGACGATAGAATAACATTATCTTTTTCTGAAAGAGAAAGAAAGCTTCCATTGATCTACATGGATTTGTATTTATCCAGTAAAAGAGTTGTGACATGTTCAAGACAAAAGCTTTTATTCTTTTGCCTGTGATATTTAATACAAAAAAATAGATGAAGGAAGTTTGAGTATTTTTAGATGAGCAATCATGTCCCTAAGTGGAAGATAAATAACGAAAAAAAAATCTTCGGGTATGGGATAGATGAATATGTGTACTGCCATTATTAACATGTTAAAAATACGCTTAAAAAGGATTTTTTTTCAAATTATTCGCTGTCGTCTATTATGTAAAATATTTTTCCTTGTATATATATCTCAGCTTGTTGCATGTCTTTCGTTTATAATCTCGGAACAGTTAAATGTCGAATTTAAAATTAGTTGTTTGACAGAAAAAACTCCATTTATTTTTAATCTGGCATAAGTTAATCGACCCAGAGTACCCATTTTTGAACATATTCTTGCAATCTAAAACAAAATCACCTTTCCTTTTTAACCTAATGTGAAATAATGCTAAAATGCATTTTAGAAATTTTCCCACTTTTAATGTAAGTAAGAATAAGTTCAAAATCAATTTACGCAGTGAAAATTTCGTTCGAATAAAATATGAATTGATAACGTTTTTTATTTTTGTTTTCCCATTTAATCCCTAACATAAAAACTGAACGAACAAAAATGTTCAACTTTTTGGCTTCGTCCCAATAATTGGAGACGATAGAATATTATCTTTTTCTGAAAGAGAAAGAAAGCTTCCATTGATCTACATAGATTTGTATTTACCCAGTAAAAGGGTTGTGACAAGTTCAAGACAAAATCGTTTATTCTTTTGCTTGTTATGTTTAATGCAAAAAATGTATAAAGAAAGTTTGAGCATTTTTAAATGAGCAATCATGTCCCTGGGTGGATAAATAGCGAAAAAAAAATCTTCGGGTATGGGATAAATCAATATGTGTACTGCCATTATTAACATAATAAAAATATGTATAAAAAATGATTTTTTTTTCAAATTATTCCTTGTAGTCTATTATGTAAAATATTTTTTTTTTGTATATAAATCTCAGCTTGTTGCGTGTCTGCCACTTATAATCTCGGAACAGTGAAATTTCGAATTTCAAATTAGTTGTTTGATATAAAAAACTTCATTTACTTTTAATCTGGCATAAGTTAATCTTATCAGATAACCCCTTTTTAACATACTCTTGCAATCTAAAACAAAACCACCTTTCCTTTTAAACCTAATCTGATATAATGCTAAGAAGATATAAAGGAATTTTTAGAAAAATTCCCATTTTTAATGTAAGTAAGAATAAGATAAGTTTAGAATCAATTTACGCAGTGAAAATTTCATTCGAATAAAATATGAATTGATAAAGTTTTGCATTTCTATTTTTCCATCTAATCCCTAACATAGAAACTAAACGAACAGAAATGTTCTACTTTTTGTAACATTATCTTTTTCTGAAAGAGAACGAAAGCTTCCATAGATCTACATGGATTTGTATTTATCCAGTAAAAGAGTTGGGACAAGCTCAAGACAAAATCTTTTGTTCTTTTGCCTGTGATATTTAATGTAAAAATCCATGAAGGAAGTCTGAGTATTTTTTGTTAAGCAATCATGTCCTTGAGTGGAAGATAAATAACGAAAAAAAAAATCGTCGGGTATGGGATAAATCATTGGATATATTGCCATTATTAGCATGTTCAATGCACAAAATAAAGACTTCAAAAATTGATTTTAAAAAATATTCCCAGTAGTCTTCAGATTACCCCTATAAAATAATATGGCCAAATTTGAAGTTTTTTCTTATCCCTCTGTAGCTCAACATCTCTGATTTGAAAAATATTGAACCAGACTTCAGAATACATAATTTTAATCCTGTAAAAATTAAACAAAATTAACGCAAAACTAAAATAATTATAGACTAAGAGGTAGTTTCTTGAATCTACAATAAAAAGAAATTGACATACTTCTTCTTATTACGCCTTATTTCTTCTTATAACGTCCGTCTTCTCTTATTGGGACTGTCTAACTGAAACCAGGTTCAAAGATCCCGACACACGTTCCGAATACCCAAGTCTCTAGTGGAAGCGAGGTCGGGAGAAAAAATCAAAAATTTAAACAGGACAAATAAAAAAGGAAAACTGATTAAAAAATTTTATCTACCAACGGTACTTATAAGTACCATAAAAATTACTTATTATAAATTTCTTTTAATACGTCAATTAGTTGTAATACTGCTTAGAATGAGTTACAGATACATTACTTTATCTTGTTCCAAAAGCATTATTGGTTGCACAAAACACAAATATTTTTATAAGGATAATTTTATTTTACCTTTGCATCTTTTCAGCTTTCTTGGCGCTGAGGGAGAGGTATGGGAATTTTTCAATTCGGAAATATTTCTATATTTATATTACAGGGTCAATCCATTCCAAGTGGTCCAGAAAATATTTTTTTGGTCGCTCGACCATTTTTAAAAAATCTGAAATTTTTTGTACAATAACCCTAACAGGACGGAAGTTCAAAATGACCGTTATTTTAATTTTACTATTTTTTGTTTGTACATGGCGGCCATCTTTGTTTCATCGTCTTCAGCGATTTTCTCAGATACTACACTGTAAAAAAAATTCAAGAGGTTGCTAAAAATTTCTTAGTAAATTTGTATTCCACAGAATTTTTTAGTAACCATTACAAAAATTTTTTTTGCAAGTGAAACAAGCATTCCTTTTGTAAACTGAACAAAAGAATTTTTTGTATAACTAACTTAAAAATTTTTAGTATGAGCCACCAAGCAAATTTTAGTAATAGCTCCAAAATTATTTTTAATAACCATTACGTGCGCCCGAAGGGCAAGAGCTGTATCCAGACTTCTGGAGCGGAAGATTTTCGGCAAAATTGCAATAGATGGCAGCACCAAACATTCCTACCGGCTCCGACAGGATTTTCATAATCCCTTTATTAACGAGACACTACATACATTCGGAGCGTATTTGGCTGTGGCAAGTTTCGAACCCGGGACCTTTCAGCCTGGAGTCCGTTACTATAACCACTATGCTGTCAAGGCCACCTCAACTTAGTTTTAGTAAGAGCTATTAAAAATATAAAACTATTAACTCTATTCGTTGCTAACTTTTTTCTAGTAATTCTTACAGATTTTTTTGTAACCGACTAAGATTACTACAAATTTTTTAGTAATTACAGGATCACTAAAGTTTTTTTAGTAGATCGACCCTTTTTTTTTACAGTGTAGGATACACAAAATTGTAAATATCTCGTCTTTTATTTTCCCAATTGAAAAGGGGTTTGCAGCATTTTGTTCAGAATAAAATAGGATAAATGTACGGTGGTAGAATAATTTTGAAAAATAAATTTTTACAGGTGAAATTTTAGCACAAAATTTAAGATTTTTTCCAAAATCTATCCATTTGCAAGAGGAAATTTTTCATGCAAGGAAAACTGTCAACCTTACACAATTTTTTCTACAAATAGATCAAAAGTGCGTGTACTCATAAACCAAGTCCCAGATCTGAGAGTTAATTTCTCTTTGCGAAAAAAATTCCAAAATTCTTCAAAAATTTCAAAAATTGCACTTTTTAGGCTTTGATATCTCTGGTGGAGCACGAGATAAAAATTTGAAATTCTGGCTTTTGATAGTATTGTGTAGTAGTGTTATGTACAAGCAATTTCAAGAAGGAGATTTGACTACAAGCTGAGATATGACATGAGCAATATGTGAAAACAATATTTTCAAACTATTGTAACCTACTTTGTAATTGTTCCACAAGACTTTTAACCTTACACAATTTTTTCTACAAATAGGTCAAAAGTGCGTGTTCTTATACACCAAGTCCCAGATCTGGGAGTTGATTTCTCTTTGCGAAAAAAATTCCGAAATTCGTCAAA
Source organism: Maratus speculifer (assembly GCA_964019185.1). Classification (NCBI taxonomy): domain Eukaryota; kingdom Metazoa; phylum Arthropoda; class Arachnida; order Araneae; family Salticidae; genus Maratus; species Maratus speculifer. Next base: position 241,116,747 of record OZ025296.1, read on the forward strand.
AATTTCAAAAATCGCACTTTTTAGGCTTTGATATCTCTGGTGGAGCAAAAGATAAAAATCTGAAATTCTGGCCTTTGATAGTATTGTGTAGTAGCGTTATGTACAAAAAATTTCAAGAAGGAAATTTGACTACAAGCTAAGATATGAGATGGACAATATATGAAAACAATACTGCCAAATTATTGTAACCTACTATGTAATTGTTCATACCTCCAAAATTTTAAATTAATTATTTATGGTACAAAATGAAATGTTAATTACAAATATCTTCTTCAAATGCGTATGTGTGATTTAAACAATTCAGAATGTATGCTAAGCCAATACACTATTTGTCCAGAGGAACAAACCTACTAGAAATGCTATTGCAACAATTTTATTCGGTACACATTTCAAAAAAAGTATATTTCAGACAATGGGTTGCAACTGATCGAGTTGACATGGTTTCATTTATTAAGACTAGAGAATTTCATTCAAGTTAACAAGGGATGACAAGACTTGGGTGGCTTCAAATAAAATTTTGAGAAAGAACAGCCTGACGGACTGATAACAGTAACTGGTCGAACTCATAACATCTCTCGTAAATAGTGTTAAGCTCTTTGTTGAGCATATATAGTATCTTTGTAAATTAAACATTTATTACTAAACTGTTTTCAACAAACAATATTTTCTGTGTAAATATTGTAATAAATGAGACTAATCTCATTTCTTCTAACGTACTCATAATAGCATTTCTTAACATTATTTAATCATCGTATCTCAGCTTATAGTCAAATCTCCTTCTTGAAATTTTTTGTACATAACACTACTACACATTACCATCAAAGGTCAGAATTTCAGATTTTTATCTCGTGCTCCACCAGAGATATCAAAGCCTAAAAAGTGCAATTTTTAAAATTTTTGACGAATTTCGGAATTTTTTTCGCAAAGAGAAATTAACTCCCAGATCTGGGACTTGGTGTATGAGTACACGCATTTTTGACCTATTTGTAGAAAAAATTGTGTAAGGTTGACAGTCTTGTTGTACAATTACATAGTAGGTTACATTAGTTTGGCAGTATTGTTTTCACATATTGTCCATATCACTTCTCCGCTTGTAGTCAAATCTCCCTCTTGAAATTTTTTGTACATAACATTACTACACAATATTATCAAAGGCCAGAATTTCAGATTTTTATCTCGTGCCCCACCAGAGATATCAAAGCCTAAAAAGTGCAATTTTTGAAATTTTTGACGAATTTTGGAATTTTTTTTGCAAAGAGAAATGAACTGCCAGATCTGGGACTTGGTGTATTAGTACACGCACTTTTGACCTATTTGTAGAAAAAATTGTGTAAGTGTGACAGTTTTCCTTGAAAAATTTCCTCTTGCAAACGGATAGATTTTGGAAAAATCTTAAATTTTGTTAAAATTTCACCTGTAAAATTTTAATTTCCAAAATTATTCTACCACCATACATTTAGCCTATTTTATTCTGAACAAAATGCCGCAAACCCCATTTCAGTTGGGAAAATAAAAGACGAGATATTTACAATTTTGTGTATCCTAGTACCTGAGAAAATCGCTGCACACGATGAAACAAAGATGACCGCCATGCACAAAAAATAGTAAAATTAAAATAACGGTCATTTTGAACTTCCATCATGTTACGGTTGTTGTACAAAAAATTTCAGATTTTTTAAAAATGGTCGAGCGATCAGTGCTGGACCACTTGAAATGGACCCTACAAGAACATCATATATGTGCATTTTATAATTCTACAAAATACTAAGAAAACAATTTAAAATAAAACATTTGAGTGGGGTTAAAAAATTGCACAAAATCCCTGTAAATTCAAATTTAATTAATCCTTCAATACTTCTAAAATCCTTCAAAAATTTATGAAATGATTATGTAAATCTTTTAATTTAGTTTAAACAATTTCCGTAAAATGCTTTAGAATGTAAAATTTTCATGAATTCATAATGCGGTAGATAAAGGGTTAAGTGAAAGGCACGGAAGGGGAAAGGTTGGCCTGGGACTCTGAAGCTGTCGAATTTATTATTATCAGACGATTATCTGATCATTTGCATTGGATAAACTCGTATCATAACCCGGTAAGCATAAATCAGGTAAACTCTTATCATCTGAATCTGAATCTAATACGTCAAATTTAATAGAATTTCTTTTTCTAAATGGCTGTTGTTTCTTAAATTAAATTTTTTTATTCGTTCTTCAAGTGAAAATAAATAACATGCAAAAACGCCGACATTGAAATATCCGTTCTTATTCTAGAAAACAAAATGCTAAAGAATCATGTCGTCTCATAAATGTTAAAGTTTCATTTTCTGCCCAGACAAGATTAGGTATATTATCGGTTCACAGCATTAGTTTATTATTATTAGTTCAGGTGTGTATACCGGCTATTAATTCTAATAGAAAACGCAATAGTCTAGATTTTGCAGAATAAATTAATTAAAATTAAAATAATTTTATAAATATTATAATTATGTTAATTAATAAATTACTTTAACAATTTATTGCTGTGACAAAAATTAGAGCGTAAATATTGTGAGCGCTTTCTGATGCCATTAGATCAAAGGTTAAATAAAAGGCTTGATTAACTCGTAGGATACTGTTTCTACTCCAAACTTCACCTACGAAACTAAGGTAGTCCGGTGTAATAACGCCAGGCGGGGTAATAACGCCAAGTGCTAATATTATGCATAATTATGAAATTATCCGGTAAATGACACCCATGTGCTCTGCGCAGAAGAGTTTTGAGTCATATAAATCGCAAAAAACAGCTTCAAGTTAATTTGTTTCATTTTTAGGTCTTATTGTTTTTACAAATAACTAAAATTAACGCTTGATCTAAAATTTGCGAGATATGTTTTGTGATGTGAAGACTATTTTTTTTTTTTTGAAATACTTTGTTAATTACATAAATTTGTAGTACATTTCATAGACTTTCAAAATGTTGTTGAAGATTTTGGATATCTTCTCGAGATAATTTGTAATTTAAAATGTACAGCGCAATAACTATAACGGGGTAATAACGCCAATCCTTGGCATTAATACCCCGGTTGGTTCCATACAGTGGCCGAGCTACATCCTAAATACTGATTCAAATAAACGAAGTTAAAACTCTGCAATGTTTCTAATAATTCTATTTAAGCGGTCCTTTTTAAGCAAAAAGAAGCTCAGGGTCTGATATTCTTTTGCCTCATCCCCCCCCCCCAACCACACCTTTATTTTTCTTACACTTTCACAAAAAATTGAACATTTTCAATAGCTTAGAATGCAATTTGTCAATTTCTAAGTTTGTAGAGTTTGTATTTTTAGAATTGGGCAATCTACATGACATTATTCCATATTATTTCATAGTTTTGTTTGCATGGCGTTATTACCCATATAGGTGGGTAATAACGCCAAATAGCATTGGTCAAGAAATCGAGCCATTACATTTTCTGAATACATATCTGATAAATTATTTTTTTTACATAGATAGTCAAGGAATTGCTGCATCAAATCATATATTTGTTTGAAAAATACAATCTAAAACTGGGCCGTGAAAATTGGTAGAACCTTAACGTGGCGTTATTACCCCAGCGTACCTTATTATATTTAAAATGCTACCCACTCAAAAGTCTCTAGTATTAGCATGATTCCAAACGGAAGAAAATTTATTTAGTATGTAATAGTTAAATTATCAAAATTGAAAAAAAAAACAGCGGTACATGAGACCGCTAAATGTTTTCAAAATAAGTTTGCAATCTGAACATAGCCGAAATCATAGAATAAACGTTATTTTGCTTAGCGGAAGGGAAAAATTTGAACTTTATACTTGTTTTACACATCGACTTAGTGTCCTACACTCTCAAACAAAATTGAAAATTTACTGCAATTTGTGCGTCAGAAAAATTGTAGTTTGAGTGTTTGCCCTTAAATTTTCGCGGACAACAGCCATATTTGATGAAAAACAATCTAATCTACTAAATAAGCGGTGTTATCCCTTTGATACGTAGAAAATTAAGGGTAATTCCCATATTCTAAATTTCAAGCCAATGTTTTAGAAACATTACGGTACAACCCCTTACTTATTCATAATCCCCATACATATTCTATAGGCTGTAACCAATCATTTTAGTCGTGTTTCAAAAAATAATGTCAGTTAACCCTAGAATATTTTTTAACCCGCAAAAAAATGATTCTGTGATGATTATCTAACGTGCTACGAAACAGTAAGTAAAAGTTATTGTGTTTTAAAGTGCATTATATCCTGTTTTACGTTCTGCACAAAATGATGGGTGTAGACATTTTTTTACGGGGTATGAGTAGTATCTTAGCTGCTGACCTCTGTCCGTAATTTTACAGGAATATTTTTAACAGTATATATGCAAGACAATCCATATTTTTAATTCTTGAAAGAGAAAAAAAACATATGAGAGACTAAGGTCAAAAACATGGCACGTAACATTTTGCAATTTTTAAATAAAATAGCTACATTTGGGCATCCATTAAAAAAAAATTTATTGCTGAATAAATATCATAATAATCAAAGTTAAGTTTTATATACGTGCGACGAGTTTTTTGTTACTAAAATCAGTTGAATTCCGTTAAATATTTGTTTTTACGTCCGAGCCTTTCGTGTTCTTAACTATTCGGATGTGCCGATTCCAAAACTTTTTTCTATCGCATGCATCACTGTTAAAACTAAAAGTTTCATATGGCACTCCCAGGGTGAAACGTTTGTCCCGTCAGCGAATCCGCTAAAGGAGCCAGAATTGCACCACTAGAGGTGCCCTAAGGCACTCCATGACACCACATGGCACCCCAAGGCACCTGCATGGCACCCTATGAGGTGCAATTCTGACTCTCTTAGGTGTTTTGTTCACGGGACAAGCTTTTCACTCCTGGGAGTGTCATATGCAACCTTTAGTTTTAACAGTGATGTTGATAATTCAAAAAGCGTATTCTTTTTATTATGCATTTTAAAAGAAAACAAGCCGCCGAAGTTTTCGTTGCTTTATGAATGTCCAGTGCAAAACACAACTATTCTGTTTTTCATTTTATGTTCTGCTTAAATTTCGCTGTAATTAGGAGCTAATCTCATTCGTCAGTGCTCCTTTTCGATGGAATATTCTTCGGGACTTGCTGGTCATAAGGTAAAGAAATATTTATGGATTTTTTTTTAATCTTTTACATAACTTCTTTCCAATGGCACAAAGAGCACACACACCACATGCACGCTGATGCAGCATATGCAGACTGTCATTTTGTAAAAAAAACATGTTTTTTCAGGATATATGACCCGAAAAATTTGTAAATCCATCGATTTTTCTTATTACAAAACTTTCTTCAGTTATAGATAGAGTAAAGTAAATACATTGTTCAAATCCAGACTTTCAATAAATTGAGCTTTAACGGATTGTTCACGAACCGTTTCACCATCTGATGCATATTGGCACTGCACTTATCAAAGTTGTTTGCATTTAAAAACATAAAACGGAACGCAAATTTTTACAAAAAGATAACTTTGGGCCAAGAGACAAAAAAAAAAAAAAGATTAAATCAGCTACATCATTTGAGTTAACACCAAAATTTTGGTCTCAAAAAATAGATAGTAGCACTAGTGTGAGTTCGGTAACTTACTGGAAATAATTCGTCAAAATTCCACCACGGCACAATGGATGAAAGATTCGTAAAGGTAGAGCAACGTTACAATGATTAGTTGAAAAGTTGCCCTGATTGACTCTAAATAATTTGAACTTTAAAACGTTAACTGTTTTATTTAAAAGGCAATTTAAAAATTAAAGATGTTAATAGTTAATTTTATTTCAAGTATCTGAGTACTTTCAAATCTTATGAAGGATCTTCATCAGAGAAAATATTATTTTCTCTAATGAGCCTCTCTGTTTAAATGATCCTATAATTTCAGCCGGAAACTCGAAGAGGTGATAATTGAAGCAGCCGCTAATTAGCAGGCTTAATTAGGTTATTATTATTATTATTATTATTATTATTATTATTATTATTATTATTATTATTATTATTATTATTATTATTGTTATTATTATTAATATATTATAAAAAACACTTGTTCGATTTCATTTATTAAAATATTTTATAGAAACTATAAAATTTCTACAGGTATCCTTAAATTTACGTCTGCAATTTAATTAAAACTTAATTACAATACTGCTTGAAACACTTTAGACTCTATTTCTAGCTTTCCAGATAGCAACAATGTATTTAAAAAGGAGTTCCGACAATTATAAAACATTGCTACAACGAAAAACCAATCTTTTTTTTTAATTTTTGCTAAATTATACTAGTCGATATGCAATAAATGTAAGATGGTAATGAACAAAATCCTTTAATGAACAAAATGGTTTAAATTTTCTTAAAATTATTTGTCAAAAAATGTCTTTTATAAAAAGAATTTGTCTAAAAACGGAATCGGTAAAAGCATTTTTTAATTTATATCTGCAGCTGAAGCAAAAATTGATTAGATAACTGAAAGTGCACTTTGGGCTTGATACCTCTATTAACGGTAGAAGGCGATAAGACCAAAATAAATTTGCCTTCCAGATTGCATAAGAGTATGTTCATGATAAAAAAAAAGAAAATATATCGAGCCAATTTCCTTATCCGTCTGCACTCTGTAATCCTGAATATAGAAACTAAAAGTACAAAATGCGTCCGCTTGTCTAACCTTTTTATTTTCAACTTAATAACGGGTGGAGATAGCTGTAAAGTTATCTTTTATGATATATAGATAAAAGCGCTATTTATCAATCCGGAGCTGAGCTTGCTTATTTAGTGAAAGGGTTGTGATAAGTTAGAGTTTTTTTCCTTCCATGGTATATATAATAGAGATCATGCAAATAACTATAGAAAAATGATAATATATTTGCTTTAGCAAGCAAAATTTTTGGTTTAACAACTAATTATAAAGAAAAAAAAAGTATTATAAAGAAGAAATGTTTGTTTTGAGGGGCGTTATGTGGAATTACCAAATTGGTCTAAAAATAGTTGTGTCAAAAAGTTGATGATAGGGTTCTGTGCAGCGTAATCTATATATTATATCCATCTATTCCCTCCATATCATTACGCTCAAGTAAATCCGGAAGTAAAGGAATCTTATAAGGAGGTTGAATTAGTATTCTCTAAACAGTGATTCATCCGGAGTTGTAAAAATCCATCCTTTTAAAAACTTTTGCTAAATTATAAAAGTTGATATCAATAAATGTATGATGTCAATGAACAATTGCTTAAAATTGGTTTAAAGTTTTTCTTAAAATAACTTGTCAAAAAATATCTTTTATGAAAAGAATTAGTCAAAAAATGGAATCGCTGAAAGCCTTTTTAAACTTATATCTGCAACTGAAGCAAAATTTGATTAGATAACGGAAAGTGCACTTTAGACTTGATTTTTCTTTTTTAACGGTAGAAAAAGATAAGACCAAAATAAATTTGCCTTCCAGATTACACAAGATAATGATAATGATAAAAAAAACGAAAATGAAGTGAACCAATTTCCATATCTATCCGCCATCTATAATACTGAATATGGAAACTATACGTACAAAATGCCTCCGCTCGTCTGATATTTTTGTTTTCAACATAATAATGGGTGGAGGCTTTGTTATCATTTCTGATATAGAGAAAAAACCCTCCATTGATCAATCAGGAGCTGTGCTTGGTTATTTTGTGAAAGGGTTGAGATAAGTTAGAGAAATTTTTTCATTCCATGTTGCATATAATAGGAAATATGCAAATAACTAACGAAACGTTATGATTTATTTTAGTTATGGCAAATATAGTTTTGCAATAATTTATACTAGTATTACAGGTTGCGGAAAAAGTATTGATAATTTTTTTAATGATTATGTGCTTTTTTTAAAATGGTGTAGATTTTTTGTGCATATTTGCATTTTATAATCTAAATATTGTTTTAAGTGTAAGAAAGTTATATATATTTTGGGTTACAGGAAATAATGGTATAGAAAATATCACCAATAATATACACTGCTCAAAACAATTAAAGGATATTGCAGTTTTAGGTGGATTTTGTATCTGGGAAACTTTTTAGCTGATTGATACATGGTCGACAGACATAGTAGGTTATATGAGAATAAATTACACATGTTTGGCAGAAAAAAAATGCATTTTATTGCGCATTTGTGTACATAAGGAAAAAAACACAATTGGTGCATATGAGAAAAAAATAATAAGAAAAGTTGTTTTCTTCAAAGAAAATCATTTTCAGTAGGGGGTATGATTTCCACGGGCGGCCAGCAACGTAGAACACCTTTGAGGCATGGACTCAATGAGGCTATTAATGACGAGTTGGAGTATTCTGCCCCACTCTTCCAGAAGAGCTCTTTCCAGTTCTTGGAGAGTTTGTGAGGGTTGTTGGCGGCCAGAAACTCGTCTTCCTAGAGCGTCCCAAACGTGCTCGATTGGATTCATGTCTGGAGAACACGCTGGCCATTCTATTCGAACGATTCCTTCCTCGAAAAGGAAATCCTCCACCAGGTTTGCACGATGTGGCCTGCAGTTATCGTCCATTAAAATGAAGTTATCTCCGATTGCTGCTGCGTAAGGGACTGCAATATGTCTGAGGATCTCATCCCTATATCGGCGACCAGTCAGAGCTCCATCTCGAATGATGTAGAGTTCAGTGCGCCCGTCAGTGGAGATGCCACCATACACCAACACTCCTCCACCGCCAAATCTGACACTTTCGTGCACGAACGCAGGATTATTCCTACTGCCACGGTCCCTCCAGATGAAAATACGCCTATTATCCGGATGCACAGGAAAACGGGATTCGTCAGAAAACAGAATATTGCTCCATTCATTTCTCCTCCAGTTGGCATTCTCGGTTGCCCACTCCCTGCAGTCGCGACGATGCCTTGATGTTAATCTAACACATACCATCGGTCGGCGAGCATACAGACCTACAGCATGGAGCCGGTTTCGGACAGTCTGAGTTGAAATCGTGGTGCCTGTAGCCGAGCGAAAATGTTGTTGGAGAAGAGTAGCGCTCATGTTTCGGTGTCTCCGAGCTGTTAACGCTAAATACCGATCATCATTGGGCGTTGTTGCCCGTCTACGACCCTGCCATGGTCTTCGGCCTGCACACCCACTCTCCAAAAAACGGTTCCAGATCCTGGAAATGACACTTTGTGACACTCCAATGGCTTGCGCTACTTCGGCTTGAGTTTGGCCTCCTTCTAACCTACCAACAATTCTCCAAGCTTCTGAACTCAAAATTTGCATACTCCACAGTTTGAAAACCAGAAAAATTTGCATTTGTGATTCTCTTCTTCTATTTTCGGCAAAAAAATTTCGTTTATATCTTTATTTTATATAAAACTTCAAATATCCTTTAATTGTTTTGAGCAGTGTAATATACTGCATATTAAACCGTAAAACTGCTAATACAAGTGGTGAAATAATAGCCCGAAAGTGTCATTCAGCTAGCATGGTAGTTTTTGGCTGCATCGCAAGCGATGAGAAATCCCCTTTGATCTTTGTTGATGCTAATGTCAAAATTAATGAAAAAAAATATCTGTACGATATTCTGATAAAAGAGCCTCTTCTAATGTTAAATTCTCATTTTGGATACAGTCCATATGTGATCCAACAAGATTAGCACCAGCCCATAAGGCTGGCCAAACGCAACAATGATCTCAAGCAAGTCTTCGCGATTTCATTTCTTCTCAAGATTGGCCCTCAAATATTCCGGATTTGAATTTACTTGATTACTCAATATGAGGAGTATTCCAAGTAAGAGTCTGTGCTAAACGTCACAAGAATATCACTTAACGAATTTGCCTTCCAGATTGCACAAGAAAATTATAATGATAAAAAGAAAAGAAAATGGAGCGAACCAATTTTCATATCTATCGGTTTTCTATAATCCCGAATATAGAAAATAAACGTGCAAAGTGCGTCCATTCGTCTGATCTTTTTGTTTTCAAGATAATAATTGGTGGAAGCTGGTGTAACGTTATCATTTCTGATATACAGGGTGCCCCAGAAGTAATGGGACAAACTTTAAAGGGATTTAGGGGACATCAAAAGGATTTAGCAACCCAATATAAACGTTCCAACATATGTGATCCAACTATGTGTACACATAGCAACCCAAGGTCGGAAAGGTTTTCCTGGTACAGTAGTGACGACACAAGGGACAAGAAAGAAAGGACATGAATAGGGAGATAAAACATGTTTATTGTTCTTAGTGCTGCAAAAAGTCTAGGACAACGCTGGAAAGTGCTGAGGAACTTATTGCACCCGTCATGGCAACTGTTGGAAAAATTCAGGACATTCACAGTATGTGCGAGAACATTAGATCTTCTATGTGCCGGAGATGCGCTTTCATGCATCATGGTCTGCGGTCGTAATTTCAAATACATACTTTGTTGATGATCTTTGTCTTTTTAATGTCCTTTTTTTAGTTTTTTATTATACTAAGGATAATAAAGATGTTTTTACGTCTTATTCGTATCCTGCCTTTCATGGGTTTTGTGTCATCACTGCCTGCACCAGGAAAGCGTTTCCGACCATGGGTTGCTATGTGATTTTGAATCCTTGTGATGTCCCCTGCCTATCCTTTAAGTTTGTTCCATTACTTCTGGGACACCCTGTTTAGAGAAAAATTCCATTGATCATTTATAAGCTATGCTTGCTTATTTTGTGAAAGGGTTGTGATAAGTTAAAGATTTTTTCAACCCATAGTGTATATAATAGAGAACATGAAAATAACTAATTGAAAGTGATAATAAGATTCGTTTTAGTTAGGACAACTTCTGGACACCATAGTTTTTTTACTAAGAGTGTTCACAGTATAAAAAAAATGCATCGTTTTAAACAAGCGCGACGCAAAGTTTAAATATCATATTTCACATCAAATATGTAGTCTTAATGAATCTGACAAAAATAGTAAACTAATGGGAATTTTTAAATGCGGTTTTTTCCATATTTTTTAGAAATAATTGGGGATTCAAATTATGTGTAAAAAATAATTTCAAAAATTTTGAATGTTTCGTAGTATTTATAAAAATTTAGTAGTATTTCTAAAAATACCTTAAATTTATGACTTCAATTCAAATAAGACTGATATACAATTCTGCCTAAAAACACTTTAGATTGTATTTCTAGCTGTCGAGATAAAAACAATGTATTTAAAAAGGAATTTCGCAAATACAACAGATTGTTACAACAGGAAATCCTTCCTTTTATTAAATTTTTGTAAATTACAATAGTTGGTATGCATTAAATGTAAGATGTTAATGAGCAATTCCTTAAAAGTGGTTTAAATTTTATTTGAGTAAAAAATTACTTGTCAAAAAGTGTCTTTCATGAAAAGAACTTGTCTAAAAACGGAATCACTAAAAGCATTTTTTAATTTACATCTGCAACTGAAGCAAAACCTGATTAGATATTTGAAAGTGCACTTTAGACTTGATTTCTCTCTTTTAACGGTAGAAAGAGATAAGACCAACTTTAATTTGCCTTCCAGATTGCACAGGAGAATGATAATGATAAAAATAAAGAAAATGAAGTGGGCCAATTTCCATATCTTTCCGCCCTCTATAATCCTGAATATAGAAACTAAACGTACAAAATGCGTCCGCTTGTTTGATTTTTTTGTTTTCAGCATAATAATGGGTGGAGCCTTCGTTATTGTTTCTGATATAGAGAAAAAACCTCCATTGATCAATCAGGAGCTGTGCTTAGTTATTTTGTGAAAGGGTTGTTATAAATTAGAGAAATTTTTTCATTACATGGTGTATGTAAAAGAAAATATGCAAATAACTAACGAAAAGTTATGATTTGTTTTAGTAATGGCAAATGTAGTTTAGCAAGTAATTTATACTAGTATTACAGGCTGCGGAAAAAGTATTGATATATATATATATTAAATGTTTGTGTGCTTTCTTTAAATGGTGTACATTTTAATGTATATTTGCTTTTTATAATCTAAATATTATATTATATGTAAGGAAGTTATATATATTTGGGTTACAGGTAATAATGGTATAACCAATATCACTAATAATACACTGCTCAAAACAATTAAAGGATATTGCAGTTTTAGGTGGATTTTGTATCTGGGAAACGTTTTAGCTGATTGATACATGGTCGACAGACATAGTAGGTTATATGAGAATAAATTACTCATGTTTGGCAGAAAAAAATGCATTTTATTGCGCATTTGTGTACAAAAGGAAAAAAACGCAATTTGTGCATATGAGAAAAAAAGAATAAGAAAAGGTGTTTTCTTCAAAGAAAATCATTTTCAGTTGGGGGTATGGTTTCCACGGGCGGCCAGCAACGTTGAACTCCTTTGAGGCATGGACTCAATGAGGCTATTAATGACAAGTTGGGGTATTCTGCCCCACTCTTCCAGAAGAGCTCTTTCCAGTTCTTGGAGAGTTTGTGTGGGGGTTGTTGGCGGCCAGAAACTCGTCTTCCTAGAGCGTCCCGAACGTGCTCGATTGGATTCATGTCTGGAGAACACGCTGGCCATTCCATTCGAACGATTCCTTCCTCGAGAAGGAAATCCTCCACCAGGTTTGCACGATGTGGCCTGCAGTTATCGTCCATTAAAATGAAGTTATCTCCGATTGCTGCAGCGTAAGGGACTACAATAGGTCTGAGGATCTCATCCCTAATCCCTATATCGGCGACCAGTCAGAGCTCCATCTCGAATGATGTAGAGGTCAGTGCGCCCGTCAATGGAGAAGCCACCATACACCAACACTCCTCCACCGCCAAATCTGACACTTTCGTGCACGAACGCAGGATTATTCCTACTGCCACGGTCCCTCCAGATGAAAATATGCCTATTATCCGGATGCACAGAAAAAACGAGACTCGTCAGAAAACAGAATTTTGCTCCATTCATTTCTCCTCCAGTTGACATGCTCGGTTACCCACTCCCTGCGGTCGCGACGATGCCTTGATGTTAATCTAACACATACCATCGGTCGGCGAGCATACAGACCTACAGCATGGAGCCGGTTTCGGACAGTCTGAGTTGAAATCGTGGTGCCTGTAGCCGAGCGAAGGTGTTGTTGGAGAAGAGTAGCGTTCATGTTTCGGTGTCTCCGAGCTGTTAACGCTAAATACCGATCTTCATTGGGCGTTTTTGCCCGTCTACGACCTTGCCCTGGTCTTCGGCCTGCACATCCACTCTCCAAAAAACGGTTCCAGATCCTGGAAATGACACTTTGTGACACTCCAATGGCTTGCGCTACTTCGGCTTGAGTTTGGCCCCCTTCTAACCTACCAACAATTCTCCAAGCTTCTGAATCTGTCAAATGACTTCGCTGAGACATCGTACTCATCGAAACAAAGCAATCACTGAATACCGATCATCCTTGTCTTCATTCTCTTTTGTCCAGTTGAAAGTCAAATTTCATTCGCTGCCGCTGAAGCGACGTTTTTGACGTCGAACTCCAAATTTGCATACTCCACAGTTTGAAAACCAGAAAAATTTGCATTTGTGATTCTCTTCTTCTATTTTCTGCAAAAAAAATTTCGTTTATATCTTTATTTTATATAAAACTTCAAATATCTTTTAATTGTTTTGAGCAGTGTATAATGGACTGAATATTAAACCGTTGTAGGAAATTAGATGATTTTCCGAGAGAAAAAGTCCCGGACAGTACAAAAGTTAAGAAAAATCCCACACAAAGGTCGGAAGGTAGAAAGAAGTAATGTATCACAATTCATCTCAGCAAGAGACAGTTTTTCAGAGAAGCAGATAATAGACGCGACAGTATGTCGCCCTTTTGAAATTGCCGCTTCGGTAAGAATCCCACGGTAGTAACTCACGGTTCGGAAAGCATTGCAAGGCAAAAATGAAACTGGTATCGACGAATAAGAAAATAGCTTGTTAATGACATAAGGTAGATAAGATTTAAATGGACGAAAAAAGTAACGGAGGTTTTTTGAAGGGGGGTCGAGAGAAGATGAAAAAGAGAAGGGAGTCGAGTTCTGAGGGGGAGAGAAGAGAGCGAACACCTGCTTGGAGCAGAGAGCTTTTTTCTCTCGAGGGAGTGACTTAAAATCAGCGGATCTGGCTGATCTGAGAAGGAAGATGACTCCGGATATAGGAGCATGAATAGTACGGCTGAGTGGACACTCGTCGTGGATTTGTGAAACGGATTATATTAATCAAAGGAACGGTTTGATAACATTCCTCCATCTGAGCAATCTAAATGCTTGTAGTAAAATTTCAATGAACTAATTGAATATAATCAGAGACTCAATAACTTTATCTCAATGACTTTTATGGAAATCAGAACCCTTTCATGAACTATTAATTTATTTGTTTGTGATAAGATTTGTGTATTCAAGAATCATCTATACATTTAATAAAATGTTTTAATAATTCATACATGAGTCAACGCCTCACCGAAGTATACGCACCACGCTACCTGGTCTTCATATGAAGGCGTCACACCGTCAAACTGCAACTTCAATTGATGACATAATAGCCAAAAATATTCATTCAGCCAGCAAGGTGGTCTTTTGGCTGCATCACAAGCGATGAGAAATCCTTTTTGATCTTTGTTGACGCTAATGTCAAAATTAATGAAAACATTTATCTGTATGATATTCTGATAAAGGAGCTCCTTCCATTGTTAAATTCTCATTCTGGATGCAATCCATATGTGTTCCAGCAAGATTCAGCACCAGCCTATAAGACTCGATAAACCCAATAGTGGTCCCAAGCAAATCTTCACTATTTCATATCTTCTCAACATTGCCCCCCAAATATTCCGGATTTGAATTTATTGATTACTCAGTATGGGGAGTATTCCAAGCAAGAATTAGTGCTAAACCTCACAAGAATATCGCTTAATGAATTTGACTTCCAAATTGCACAAAAGTATTGTAATAATAAAAAAAAGAAAGGAAAAAAAGAAAGAAAATGAAGCGAACCAATTTTCATGTCTATCCGCCGTCTATAATACTGAATATAGAAAATAAATTTTCGAAATGCGTCTATTCGTCTGATCTTTTTGTTTTCAAGATAATAGTGGAAGCTGATGTAACGTTATCTTTTCTGATATATAGAGATAAACTCCATTTATCAGTCTGAGGCTATGCTTGCTTATTTTGTGAAAAAGTTGTGGTAAGTTATATAATTTTTTGAATCAATAGTGCATTTAATGGAGAACATGAAAATAACTAATGGAAAGTGATAATAGCATTCGTTTTAGTTAGGACAACTTCTGGTTGTCATCCAAAGTTTTTTAGTAACAATGTGCGCAGTATAAAAAAATATATATATATTGTTTTAAACAAACGCGACGCAAAGTTTAAATATCATATTTCACATGAAATATGTAATCTTAAAAAATCTGACATAATTATTAAACTAATGAGAATTTTTGAATGTGGTTTTTTGCATATTGTTTAGAAATAATTGCGGAATCAAAATATGTGAAAAAATGTTTCGAAAATTTTGAATGTTTAGTAGTATTCTAACCCCTTAAATTTATGACTTCAATTCAAGTAAAAATGATACACAATGCTGCCTGAAAACACTTTAGACTGTATATCTAGCTTTCAGATAGCAACAATGTATTTAAAAAGGAATTTCGCAAGTACAATAGATTGTTACAACAGAAAATCCATACCTTTTTAAAATTTTGTTAAACTACAATAGTTGATATGCATTAAGTGTGAGATGTTAATGAACAATTCCTTAAAAGTGATTTAAATTTTCTTTTAGTAAAAAATTACTTGTCAAAAAATGTCTTTTATGAAAAGAACTTGTCTAAAAACGGAATCACTAAAAGCATTTTTTAATTTACATCTGCAACTGAAGCAAAACCTGATTAGATATTTGAAAGTGCACTTTAGACTTGATTTTTCTCTTTTAACGGTAGAAGGAAGGTAAGCCCAAAATAAATTTGCCTTCCAGATTGTACAAGAGAATGATAATGATAAAAAAAAAAAAAAAGAAAATGAAGTGAGCCAGTTTCCATATCTATCCAACTTCTATAATCCTGAATATAGAAACTACACATTCAAAATGCGTCCGCTTGTCTGATCTTTTTGTTTTCAGCATAATAATGGGTGGAGGCTTCGTTATCGTTTCTGATATAGGGAAAAAACCTCCATTGATCAATCATGAGCTATGCTCGGTAATTTTCTGAAAGAGTTGTGATAAGTTAGAGGATTTTTTCAATCCATGGTGTGTATAATAGAAAATATGTGAATAACTAACGAAAAGTTATGATTTGTTTTATTAATGACAAATATAGTTTAGCTAGTAATTTATACTTGTATTACAGGGTGCGGAAAAAGTCTTGATATATTTTTTTTAAATGGTATACATCTTTTATGTATATTTGCTTTTTATAATCTAAATATTGTATTATATGTAAGGAAGTTATATATATTTGGGTTACAGGTAATAATGGTATAGCCAAAATCACCAATAATATAATGGACTGCATATTAGCTGGAGACTGTAAAACTGCTAATTCAGGTGGTAGAATAATAGCCAGAAATGCTCATTCAGTCAGCGTGGTGGTTTTTCTCTGCATCACAAGTGATGAGGATCCCCTTTGATCTTTGTTGATGCTAATGTCAAAATTAATCAAAAGATTTATCTAAACGATATTCTGATAAAGGACCTCCTTCCATTGTAAATTGTCATTTTGGATGCAATCCATACGTGTTCCAACAATATTCAGCAACCGCCCATAAGGTTCGCGAAACGCAGCAGTGGTTTGCAAGCAAATCTTCCCCATTTCATTTCTTCTCAAGCTTGGCCCCCGAATATTCCGGATTTGAATCTACTTGATTACTCAGTACGGGGAGTATTCCAAGCAAGAGTCTGTGCTAAACGTCACAAGAATATTTCGTAATGAATTTACCTTTTTGATCATAAGAGAATCATAATGATAAAAAAAGGAAAATGGTGCGAATCAATTTTCATATCTATCCGCTCTCTATAATCTCGAATATAGAAAATATACGTACAAAGTGCGTCCATTAGTTTTTTTCTTTTCAAGATAATAATGGATGGAAGCTGATGCAATGTTATGTTTTCTAACATAAGGTATAAAATCCTCCATTGGTCAATTCGGAGCTATTCTTGGTTATTTTGTGAAAGGGTTATGATAATTTTTTCTATTTCATAGTGTACATAATGGAGATTATGCAAATAACTAACTAAAGGAGATAACATTATTCGCTTTAATAATCACAACTTGTGATTTAGCTATTAATTTATACTAGTGTTATAAAGTACAAATGTTTGTTTTGAGGGGTATTATCCGAAATTTCCAAATTGATCTTTAAAAAAAGTGGAGACAAATAGATGGTAATAATGTGCTCTCCAGCATAATCTATATTTTATGTCGGTACCACAACCTTCAAGGAGGTGAAGGAGTAAGAAATGCTGTAATAATCGAGAGGATGGAAGAGCTCTAATAGCGGGCACTCTCAAGAAGTTTCCTGAATTTCCTGAGAGGTTTGCCAATATTTTTCCGGTTCTCCAAAACAACTTTAATCTGTTGGGGACAAAAATATTTCCAACAGAATCGTTTTTCAAGATGTACATCAATTGAGGAGACATGAAATATATTTTAGAAACAAACAGGGAAAGGTTATTTTAATAATGATTATGTATATATATATATAACTATTTTTATGAAAATGTTAGAAAGCCCTCAAGACACTCGGTAAACTAGACATTGATCAATCCAGAGTTTTGCTTGTTTACTAAATGAAGGAGATGTGGCAAGTTGCAGGCGAAATTTTCATTCCATGATGTAATAATACAGAATATGCAGATAACTTACGAAAAGTGATAATATGATTCGTATTAGCAGCCACGCTTTGTTTTTAACATTTAATCTATTCTAGGATTATAAAGAAAGTGATGCTTTTTTGTTTGAAGTAGTAATCTCTGGGACCACAAAATTGATTTAAACAATAATGGTGTCCAAAGGATGACGACAGTTACTACTTTAACATAGTCTTTATTTTATGCAGGTGGTGTGGAACCAAGAAAATGCTTTAAATATGTTGAAGTAAACACAATTGTCTGCAAGATAGTGAAAATCTCCATTGATCAATCTCAATCTCTACTTGCTTACTGAGTGTAAAGTTTGTGAAAAGTTGTAAACTAAATTTTCAATCAATTAATAGAGAATATGTAAATTACACAAATTGATAACATGATTTGTATCAGAAAGTACAACTTGTGTTAAGCAATTAATCTATACTAGTTAATCTATCTAAACGTTTCTTTGTGCTTTAATTAAAAATTTTTGGTTTATTTAATCGCTTGTGATTTAATAAGGCAAGACTTATTATTATTCGGAAAAAAAGTAAACGTTGGCAGTTGTGCAAATGTAATTGTATGCTTCGGAATCAGCAACTTGGAATGAAATAACCGAGTGAAAATATCATTTTATATCCAAGATTTAAACTAATTGTCATTGAGGGAAGAAATGCTCAATCGCCTTTTTTTAAAAAGAACACCCTGCGACTTATTCTGTCGAGAAACACAATAAAAAAAGTTAACCTGTAAACACTGATTAGAATAGAGTATACTATTAAGTGTATAAGCTTTAAAGCTTGGTCTAATTATGATAGTTGTGTGTGTGTGTTGTTGAGGGGAGGAGGGTAAATACAATTTTAATAGAGTGTTAAATTTTCAATAGTTCCTTAAAAAAAAAAAAAAAAAAAAAAAAAAAAAAAAAAAAAAAAAAAAAACAACAACAAACAAAAATTATTTAGCTAAATTAAGGCGGAAGGGGTTAGCTCCCTCCTTTTCCTTCTTTATACTTAACTAATGAAACTCTAAATCTAATCAGGACCGCGGCTTCATCAAAATAAAGCTGCATATGAAACTTGAAGAAAATCTGATAATTCTGCATGAAAAACCCGTTTATCTAAATAAAGGGGAAATAGCCTCCATTACCATCTGTATATTTAATCAATGGGCTTCCAAGTCTAATCAATGAAGCACCTTATGAAAATGAAGCTATAATTTAAATTTGAAGCAAATCAAAAATTTCTATCAATAATTATCCAGAACCAGCGGATATGTTATCTATCTCTCAGTCTTTGATAGCTTGTGAACTAAACACAATAATTTACTCTGACAACATACTTTTATTGTACCGTTTAAATTTACGCCCTTATAGAATATTGCAAATAATTCGGATCAAAAATTTAAAAATTAAAATTATTCTCAGTATACTGTTAATTATTTTTATATATTTCTGTACATTAGAACTGTGACCCGAATGTAACTAAAATGTGGAAGAACTGTTAACTAAATGTAACTTTTACTTTCAAGTAACATGAAAAATGATTCGTTACCACGCCATCCTGAAATTAATCCGTGCAATTTTTCGCGAGTAGTGTAATAACCATAATCTAAATATCACTTTATATTAATGCAACAATAAAATGTTTTTGTTGTTAAAAAATTAAAAAAAAATCTAGAAATTCAGCAAATAGAGTTATAATTTCCAAAGAAAATATGCTTATTATTCGAATTAAAATTATTTCGCTGTACGTATGAGAATACGAAGGAAGAAAAATAATGATGTAATGATAATAAAATTTACCTAAAAATAATAAATCGAGAAATACACCAGTGTCTATTTACATCCAACTATTAATATCGAAAGTAGAAGAAAAAGAAAAAATCGTTCACCTTCGCTTCTTTTTCGACTTATCGCTCTGATTGAAGATGCCAAAATAGCTTTTCCACGGGAATAATGGCTGTTGACTTGTTTTGTATCTCGTTTACCTAATGAAAGAATTCCCGGATAAAAGCTAGAACGAAAGTTAGTGCGCGCCATTTTCTTTTAATGGTTAAAAGACTAACTTATAAATGTATATATATTTGTTTTCCAGTAGAAAAAAAATATAAAACATAATGAAATGGCGATCATAATTTGCCCTATAATAAATTTAATTATAATAATTTTTACTTTAAAATTTTAAACACTGGTATTTATAATAAATTGTTGTTTGTGATGAAATATTGTTATTCACAAACATATGTCTCTTATCTCCAGCCACAACTCAAGTTGAGCCGAAATTCGCTCATCTCGCAATTTGAAAGACAGCTTCTCAAAAAAGAGTTGAAACAACTTGAGTGAACGAGTTATTTTTAAGAAATTTAAATCGAGATGAGAAGTTAAAAAAAAAAAACAATTTAAATCAAGATGTGTAAAACCAAGGCTAACTTATCATAATATCAAGGCTTGTCATTCGCCAAGTTTCCTTTGACTGCAGTACAGGGGGCGCTGAACTACATGATTTTCACGTTGGTAGCGCCATCTAATGTTAGAAACTGAAATGTTTTCTATTATTTCCTATGGGATTATTAGCAGTAGTATGCACCAGGTGGCATTACATACGAGACAAAGTCATATAATAAGTTGGCAATTATAGTGACAATTTCAACAATGGATTTTCTCCTGAATGCGAGGCCTTGATATTATGATAAGGGGGCCTTGTGTAAAACATTTAAAAAACAACTCATTCACGATCCAATAAAATACAGCTCTTTCCCCAGAAGCCAAATCCACTCTTAAAACGAAAGAGTATTGTTGAATTGAGAAATTGTTGCATCCACAAATTTAATTAACGGTCGGGATAAATTGTGATTCACAAACTTAAATACGTGTTTGTTGTGATAAATTCTTGTTTTTCGCAACGATAATTATTGCAAAAGAATGAAATCGACCTCAGGGTTTTGATTATTTTAAATCAGATAATGAGCCATTTTAGATGCCCGAAAGTACTTGGTTCTGATATTTCAGTTGTACATTGTGCAAATATTAATAAAAATATGTCTATTGCTTAATAAACGGAATTTTGTTTTGTTTTTTATGAAATAATTTATATGGGGTGTCGCAATAAAGCGAATTAAGGATTAAAAACTCTTGATACAGTTAACACCATTTTCATTGTATAATTATTGGATGTGATAAACTGTTGTTATTTACAAACATAATTATTTCTTGTGTTAAATTGTTGTTATTCATTAACATAAATTTTGTTTAGAATATATTGCAAACAAATTCACAAAATTGGAGCTTGAGGAAATTATAGAGCGTCCACAAAAAAAAAAAAAAAAAAAAAAAAAAAAAAAAAAAAAATCTTGACATTTGCGATTTCAGACTTTTTGTTAAATATCTAGAAATATACATGAGTAATGACTCTGAAACTCCAGATGTATAAACAAAATAGTGCAGATCATATATTTTCGAGAAGGATTTTTTCCCAAAATCCAACAGGGGACCATCAACAAATTGAAAAGTAACGAATATCTTTTGAATGACCCTGTCAAAACTAAAGTAGCAAAAACGTTCAAACTACAGATTGTGATCAAGTAGCTTATGGTAATAAGCTGTGTTCATTTTTATGCGGATAGCATGTATACTCGTAGAGAAATTAAGATTTTTATAAAAACTGTGCGAAATTTTGCATGGTTTTTTGCTTATAATTTCCAGAGTTCGTAATATGTAACAATGTTCTTTCCAAAAAATATGAGAAACAATATTGTACATAATACCCCTGCAATCAAAATTTAAAAATATTAATAATTGTATGAAAATGAGCAGGTATACTAAATAAATTTTCACTGCGCATGCGTCAACTCTATTAAAAAAAAAAAAAAAATTCACTTGCATATTGTGTTAGCTAAGTGTATAGAGCAACTTTTGTTAAAGTTTCAAAATAATAGCTTGAAAAATTCTGAAAATTATCGTCGAAAGAATAAGATCAAAATCCGATATTCCCAAAATGAAACAAAAAGATGAGGGGCTGTATTCGTATTCCATTGATTAGTGTCTACACAATATTGCACGTATATTTGGATACAGCTCCTCATCTTAAAATGGGAATTTTTTTACGATTCATCACTCCCTCATAACTCTTTTTTTTGGACTATTTAGAGATAATTACCCAAAAAAGCATACTTCTTCTGGCATTAATTTTTTGAGTTAGTTATGCTGAGTTAGAGGTCTGCACGGGCCCGGGCTTGGCCCGTGGCCCGTAACCGGCCTGGCCGGAGGAATAGTTTCGAATTTTCTAACGGGTCGGCAGATTTAGAATAGTTTTTTCAACGGGCCGGGCCGACAAACAACATAAACGGGCCAGGCCGGGCCGGCAAAATTTGAATGGGCCAGACGGGCCGGGCCGGGCCGATAAAAAAAATTTCGGGCCTGCCGGTCCGTTCTGAAGATTTAAGCAGAAACGATAAAATATGCGCTATTTTCAACGAACATGGTTTTAACGAGAATAAGTATAAATGTGGCCATACTAGTTTGACAATAAAAATAATATAAAAATGCACAGTGTATCGGCATCGGAGAATTACATTATGTGTATTTTTTTACCGACTCATGCCGGTCCGAGATCACGCTTGCATTACTTTTTCTACATATAGACTGGCCGGACCGGTACTAGACTTAATTATTGGCAGAAAACATGATTTGTAAAATTATTAACAGCGATAAAGAACTTATGTTAGCTTAGTCTTCGGATATATACTTTTTGATGATTTTAAAAATAATTTCTCAATAATGCGAAAGTTTGACACATTTTCTGATTAATTTTAAATTATAAAAGTATAAAAGTGATAAGCCTAACTATTGAAGGGATTTGGAATCGAAAAGCGTTTTTCATTTTTGGTAAATGAAATGCTTGTATAACCTTGTTGAGATATAATAGTTTCTTAAATGATTGCAGGTTTTTCTCCATTCCCTTGCTATTGCTTCCGGAAATTCTATTCAAAACACTAATTATGACAGTATTTTATTTGTTTGCAGTATTCTTAAATTGCTTGTATCAAAATATGGATAGCGCCATTCGATTATATAGTTTCTGAATAAAGATATCTGCTAATCTTATGCGTTTCTGTGAAGAAAAAAAAAATGAATTTAGAAATGTATCAGAAAGGAGCTTCTTTGAATTTAAGAATGAATTTGGATTTGAAATCTATAATAAAATGATATAGAAATATATATATAAATCTTCTTTTATTAAACAGCTTCAAAATTAACGATGTTTTTAGCTTTCTTTCTTTTTTCTTTTATTCTAAGCCATATTAATTTTTTAATGAATCTTTATTCGAATGTTGAAAGCCTAAGAATCTAAGTAATCATTAATGTTTTTAATGTGTATTTGCTGTAAAATATACTGTCAAATCATTCCATAGATATGTATGCAGTATTCTTTAAAGGAATCTTAGTTATATGATAAAAATCTGAATTTTTTAGAAATCGTAGAAATTGTAACGTGCCAAAATGGGCCGGGCCTGTTTTAGCTGATTTTTATACGGGCCAGGCCGGGCCTGGAAATTCCGGTCCGTGCAGACCTCTTCTGAGTGCAATACAGTTCAAAGGAGGGGGGGGGGAATAAAAAACTCACCACCACATACTATGTTGCAAATAGTCTTATAAAAATATGACTAATATAAATCGATTCGTAATAACTTCTACTAATTAATGCTTTACTTAAATTTTGCTTAGGACACGTCAACATCTAGACATTTAAATGAACTTTAACATTTTCAATTCGAGCGCTTAATTTTGACACCATATATAAGTTTTTGGAAATTTTCACATTTTTATAAAGAACAGTAAGTTATTCTGTCAAGTAAAGGTATCCTGGGGTAATAACGCTACGTTAAGGTCTACCAATTTTACGGATTGGTTTCAGTTTCTCCACTTTCTTCAGAAATTTTACAGCCACCTGTTGAGAGATTGACATGAAACCTAATCACCAACACCTTGCGCCAATATTTAACTGAAACTGAAGTCGTATTAAAATTCCTGCATTATTATTATTATTATTATTATTTTGAGATAGCGGAAATTATAGAAAATAAAGCATTGCAGTGCCACCTACTGGACAATATACACCAAAAACTAATAAATATCAGTTTATGTCAAAGTCTAACTAAACCTATAAATAAAAAAATTCCGTGCATTAGTTCTTGAGATATAGCACCCACAAATTTTTTGTCGCATACAGACAGAAAACAGAGTCACAGAATGACAGACAGGCACTCTCTAAAATCGCGTTCAGGTCCTTGTAAAATGTATAAATCCACCGACAACCGGAAGTCGAAATTTTTCACGAATACAAAACTTTCTTCTTATATAGATAGAAGAAAACAAAAATATAATGATGCATGTCTATAAAATGCCTATATTATGAAACATGGGCATTAGTCTGGATTTTCGACTTCTTAGTTTTTGCAGACCATAAATTTCCCCTAAATCTTTATCAAAGCGACACAATACATTGAAATTGGCCAAAATATCAATTTTCTTTTTTAATATATTAATTGAAAACTTCTTTAATTGTGAATATTTTGACATGTCATTTTTACCTTTACGACAATTATTTCGCGAGATAGTGTAAACTTTCTTTAAAGACCAGTTTAATGACCCATACAAACGGAAACTTTAAGGTGATTTTTCTCCTTGTTAGGTAGATTTCGTATGAAATACTACCTATTGCATTGTCTCCCATGTTGGAATTTCTGAAAAATTTTTGCGGATCTACACGAATCATGACTCCTAGACCCCAAAACTACCATCAGTAAAAAAGTTTATATATCTATCTATCTATCTATCTATCTATCTATCTATCGGTGTATATCACTTTCTTCTAGACACGATAACTTCCATAATTATGCTCAGATCTTTTTCAAACTTTTACATAAAATCAAGGCGGTTAAAATCTCGGTCGAGTTCGTTAATGGGCAAAATCGGACCAAGGGGGTGGAAATAGGGAGGGTTTTTGTGAAAATCGAAAAAACGCGATAACTTCTTAATTAAAATAGATATCGAATCAGTTTAAAGTTTATATTACTTCTAAGAAATGGGCAAAAAGTTTATGCATGACAGATTTTTGATAAAGTTAAAAATGGGCTCAAGGGGCGAAAAAAACATGGTTTTTGGGAGAAAAAAATTCATAACTTCGTCAATTCTCAAGATATCAAATCCAACTAAATTTTATATAAATGTACTCAATATTATCTAAAACTTTTGTATTTACAAGTTTTTGATAGGACCAATTTTTACCGATGAAAAAAATTAAAAACGAAAAGAAAAAGGGGGGAGGAAAAAGAAAAAAATCCATAACTTACTCAATTCTTAAGCAATCAAATCTAATGAAATTTATTTTACATCTTCACAATAATATCTACAACTTTTATATTAACAAGTTTTTCATAGAACCAATTCTTATAGCAAAAATAAATTAAACAAAAATAGGAGTTGGAGAAAAAACCTCAAATCCAAACTGCTTATATTCTGACTCATTTTAAAATTCATTTTTGATTTTAAACGCATCCAAATGACAGATCCTCTTATTTAGGAACTATATAATGCGACGTATTGGCCAGTTTTTTGATAAAGGCACAATATATTTTTAAAAAGGCTGCCAAAAAGGGTATTTTGAACAGAATTTCCCGAAGTTGTAAATGAAAAATTGAGGAAGTATAACAAATTGCGTTTTTTCTGAGTCATTTTTAAATTCATTTTTGTTCTCAAACCCTTCCAATTTACAGGTCCTCTTATTTAGGGACTATGTAATGTGACGGATTGGCCAGTTTTTTGATAAAAGCAGAATATATTTTTAAAAAGGCTGCTAAAAAGGGTATTTTGAACAGAATTTCACTAAGTTATCGTGATTGAAATTTGAGGAAATTTAAGAAATTGCGTTTTTACCGAGTCATTTTTAAATTTTTTTTGTTCTCAAACGCATCCAATTTACAGGTTCTCTTATTTAGGAACTATACGATGTGACGGAGTGGCCAGTTTTTTGATAAAGGCAGAATATATTTTTAAAAAGGCTGCCAAAACGGGCACTTTGCACAAAATTTCCCAAAGCGATCATGATTAATGAACTGTGGGTATTCAAATAACAAATTGGTTGTTTTATGACTCATTTTTAAATCCAATTTTACTCGTAAACGCATTCAAATGACAGTTTTTTGTTACTTAGGAACTATATAATGTGCGTATTCGTCGATTTTTTGATAAAGGGTGAATATATATTTTTTAAAAGCTGTCAAAGTACGCATTTCGCAAAAAAATTTCCCAAAGCGATCATGATAAAAGAATTGAGGCTGTATTCAAATAACAAATTGTTTATTTTATTACTCATTTTTGAATTCAATTTTCCTCTCAAACGCATTCAATTGACAGTTATTTGTTATTTAGGAATTGTGTAATTATTGTGTATTGGTCAGATTTTTGATAAAGGCTAAATATATATTTAAAAAAATCTGTCAAAGTGGGCACTTCGCACAAAATTTTTCAAAGCGATCTTGATTAAAGAATTGTGGATGTATTAAAATAATAAATCGGTTATTTTATGACTCATTTTTAAATTCAATTTTGCTGTCAAATGAATTTAATTAACAGTTTTTTGTTATTTAGGAACTATATAATGAGCATATTGGTCAATTTTTTTAAATAAAGTAAGAATATAATTCAAAATATGTTGCCAAAATGGGCATTTGAGTAGAATTTCGTTTAAGATGATTTTGATAAAACCAGTTCTTACAGAAAAATGAAATTAAAAAAAATTTAAAAGCGGCTGAATAAAGTAGTTAAACTGGGTTTATCTCTATTTTTTTTTTTTTTTTTTTTTTTTTTTTGAGATGAAAACTTTTCGAAATCTACCTCCGCCTATAGGCCATGCCGAAAGGGATTTTTCATGTTTTTATAACTTGTTTGTTCGAAAAATACTAAGCCTTTTTTGTTAATTTAGATAAAGATTTGATTATTTTACTTGTTCTCAATGGTGTCATTTTCCATGATTTACCATTCAAGTTTGTAGGTATTTAAAAAAAATATTTAAATTGAGAGTTTGTTGAATTTAACTAATTTTTTTGATATACGCAAGAAAAAAGAAATTATATTTAATGTAAAATCTTTTGCATCTAAAAATTCATACAGTATTTTATGCGGTATATTCTAATGAATAAGGGGAAACAAGTGAAGCAAAAATATTCATATTTGTAAAAGTAGTAGAGATTTTTAAAAAGGTTATTTTTTTAATAAAAAAATGAATAGTTTACAAACGTTTTTATTCTAAATATTTTTATTTAATTTTTAGTATTAAGTGTTGTGCTAACATATATATTACAGTATTATTCAAAATTGAAGAGATGGTTTGAAAGATATTGTGTCTCTTTACTTTTTTTTAATTTAATTGTTTAATGAACTGATTAACCACGTATTACATCCTATACCAATTCTATATATTTATTTTTCAAAAAAGATTGTTACGAAAAGATAAATAAATCTTTACTCCTGCTTCACTTTTCCTTTGTTTTACGCAAAGCATATTGTCTAGAACAGATAAACTTAGAATTTTTTAATTATGGCGAAGAAGGAGGGGTGCATAGTATTTTTACTGTTAAGTTTGCTTTGCGTAAAAAAACAAAAAATGTCATTCCAAGTGTCAGGCGAAATTTTTTTAAGACAAGTTGTTATCTATAACTCGCTGGACAAAACTCTTGACTCATCTCTTTCTAAATTTTCCCTTTTTTTACTTTCACAATCAATGAAACATGCTATAGAGATTAACTGTGCAGAACGATTCGATTTGTCATCGTAATCGACTAGGTCGGCACGTCAGCCGGAATTTCTTGTTGCGTTGCAGTCCTCTCAAACTAAGTTCTGAATTCAGTTTTACGCTAAGATGAAAAAAAAAAAAAAAAAACTGAAATGCTTAGGAGTACTAAGCCATATTTCTAGGCTTAAGATCGATGGTCTGATAGTAAAGATATTCGAAAAAGTACATGGTACAAAGAAAAAAAAGAAAGAAAGAAAAGTGAAATTTCGAACCTTATCTGAAGTCTTACTTACTCGCGCTACATTATAAATGAAATAAAATAGATTGAACTAATCTTATCTATATCAGGATGTGGCAAAGAAAATAATATAATAAAACAAACAGATTAAATTTCAGAGAAAATGTCACAAATATGAATTTCCAATTTTCTAATTGAAAACAAAAAGAACAAAAATAGACACTTATAAAAATATTAATATTGTTTCATAATATATAGGCATTTAAAACATAAACTTCAATCCTTTGAAAGGCGATCGTATATTATTTATACCAATACATCACTGTCAAAGGCTGCCTAGAATTTTTTTGCAGAGTTTTTTATTATTTACCACATAATAAAAAGAATATGTTTGTTTTCAAATAATTTTAAATTTTGGTGATGTTTAAACATTTCAATATTTTAACAACGGAATTGCTTTGACCCTAACAGCCTTAAATTCTAAACATTTACTGCCTGGCATATGTGTGTAAATCTATTTTCAGTTTTTTTTCCAGAATGCATTTAATTTTATGTTTATTGTTTTCATACACTTTTTTAAAAATGCACATAAGTTGGACAATTGAAATTTTTGATTTATGTCTAGTTAATTCGTTTATTTAAAATAATAAAAAAAGCACGAATATAATTATAGTTTTACAGAACACCCACAGAAATGCATTACATTTTTATATGATTTTATGAATGATTCAAAGACTATTTTTAAAATTTCATGTAAATTTTGAAATTATCTCTTGTACTCTTAAAAAGGGGGTACCGACTGGTGGTGTAGCAACCTCCAAACCCTTCCTCCCCTCCTGGAAACTAGTATGAAAGATTTTTATATAAAAAAAAGACTAAAAATCAAGGCTTTTCTTTTATATAAAAATCTTTCAAATATCTTTACAACCAGAAAAAAAATGCAGGTTGAAAAAGGATTGTCTTCAGTCAAAGAAGAAAGACTAAATACTGCAGTATAGTCCTTATCAATTTGTAAAAGCCCAACATCAAGAAATTATTAAAAGTTATATCAACACTTTTACTCTCAATAGTTATTGTAAAGCATCGAAATAAGCCCTCCCCCACCCCTTATATATGCGAATCTTTCCTTTTTAGGCTTTTGTTTCCCCTACGAAATCCTATTCGTGTCTGTCCGTACACAAAAACTGTATAAGTCGGATACTTTAAATTTTGGATATTTACAGAAGAATATATCTCGTCACACGTCAAATCGTAAAATTTTTAAAATACCTATTATTTTAATTAAATCATTATTTTTTTAAATGTCATCTGTTCATTGTTGCGACTTAAATTTTAAAAGAGAACTTTAATTTCGATTCTTTTCGTGTAGATAACCGAGCTTGGAGGTAAAGCGTGTCATTATAGAAAACCGAAGGTTCTTAGTTTGAATCCCGAGGCTGGAACTTGAAAATTCCGTATTACGAATTAATAAGAAAAAATTTCATATTTCTGCCACTTTAAGGTTTTATATTATTAGAGTTCCGTTCCTCTGACATTCATAATATTTTTTGTTATTCAATTTTCTTTTCTTTTTTTTCTTTGTTACTTTTTCTTTCCTTTTTTTTTTAACTTTTGCGATTTAATAATAATTCCACATTTTAAATTTAATTTCAAACAATTTTTTTCACTTTTAGAAATTTAAAATTTTAACTATATCTCCACTAATTTTTTAAATTTTCAAAAAAAAAAAAAAAAAAAAAAAAAATAGAATTTTTGATTTGATTTGAATATTTTAAATTTGATTAAAATAAATAACTTCCTTTTACAAATATTTAAAAATTAAATTTATTGGTGCTGCTACCTATGTAAGAATTAAAAAATTTATAAATTAACAGTTTGGATTTATTAATTAAAGGATAAGTTGTTTTGAAATAAATATTAAACGAAACCCTTTTTGTGATCTGCGATCACACTTACCCACTTTTTTAAAAAAGTTCCCTCCTTTTCAAGTTTTACTTTCTAATGCTTTCAAACTTTCTTCTTTTTAAAAAATTCCATTTTTTTTTTAATTTTCTAAATAAACGTATCGTATGCAATTTATTTTAATCTATTCGCTTTATATACCATTGTATCAAAATGTTACACATATGTCATAATGTATGTTTTCAAGATTTCACCAGTTGAAACTTATACATATAAGTTTCTATAGAATTTTAAATTAAAAAAAATGTACAGTCATTTAAGATCCATATTCTTTAAATTTTCTACCTTTTTTTCCGAGGTCTAACTCGGATAAATATAATCAGATGGCCATGAAATTGATATTTGACTGAGATTTACTGTGGTACATTTCTGTGGTATGCATATGGTAATATTCGGTATTAAAAATATAATTTATTGCATTTATGCTTCATCACAGGGATACGCAAAATAATTCATAACATTACGACCAATGGGGCTTTGGCGCCACATTTTAAAGATATTACACTGTTTCAAGATTTTGAAATGTATTTATATCATTGAAGTGTACTACATGGTGCTTACGGTAGAATCTGATGTGCATATAAATTATCAATCATTTACAGGGACATAAAAAAGGTTTAGGCTTACAGAACTGCCTGTGAATTATAATTGCTGGAAAGTTGTTATCAGTTGTCATTCGCCTTTAAAAATTTAATTATGTGTTGGCATATTACCTCGTCTGTATGAATTCCATTAATCATATACAGGGCTATACATAAGTGCTCAAGCACATTTGCGCTTATTGACGGATATAGCTAAGTGTGAATTTTCAAATTCTATGCGCATTCATACGAACTAACTTTTAGCATACTAAGTAGCATACATTAAAATCTATAGATCGTATACATGTCTGCCAGAAACAGAAAAATATATCGGATATTTTTCAAACTATTGATGGTAAATTCAGAATTTGGGTTTTAAACGAATTCTGATAGATTTAAGAATTTTTTTTTATATTGATTTCAGAATTTTTTTTTTAATTTTATATTATATTTTCATAAGGTTTTTTTTTTCAACAAAATTTCGATAATATATAGTAAAAAATATTCATAGAAAACATTTTCTTTAGAAAAAAAAAATACTTTTTATTGATACTGCTCGAACGCAACATAATAATTATGCTTTTTGGCACTTTCCAACAAAGTTGAAAAGTGCTTATGCATACAGTTTGTCTGTCCGTCTATCCATGCTCTAACTCCCGTAAATATGCACGGATTTCCATGGAATTGATAAAGCTTATTTAGGGTCACAAAAGCATGTTTGGAATTGCATATGAAGTATGTACAATTAATGGTTCATTTACAGGGGCACTCAAAAAATTCGATTACATTATGGTCTATAGAGAAAAATCGTTTTGATAGTATTTTAATCACATTACACTATGTTAAATGCATTGAAATTTATATAAATCACTTAATTTCACTACGAATACGCTAAAACAGAGCATTCATAGCATTTTTTAAAATTAATTTATAGGGACACACAAAAGAAATCTGTTATTTACTGTCTTGGTGTAATAATTTCTTGAGAGTGCTTCGTTTTAAAATTCGGTATGTGTTTTTAATTAGTTTTTTGCATGTTATTCTTTATATATAAATTCTGTACCTCAAATACAGGGCTGCACAAAATTATTCGCATATCATTCTCCTTATTAGAGAAAATTGCTGAAGGGGAATTTTCAACTAAAATATATGTATCTCTGAAATGAACTAAATTTTGGACATGTTGTTAATAGATGCAAATTTCTATACGATATATAAAGCTTCTAAAAAAATTGGATAATTTTCCGATTGAGAACAGCTGAAATTTTATTTTGAAATGCGTTATACATTTCCTTTTAATGAAATGTGGCATAAAATTTTTATTTTTTAAGCGGTTCAGTTTTGTTGCATTATTCTGAATGTGTTAAAAATTACTTCATTATCTATGCTTGACGCATGAGTTTTTTCTTTCTTGTTTTTTATTCGAAAGAGAAAAATGTGAAAAAAAAATATATTTATAAGTTATTTCAAACGGTATAATATCAAATTTTAAACATCGTTAGATTTTTAAAGCTTAATTTTTTTAATTACATTTGAATTTTTCGGAATTTACTTTTAATATGGTAAAATATGTAAATATACATTCGAATTTAAAAAAAAGGAATATTTTTTTTTTGCAAATATTTCATTTTTGTCTCTTTAAATACATGCTTAAATAAATGCTTAATTAAGCAGAAACGTTAGTTTACAAATTTTATTTTAAGACTAATAATTTTTCATCTATTTTCCATCTCTTTTATTTACAGAGTAATATAATATATTTTTTTTAATTTGCATTTCAGAATTATTTTTAGCATTTATTTAATTAGTGTTTCTCTTGAAGTGTAACTTTTTTTTCATAATTTGTTTTAAGGCGATTTTTCGTTTCGCGTAAAAAAAAAGAAAAAAAAACTAATTTGTCGCTTAATTTCATCATCACCAAATAGAGAAAGCACAAGTAGAAGTTTTTCCCTTATGTTGAAAAGTATTTTTTCAGAAACTATAACCACTACCTCAAGTTTCCTCATGTGCTAATATTTATGTTACATATGCTCATATAAGGGCTATATCGAAGTTTTTAAAATATTCAGCTCATGGTGTATTAGCATACTGTATTCCGGATGCAGTTTAGTGGTCGAAATCTTTTGTGTATCCCTCTAAATACTATCTGCTTTATATTATACAGAAAGTGACTAATAGTAAATCATAACAACGTACATCAATTTCATAAAATATGAAATAGTTTAATATAATTAAAATGGGACAATGTGCCCCCTACACCATTATGTAATGAAATGCTTCTACATGGCCCTGTAAATTAATAACAAATATTCTTTGCACCACATATTGTGCAGAATGTACATTTTAGTATATACAGTAGAGCGCCGATTATCCGAACTCCAATTAACCGAATTTCCAATTATCCGAACCGTGTTTTTCGACTTTTAAAAATTTTTAACCGAACTTCCAAGTATCCGAACAGCGTATTTCTCTTTTTAAAATTTTTTTCCGAACTTCCAATTATGCGAACGGCATATTTTTCTTTAAAAAAAAAACCCTTTAAAACCTAAATATTTTTTTTTCTGTCCCTTCCAATTACATTTCTCTTTTTTCATCCTGTTATCTATCTTTTTTCTTTTCTTTCTTGGAATACAAAATTTAATCCAGAAACTGCAAGGTATTTTTGGGGAGTTTTGTTAGTGGGAAGAGAGAACACAAAAGGTTTGAAGAAAGGGGTTGAGAAACCAAGGTCAAAGCACAAAATTCCTGTTTGTATTTTTCTCCCCTCACCCTCGCTGTGGACACGTGTTGCAATCAATGTCTATGGTTGCAATGCAATCCCAAGGGGATGGGAGGGTATTTCTTTTAAGTTTCTTATCGCAATGGACAGGTCACAGACCCGGTGTGAAGCCAGGACTAGAGAAAAGTAAGAACTACGACATTTCTTTGACACCAGGTCGGGAGTGGAGAAAAACTGGTTTGTGTGACGTAGCTACGTTGACAAAGGTTTCTTGTTAGCGGTTGTGGATTGCACCAGCGATCTAGCTCATTTATTTTTCTGCAACGAAGGAGAAAAGATGTCTGGAAAGCGAAAAAGAGTTGTTCTTTCGCTAGGAGACAAAGTAAAGATATTGAAAAGGCTGAAAAATGGTGAAGCAGGTACAAAATTAGCAGTGGAGTTTGGTGTAGGAAAGTCTACGATATAAGATATAGAAAAGAATGAAGAATCAATTATGAAGTATATAATGGGACTTGAAAGTGAGCAAGGAAGCTTAGATAGAAAATCGATGAAAAAATCTTTTGATGATAAAGTAGATAAAGCTTTGCACATGTGATTTTTGCAGAAACGCTCATCTGGTCATCCCATTTCTGGACCCTTATTATGTGAGAAGGCTATATTTTTCAACGAAAAGCTGAATGGAGAAAATACTAATGCATTTCAAGTAAGCTCTGGGTGGCTTAGAAATTTTAAGCTACGGCATGGTATACGCGAAATCGGATTGCATGGTGAAAAATTATCTGCATCTACAGAGGCTGCTACAAAATTCGTAAAAGAGTTTATTGAATTTGTTGAATCAGAAAAATACGAAGAAGAATTTATTTACAATGCAGATGACACCGGCCTGTTTTGGAGATCTTTACCCCGAAAATCATTAGCATCTGGGTTCGAAAAAAGTGCTTCTGCAACTAAATTAAACAAAGAAAGAATCACAATTCTTAATTGCGCAAATGCAACCGGTAACCATCGAATACCATTGTTCGTGATAGGACAGTAAAAGAATCCTCGATATTTTAAGAATTGGAAAAATTGGCCAGTAATTTACACTTCTCAAAGGAAGGCTTGGATTACATCAGAAGTTTTCAATGATTGGTATGATCACACATTCATTCCTAAAGTTAAGACACATCAAGAAGATATGAAGAAAGAGGGCAGAGAACTCCTACTTCTTGATAATGCACCTTCACATCCGTGTGCAGATACCCTTGAACGGGAAAATGGGAAGTTCCGAGTAAAGTTCTTGCCACCTAACGTTACATCGCTGATACAGCCCATGGATCAGAGTGTAATAGAGACATTTAAGCGCTTTTATAGAAAGCAAATGTTGAGAAAGATGCTTCTATCAGAAGACACTGAAGAGCCTGATTCCCAGAATGCCATAAAAATTAA
Source organism: Maratus speculifer (assembly GCA_964019185.1). Classification (NCBI taxonomy): domain Eukaryota; kingdom Metazoa; phylum Arthropoda; class Arachnida; order Araneae; family Salticidae; genus Maratus; species Maratus speculifer. The sequence continues at coordinate 241,151,275 of OZ025296.1, forward strand.
TTAAAAAGATTGTTGCATTATGGCTGCCGATTCCTGGAAGCTTGTAAAATCATCAACGTTAAAAAATGCCTGGAATAAAATTTTAAACAGAGGAAAAAGTGATACTAGAGCAGAAGCATCTGATAAGGAAAATGAGGAGTGTAAAACTATAAAAGAGATGGGAAGAATCCTAAATTATGAGGAAAAAGAAATTGATGAGTGGATAAATTGTGACATGCAAGACCCTGGATATCAGATTTTAAATGACAATGAGATTGTGGCTGAGATTGAAGGCGAAAATGGAGAAAATGAAAATGAAATTGAAAATGAATGCTCTGAAAATGACCCAGGTCCATCACATAGCGAAGCCTTTGAATGCTTGGAAACAGCTATGAAATGGCTCGAAAGGCAGAAAGACGCTGATCCTATTCAAGCAATGCATTTAAGAAACATTAGAGATATGGCAGCATTGAAAAGAATGTCTTCTTTGAATCAAGAAAAAATCAAAAGCTTTTTTACTTAAATTATAATCTTAAAAAAAAAAAAAAGACAAAAAAAAAGTTTAAAAATGAAAAAAAGACAAAAAAAAGTTTAAAAAATGAAAAAAAGGCAAAAAAAAAAAAAACATTTTTAAACACGCCAGCACTAACAGTGTTGCCAGTCATAAGCCTGGATAAAGTGTGAAGGTTTTTGTATAGATAGGGATATCCTTTAAATTGTCTGTCCAGTTATCCGAACTAGGTTCGGTCCCGACGTGTTCGGATAATCGGCGCTCTACTGTACTTTATAAATGCATATCAATTTTATTATATGCAAAAAAGTGTAACATGCTTAAAAAAGCACTTGAAACTATTTTTTCCTATTTGACGTGATGTAACTGAATACTTTTGATTGTCCCTGTAATTAATTTATACATCTGATTATCATAAAATTTGAAATTATTCAATAAGTTTATGCAGCAATTATATATTTTAAATTCCAGACGATTTGGTTTGGCAGTTTTTGCTCTTATTATATGCGGACAGACGGAAGGACATACGGAACGACAACTGTAGGTGCTACGTATTTGTATAATTACGAACGCACTTAAAAATACCTTTGGGGTAAAACATCAAGTGTACCCGCATTGGCTGTTATTTTTTAATGTTATATTTTAATTAAATTATACAGAGACATACCAGCTTTTGTGTAGAATATTTTTTTTTACGATTTGCGTTAGAAGACTGGAATTTTAAGGTTTTTAAACACTTTCCAACAAAGTTGAAATATGTTTATGCATTTAGTTTGTTTGTCCATCTGGTCGTCTGTCTAGGCTCTAACTCCCGTCAGTATACTTGGATTGTCTTGCAGTTAGTAAACCTTATTTTAGGTATATTCAAGTAGGCTCTGATATAAATTGATGCTGATCAGTTTTTTGGTGTAAATCACTCAACAGTTGGCGCTGTTATACTGCAATTTTTACGATTTGAGCAACAGCTCTATCTCAAGAACTAATGCACGGATTTTAATAAAAAATATATTCAGGTAGTCCCTGATATAGATAGATGGTGATTAGAAATTATGTATATCGTTTGACAGGTGGCGTTGCTATGCTGCATTTTTTACAATTTATGCTACAGCTCTATCTCAATTACTTATGCACGGATTTCCATTAACTTCAGAATAAGTTAGTCTTGACATAAATTGATCTTGTTTATATTTTTATATAAATCGTTCTACAGGTGGCTCTACCATACTGTATTTTTCATGATTTCGGCGAAAGCTCTATCTAAAGAATTAATACACAGATTTTCATCAAACTTCAGATTATGGAATCCATGATAATAAATTCTGCTTATATTTCGATGTCAAACTTCCAACAGGTGGTTTTGCTATGCTGATTTTTTCCAATTCCAGCAATAGAAAAAAAGCCTGCATCTCAAGAACTAATGCACGAATTTTCATCAACCTTTAGATTCAGGTATAACTTAATAAATATTATTACTATTTATGTTTTGGTATGGATACCCAAAAGGTGGCGCTTTTATGTTGCATTTTTCCAGATATCCGCAATAGTTTTATTTTAAGAACTCATGCACAGAATTACATGCCTTTAGATTACTTACAATGAGCATAAATTGTCATTGAATTTTGGTTATGTGGTAACGAATTTTAAAGCATTAACGTGCATGAGATAACAGAAAATTTTGTGATCGCACAATTTTGATAATGTTATGGTCACAGGCACATCGATTTTGAAACGATGAGCAAAAAATTTAAATTTGTTGTATATTGAGAGCAATAAAAGTTTTGAGCTGACTAATTTGCTGATATATGTGTGTGTAACAAACATACAAACTATTGATTAATTTTTTATCCGCTGTGTCACACCAATAAGTATACTAAGATTGCAGTTGTTTTTTTTTAAAGTTATTTCATCCTCCCTATCAGCATTACCTCTATCTAAAATATATATATTACTAAAGTATACATATTTTAGGTTAAACAAGAACGTAAAACGTCACATTTAAATAAATAAATAGGCATAATATTTTGGAAATTTTACACTTTTCACAAACCTTTTTTCTCTATATGAAAACATTATTTTTCTGAAATTAAATATTTTACTCAATTACTACGATGTGACACCGAAGTAACATGTAGCAACAGTCATGTACCATAGAGAAAAGCGATAGATGGAGATGCAGTATGTTTTAAAATCGGCTTGGAATATGATGGTGGTTATGGTTCATATTTAAGTGCCCTCTTTCGGCCCAAACTAAATAAGCACATGAAACATGGACCAAATTCCTTGACACCTCCCGTGCTTTTTTTCTTTGAATGAAAGTGAACAGTTTATGTTTTAGCATTCTAAACTTTCATGGTATTATGAATTAAAAACTCTATTACCAAAAGTTTCCTCCCTTTTTCTCATAAAAGTACGTGATTTTGTTGGGACCGAATGTGACGAATTTTAGGATTGCATTTTTGGGGCCAAACCTAGCCCACGGAGGAACGAGATAGCTAGAAATGCAATATGCCGTAAAAACACTTTGTGATATGAAGGCAGTTCCCGATCAAATTTAAATGCATTCATTTGGTCCAAAGCAGACAAGCATGTGGAACAGGGAACGAGTACTGTAACCTATAATTCCACATATTCTTATTTTTAATAAAATTTTTAATCACACTTATTGTCAACATGCGGATAATGAATAACAATTGGCAGTTAGAAAAGCAAAAGTATAGAAATACAAGTTTGAAATACAGACATGTCAAAGAACATGGTGGTGTTGTTTGGGCCGGATGGAATGTATTATAGGGTTACATTTTCGGCTTCATGTTCAGACGCCATACATCATCTCTATTCTTTCTCTTTACTCTATGCTCCCAACCACCAATGTTCATCTTTATTCTTTCATTTTACTTTGTAATCATGTCCGCGTTTCCAAGATTTGAATATGTTGCCAGAAAAAAATATACCAAAACTTATTTACAACTTGAAAAAAGACCCCATAAGACTTGTGCAATATAATTTTGCAAACGATTACTTTTTCAACTTAAAGCCCAAACTTCAAAATTGTCAGAAAAGGATTTTATTTGTAAAAGAACAAATAAAATTTTACATTATTTAAAATCACTTTATATGACTTTTACTGTTTATAATTCTCTAAAGCATTTTCTATATTCATTTATAAGGAAATATGTGCAGGAGTAAATTGAAAATAGTGTCATGTACAGAAAAATAAATTACTACCGTTCAAGAAGAATTGAAACAGTTTGAGAATAATATGTGAAACAGAAATGAATAACGGTTCTCCAAAGTGTTTTCTATTGAATTTCTTTTGTGAGACATACTCATTAAAAATGTTAATTTAAAAATAAAAGAAACCAATAACTTTTTTTTAATGATTACATTAATTTATAAAATACCATTTCTTTTCAATTAGCTTAACTGAAACCCATTTTTTTCAATTAAATTATAAAAAATATTATATAATGCAATATTACACATTAAGTAATAGTTGAAATAACACTTTATAAGTAACTCCATTTAATAAAAATCAATTATAAAAATAGAAATTTACTAAGAAAAAAGCGTAACAAAGCACTTAAAAAAAAGAACACATAATACACTGAGAGCATGATATAAAATATTATTATTGATCAAAATATTACTTTTAATCTCAACTACCTTAATCTCTTACTACCTTAATCTCAATAGCAAAAATAAGAAACACAAAAGTATAGCAAAATAATATGAAACAACAAATCCTTTTTCTCTTTTTAAAGTTTTAAATTTTTGTGGCAAAATAGAAAGTAAAAGTTTTTTTTTTTTTTTTTTTTTGTTTACAAACAGAAAAAAAAACCCATGTAAAGTAATTTTGCAGAACATTTCCATTTTCCGCCTCAAAGTAAAAATTTAAAAATTTTCAGTAAAGAAATTTATCTTCCATGAAACTACATAAAGTTTCTAGGTAATTTTAAGGTGACTTTATATGATTTTTAACACTTTCTTTTCCATCTTTTTGCTAAACCTGTCTTTTACAATTTTCACTCAAATATGTATTCAAATATGCATAAAACTTCACGTTTAAAGAAATGCACTCTGGCAATACTTTTGAAACCTGACATCTATGACATCTTTTTTATTTTTCTTAAAGAAAATACTCTCAAAGCTTAAATATTAAAAATAATAAAGGTCACGAAATAGAAAAGTAATAAGAAACAACAATTATTTAAATCTTTTCAAAGCATGAGGTATTGCCACGCAAAAGAAAGTAATAAATTCTAACATTCGTGGAACCGGAAAACAGTTGTAACATAATTCGCAGAGCAGACGATAATTTTGCTGAAAATAATATATGAAGCTGAAATGAATGACGGTTTTTCGAGAGTATTTTTTATTGAATTTCTTTTGTGAAATATTTTTTTTTTATAAAGAAAATGTTAATTTGAAAATGAAAGTAACTGATAACTGATTTCTTTTAAATATCATTTCTCTTCAACTAACTTATAAAAAAACATATAATGCAATATAACTAACATATTAAGTAATAGTTAAATAACATATTAGAATTAACAAAATTTATTACCAATCAATAATAAATGTGGAAATTTGCTACAAAAAAAGTAACATATTGCATTTTAATAACTGAACACAGAATATATTGAAAACATGATATAAAGTATTATTATCATTGATGAAAATGCTACTGTTTAACAACTTAAGAGCAAAAATGAGATATAAGAAAATGATATGAAATAACAAATTCTTTTCCTCTTTTTAAAGTTTGAAATTTTAGCAACAAAATAGAAAATATAATGTTAAAAAAATAGAAACAAAATAGAAAATATAATATAATATTTTTTTACTAACATTAAAAATATATATATAAACACCAGGTAAAGTAATTTTGCAGAAGATTGATATTTTCCGCCTCAAAGTAAAAATTTCAAAATTTTCAGTAAAGAAATTTATTTTGCATGAGACAGCACAAAGTTTCTACATAATTTTAAGATGACTTCATATGACTTTTACCATTTTCATTTTTTTTATCTCTCTGCTAAACCCAATTTTTAAAATTTGCACCCAAATATATATTCAAATATGCATAAAACTTCACACTTAAAGAAATGCACACTGGAAGTACTTTTGAAACCTGACATCTATGGCATCTTTTTATGTTTCTTCATGAAAATAGTCTGAAAAGTTAAATATAATAAAGGGCACGAAATAGAAAAGTAATACGAAGCAACAATTATTTAAGTCTTTTTAAAGTATGAGGAATTGCCATGTCAAAGAAAGTAATAAAACGTAATATTCGTGGAACGGAAAAACTGTTGTAATATAATTCGCAGAGCAGACAATAATTTTGTTTCTCCTTAAAGTTGAAACTTCTCTTTTTTCAGAAAAAGAAATTTATTTGTAAAAGACCACATATGGTTTCTATATAATTTCCAGGCGACTTAGTACGACTTTTTACGTTTGCAAATCCTTAACTTTTTCCCAAACCCCTTTTTTAACTTCGTTTAAAATGAAATATTTGCCAAAGGAAATTGAAAGCAGTGTCTTGGTGTTTGCACTGAAAAAACAAAAAACCACACTACAAACATTCTGAAAAATTTAAATATTTTGAAAAGAACACATGAAATCGAAATGAATAACGGTTGTGGAAGGGGCTTTTTATTAAATTTTTATTATGAAGATTTTTTTTTGTTGGGAATGTTGATTTGGAAAGAAAAGAAATTACAATTTTTCTGCTTGGAGACATACACTAATTTATAAAAACGAATATGTTTCTTAATATACTGATTAGATCTTATATTGTTTCAACTGCGATTTAAATAGTATATAATAGTAAAATTACATTTATTATAAATAAAATATATAGATATATATATATTATATAATTTATTTTTTTCCGCGAAAATCAACTTTATGCTATGTTAATTTCCTTTTAACAATATTCCGTATTTATTCCAGCTTATTAAATTAAAATCCTGTTACTGCATCTAATCGATTAATCTTTATAGAAACGTCATTCATTCTTAATTCGCCTTAAAAATATTTATTCCAACACGCGTAAATCTAAAAAATGGCTCTAAATTAAAAATATTCTTAAATAGACTTTATTTCTTAAAATTCCTAATAAAACTCATTTTCCCCTGTTTTTATCAATCCTTTTTTAATGTCTTATTAAATTTATTCCAAAAAATGCATACTTGTTCAGAACAAACATTCCTTTTTTTCGCGTTTTATATTTATTAACTATCAATAAATTCATTTCTTTTCCCTTTTTTGTGAAATTATCGTCTGTGGAATGCATTCGAATCCTAACTATTTCGATTAATTAATAAGTTAAAATAATCATGTTTTAAATAAAATTATCATTTGCAAAACGCTCTTTTTCACCGCTTTATACTCGACGCCAGATGCTAGATTTTGTAAACATAAAGGGATTCTGGTCTGAAATTAACGAATGTTTTAGAAACTATTTTTTTACTTAAGCTAGGATGTCCAGAGATGAAATTATTGTTCGGTTTTGAGCGGCGACTTCCGGAAAGCTAGGACGAATGCTGCCTTTGATGGAACGTTTGTTCGGAGAAGATGGTCGAGCAGTTGACAACTGGTATATAGAGAGACCAAGTGTCCAATCATTTGGAATAGAATGTTTATTTCTGTAATTAGATTCATTTCGCCGGTTAAATTAGAGCCTTTTCCCTCTCCATATGACTGCATTTAAATAAAATATTGTGGAGCTGCCAATGTTTAGTTTTCTATGAAGTCTACATTCTTTTATTATTATTATTATTATTATTATTATTATTATTATTATTATTTCTCTCCCCGTTAATCCTGTGTTGAACTGGGAAATATTTCGTTTTTTTACTAAAACGATGTGTGCTACTATTTTACTCCGGCTTTCCGTATAAATATATCACATCATGTCATACGAAATTAAAAAGCTTATGTTAACCCTTTCAAAGAGAATTGATTCAATTTTTGTAATGTTCACACAAGAATTTTCATGAAGATTTCTTTAAAAATGACGGGAAAATATTTTAATTTTTTTTTAAACCAGAGTTATAAAGTAAAATTCAATTAATAGCTTCTCGTGCAAATCATCATTAGAATTATGTGGTATAAAATATTGCTTACCGGCCATCAAGGAGATAATAACATTTAATAAAATCTCAATATGTACATAAATATGGTAAATTATTAAGGAAAAATTAATATGTATTATTTAAGCAAATGAACATACAAAGAGCATTGGAATTTGATACTCTTAACAACACTTTGATTTTCTTTATATTACGATCAAAATTTAAGTACTAAAAATTTTGATAGCCAAAGAATTTCAAAATAATATAAAGCAATAGAAATAGAATTAAAAAAATGAATATAAATAAAGTAATGTATGATGGCAGGGGGTGATTACAAAAAAGTATCTCTAAATTCCATTATATTAGGCCCAAACACAATCGCATGCTTTCGAAAAAAAAAAAAGAAGAAAACATTTAATAAAGCAATTTTTAATTCATAATACAATGAAATGTTACTTTAGAGTGCTTAAATATAAGCAGATCATTTTCATTTAGAGAAAAAATACACGACTGATGTAAAAAAATTCGGTCCCTGTTCCATGTGATTATTTTGTGTGGGCCGAATGAAGCCATTTAAGGCGCAGCACTAGTCACAGAAAAAGATCCGGATAATAATGTAAAGTCTATGAGGGCGTTCTTTTCAAATATCTCACTCAATTTTTTATATTTTTACATTTTTTTTTTCACAAGATAGTTTGGTTTATTTTTTATTTTTTCAGTTTTGGTTTCAGATTTTTTTAAAAATTACTTTAACTTACAAAACCGGTTTAAGCCGTTCTGAAATTTAAACTGTCATAATATTTAAAATCCATAAGCAAAATCGATAAAGTAAAAACTAGGCCGGTTGTAGATCGCTCAAAAATATCCTATGCAATAAAAAATCATGTAAAAATATTTAAATTTGAGCGAGATATTTGAAAAGAATGCTCCCACAGCCTTTACATTATCATCCGGGTCTTTTTCAGTGACTAATGTGGGGCGTTAAATCTGAGCGATAATGCACGTTATATTTCAAACCGTTTTTACGGCATACTGCACCTCCATCTATCCACAGAGAAAGAGATAGATTTCTTACTGTTATTTTGATTTTTTATTCTCTTCTTTAACATTTTATATACACATATATAATTTTTAACAAAGAGCATTTTTAAATTCACCTAGAAGAAAATGCGTGCCAAGTTAATCGACCGGGAGACGGCAGCACATATAATCGCCTCATCAAATTCCGGGATGAAAATCTAGGATCAGTTAAATCTCGATTAGCATATTGAAATGCAGTCTGTTTGCTAAGTCATACCATGATAGGAAACACCTAAAAATCCAATTTTTACGGTTTTCTCATAGGTTTAATATTATGTTTTCATGCTCCCAAAATTTCATGTTTTCATATTTTTGGGTACAGGAAACCACAATGGTAAACCGACCAGCCAACCGTTAAGACCGGGGTTTTATGTGTTTTTCATCAAGATATGACTTGGCAAACCGATTGCGTTTTAATATGCGAATTGAGATTTAAATCATCCTATATTTTCATTACTGAACTTGATGATGTGATTGTATGTGCTGCCTCCTCCAGTTCTATGAACAAAAACATCATCTTCTTCAGAAAAAAATACAAACTTTCATAAAAAATTTTAATATCTTTAAAGTATTACATATGAAGCTGGAATGAATAACAGTTTCCGAAGACATTTCTTTTACATTTTTTAAATAGACATGTTCTTTTGGGGAAGAAAAAGAAACAGCAATTATATATGTTTTAAAAACAAAGTTAATTTATAAAATGAGATACATTTTATAACTTGATATTTAAATTTCATATTATTTTGACTCTTTTCCAAATGATTGATTATATCATTTTTCTTGAACAAGCAAAAAACTAGTCAGATGTGGCAATCCCAAATCTTTCTTCTATCTCATGCATGTTAATACTTTAAAAGTCGTTACCCCACTGCCAAAATTAAATGAAAATCTATGCAAAAACCGAGAATTCTAATGTCATGATATTCCGTGCATTAGTTCTTGAAATTGGGCTGTTGTAGACATTAGGGAAAATACAACATAAAAGCGCCGAAGGGCGGTTTATACGAAAACATAAACAGCAATAATATTTATCAAGCTATACCTGAATCTGAAGTTTGGTGAAAAAAAAATTGTGCATTAGTCCTTGAGATAGAGCTATTGCAGGAACCGGCGAAATTCAGAATAATAGTGCCACCTGTTGATTTATTGACACAAAAACATAAACAGAACTTGTTCATATCACGGATTTACAGAATCGGAAGTTTTATGAAAATCCGTGCATTAATTCTTGAGATAGAGCTATTGCGAAAATCGTTAAAAATGCAACATAACAGCGTCACCTGTTGGGCGATTTACACCAAAATGTAAACAGCATCAGTTTATGTCAGGACAAACTGAATCTGAAATTTGATGGAAATCCGCCCATTAGTTATTGAGATAGAGCTGTCGCTTGAATCGTAAAAAATACAGCATAGCAATGCCAACTATTGGGCGAATTACAACAAAAGCTAATTAGCATCAACTTACATTAGGGACTACCAAAATATATATGCATATATTTAATTCCGTGCATTAAATCTTGAGGTATAGCGCCTAAAATTTATGTCACATACAGACAAACAAGCAGACAGGGTCACACACTCACAGACAGACACTTTGTCAAAACATGTTTTTTAGAATATCTGACCCCTAAAATGTGTAAATCTGTTAAAAACCGGAATTCGCAAGTTTTCACGAATCCAATACTTTCTTCTTGTAAAAATGGACAAAAAGTAAAAATACTATGTTATGTAATATCTTACAATTATATAATAGCAAAAATAACAAATTAGAGTTAACAACATTAAGCGAAATTTTCAAATAGTCGACATTGGAAAACTTAAATGAGCGATGTTTAGCTGTTAAGGTAATCGATAAAAATACCATTTTTACGTATATATATATATAAAAAAATCCATTTTATCTATTGTGAGAAGCAATATAATAATTAAAAATCTCTTCTACAAGCATCAATAAATTATGACATTATTAAATTACTAGTTAACCAGCATGGAGTTAAATGTGACGGTTATAATACCATTAAATATGCATACAATTAGATTTGATTTGGTACCTATTATTCTAGATGGTAACGTTAGTGTCGGAATCCCATTATCTTCGGCAGCGCATTGTCTCGAAATTGTATTTTGTATTTTTGAATTAAATTTCGTACAGACCACTAATTTGTTGCCTTCGGCAGCGTATAACTGAAAGCGTTGTTCTCGCCCCAGCCTTATTTCTTTATTTATTGAGAGAGGAGCGAGAATGGAACTTCGAATTTCTGGAATATTATTTTTTTAACTGAAAATTAATCGAGGTGTTAAATATAAAATATAATAATTGCTGTGAAATCCAAAATATTACCAATCAAAAATTATTTCCTTAAAAAAATGAAATTATTGCCAAAAAATTGCTTAGTAGGAAGAAAAATCTCATAAAAATCACAGATCAAAATTTTGGGGCGAATATTTTTTTCCTTCAAAATCAAAACTTTACAATTTTCAGGGAAAAAATTATTTGTTTAACCAATACATAAGGTTTCTTTTCTGAGTAATTTGAAAATGACTTTGTATGACATTTTACCTATGTAAATCATTTTACAGCATTTTTCAAAGGCTTTTTTTTATCGACATTTCAAAAAAAATATTTGCCCAAGGAAATTGAAAACATTGCTTTCATAGAAAGAAATACAAACTTTCAAGAAGAATTTAAACATTTCGATGAGAATATATGAAACGAAGTGAATAACGATTCTTTGGGTCAGTTTTTATATGACTTTCTGTCATTTTTAAATTAAGAAAAGTCTTCTCGTGAGAACGTTTAAAATGCATATTCTAACTTTTAAAATGGGATCAATTTGCAAATTTAACATTTAAAACTTAAGGCAGTCCTGAACACATTTTAAAACAATTTTTATTTAATGAGTTAAAATTTTAAAATTTTATGATGGTTAACAATATTATTTGTAAATGAAATCAGATGATAAAACTTCCCAATTTTTTTAAAATTTTAATTGAAAAATTTTTTATAAATGGAGGATAATTTAAACCCGTTATAACTCAAAATATTATTTGTAGAATTTCTTTTTTTTTGCATATTAATAAACAAAAATAACTAAATTTTAATTTATAGGAAAAAAAAATCCCATAGAAAAAATTTCTGGGATGAATATTTTCCCCTTCAAAATCAAAACTTTACAATTTTCAGAGAAAAAAAAGATTTATTTAAACACTACATAAGGTTTCTTTTCTTCATTATTTAAAAGTGACTTTGTATGACATTTTACTTTATGTAAATCATTTTACAACATTTTTCAAAGGTTTTTTTTTTTATTAACATTTCAAAGAAAATATTTGCCCACGGAAATTGAAAACAGTGCTTTCATAGAAAGAAATACAAACTTTCAAAAAGAATTTAAACATTTCGAAACGAATAAATGAAATGGAATGAATAACAGCTTTTTGGGGTCAGTTTTTATATGACCTTCTGTCATTTTTAAACTAAGAAAAGTCTTTTTGTGAGAACAGGGAATTGAAAAATAAATAAAGAATACCAAATGTTTAAAAGTCCTACTTTTACTTTTAAAATGGAATCAATTTGCAAATTCAACGTTTAAAACACATGTTGTTTTAAAGGGATCCTGGACACAATTTAAAATAATTTATATTTATTGAGATTTTGAATTTTTGTGATGGTCGACCATATTGTTTGTAAACAAAATCACATGATAAATATTCCCATATTTTTTTTAAATTTAAATTTTTGGTACTACTAGGTTATCCCGTCGACCAAAATACTATCGCCAAATTTTAAGATTAAATACCAATAATGGATGATCATGAATGTCACATTCAATGACATTAAATACGATTCACGTGTTTAAAATGTCATCAAGTGATTTTTATTTCGACTTTTTATTTGTATTGTTATTAATATTCTACTAATTATTTGTTTTTTCGTTATTTTAAATAAAAATTATGTCATTATGTATAATTTGGCTATTAGGTTGGCGATTTGTATAATTTGGCGAAATTGGTCGACGGGATAACAGAGTAGTACCAAATTTTTTTTGTAAATGTGGGATAATTAAAAACCGTTATAACTCAAAACATTATTTGCAGAATTTCAATTTTTTTATAATAAGTCAAATTTTAAATTTTAAATTTTTAAATAAGTAAATTTTAGTTTTGATTCTGCATTTTTAAAAATATTAATTTTTATAAAAAATAAAGTTATTTAAAGTAAAAATATGAATAAAAAAAGATCTAATTTTTATTTAAAAGAAAATATATTTTCAAAAGTAAATATATATATTTTAATTTGATAAATCAAATTTGAAGTAGATTAATTTTTTAAAAAATTTCAAAGTTTGAAGCGTTTATCTTTAACGATTCTTGAGTTATAACTGGAATATAGAGGAATTATATAGAGGAATCTAATGATTTATGTTTACCGAAAGTGAACGGGTGCATAAGCCAAAAATTGATACCACTAGTGGTTGAATCGTATGTTTAGTATAGCGTTTGTCCCACAATCAAAAATATGAAAACTTAAACTAGTTGGAAATTGCACGTGAAGCGTAGCAAATGAGATTCGTTCGTACGATAACGAAATTTTAAAAATATCACTTTCATATATCAATCTCATAAAATTGTAAATAATTACAATTAAAATGCGCACCAAACAATGTTCTCCCTATACTATTATGCAATGGAATACTTTTGTGTGGCCTTCTAAATCAATAATAAATATTCTTTGCACCACAGATTATGCAAAATGTATATTATAATATGTACTTTATCGATGCATATCAATTGTATTACGTTCGAATGAGTATAACACCATTAAAATGCATTTGAAACATTTTCCCCCAATTAACCGTAATGTAACGGAACACTTTTGATTGTCCCTGTAATTGATCTATGCATCCGATTTTCATAAAATTTGAAATAACTCGACAAAAATATGTAATAATTATGTATTTAAAATTTCAAACGATAAAATTGCATTTGAAACTATTTTCCCCATTGACCGTAATGTAACGGAATCCTTTTGATTGTCCCTGTAATTGATCTATGCATCCGATTTTCATAAAATTTGAAATAACCCGACAAAATTATGTAATAATTATATATTTTAAATTTCAAACGATTCAGTTGGGTAGTTTTTGTGTTGTTATATGCGAACAGACGGACAGACAGACCGGCAGAAGGACGGATTGAATTACAACAATAGGTGCTACGTATTTACATAATTATGAACGCACCTAAAAACTGGGTGCAGGAAAACGCAGTGCCTACGAGTCAACCACTAGAGGAATCAATTTTTGGCTTATGCGCCACTTCGCTTCCGGCATACATGGATCATTAGATTCCTCAATTACTACTCTTCCATAAAATAAAAGATTTTTTTTCTTGTGCTTGGTGACATAGGATTTTGTGCGTCCAAGTCTTGGACTATTATTATTTTTCAATATGAAAATTCTCTGTTAGTAAGACATGTTAATCCAGTAATACTGCATATTAAAAGTAGTGATCTTAAGTACGATGAGAAATGTACAAAGACACAATTACGATGAGATATGTTTTTTTTTTCTTTTTCTGGAAATTATTTTGGTACTTGCCAGTTATCAGTAACAAGAAAGTTACATTCTGTTAACAATGGCAAGAATAATACTAATTACAGTAACCCTTATTTTGATTTTATCTTTTACATTATAATTACATTGTAATTTTTTCATCGTTGTCTCATTAAATTCTACCGTAGAAGTCAAAATACTCGTATATAATAGGATATATAATGAAATCAATAGAAGAATAAGAAATGGGTGGAGTGCTTTTGGGAAGAACAGTATTATTCTGAAGAGTAATATGCCTCTTTGTTTGAAAAGAAAAGTGTTTAATCAGTGTATTTTACCTGCATTAACTTATGGAGCAGAAACATGGACACTAACAAAACGGATGATACAAAGACTACAAAAAACACAGAGAAGTATGGAAAGATGTATGCTAGGCATAACTAGAAGAGACAGAAAGAGGATAACCTGGATAGAATCAAACAGCTAAAATGGAAATGGGCTGGGCACATTGCAAGAAGAGAAGACAATAAATGGAGCACAAATTTACTACAGTGGTATCCCAGAGACGTAAAACGACCAGGAAGACGACTACAAGTAAGATGGAGTGACGAAATTAGAAAAGTGGCTGGTGTAAATTGGATGACAAAAGCACTAGACAGAAAACATTGGGAAAATCTGGGGGAGACTTACATCCAGCAGTGGATCGAAAACGGTTGATGACGATGATGATGATGATGATAGTATAAATATAGATCTCGAAAAAGTCATTTATCATATTTATGCATATAACATGTGTCTAAGATATGCGTATTTTATAAATACCGGTGGCATAAATTTTTGTCAGAAAAGAAACAAAAACAACAAACATAGATATATTTTTTCATTGAAAGTTAAAGCTGATGTTATGAAAGTAGCCTGAGGTAATAATACCAATTTAAGATTCTACCAATTTTCACGGCTTAGTTAATGTTATTTTTAAATAAATATGATACTTGATACAGCTACTTATTAATTATGTATACAAGATAGAATATTTTAGCAGATATCTATTCATAAAATGCAATGGCGTGTTTTCTTGACCAATGCTATTTTTGGCGTTATTATCCCTCCTTTTTGAGTGCACCATGTAAACAAAGCTATAAAATAAGATGGAATAATCGCATGTAAATTGTCCAGTTCCAAAGATATAAACTCTACAGTCCTAAAAAATAACCAATTTCTCTTACCAAAGATCTATTGCGATATCAAGATGCTGTTATAATCATTTGACATTTTATGCTTCTGACATGATAAAATTAGCGGCACTTACGGCATAAAAAAAATTCTGTATCCTTTTTGGTTTTAAATAATGACAATAATTCTCGATCATAAAATAAAAAATATGCCCTCTTCGGAAGTATTTCCGATACTGAAAAGAATAAAAAGGAGTAATAAACATAATGCGTTATTATCCCGGTATACTTATATTGTGCAGTATATTTTAAACTCCAAACTACCTCGCGAACGCATTCAAAATCTTCACAACATTTTGAAAGTACACTACAAATTTATAAAATAAATAAAATATTCTCTAATAAATATATAGTCTTCAGATCACAGAACTTACCGCTCAAATTTTAGATCAGGTGTTGATTCTTACGTACTTTTCTCAGTGATAATGTCTATAAATGGAACAAATTAATTTTTAGCAGTTGTTTGTGATTCAAATGAATCAGAACCTTCTGCGCAGAGCCCGTATGTGCTATCTCTCGGATTCCTTGGTAATTACGTGTAATATTAGCACTTGGAGTTATTATCCACCCTAACGTTATTACTCCAAGGCATCTTATTTAATGAATATATATACTAATTTAGTATTTTGCTTAGTTTGTGCTTTTTTTATGTTATTTACCATTTTTAACGAAGTTATACATTTTAAAATTACATATTAAATTAATATTTTAAATAAGATTGATGATTGAGAACAATTTTTGGTGATCTATTTTATAGACATAGATAATATACAATAGGTAACATTTTTGAAAAATACTAAAAACAGAATATGCCATAAAGCATTAAAGTAAATAGAAAGAAAATTTGACTTCGTCTCCTAAAAATTCGAAAATGTTGCCACCGAAAATATATATGCACAAAAGAATTTTAACAGCTGAAAAGTGACATAAAATTCATGTAATATAATTTGACAGACGATTTTTTTATTTTTTCCTTTCAAGTCAAAATAGAATATTAAAAAAAAAAAAAAAAAAAAAAAAAAAAAAAAAAAAAAAAAATGTTTTCAAAACAGCTCAAAAAGTTTCTCCATAATCGAACGGTGATTTTGTATGACTTTACCATTTTTTATTTTATTTGAAAAAAACATATTTGCAAAAGAATTCTGAAAATAAGAATCCCTGTGAAAAAAGAAAAAGAAACTTTTATGAAAAATTGAACCATTTTAAATAGAATATATAAAACGAAATCAAACGACAGAACTAGGAGGTATATTTATTAAGAAATATGTTGTAGTACATCTTTCGGAAAAGCAAAATGCAAGAACATATAGTTTGAAATAAAAAATAGTTGCTTTTTAAAACGCTTTTATTAGCTTCACTTATATGTATGTATGCACTGTAAAAAAAAAATTCAAGAGGTTGCTAAAAATTTCTTAGTAAATTTGTATTCCACAGAATTTTTTAGTAACCATTACAAACTTTTTTTTGCAAGAGAAACAAGCATTTCTTTTGTAAACTGAACAAAAGAATTTTTTGTATAACTAACTTAAAAATTTTTAGTATGAGCCACCAAGCAAATTTTAGTAATAGCTCCAAAATTATTTTTAATAACCATAACGTGCACCCGAAGGGCAGGAGCTTCCTTCGGACTTCTGAAGAGGAAGATTTTCGGCAAAACCGCAATAGATGGAAGCACCAAACATTCCTACCTGCTCCGACAGGATTTTCATAATCCCTTTATTAACGATACACTACATACATTCGGGGAGTATTTGGCGGTGGTAAGTTTCGAACCCGAGACCTTTTAGCCTGGAGCCCGTTACTATAACCACTATGCTATCAAGGCCACACCAACTGCGTTTCAGTAAGAGCTATTAAAAATATAAAACTATTAACTCTATTCGTTGCTAACTTTTTTCTAGTAATTCTCACAGATTTTTTTGTAACCGACTAAGATTACTAAAAATTTTTTAGTAATTACAAGGATCACTAAAGTTTTTTTAGTAGATTTTAGTAGATCCTTTTTTTTTTACAGTGTGTAACGGAATTTTTTAGCGTTATTTTCATCCAGTTTAAGATATCAAATTAAACTGAAACTTTATTAACATACTGAAAACACACTTATTAAGAACCGATGACAGTTCAACAATTTGAAATATTGCCGTTAAAAGGATCAAAATAAAAAACGCCGGATAAACGGATCAAAAGAAGTTTGAGAAATTAACAGTCGCCTGACACACTAGACACATGACAATCATTGAAATACACATGAAAACCGTAACTATGCAACCAAAAAAACATTTTAAACTTTTTAGTCAGACCTGATATAAAAGCGTGTGTTTTAGTTTTTTAAACTGTTTAGCGATTATTATTACATTTTATGTATGACGTCATATTTATTTATTTTCAATATCTCTTCCGTTAGAAGCTTCTTGATAAATTAATTAATGTTTGAATTGAAATTCTGCCCAAAATTGAAATTTAATTTCGACAGAACTTCAACAGCGAAAAACAAGCAAACCGCTATCCGAGCTCTGAGCAAGGAAAAGTTGAGGACAGATATTGTATATGCGACACGTTGGCGCAATCGGAACAAAATGGCGAGCATATGCTTCACATGCTAACCCGGCTATCATTGTTTATTTATGAATAAAATGTTTATTTAATATGCTGTACTCGCAATTTCTTAAATAAAAACGAATGTAAGCAAAAGTGTTGAAATTGTTTTCTGCGAGCATTTACTGTCAGACCCGGTTAAGACACTTATGATTAATACACGGATTTCTTCCGCTCCCTTGAACATCGCTAATAAACGAGAATCCTGCGCGAATCGGGTATTATCAAAACCCGAAATTTCCAAATGAAATCAACCCACAACTCGACTAAAATCGAAACTCCAAAAAAACAAAAATGAAAAACTTATCTAGTAGCAATTAGATACGAATCCGACAAAATAATATTTGGTTACCCGCAGACTGACCCGAACCTGAAATGAAAAAATATATGTGTTTTAAAATAATTTCACAAGTAATTTAAAATCACTAATACCAGATGAATCTTTTATGTAGAAAATGTAATCTAAACTTCGGGATGGTTGAACGAAGTTTTGCATCGGATCTACTTGTCCCTATTTTTTATTTTCCAGTCGGAGTTAGTTTTTTTTTGCTAATTGAATTAACATTATAAAAATTATTGTAGGTCAGATTTTATTATTATTATTATTATTATTTATTGAGTTATTGGGATTTTTATAAAAAATTTAAGTAGAACTATGATACAAATAAAAATAAATGCGCGTGTGAACATGAATTATTATATATTTAGCTTAATGCTTCAGAAATTAAATGTATGTCAGAAACTCAATCATAGATTATTCTTTTTTTGCCTGCAGTACAATTAAGAACAATTTTTTCTTCACTTGGTATAAGAAAATATAACCATGATTTCGTTTTTGATGTATATCAAAACACATTGTATCATATTTGATAATTTAGATTACATACAGAAATTACGGGTGCATGTGTCACATATATTCATAGACATATATATATTTTTTTTTACTTGAAATAATTCTTGCACTTGCATCATACAGGTTTCCAATCAAATTTAACGCCATTTTCAGAAAATTTCATAATATATAGTAGAAAAAATGTAGTGCAATTCATAGGTAAATATTTTATACATATGCTAAAATATGAGCAGTTTTATGAAATATTTTTTATCTGCACATGCACGCATTATAACAAATATATTTTTTTATGATGTAATGGTCAGTCTAAGAATTCACGCAATTAAAGTCTGTTGGGGGATAGAGCAGAGTTTCAAAACGCAGTGTTTTTAAGGCCTGTGGTGTGACGTGAAGAATATGGCACATTTATGAAACAGTTCAAATTAGAAATAACATATCCGTTTATTTCATTCATCTCGAATGTTAAACTTAAATAAAACTATTTACAAAAAACTCCACCATTTGCTGGGTACTTCGTCACCGTTTAACACATATTGATAGAAAAAGTGCTCCTGAACTGCAGAGAGCGAGAATTAAACTTATCGGTTAGGTCGTCTGTCCATCACAGCACACATATAGGGATGTTTCACATTCTAAATATACTTACTCAGTACACAAACTGGAAATAAAATTATGCATACAGTTACAGGTAAAAAGAGAGTGCCCTTGCGACCGAAATGCAAAAGGAAAAACTGGATCGGAACGATCACTTTTGAACAAATTTAGAGGGACAAGATTTTGTCCAGATTTCCAACATGCAGCCCCGTCAGTCATAAAAATTTCCTCTTTTTTTACAATTTCGTTTTCGTTAATTTTATCTGGTAAAATACAGCCAAATTAAAAAGGTAATTTAACATGACTTTTAGGCAAGCCCTTATATTTTAATTCTAATCTTTCAATATAAGTTTTTTGATGAATAAATATTGAATCGCCAATTTGTTCAAAGTTAACACCTAACAAATATTTCGTTAATACTATTTCAGTAATTTCTAAGTTATTTTCAAACATATTACTTACAGATTGTATTATATTTTTATCTTTAGCAAACAAAACTAAATCATACACATAAACTACTAATATTGCATTACTTTTCAATTCATACGCACAATTACACCATTTTAATTTGGAAAATCCTAGATTATTCAATATAGTATCTAATTCAGAATTCCATTCTCGGCTATTTTGCCGTAAACCATAAATAGATTTATTTAACAAGCAAACTTTATTTTCAGCTCCCCTCATTTCAAATCCTGAGGGTTGTTTCATAAATACAGTTTCTTTTAATGACCCGTATAAGTAAGCTGATTTCAAATCTAATTGTACATGATACCAATTTAACATAGAAACCAATAAAATAAACATTAATTTTATAATTGAAAAATTTACAACAGGTGAAAATATATCATTAAAATCAATACCTGATTTCTGTTTGAAACCTTGAGCTACCAAAATGGCTTTATACTTTTTATATTATAAACCCATTTACTTCCTATTATTGTAGCGTGTTTGGGTGGATCAACTAACCGCCAAACTTTTCTTTTACTGATCATTTCAAGTTCTTCCCTCATCGCTTCATTCCATTTCTCGCTTTCTGGATTTAATTGTGCTTCCTTAAATGATTTAGGGATTTCAGTATTGTAAAATTCATGTTGAAATAATTCATTTAAATATATGAATCATCCGAATCACTAGTAGAGGTTTCATTTAAATTTTCAACATTAGTATGAGTAGTTTTAGGTTTAAAGTCAAATTTATCTGTTTCATATGCGAGTTTATTTTCCCTACAATATTTTTTGACATCATTTAAAGATCTCAGTCTTTTATTTGTTATCGGAGTATAGACGTCAATCCTCGTGCTTTTTGTTCTAGGTTTCTCAACCCTTTTCCATTCTGAAATATTTATAGAACTTAAAGTTGTTTTATTCCTCGTATCCTCTTCATCTCTATTTAAATTTTCTCCTGGTAGTTTATGATTAAGATCTATAGTCGCATTACTTAAACCATTTGTCTCAGTTTGAGATTCATTAAAATTCAATATGACATCCTTATACTTATTATTTCTCCCAAATAATGTTTCTACACCCTTTTTGGATTCATCTATACGTACATGAATAGTTTCTATATTTCGCCTTTCTTTTAGAATATAAATCCTATAGCCTTTTGTTTTCATGGCATAACCAACTAAAATACCTGGTAAAGCTTTAGGTTGAAGTTTATTACGTTTAACTTTAGGAACATGAGCAAACTCTAAAGAACCAAAAATTCTTAAATGTCTTACCGAAGGTTCGTATCCCGTCCATAATTCTTGCGGTGTAAGACCTTGGGTTAAACTATGTTTGGTTCTATTTTTTGTATGAAAAAACGCTAAAAGAGCTTCCCCCCAAATTGATGGTTTTAATCTGCTATCGTGTAGCATTGCTCAGCTGCATTCATTGCTACTTTATTAAGATTTTCAGAAACGCCCACTTGTTTCGGTGTATAAATGGAGGATCTTTCGATTTTTATACCTAAATTAGTTAAAAATTTCTCAAATGATGTATGAGTAAATTCCAACCAGTTGTCACTTCGTACGCATTTTAATTTTTTCTTACCAGTTTGTCTCTCAGCTTTAATTAAGAACTTTTTAAAGCATTTAAAAACTTCCGTTTTATCTTTAATTATATAAACTTTAGTTCTTCTTGAATAGTCATCAATTATTGACAAAAAATATTTCCCGCTTCCTAAAGAGTTAACCGGACTAGGACTCAATAATTCCATAAACACTCTATCGAGAATTGATTAGAAGTGAGTTCATATAAGTAATTTCTTTTAAACGAATTTCTATTCAATTTTGCAGTTACACAAGATTCACATATCTTATTTTTACTTTTATACTTAATATTTTCAATACCTTTAACACAATTATTTTTACTCATTTTTTCAAGTAAAGGTAAATTAGTATGACAAAATCTACGATGTACTATTTCTGCATTTAAACGAGTAGAAAAAGCAAAATTTTCATATTTTGAAGCAGAACCTTTTACAATATACAATTTATCTACTCTAGGTACAGTAAAGCAATAATTATTAAACTTATCATACACAATTATTTTGCTATTTCTCCAATGAATTTGGCTTCCTGCAATATCTATATTAGATCCACCAATTAAATTTTGTATCATATTAGGAGCATATAATACATTTTTTAAAGTTATTTCTACATTACCTGTTACATCTAGAATGGTAAAGTCTATATCTACTATGCCCAGTATTTCCGACGAACAGTCCTGTTCTCCAATTAGAACTTGTTGAGGGGGGAGGTCCTTGTAGGTTACGAATAGACTCCTGTCATTCGTAAAGTGTGAAGCAGCCGCTGAGTTCAGAAGAAATTCCACAATTTTATCATTTGAAGACATCAAGGCGAATTCAGGCTGCCTTGTAGTTTCACTGTTGAAATCTTGCCTCTTCCCTCTATTGCTTTTCTTTTTGAAACACCTTGTATCAGAGTGGCCTGGGCGTTTGCAGTAACTGCATATTAAACCCGGCCCCATACGATTAGTTGGTGAAGTATATGAGGGTCTAGAGGGTCGCAGTTCGCTTCCACTTCTAGAAAACCATGGCTTTTTATCAGTCACTGAAGTCTTCATTGGATTGATTGGTTTATCGGTAGGGGTTTTAAACTTGGTTGCATAAGCATCACGTACAGAGATAACCTCTTTGCTTTCATCTTTTCGTTTCAGACAAATTCTTCCATATTCACTAATTAACTTTTAACACTTTTAACACTTTTTAACATTTTTTAATTTGAATTCTTTATCATCTAATCTACATAACATTTGAACTAAGTTATCATATTCTTCAGGTAACCGACGGATTAGTTGAAAACATACTAATAGTTCCGGCATTTCAAGCTCTGAATTTGAAATATTTTTTCTTCAATTCTTTTGCAAAATAAACCGATAGTTTCTTCTTGCGAGTTTAACTTCATTTCAAAAAATTCATCCACTAATCCAGCTAAACGTGCCCGGGAAGTGGGTTCAAAGTTTAACTTCAGGATGTCCCATGCCTCTTTTCCATTTTCTGCTTGAGCAATAAGAATTTGAAATTTTCTTTCGATGGATTGATAAATCGATGTATAAGCTCTTCTTTTTCGCCATTCAAAGTCAGTTTTTTCACGGTCAGAAGCATCCGCTTTACGTGCGATATCTGGTTTTGTAATAAATTCCCAGCAATTCCGATCAATTAACACACATTTGACGTCGAGCTTCCAAGAAGGATAATTATAGTCCGACAATTTCGGAAAAGAATAAATTAACTCTAGAGCCTGTGCCATTATACTTGCAAAACAGTATTAATTTAATTTCAAACGCACCAAAATTTATCTATTTGACCTTTAAATAGCATAACATGGCCCCTTAACCATGTTGGAGGATAGAGCAGAGTTTCAAAACGCAGTATTTAAGGTCTGTGGTGTGACGTGAAGAATATGGCACATTTATGAAACAGTCCAAATTAGAAATAGCATATCCGTTTATTTCATTCATCTCGAATGTTAAACTTAAATAAAACTATTTACATAAAACTCCAGCATTTGCTGGGTATTTCGTCGTAGTTTAACACATATTGATGGAAAAAGTGCTTGTAAACTGCTGAGAGCGAGAATTAAACCCATCGGTTAGGTCGCCTGTCCATCACAGAACACATATGGGGATGTTTCACATTCTAGATATACTTACTCAGTACACAAACCGGAAATAAAATTATGGATACAGTTACAGGTAAAAAGAGAGTGCCTTTACGACCGAAATGCAAAAAGAAAAACTGGATCGGAATGATCACTGCTGAATAAATTTAGAGGGACAAGATTTTGTCCAGATTTCCAACAAAATCAGTTTTTCTCGAACATAAGTCGTCGTTTAAAATTATTATATATATATGTACATACACACACACACACATATATATAAAATTATCTGGATTAATGCTAGATTCATGTTTGCCGGAAGGTGAAGTTCATGACCCATTTTGTTCTGCGGTCCAGCCTTACCAACGTACCGCCCCACTAGTGGCCGAGAGGTTCTGCTCTCGAAGCTGGTTGACGGGAGGTGCTGGGTTCGAAGCCAGTAGCACCCATCGACTTTATCGTTAGAATTTTCCGTGGTTTTCTTCGGACCTTGTATTTTTTGCTTAAATACAGATTAAATGCCTTTAGAAAAAACCCCGGGGAGAGCACTTCCTCCCTTTAGGGCCTATATCCCTCGTTCGGATAAGTGGCCGTCATAAATACAGCTAAACAACCTTACCAACATATAAAAATGAAGAGCATCAGTCAAGGTGTGTCGTTCTAGATCACACAATTGGCAGAATGTTGGTGTGCCAAACCAGAAGAATGAGATTCAAACCCTAATCAAGTTACTATCTTCACTTTATTGGTTTTGCAAATTATTAGCAATTAACAATGCGTAAGTCTTCATTTAAAATTATTATTATTATACATATATATACATATATGATTAGTTTGTTTAATATGCTGTAGGCCGTTATAAACAAATTTTTGGAATGGATAGTAGTGCTCGTTCAACTTTTGAAAGCGTACATTTATCAATGAGACGCCAAACTTTGAAGATTCTTTTAATAAGTAGAGGCATTTATTTCAATATCAATCGCTCTACGATTTTTCGGTAATTTTGACAGTAATTTAAAAATTTACAATTGTTTTCGAAACAAAATGGACCTTGAATCTAAATTCATGAGAGAAGTACATATTACTCTATAGAATATGTAATGATTAGTATCTGTGTGTTTATAATAGATTACATTTGTTTTATTATAATTGTGTTCATTATTACAAAGATATAGCTATAGCTATTGTGTTTTAGATGTGTTATAAAATTCAGAAAATGCGATTTTGAATTCTAAGTGGTATAACATGAAATTTACAATAATAATAATAATAATAGTAAATTTATAGTTTATGTCGAAAATAAAATATTCAAAATTAAAAATGTCATATAATACTAAAAGAAAGGAAAGCAAAATTTGTTAACGCCTTTCACAATGTGAAGGTGTTGCCATTAAAAGAAATATGGAAAAAAATTGCAACTGAAAAGTTACTCTAAATTCATGGAGCATATTTTGTCAGACGATTATATATTTTTTCCCTTTAAAAGCCGAACCTGCAAGCTTTCAAAAAAGTAATATATTTTTTAAACGAGACAAGATGTTTTTGCATAATCATAAAGGGAATTTGTAGAACTTTCTACTGACTGCAATTTTTTATCTTTCCCCAAACTATATTTTGACTTCTTAAAAAGAAACTTCTTGGCAAAGGAAATTTACAAAGCAGTGTTATTTTGAGAAAAAAAAATATATGAACTTTCATAAAGAATTTTAATAGAATTTAAGTAAAATATATAACATTCGACAAAATGATAAATTTTGAAATCTTTTTGTTTGGAAAAAGTAAAAGTTGTTTTGTTTATTTACTTTTACTCCAATGTTTTGCTGCTTTTTTTTTTTTTTTTTTTTTTTAAGAAAAGAAAGAATAGTCTCATTTAACTGTTTGAAGACATACATTAGTGTATTAAATGAACTCAAATGGTAATACATTATTAAAAATTTATGCACGATGATAAAATTCCAAATTAAATGGGCATGTAGAATATCAATGAAACTACACTTATTTTAAAACTTATTTTCTATGTTAACGTTTTTACTAAAAGTTAAATTTTAAAAATGGTGCATAGTCACCGCAGTAAATTCTAAAAATGTTGTGAACAAAACAAAATCATAATAATTGTAACAAAAGTTTTTGAAAATAATCCATGGCCATAGAATAAGGGGGGAAATATGTTTAAAAATTTCTAAAAATGTTGTAACAAAAATAACCGAACTCAAAAACCGAAAATGATAGGGAAAAAATTAATTTTCACAATTTTAGAGGATCATCGATTTAATGCAAAAAGACGTCTTGT
The DNA here is from genome assembly GCA_964019185.1 of Maratus speculifer. Lineage (NCBI taxonomy): Eukaryota > Metazoa > Arthropoda > Arachnida > Araneae > Salticidae > Maratus > Maratus speculifer. The sequence continues at coordinate 241,177,156 of OZ025296.1, forward strand.
GGATATTAACGCGAAGAATAGAGCGGTTAAAACGGTAAAAAATAGCGATGTACGTCCATAAATTGCGTAACAAACGGGAATTACGTTCATAAATTGCATAAAAAATGCGAAATACGTCCATTAATCGCTCAAAAAACACGAATTTCGTGGACAGATCGTTTAACAAACGCTAATAATTTCATGAATTGCATAAAAAAGTGAATTATATTCATAAATCACATTTAAAAAAGCAAATTACACTCATTAATGGCATAAAAAACGCGAATTACGACCATGAATTACGCAAAAACGTTAATTACATTATTTAACAATAAATTAATTTGCAGAAAGTTCTTGACCCAATATTAAGTGCGCAGAATTTTTTTTTTGTTTTATACAAGTCAGGTTGTACCTACAGTAGAACACCGGTTATCCGAAAATCGGCTTCACCGAGACACCTTAAAATTCCTTAAAGTCATTTTTAAATGTGAAAATTTTTATTGTCAACACTATTTTTACTGATGTTAAATGGCACCTTTCAGCATATTTCGATTTATGATTACTATTTTATTCGCAAGTTTTAGATAAAAATAATTCCGAATCATTTTTAATACATTGAAGGGTTGTTTTATTATTTATTAGCATTAAAATTTGGTAGCAAAATTAGTAAAAATCAAAAATTTGAAAAATAGGTGTTATTGGACACTGGTAGAAATAATAGTAAAAAAGCATGTTCATTATGAAATAAATAAACAGAGTCAACTTATCGCCTTTTGGATCGGTATTATTTCATTTCAAATTGCGATGTGCACTATTTTTTTTTTTTTTTTTTTTTTTTTTTTTTTTTTACCGACGCACATATTTTTTCATTCATTACTTATAAAATTTACCATTAGTATTTACTTTCCGCTCGGGGGTATCTCTTCTTTCAACGCAGAAAATTGTCTCTTCAATGTTTAAAAAGCTAACTCCTGTTACGACACAATCGGCGTTGACCATCGATTTTAACCAAAAAGTTACCGCCTTGCTAATGGAGCGACCTGTAATTTTGTTTTGTCATTCAGGGTGTTTTGAATATGGTACCACAACATTTTTATTACGACGATGTTCAAAATTACGAACACAGCTTTTCATCAAATTTTTTTTCACCACAACCCTCCCGGATATCCGAAAATTCCTATAAAACCCCGGTTAACCGAAAATGTTTTGGTCCCATGCTTTTCGGATAACCGGGATATTGTTGTAGCTGTTTCTTTTTCTTTCTAAGAACATTCCTTCAGTTCACGGTATAAGAAATCACGAAAAAAAATGCGCGTTTTAACCGTTTTCGTCTTCGAATTAATATACACAAAATGTTTTTTGTACACTGTTTCATTTCAATGCGCCATAGACCGTGCAATTTTAGAATATCATTTTTATTTGTTTTGGAAATGAAACATGTCAGTAGTTAAATAAATAAACTCTTTTACTGTCAGTAGTTAAATAAATAAACTCTTTAGCAATTATAAAGAATGTCGAAATACGTATGTTATAAGCCGTAAATCAAAAAGTAATGAAAATTGAATCCTTTTACTGGGGTGTGACTGTATATTTCCGGAGTAAAAATATACCCTGTGGAAATGATAGAGGGTGTGTTTCATGTAAATGTGACTGTCTAATACACTGCTATATCTTATCACACTGCTGCTCAAAGTGTTTTTTCACGTTTCAAAGACATTATTTGTTAACGGAAAGTCCAAGGGATATTTCCCAAGAAATGTTTTTCGATGGTAATACATTATTATTTTTAAATCAGTAAACTTTCTCTTAAAATCTTACAGATTACATGGCAATTAGTGTAAAGGTAAACTAAAAATTAAAAAAAAAATTTCTTTTGCCAACTGTATGTACATTCATATGGAAATTATACTTCTACAAATGGTTAGTGATATTTGCTGCTTTGTTGATTTGTATAAATAAATTAAAAATTATAAGATCTGAAATTTAGATTATATCAGAATAATATCTGGAATTTAGGCTACTGAAGCAACAAACTATTTGCTTTTCATGCATTTTCTTAGTTATAAATTAGAAATTTCAAATTTAAAAACAAATTTATTTGAAAATTATTAGCATAACGTTATTATATATGAGGACCCCAGAAGCCAAGGGATACAATTGAAAAAATTTAGATTTCGAGTGAATTGAGTTCAAAGTTAAACATCAATTGTAATTCAATGAATAGGGATATGAAACTTTTGCTTATATCTTAATGATTTTTGAACTCTGATTTCAATAACTATTTTAAAAAAGTGGAATACAATTTTTCTTTTTATTTATAACTAAGCAATGTTTATAATCATTCGTTACTTGTATCCCTTGGCTTCCAAGCAGTAATGAAAAGTGCTTGGAAGCTAAATGGTGCAAGTGCCGAATGAGCACAAGAAATGAAAAATTATGAAATAAAAAATTGTATTTATGAAAAAATTAAGAACAATTTGATACAAATAAATGAAAGGACAAAATTTTGTTTTAATATAAATTCTAAAAACGGAAAAATTATGAAATAAAAAATGAATTTACGAAAAAAAAAATATGAACGATGCTGATATAAATGAATGAAAGGAAAGTGTTTTGTTCTAATGTAAGTTTTAAAATTTTATTATAAATTTTGAAATATTGAAATTTTATATTTTTAACACTTTCCAAGAAAGTTGAAAAGTGAATATGATTTTAGTTTGTCTGTCCATGCCCCAACTCTCGTAAATATATTCGGATTACCCTGAAATTTTACCTCAACACGAACCTATTGCAAATGAAGTTTCTAATACGATTAGTTTATTTACAGGGACAATCAAAAGTTTTCCGTTAAATTGCGGGTTATGGGAAAAATTGTTTCAAATGAATTTTAAAGGTGTTACAGCCTGTCAAACATATATGCATAATTTGTATTCATTTACGAATTGCATTAAAATAAAATTCTGTAAAATATGAAGTGAAAAGTATAGATATTTTTTATTTACAGGGCTACACAAAAGATTTACATTACCTAATGATAAAGAGGGAATTTTTTACAACATATTTTAATTATATTGCAATTTTCACGTATAATAAAATTGATATACATTGCTGAGGTTTAATGTAAGTTATTTCGCACATAATACGAAGTGCTCAGTATTTACAGGGATACAAAAAAGATTTCAAATAGTATATTCTATCCGAAGTACTGTATATTATCGATGATGATTGATGGATGGACGAAGTGCCTTTTTAATTATGATTTGCGCTTTTAAGTTTCACTAAATTTATACATATTAATGTATGCTATAGTTCATACAAATGCTACAGTTCATATACAGGGCTATACAAAAGATTTCGTAAAGGTTACTGAATATGAGCGTAATTTACTTAAATATTGCTTTTAAATAAGTCATATATTTTTCTATGCTGAACTGCATTCAGTTTACTAAGAAATGCTTGTAAAATATAGATAAAATGATATACTGGGTCACGCACAAAATTTTTATACATGGTCATGTATGGATGATAATTTCTGGAAATGTGATTTCAGTAATCTTAAGAGTGTTTATTTTGAACTAAAGTTTAGCTAAATACTGGCGTATAATAAAGATTCAAGGTAAACTGCAGGATAAACAAAAGTATACAAGTGTGTTTCCATCTATTACTAAAAACTGCTGAAACAGAAATTTTGAACTGTTATGCGTTTTCTTGCTAAACCAAATTTCCCCATTGTGCAGTATATATCAACTGACAGATAAAACATGGGGCTATTCAAAATTACTAGAATACATATTTGGCTATGAACAGATACACTTTTTTTACCCTAAATATTAAAGATTTTTAAAGATTTCAGAGAGTGTTGGAAAGTGTTACATAATTTACACTTAAAGCATGATTTTCTTACATGTTAACAGTTAAAATGCATTTATTTAATGTATAAAAAAGCAAATGGCCTTGTATATCGGTGGTCGCGTTTCTGCTGTAGACGTTAACAGATACAATTGCACCTATACCCTTTGGCCTCCACGCGTTTCACAGTTTTGGGAAAGAGGACTGACCCCTAAAACGCAGTATATAATTAAAAAATCACTCATAACTTCTTACTTACAAATAAATAGACTTATTTCCAAATAGACTGTGCACTTAACTCATTTTTTTCAATTTTGTCACTTATACCCCTTGGCTTCTGGGCTCCTCATATATTATAAAGAAGATCATCTTTTTTATCCCAGATAGCGGTAATAAAATTTACTTTATACTTAAAAAGTTTTAAAGAAAATGACTTAATTTTTTTTAAGTTAAATAATTATATAGACAATGAAAATTTGAAAAAAAAAACGGCATTTTATTCATACATATCCAAAATACAATGAGGCGCTTTAATTGATAGGATTCTCACAGTTAGATAGCCATGTTGAATAAAAATATTGTAAAATGCAAAAATTATCTAATTAAAATGTGTTAAGGTTCATCTTAGTTCAAATAGTAAACATTGTTATATGGAAATATTTCCCTCTACAAGATATAAAATTGTTTTCAAATCGAGGATGTAATTAATTTAAATGTAAGACATTTTGTTTAATATAAATTCTAAATATTGCTGTTAAATGATCTTGCAATGAAAATGCAATTAGTTACTTTTTGTAAGATACAATAATATTTGTATATCAACAATATAAACTATTGATAATTAAAAATATGACTACGTTATTGAAAACTAATGGGCAAAGTCTTTAGAAATGTTTCAATTGTAGACAGGATGTGATGCTCGAAAGCACGCTATCTGCCAAGAGGACAAGGAATCTTACCTGTCAACCCCAGAGAATGAGAAATGTAACTTTGGCCACAGATTATTTGCTATATGGGAAAAATATTTATCTTTTCATATTTTCCTATTCACTTATTAATAACACCTTATTTAATTTAAATAGCAGGCTCCCAAATGGTCCACTAACTGAACATCAATAATTTCTTAGAAATTTTTTCTGTTTGAATTTTTCTTACGTAATGCCCAGAAACCACCTTCGGAGTTTAATTCTAGCGCAAATGCAGTAGAAACCTACCACGAGATTATCTGTTAAAAAATATTGGTATTCAGTTCGCGGATCATTTGGGAGCCCTGAAATAGGGAAAGATATTAACCTGGAAAAATTTAGTGCTCATGCTGTGTTGTTACATTGATTTTTGTTTCGCTTATTCAAAAACATACGTATAGTACGTACATAACGTACGTAACATACAATAGTACCAGTTTCCTTTAATACCAAAGTACTACTGTAATTTTAATTCTTTATGCTAGGGGACCAAGAAGACTGAAAAAAACTAAAATGGTGTGTGTCGTTATTAAAGTATATTAAAAAGTGCTCTGCAGAGCAATACAAAACAAAACTCGTTTACGTCTTTCAAAAAATTTTAAATGTTTGCAGAATAAACTGAAAGGACAGCATTTTAATAACTAAAAGTAAATAAAATTCACGCTTGCATAATTACAAACGATTATATAATTACTATTTTTGAAAACTAAGTTGGCTTATAAAAAGAAATTAAAATATACGTTATCAAACTAATTAAATAATACGTTGCAATAAGAATTACAAATTCAAATTATGTAAAATTAAATGCAAGTTAAGTACAAGTTATTAATTACAAATTTAAATACATGTTAAAATTAAGTACAAATAATGCAAAATTAAAAATAAAACATGCTAGTAAAAATTTCATATGCTAATCTTTCAGACAGTTCATAACATGTTTTCTTAAAACTTGAATATCACATCGAGCTAAAGTTTTGTTTATAAGTTTTACAATATAAAGTACTATTTTCTTAAAATTTAAAATTCATGTCACAATCTGTGTATAAAGTAACATTGTTCCGTTCCGGAAGTGTTTTAGCTACATGTAGCGAGCATATGTAAAAAGGTATTCCAGAATTGTCAAATCTCCGGTTTTTACCACACCAGTTTTAATTTAGAGAAAATGTTGCTCTTTTTAATATCTCAAATGTTCCAGATGAATAAAAGGACATTTTCTGTATTAAACTACTGGTATTCGAAAAGCCGAAGATTTGACATCTCTGGTATTCATAAAGCTCTTGATAGTCAAGGCATCATCAACACTATGTATAATCATCCATGCAGATTAAGCTATGCAGTTGTATTAGTAAGTTCTGCTTATCTGAAATTAATCATCATTTATGTTTGTGTGTCTGTCAATGTTGTTCAAGTGTAAAAAGAATTATTCAAGACTTACAGTTCATTTCCAATATCGAACAACTCTAGATCATCATACTAAAGATACGATACTGAGTTAAGAGTATAATAACATGAAACTTTGAAGATATACATATTGGCGTGTGTTCATAATATTTAACAAAATCGATAAGCAAAGCGTTGGCCAGCAAAATGAAATGTTAAAAGTAGAATATTCCATACAGAACTAAAGTAGAACTAAAGCTGAAATGATTTGCGCTTTTTTAATTTTGAATATGCTGCTATTAAAAGAAAATACGAAAGGAAAATTGGGATTTAAGAATTAAAAGTGATATTCAACTTAAACAACATATTATAGTAGATAGTATTCCTTTTTTTTCGCTTGAAAGTCAAAACTTTAAATTTTCATAGAACAAATTAATTTTGAACACATATTTGGACATATCGGAAAAAAATCTTTATATATATAAATCTTCTATGCGTGTGTATGTCACTGAACTCCTCCTAAAACGACTGGACCGATTTTAATGAAAATTTTTGTGTGTGTTCCAGTGGATTCGAGAATGGTTTAGATTTATTAGTTTCATCAAAATTGATTGAGTACTTTTTTAGTAATCAGGAAAAAACTAATAAAGTTAGTGATTTTTTGCGAATTAAAAATGTTGAATAAGTTCGCTGAATACAGTGCGGGCAGAGTGGCTGAGTGGTCTAATGCGCCAGATTAAATCTCTGGTTCTAGAAGAAAGAGATAGTGTGTACGAACACCATTTCTGACATTAACCGACTTCAGAAAATCGTTAACTTTTAACTAAAAAGAAAAAAATAAACTTTTCTATCAAAACCGACCGTTCTATCAAACATGAACCGACTTCAAAAACTACTGCAAAGTGAAAAATAATTTCCTTACATAATTGTAATAAGAAATTAAATTAAGAGCGTAGTAATTACCATGCGTATTACTATACTTATGTACATTTATTTGATTTTTTGGAGTGGGTGTCAGGACAACTTCTGTCGGGTCCGCTAGTGTTCTCTGCTGCTCTCTGTCGCGAGGAGCAGTCTGTGCTGCAGCGGATGAGTTTTATCATGTAAATTTTATCTATTTTATTGCAACTAAAAAATAATGTAACTTTTTTTTAAGACCTTAATAAAGGCGACCGGGAGGGATACTATGCTCTACTGACAAGGCTTCCTTGTCTGAGCAGTCCCTCTTAGGCATTCAAACATAATGGTAATTTTCTATGACAAGATATCGACTTTAACCACCAGAGATATCAAAGACTAAAAAGTGCGATTTTTGGAATTTTTGACAAATTTTAGAATCTTTTTCGCAAAGAGAAATCAACTCCCAGATCTGAAACTCGGTGTATGTGTACATGTACTTTTGATCTCTTTATAAAAAAATTGTGTCATATTGACAGTTTTCCATGCATGAAAAATTTCCTCTTGTAAGAGGACAGATTTTGAAAAAAAAAATCTTACATTTTGTGCTAAAATTTTACGAGTAAAAATTAAATTTTAAAAACTATTCTACCATTATATCTTTAGCCTATTTTATTCTGAACAAAATGCTGCAATCTCCATTTCAATTGGGAAAATAAAATACGAGATATTTACAATTTTGTATACCCTAGTATCTGAGAAAATCGCTGCAAACGATGAAACAAAGATGGATGCCATGCGCAAACAAAAATTAATAAAAATAAAATAATAGACATTTTGAGCTTACATCATGTTAGGGTCGTTGCACAAAAAATTTCAGATTTTTTAAAAATGGTCGAGCGATCAGTGCTGGACCACCTGAAATGGATTGGCCCTTCTAGAAAAATGAAACATTGCAGTGCCACCGGTTACGTAATTTACACCAAAATCTAATCTGCAACAATTTATTTCAAAATCTAACTAAATCTGAAGTTTGGTGAAAATTCGGGCTTCAGATGCTAAGATAGAACTATTGCGATAATCATCAATAATACTGCATAGTAGTGTTACCAATTGAGTGATGTACTCCAAAAATTAAAAACTGCAAATTTATATTATGGACTAACTGAATCTGATGTTTTATAAAAAATTGCGCATTATATTCTGAGATAGAGCTATTGCGATAATCCTGATTAATGTCATATAACAGAGCCTACTGTTGAACGATGTACTACAAAAACTAAAATACAGTAATTTGTATTAATGTCTAAATAAATCTGAAGTTTGATGAAAATTCTAACATTAGTTGATGACATAAAACTATGCCATAATGATGAATAATGCCACATAGCATCGCTACCTGTTAGGCGATTTACACCAAAATGTACTCAGAACCATAATATATCAAGGACTAACGGAATATGAAGCTTCATAAAAATCCGTAGATTAGTTCTTGAGATATAGCTATTGTGGAAATCCTGAAGAAGACAGCTGGGTAATATACGGCAAAAACTAATCAGATTCAGTTTATATCAAGTTCTAACTGAATCTAAAGTTTTGTGAAATTCTGTGCATTAGTTCTTGAGATAGAGTTCCCACAAAATTTATGTCACATACAGACTGACAGATGAACTGCGAGACAGACAGACTCACAGACAGACATTTTGCAAAAACATATTTTTTGAAATCTCTAAGCCCTGAAATGTGCAAATCTGTCGAAAACCGGATGTCTAAAATTTCCATTAATCCTATATTTTCTTCTTGTAAAGATAGAAGAAACTAAAAAGCTCACCAATTTATTTGAATATATGCTTTTAAGATATATTAACCTAATATCTAGATATGATAATTGAATGTTTTGTTGAGTTAACAGAAACTCTTGAAGTTGATGAACGCATAAAAATAACGTATTGTATCTCTTAAATTAGATTACAAGCAGAAGAATAGCTGCCCTTTTTGTGAAATAACGTAATGCATTTTCAACTCATTTTTAAAAAAAAATCCCATTGAAATATTTTTTTTTTACAGGTGACATTTCACTAATATAATTGTATGAATTAATTTAGACTTAATCTCAATTAAATGCGAGGAATCGAGTCGTATCTCGCAGATTCACCACCGTATATTGTGTTTTATGACACAATTGCAACCAAAATGACATCATTCTCTCAAAGTTATGGACACTTAGATGTCTCGTTAGCGTTTAGAGGAAACTAAAACCCTTTTAGATAATAATTGTTTTTCTGTAATATTTAATAACCATCAGAATATGGAAAATAATTTATTTGAATATATGAAAATATAAATTTACAATTTCTTTGCCATTATAAAAATAAAATTGTATTCAAAAATTCTGCAACAAATCTTTCTTACAATCAACTGGGACAAAATGTATTCCATCGTCCGTGAATGAGTTAAAACGTGCTGTATTTGTACAAAAATATTTTTTGAGATATCTCATTTCAATTTTCATTAGAATTATACATATAAGTTATGATGATGGTGTGAATAATGCATTATATACATCAATTTAAGGCACGAAGAGTTCTGAATGGTACTTACATCACGTCGCATCTGTAATTTAAATACCAGGTTTCTGTTACGAAAATATGAATTTAAAATTATTATTATTATTATTACTGTTTATAAAAATCTGTAAAACATCTTACACACTTATCAAAATAAATTTTAAATTCGCAAAATGTATTCTTTTTTTTTTTTTTTTTTAATTTTATGTAGTATAGATGTCAAGCCACATTTCAAGTCACGTGCATCACATTTTGGGTGTGACTAAAATTTAAAATATCATAAGCTATTTCTCGTCAAGCTGTGACAAGCTGTGAAAGTCAGAAAAACGTTATTAGTTTTAAGGATTTGAATATTAAAAAAGTTCTATTGTAAATGTCAAACATAAGAAATACCCCTTTAAATTAAACGTATTGTTCAATTTTCTTTTTTATAAGATTCTTCTTCTTCTTATTATTATTATTACACATAGCATTTTTAATTATAACCCATTTAGCATAATAGCTAAGTGTTACAAAGCTCCAAATATTTATTATTATTATTATTATTATTATATTAAATTCTGTATTTTTAAAAATACATTTACACAGAAAATAGCATAACACTGAAAAATGTTATAGTTTAAATATTCACGTTTAAAAAAACGAATTAAACATTAGATTTAAATTTACACAAACGTACAAGGAAAACAAATTAATGCCGTAAGTAAACGATGCTAACATAACATCGATGCTTACATCGGGAATAATAAACTATTAGTCTGTTATTATTATTAGTAGTAGGAGTATTATTATTATTGTTGTTGTTGTTATATTTGCACGACAATACCGTTCTTTAAAGTTAAATATTAAAAAATATGTACTTTGTGGAACGCTAGAATTTTATGAATGAAAATTCATTTAGGATTTTTCAATGTTTACAAATGTTGCCACAAAAAATAAAATGAAAAATATTTTGAAAAGTAAAGTAAGAATATATCAGACGAACATTATATTCCACCATAACAGGAAATAGTTTTGTTTTTTCAGAAATTTTACTTATTTAAAATATCATTCAGTATTTGTTTATGATTGGTCCAGGAATATTAACGAGACTCTAAGGGCGTGTTCAGCCCAACTTACCGGTTACTTACCGATTGTAGACAAGTACGAAAGGGAAATCAAGGCGAAGTGTGACGTCAGCTACAATTCAACAGGATAGTTTTCATTGGTGCCACAATTCGCTTTCGTACTGCCCTACAATCGGTCGGTAACATTGGTTAGTTTGGTAAGTTAAATTGAACACGCTCTAAATGTCCAGGTATATTAATATGACTCTGTTGTTACGAAAGCTACGTTTTGATCATCATAAAAATGATGTTATTATTATTTTTTTGAAATATAGAAATCATTTGTAAGTCTAAAATTATAGTATTTTAAAATATTATTTTCCAAATAGCCGTTGTAATTTGTTAAATTGCATTTTTTTATTTTCTTTTTTTGTTACTGTTTTTTTATTCGTTTAGAATCTTCCAGTTTTTACAAATGCTGCCACAAAAAATAAACTGAAAAATATTTTGAGCAGTAAAGAGACAACATATCAGACCAATATTATATTCCACCAAAACTGAAAATGGTTTTGTTCTTTCAAAAATTTTATTTTTTATTTTTAACAGCATAAAATTTTCTGCATGATCATAAAGTGAGTATATATTTTATTTATTACTATTTTTTTCTATTTTTTATTTTATCATTTCCACCAAACTTTTTATTTTAACCTTATTTAAAAGAACGCATTTACCAAAGGAAATTGAAAAGCTTGACTCTGCAAAAAAATATAAACTTTTAAGATTTTTAACATTTCAAAAAGAGCGAAATGGAACAAAATGACAGTTCTCGAGGGCGTATTTTGTTGAGGTATTTGTGTAAATATATGTCTTTTTGAAATGGAGAACGCTTTTTTAGAAAAAGAGAAATTTAAGAAAAATCGTTACATCTTTTTGTAAAACTGTGCTAATTTATTAAGTGGAGTCGCAATAGTAAATTTAATATTCGTTGTAGAATATTTCAGGCTGAAAGCTCTCATGCATATAGAATATAATATAAATTTAATGTTAAAATATTTTGTTATTTACGTGCATCGTTTAAAACAATAGACGTTTTGCCAGTCATAAATAGACTTTATCTCCCGAAGCAAATTAGTAAGATATTCAAAATGGCATTTTTACTTTTAACACCGGCATCGATATTCATGTTTTACGCTGTGAGGCGCTCATGAATTCAAGTTTATCTTCATCGGGCTGTGCGGAACTGTCGCTTATATATCTAAATACGCTAACACTCTATGTGATAACTAGTGTTGTAAGAGATCTCTCGTAAATCGAGTCGCCAAATGCTCCGAACATTAGTATTCTAAAGCAATTTTCGTCAACTTACCTAATCGCGATTTATTTATTTATTTTTTTATTTTTATTTTTATTATATATTTTTTTTTTTGACATTGCTTAGGTCTGTAGCAGCTATGGCTTTCATCTCGAATGATCCATTACATACATAGATAAAGACAATTCAGAACTATTTTTATTTTGAATATCCATTACATATTTATTTCACTACAAAGGGACAGCACACCATCCATGTCTTACCCGGATTCGAACCAGGAACACTCGGCGTGGCTGTAGCTGCCGCTACTGATCACGACACTGAAATATTTACAGTATTTTATTGTTATTTTAGAATGTTGTATTATATTGTGAACTAACAAAACATTTTTCAAATTCTTCGGTTTGCCTAAATGAATTTCAATGGTTGCATTCCGCCTTTAACATATCATCATGTCATATGTTGTCGTCCTCCTAATGCTTATAAAGATATCAAAAAGAAAGAAGCGAATAAAACATAATTTCGGAATTACAGTTTCTTGTATGAATTTCTTATATGAAATATGTTTTCAGATGTGATAAATTTGAGTTTTAAATATATGCTTAGGGACTTGGAGAAGGGTTTCATATGTCTAGAGAATTTTTAGAAAAAAAAAATGCATTGATATATAGAATAGATAGATTGAACCATTATACAATACTACTATTTAACATCTATAATGAATATAGAATAACCCATAAAATATATACATGTATATATATTAATAAAAAAAATTTAATGAAAAAGAGGATTTTTATTCAATTTTTTCCAGCTGGAGAAAACATAAGATTTTCTTTAACCTAAGATATAATCTCGCAATATTTTTTGCCGATGTTAGAAAATCTAAAATCTTTGATTTTTTTTTTTTCAATAAAATTTTCAAATTGAACGTATGGTGATACAATCTCTATAACGAAACTCCATACAGCGAATTTCTCTATTTAACGAATTTTCAGTAGGAACGATCAATATTTTCCATTTTTACATTAAAAACAGTCTTCATATAGTGAAATATATATCTCCATATAACGAATTTTTTCAGAGATGGTCCTTCATTTGTTCAGAAAATGCTTCAAACTGTTTGTGGAATCCATTTTTCTTCGCTGATTCCGGGTTTATATTTCATAACTGGATTTTTCTACCTTTTCTACATGTCCAAAAAAGGTATTCAACCCCCTTCCCCCTCCTCCTCCTAAAAAAAACTCTTCATGACACATTGTCAATCAGATTATTGTACGGTGATGCATGACTTTGTTTCAACCAAGATGAGCGTATGTTCTTGGTAAACATTGAAATAGTGGCTTGCTATTGGTGGAGCGGTTTACAACTGTCACAAAGCATTTTTTTTCTTAGTTTGTACAGTAAATCAGAGGTAATGACAGATTCGGGGAGGAGGGGGGGTCAATTGATAAAAGATGATGATTGACTATTATTATAATTATTTTTTTTTACTAAGCTTTTAAATAAACGTTTTCTGTTTTGAAACTGTTAAATAAATAAAAAATAAAAAATAAAATTATTATTTAGTGGTAAAAATTTCAAAACCTTAATTAAACAACTGAAAAACAATTTTCTTCCAAAATTTATACTTTAAAAAACAATTTTTTTGCCGTTCTCTAACGAATTTTTCTATATAGCGAACTTTTTGACTGAACGATGAATTTCGTTACACAGAGAATCGACTGTATTTAGTGATTTCTTTTTTCATATATGTGTATGTGCGAATATGTGCGCAAGAGAATAAAAAAAATAAAATTAAACTAGTTGAAAAGGACAATAAAGTGTAAGAATTTAATTCTGAAATCTTTTGTTATATTTTTCTATCAAAGAGAGTCCTTACTTTCCAAGATAATGAACCACTTTAGTATTTTTGTACTGTTGGGTCTGACACCAAACACTTTTTTCTGCTGGGTATTAACAGCAAGTGATATCAAGGAAAAAATAATGTTTTACAATCTTACTAATAAACTCACACCACAAAACATTTGAAATAAAACATTGAAGGAATTTATTTCTAATTTTTGCGTGTAATAAAAAGTCAGTATTTTGTGTTTGTATCTGTCATGAAAACTTGCTTTTAAAGCAGGTTAGTTTAATGAGAGAAATTATAGCATTATGACTGAGTAAAAAGTATTGACGGCCACAGGCGTAATGTAAAAGGAGCGAATTAACCAAGCAAATTGATTCTTCAATATGTGATATACGATAGACAATAATACAGGGAAATAGCGTAAACCAACCGACGATTTTTATTTTCCCCCCGATTCTCTTGCTCTTCAATGGTTTTTATTTAAAAATTTTAAATTACGGACATAATTATTTCATTTAAGTAGAAACTATTTTCCAAACATCAGATAACATAAATAATTTAATGAATACTTTTAAATTGATCAAAAATTTTTGTTATACGCAAAATATCATTTTTTCCTATTATTATTCTTTTGCATTAGTTGTAGAGCAGAGACATTCATTTAATTCCTTACTCGCCCCTCCCTTCCCCTTCTATACTGACTAAAAATAATCTTTTACATTCTTACATACTCAAAACCAGTTACAATGTGAAATTTTTACAGTATTTTATTATTACTATTATTTTAATATGCTGTATTATACTTTGAACTCAGAAAACACTTTTCAAATTGTTTGAATAGATCAATTTCAATGGCTTCATTCCGCGTTTAAAATATTATGTCATATGTTGTCGTCCTACTAATGCTTAGAATGCAATCGAATAGAAAGAAGTGAATGAAACATAACTGCCGAATTACAGTTTCTTAGGCGAAATGTTTTCAGATGTGATGAATTTTAATTTCAAATATGCTGAGGGACTTGAGAAGGTGGCGTTCCATATAGAATTTTTCGGAAAAAAATATATGTATTAATTTAAGGAATTTAATGAAAAAAAAGAATTTTTATTCAGATTTTTCTAGATGGCGAACATAAGATTTTCTTCAACCTAAGATAATCTTGCAATACATTTGTCGGTGTTAAATAATTAAAAATCTTTAAGATCTCTTTCTTTCTTTTTTTTCTTTTTTTTTTATACATATAAAAATTTCAAATGAACGAACTTATGGGACGCCCTGTGTGTATGGTAATATTTAGTGATTTATTTTTTTATATATGTATATGTGCGAATATGTGCGCGAGAAAAAAGAAAAAGATATAAATACAGAAATTTAAAGTAGTTGAAAAGGACAGTGTACTGTAAGAAATTAATTCTGAAGTCTTTTGTTACATTTTGTCATCAAAGAGAGTCATTAATTACCAAGATAATGAAACACGTTAGTATTTATGCGCTTTTGAGTCTGACACCAACCACTTTTTTCAACTGGGTCAACAGTCTGTAATAAGGCAAAATTAATATTTTACAATTTTAAAAATAAACTCACACCACTAAATATTTGGAATACAACTCTAACAATATTTTTCTTAATCAACGTATATCATAAACCGCTAACATTTTGTGTTGTGTTTGTTTATATACTAGAAAACTTGCTTTAAAAGCAGGTTAGTTTGACCAAAGAAAGAGTAAAGAACGTTGACTGCCATAAGTGTCGAATCAACCAATCAACTTGTTTCCTCAATGTTCGGTGTACCGATAGACAACTTTACAGGAGAGTAGTGTGAACCAACCGGCGATTTTTATCCCTCCCTTCCCCCCCCCCCCCCCCGATACTTTTGCTCTTCGGCAGTTTTTATACTGAAATTCTAAAGTACGGACATAATAATTTCATTTATGTAGAAACTATTTTCAAAACATCAGATAATATAAACAATTTAATGAACATCGTAAATTAATACTAAATTTTTATTATATTCAAAATATCATTTTGGCTTTTATTATTCTTTTGCATTAGTTGTAGAGTAGAGAGAATTTATTTAGTTCCTTATCCACCTTCCCACTTAAACTGCCTAAATAATAATCTTTGACTTCTGTGAATTAAACACATTCACATAACTTAATATTCAATCCTGCATTCCTACATGCTCAAAAAATGTCACAATTTGAAATGTTTACAGGATTTTATTATTATTATAAATGGTTTATTAAAACCATTATATTTTTAAATCGCAAGATTTTAAGAACTTTACACTTTATATAAATGTTTGAATAAACAATTTTAAATCACTTGAGAGAAATGTAATAAAAAAATAAAAACAAATAATTATTATAATTATAATTATTTGTTTTTAGTCTTTTGTTACACCACTCTCAAGTAATATAAAATTTTTAATCAAATGTTTATTATTATTATTTTAACATTCTTGTTAGTTTTATAATTTAAAAAAAAATGGTGTCATGAAATCTGAATTTTAAAAAAGTAACTACTAGCAATATTGCTCGACTTCTTTAAGAATTTAAGCGATTTATAAATCTTATTTCTGGTTTATCGTAACTCAAATAATTTTAGAGGACACTTACAAGAGTCAAGGATTAGAATAATAATAAAAAAAAAACACTATTATTTGGGCACTGGTAATTTTTTTGCACCAGATTGTCGAACTATTTAAGAGCCCACACAACTGGCAGAAAAAGACCCAGATGATAATGTAAAGTCTACGGGAGCGCTCTTTTCAAATATCTCGCTCAAATTTTAATATTTTAACACGATTATTTTTACTTAGGACAGCTGAAGACAATCCACAACCGGCATAGTTTTTACTTTTTCGATTTTGTTTTTATTCTTTTTATATTAGGATAGTTTCATTTTCATAACCGGTTCTGAAAGTTAAAGTATTAAAAAAAATATATATGAAATCAAAATCGAAAAAGTAAAAACTGGGCCGGTTGTGGATCGTCTTCAGCTGTCCTATGCAAAAAAAGGTCAAAATATTAAAATTTGAGTGAGATATTTGAAATGTACGCCCTCATAGACTTCATATTATCATTTGGGTCTTTTTCTGTCAGTAGTGTGGTGTCTTAAGGGTGTATTCGAAAAAACGATTTTCCATCTTCAACAGCCCGAAATTTTCCGATACAATTTCAGACACATTTTTAAAAGTATAAACATGAAACTTGCTAAAGGGATTTTTGAAGAGACGTATAAGGTGCCGTGTGATGTCATTTTACGCTCAATTCATTAGAATTTGATTTATAAACAATTATCTTCTCAGTATGGCACTTTTTTTCGTTCGCAGACCTCCCGCTTCGGAAAATTCGGTTCAAAATGCTGTTTTTGATTGCTTTTTTTTGCAATATTTTCTGCATTTATCAGAGAATCGATAATTACGGCACCTTGTGTACTTTCTATATAAGAGAATTTGAAAGTTTCGTGCATTTGAGAGCAAAAGTGGATTAAAAAATAAATCGGAAAAAAAGCAGTTTGAATCGAAATACACCCTTAAGGCGCTCACAATCCTTCACTATTCTAACCATTGAATTATTTGCAAAACTTATCTTACTCAATTAGGGCATTTTCGCGATTCAACTACAGACAATTTCTTGCTTCTAAAAATTGGTAGTAAAAGGTTAAAAATTAAGCAACAGACTGATGGAATTAAAACACTCTTACTGTTTTGTAATGAAGCTTCTGAGGTTGGAAATGTCAATTTTATTGTCAGCGAATGCATTAATATGCTTTCCCTAGATTTCCATCACGCCCTCGAGTTTCTTTGTATTTAAACTCCGCCCATCGACACTACGATATACATTGGCAGTCAAAAGTTTCCGGCCACCAAAAATTTTTCAGTTAATTTGTAACTATACCCATATGAAGAGGAATCTCAAAGTGATATTTATACATTTTATTGATATAATAGTTAGGAACTTACTTGTGGAATAACATGCAAATTTCAATAAATTTAATTGACAAAATTAAGTTCAAAGGAAACGCATGTTCTCAAAAGTTTCCGGCCATTTTCGCAAATTTTTAAAAAAAATGCATTGTAATAGAAAACTACAGCGATCAACAACATTTATAATTAGTATTTTATAGTATTAGTATTTTATTAACTTTAGAAATAAATTTTACAGCGCAGTAATGTAACATTTATAAAATCAACGGTTAAAGTTCATCTATGGTACGTATTTTCAACATTTCTTGCAATTTTTTGGAATTTTCTGCTGAGTTGGAATATTTATAGTTCGGCAGACGTTTTTCAACTTCTTTCCAAAAATTGTCTATTGGATTCATGTCGGGCCGGTCATTTCAAAAGAGAAATTTTTTTGTGCGAAAACCATTGCTTGCCAAGGCTTGCATGCATTCATTACGTCGTTATCCTGTTAAAACAAATAGTTGCGATCAAAGATTTCCTCTAATAAGGTAGAAAATAATTTTGCAAGATATCCATATACATTGCATCATTCATCTTGTCGTGGATTTTAAATGACGGACCTACAAGTTTTGAAAAAAATTCTCCCCCCATTATAACGTGTCCTCCGCCATGCTTCATTGTAGGAATAACATATGTTGAATCACATTTTTTGTTGTTAGGTCATCGAACGTAGTGTCTGCCATCACTTCCAAAAAAGTTTCAAATTCTATTGATGGAAAAATAGTACTTTTGTCCAGTTTTCACTATACCAGACTTTGTGTTTTTTGAAAAACGCCAGTCGGTACTTTTATATTATTTTACCTACGAAAAATTTTTGAACACCGACACTTCCATAAAGTTCTGTATCACGTCAGAATCTTGACACGGTAAAGCGACTTAGTTCAACAATATTTTCATTTTGTAAACAGCCGTATATTGCAACGGAATGTTATGAGGGTCATCAATTGTTTTTCTCCTGATAATTCTGTCTACGAAAATAATAATTTTTTGAAGTCTTCCGGACATCACAGGGCCACGGTCATCTCTATATAATTTTTAAATATCGTTTACAGTTAATTTACCGATCGATAACTTTACCGCAATACCTCGAGAAAATTAGCCCTTTAGTGAGAAATTAATCACTCATTTTTGGACAATATTTGTAGAACTTTCCAATTTTGAATTTAAACTATGCTATTCAAATTGATTCATACGACCGATTCAACAACGATTCATCAACGATTCACACGACCAAAAAACACTTTACCGATAGAAAAAAGCTAAGGAATGATGAGTAGCCGGAAACTTTTGCATACGCGAACTTCGAATTCTACCCATTTGCATGAAGCGTCCACAGTATCCAATCAAAATGATCACGTGGTCAGAGGTCATTCACATATTTCTTAAGAAGCAATTATGCTTCTTCTTTGCTGAAACCTTCTGGTAAATAAATTAAAGAAACTAACTGGCCGGAAACTTTTGACCGCCACTGTACATTCTTTCGTAATATAACACTAGTGCAAAAAATTAAGCTATACAAAGTGGGCGGAGCCTCCTGTTTACTATTTTAAGAATTGAAGCGTAAGGTATGCATATCTAGTTGAGAAAAAGATACATTTCCAGTTTAGAGACCTTGCAAGGTCTCTGTCTTTTAAAAAGCTTGGCGCAGTTCGAGCTTTAGAAAGTTATATTTGTTAGTTATATTTGTTAGGTTATAGAGCTGAAATTTAGAGTACTTAAATATCAAACGATTTGTTTGGTGTTATTTCAAGTACATTCGCCAACTTCGCTTCGGTATGCATTTTAAAAAAAGCGTAACTAAAATTAACATATAGTCCAAGATCCCAGAGCCCCCAGACGTTACTTATTTTCTCAGAAGTAAAATGTACAGGATAAAGTGATGTTAGTACGTAGTTATCACTACGGAGAGCGTAGTGATACCTGCTAGCTTGGACCGACGGCCAATTTACAGGTACCAGGTACCAAAGGTAGGTAAAAACACTATGAACTTTTCTTATTTTTTCAGTTTTGATTTTTATGTATGATGCTCAGGGAACTATTTCAATACTTTATGTAAGCAGCCAGACCAATAGCATGGACAAAACATCCAGCCAGACATACATAAGAATGTCGCTATGAGCATGAGCTCCAGCTTGATAATTAGATAGTTTTATAACATAGCTTCATAAAACTTATTAATGGTCTAATTGAAGTCTTTAGTAATAATTAAGTAATATTTTAACCATTAATTAAAAAAATAATTATAGCATACCAAAATGTGAATACATTTGAAATCGTAATCGAAATTATGAACAAATCGTTATTAATTTATAAAAAGTGTTTTTTTTTCTTTTTGAAACATTGGGGAAATTGATAATTCTGAACAGCAATCAATTTATTAAAATAATAGTTTATTAACGTCTTATAATAGTCAAAAAACAATAAAATTTGTAAATAAAAAATTTCAAAATAATTCATTTAAATATTACTCATTACTTTATTAATGTGAAAGTATGATCTATTTTATTATTTCTTTTAATCTTCATTATCGTCATCGTTGAAGTTTTATAATTCCTCATCAATCCAATGTTAGTATTGAATACCTTTATAATCATCATCATTAGTTTCTTTTTCTGTAAAAAATATATATGTAATTAACAATCAAATAATTACAAGTCTATATAAATATTTAAATTTGTAGAATACCTGATTATTCTTGAATCGATTAATTTTCAAACCTGGTAGTTGGTCCCCATCAAACCAGTTGAAATGATATTCATTATCTTCCAATGTCCACCCATTGTTTTTGATTCGAGCAACTTACCACCGAGAGTGAGCAAGACTTAGCTTTTGCAGGCATTTTCGATGAACTAATTACATCCTGGTCGCTAGTATAATGCTCATGATTGCCTATTATAAGAAATATGTCAATAAACTATTATTTTAATAAATTGATTGCTGTTGAAAATCATCAATTTCCTCAACATTCCCCCCCCCCCCAAAAAAAAAAAAAAAAAACTTTTCATAAATTAATAACGATTTGTTCATAATTTCGATTACGATTTCAAATGTATTCACATTTTGGTGTGCTATGATTATTTTTTAAATTAAGAGTTAAAATATTACTTAATTATTATTAAAGACTTCCATTAGAGAATTAATAACATAAGTTTTATGAAGCTATGTTATAAAACTATCTAATTATCATGCTGGCATTCATACTCATAGCGACACTATTATGTATGTCTGGCTGGATGTTTGGCCCACGCAATTGTTCTGGCTGCTTACATAAAGTATTGAAATAGTCCCCTGAGCATCATATATAAAAATCAAGACTGAGAAAATAAGAAAAGTTCGTAGTGTTTTTACCTACCTTTGGTACCTGGTACCTGTAAATTGGCCGTCGGTCCAAGCTAGCAGGTATCACTACGCTCCCCGCAGTGATAACTACGTACTAACAGTACTTTATCTTCTAAGAAAATAAGTAACGTATGGGGGCTCTGGGATCTTGGACTATATGTTAATTTTAGTTACGCTTTTTAAAAAATGCATACCGAAGCGAAGTTGGCGAATGTACTTGAAATAACAGCAAAAAAATCGTTTGATATTTAAGTACTCTAAATTTCAGCTCTATAACCTAGGGCTCTAAGAAGACTGAAGAAAACTGAAAGAGGTCTGTTCTGTTGTTATTAAATGAAATTAAGAAGTGCTGTAATAGAGTAATATAAAACAACACTCGCTTATGTCGCTCAAAAAATCTAAATGTTAACACGAAAAATTAAAATGACAGAATTTTAATAACTCAAAATCAATAAAATTCATGTGAACATAATTTGAGAAAGGGGATTTTTATTATTATTTTTTTATCTTCTAAGTTTAAACAGTATATTTAAGAAAAAATATGTACAAACCAACACAAAATGTTTCTACATAATCATAAGGTGACTTTTGTATGACTTTACTGACTGTATATAATTTTCCTTCCATCCAACAAGTTTTTTTACTTCGCATCAAAGAAAATATTTCCAGAAGGATATTAAAAGTAGCATCACTGTCAAAAACGCAATGTAAACTTGCAAATAGAAATGAAACCTTTTTGAATAGAAGATGTAAAACTGAATCAAATAACAGATCGAAAAAGTGTATTTTGTTAGAAAGTATATTGCAATATTTCTTTTTGAATTATTGTTGAAATTATATTACTTACCCATCATACGTAGTATAGTGTAAGTCTTGCAATCGTTTTGAAAATCGAAAAATTTTTTTGACGGATTTACGCGTTTTAGATAGTAGAGATTCCGAAAAACATATTTTTAGAAAAAAAAATTTGCCGTCCGTCTGTCTGTCTGTCTGTAAACGCTCTATCTCCCGAACAAATTGAGATAGAGACTTGAAATTTTGTATGTAGTTAGTATGTAAGAATGGGACGAACCCTATTTAATATCAGCAACCTCGATTATCCGGAACTATTTTTTTCGGACTCTCGAAAAATTCGTTCTGATGAAAGGTATATAAAAATTTTCGAATTTTTTTGTTCTAAGGAATGGACGTAAAAGGCAATAAAATAACACACATTTTGCATATTAGAACGAAGTTGATCGGATTATTAGTTGCCGAGATATTTGTAATCTTGTTTTCCACATTCTTCGATTTTTCATGACTCTGTATTTCATTCAAATTTCAATTCAGAAGTTTATTTTAATTGGAAATGAGACGCTTAATCCGACGCAGTTAATTGTTAGTAATTAGAATTATTATTTTTGGAGTTATAAGGATGTTTCTTTTACGCAGTTCGGTACTACTTGAGTAGTTTTGCGTTTTATATAATTTGTCGAAATTGGTACATCAGCAGTTCTTTAACCCGCGAGTAGTCGCAACTTTTTTCACAACGTCATTAGTCGCGCTCGGTCTTTTCGCCGCTGGCCCTCCGCATACGAAATAAGTAAAATAAGAAGTATTTTTAACCTAACATACGAAAATAACATTACAACGAAGATAAAAATTTGCAGTTTTCTTAAATTATGCATGTTATTCGTGAGATCTGGAGTAATTGGAAAAAGTAACAAGAACTGACATTAGTGATTTTTACGTAGACTTTTTCGCCATTTTCAACTTTGTTTCTAAAAATGTACCTGAAAGAAAAACAGAAGTGTCCTGTTACTTCACTAAGGTAGTCGACAAAGCTTCAAAGTCAGCTACATGGTAGATCTCCGTTGTATTTGTAATGTGATATAAGTTAGGATAAGATAAGTTATACGGGCGGCGAAAAGACCGACACGCGACTACTGACGGGTTAATATAGCATTACTATGTACATTAACAATATTTAAATTTTGTTTATGAATTGCAATGCATTGTATAAATAGTTTCACATGTTTTATTTTCATATACATATCCATGATGGGTAAGTATTACGGTGGCCCCCAACGACTAGTTTATTATTTTGAAAGTAACAGTTTGGTTTTCTAGAAAAAAAGGTGACTTCTACAGAAATTGCTGCAAAATCTGAAAATAAATATAATAAGCATGATTTTTTCCCTAATAGAAATAGTACTGATGCATTTTACAATATGGAGCAATAGATTTGTTTTGAAAACGCATTTAACCAAAAATATAATGGGAGACAAAATGGGCTGATATTTATATCGTGTTGATAGCAACATAATGGAAAGGGTTGCATATGCTGACAAATTAAAAGAAAATAATAAAAGATTTGTGTAAAAAAAAAAAAAAAAAAAAAAAAAAAAAAAAAAAAAAAATTGATAGTAAAAATTTCTTGTGCTTACCATTCAGGTAGTTTAAATAAAGCGCTTTCTTAAAATTTGTCTATCACAACGAGTTAAACTTTTTTTTATTTTGGTTATTTCTTAACTCTTAGTAATGTGGACATGAGTAACAACAGTATTTCTTAACTCTTAGTAATGCGGAAATGTTTACTTAAACTTTAATATTTAAATACAGTCTGTGTTTAAAGCAATACGGTGGCTCCCAACAACTAGTTTTATTTTTTTATTCACGACAGACCGTCATAATGATTGTTGAAATCGAAAAAGAGAAATTTTTATGTCCTAAATGTTACTATTTTTTTTTTTCAGAAGAATTAAATGTCCAATCATTAGTACTACATCCTGATATCACAATTAAGGCGTTTCTTTTTACTTAAAAGTGCAATTTAGCAACATATCACATTTAATTTTATTTCTCAGTTCGTATAAAGCATAAATGCATAGTAATCTTAATATAGCAAACATAATATATCTTTTATTTAAAATATTTTTTTATGTGGTACACTGAAATTTTATTTTACTTTTTTAATGTTTAACTTTGATTTTTTTTTTTTTCATCCACTGCCCGCAAGATTTTATCAAGATTGGTTTAAGAGCCCTCAAAAATATTGATAAGGATATAAAACCAATATATCTTGAACTTATACTTCATTTGAAAGCATTTTATTTATTTACTTAAAATTTTAATTTTAATTAAAAAAATTAAATACAAAATCATGCTTTATTGAAAAATTGTCAATTTTCTATAATGAATGCAATTATAATACTAAATTTGAAGCATAGGTTATTCTTTAACTTAAAATGAGGATATTTATCAACTTTGGTGCAAATTGCTTTATTAGTTTCTAAGAAATGTTGCACACAAGTCAAAGAACAATTTTAAACTTTTTATCAAATTAAACATTAAAAAAAATAAAATTTCAATATAGAATACTAAAAAATAAATTTTAAACAGAAGACATACAAAGTTGTCTGTATTAAAAACTTTATGCATTTATTCATAAGGTCTGAGAAAAAAAAAATTAAATGTGTCATGGTGCTAAATTGCACCAGCAGGTAAAAAAATAAGACTCCTGAGGTCCCTTAATCCTTTTACGTCTGGAGGTTTTTACGAAATTTTTAATGCTTTGTCACCGGTTTTTAAAAAAAGAAATTTGCGCCTTATTAAATGGAGAAAATGCTACAATTAAATAAAGCAAAATTTACTGGTTGGGATAAAAAAACTGATCCTTAAGCCTTTTTGCGGCACGTATACGTGTCGCTCGCCTCCAAGGAGTTAATGGTAATTGAAAGCAATTTGTGAATTTCTAGGGCTGTAGACCTGGTATCCTTAGAATTGAACAATCTATATGCCAATATTCAGAGCTGCCAAGTATCCGGGTTGGACACCAGTATTTTAATAAAAAAATGTTCTATTGTTTAATTGAAACATTTAGGCAATTTAAAAGAACAACATTACGTAACATATTAGTGGTTTGAAAAATGCTGGAGACTTGGTAAGTCTGCATTATTCCATATTATTTTAAAGTTTTATTTGCATGGCGCTATCACCCACAGTCAAATAGTATTAGTAAAAAAAATCACACGACACAATTAAAAAACAATATATCGAAGAAAAGCTAAATTAAAACTAGAATAATGGAAAAGTCATGTGACAGTGTCCTCTGGTTGCAAAACGTTAAAAAGGTGCGAGTAAATATTAAAAGATAAGAGAGTTTAAGAGCCATTGTTTTGAAATTCAGACAAAAAAAAATGATGTTTAGATAGTTGTATTTTTTTTATTTGCTTGACTTTTTTTTATGTTGAAGTGGATCATATTTAATAAATAATGTGTAATTTTGAAGCCCTGAGAAAATTTCCTCATCCTTATAGAAAATGTCAAAGTTCAAGGTTGTGAATGCCATTTTTCATGAAAAACGAAATGCGAGTATGTTTTGAGCGTTATATCTCTGGCAAACAACAAGGTTCCTAAATTATTTTGGCATAAACTGTTATTATAGACCTACCTGCTTATCAAAATTTACTTGTTTCATGGGAAATTGTTATTTTCAGTTGTTATGTTGCCACAAAGTACAATCAAAATGACGCTTTTGTCCATGTGCCGCATTTAATAACTTACTTAAACAACAGTACCCCAAATTTTTTCTTATAGAATATGAAAGTGTACTACTTGTACTGCATCGAGATATTGCTGCTGTTAGCAGATATAATCTGTTAAATATGCAAAATTTTCAAAATATGTAACATTTAGATTAGCGTTATCTATAAAAAGCGTCACGTTTGAATAAAACAAAATACCTCACAGTATAATTTAACATATGTACAAAAATATGGAAGAGAAAGAGAAGTGGGGTCTCTTGATATTTTCAGGGGAAAAAATGAGAAATGTTACAAAAAAAAAAGCAATGTCAATGACCACATTTATCCCCTATTAGAAAATGAAATATCCCATTTCTATTTAGGAACGGGAAAGAAAAAAGTGATATCCCATTTTCTCAAAGGAAAAAAAACATAGAAAGAAGTAAGAGAAATAAGATTTTTCATTTTGTGATAGGTAATAAGTATGATCATCGACATTGCTTGTTTCAAAAATTTCTCATAAAAACAAATAAGAGATCCCATTTTTTTTAAAATCTTTATTATGTATTTTGTTGCAACGTAACAACGTAAAATAACAATACGCCATAGAAACAATTACATTTTAATAAGGAGGTAGGATTATACTAACAGTTTATGCCTAAATAATTCTGGGATGTTGTTGCTTGCCAGAGATATAACACTCCAGACATACACGCATTTAACTTTCAACATAAAAAAAATCAAGCAAATAAAAAAATACAATGACTCTTAAGCATCAAAAAGATTTTCAACAATCAGTTGAAACATAACCGAAGAAATAAGAATTAAAGGCAACGCTGTTGGCAAAAACAGGATTTAAATGAATGGTAAATTTGATCAACATTTTTTATTAATTTTTTTACGTCATTGGGGTGACTTATATAATACTCCTATTATTAGAAGACCTCCTGATGAAATATGCTAACCGTACATTCCGAGAGGGGCAAAATGCTGCGAAGGACACAGGAAGTGCATGTTATGAATATTTGGCCACAGTACTTTCCAACGATACATCACATGAGAGCTGTAGGCTAAATTTTTAAAATTATCTCCCGTGAGACAAAGTGGGCGAGGTGTATAATATGAAATAGTGGTCATAGAGCTTTTCAGTGATATATCACGTAAGAGGTGTAAGCCAAAATTAGAAAGTCCCTCTCTCCAAGAATACCAACTATCACCCTTTCCGGAGTAGACCTCTCTTGAAAATTTCTCTCTTCTCTGAAAATTCTGTGAAATTTCCTCTCTTCCCTTCTCTTTGAAATTTTCATGTATAATAAATAATATCTAAAAGAGGGACCCGTAAAAAGTCTATTCTAGAATAATAAAGCGCTATAGTTTAAATACAGTTCGAAAACTGCCCCGAGGGGCAAATTGGGGGGGGGGGGGCAGGAAGAAAGGTTCATAATATGAAAGAGTGAATCCAGAGCTTTAACATGATATGTCACATGATGGGTCCAAAAAATTTGGAATTTTTTTCACCCCCACTTTAACACCCTCGGGAGTAGAAACTTTAAAATCGCTGAAACACGAGTTTAATTATTCTTTTAATAGCTTTATTTTCTGTCATTTCACTCTCCTTCTTAAAAAGACAGCTAAAATGTACGAAATGTTTAAACTTTTGCACCCCCTTTTACCTCCCTCCTTAGTGGCAGATTTCGCGCTGAAATACATATTTAACTATTTTTGTAGCAGATTTATTTTCTGGAATTTCACGCTCATACCTTAAACGGCTCCTGAGATATAGCAAGATTTTCCAAAAATTTCGACCCACCCATTTGTCTCCCCTCCCCCCCCTAGGGGGAGAGTTTTCAAAAAATTCCATCTTAGTGCACGCTTACGTCATAAAAAGTATTTTCTTCCACATTTTCATGCTTCTAGATTTAGTAGTTTGAGCTGTGTGTTGATTATCAGTCAATCAGGAAAACTATTTTATATGTGCATAGATTGATACAGTAAACTCCCTCAAATCGGCAAATGCCTAAAATTCACTCATCATTGCAGATGTAAACAATGAATCTTTCATTTCATACATAAGGACAAAATTAGATCTTTATATTTTAATATAAATTACGTATGTTTTTTTAAGTATGCAATTCTCGTTAATTTTATTGAGCTCATTTTTTAATGAAGGGAATATAAAATTATTTATGAAAAAATTCAAGGTATTGCTGGTAATTATAATATTTTTACAGAATATAATTATGTATTAGTCAAGTTTTTTTTTTTTTTTTTTTTTTTTTTTTTTTTTTTTTTGTGGGGGGGGGGGGGGGTGGAGGGGTATTAAGTCTGACTAAATCTGAAATTTAGCTTCCTTAGAGTGAACGAAGGGGATGAGGGTGAAAGACTGAGTTGGAGGTTATGGCACTAGATTTGTGACAGTCGATGAGACGTGATGTGGCTACTGTCATTTGGACTGTTGATTATTGTGATGAAGCCATATCTCATCTACTGTCACAAATCTAGCACCTTAAGCTCCAACTCAGTCTTTCACCCTTATCCCCATCCTTAAAAAAACCTTTAAAAATAGGTCTTTAAAAATTCACCCCTCTTTACAGACATATCGTCACCTGCACTCTAAAAAATAAATGTGTAAATCAGCTAATTTTACCCGTATATATGTGTAAATTTATAAAATTACACACCTGTCGTAAAATTTACACATATTTTTCTGAAAGTTACCTGTTTTTATGTGTATTTAGCATATTAAAATAAGTGTGTAATTTGTTATCACTTGAAATACCCAGATAAGTGTGTAAATGTAGAAAAATGGTTAGATTTACACAAATTGATGAGTTATTCTATTTTAAACATATTTATGTGTACACAAACATGTGTGTAAATTTCTAAAATTACACGCTTGTCATAAAAATTACACACTTTGAACAAAAATTTAGCTGTTTTTATGTGTATATAACTTATGAAGTCAAATATGCAATTCGTTACCGCTTCCTAAACTCAGACAGATGTGTAAATGTATAAAATATTTGGAGTTACACGAATTGGCATGTTACACATAATTAAAAATGTAAAAATTATCTTAGTTACATTTATTGTCATTACTAGAGATCGACCGAAAATTCGTTATCGTGTTCGGCCAAAAATCCGAGTTTCACCGAAAATTCGTTTTCGGCAAAAATGCTGCTGAAAATTCGACCAGACCGAAACTATTTGAATTCTAGAAATTTTGTTTCTTCTTATGGAAAATTTCAGTATGACTTCTTGTTTGAGCTGTTTCCGCTCAAATAAGATACTTTTTAGATGCGTTTGTACTTATATAAATACTTAGTACCCGCAGTCGCCGTTCAGTCTGTCTTTCCATCTGTCTATCTGTCCGTCTATCCATCCGCATATAATAGAATAAAAACTATCCAACAGAATGCTTTTAAATTTAAGTATATAATTATTGCAAAATTTTGTCGTGTCATTTCAAACTTTCTGAAAATCGGATGTATAGTTTAATTACAGGGATGGTCAAAAGTTTTCCGTTACATTACGAACAATGAAAAAAAAAAATGTTTAAGAGGGCCACGCAAGGTATTAGATACATGGCTGTCTATGGAAGATAATCTCTGGTGATTTCACTAGATTTAAGCGTGTTTAAATTTTAGCTGAATAGTGGCATTATACGTATG
Source organism: Maratus speculifer (assembly GCA_964019185.1). Classification (NCBI taxonomy): domain Eukaryota; kingdom Metazoa; phylum Arthropoda; class Arachnida; order Araneae; family Salticidae; genus Maratus; species Maratus speculifer. The sequence continues at coordinate 241,206,483 of OZ025296.1, forward strand.
TAAAGATTGTAAACAAAGTGCTCGGCTGTACAAAAGAATTAAAATATGTTACAGTCTGTTGGGTATAAAATTCTGAAATTGAAATTTCAATCTAGTAGGCGTTTTACTCTACAACATAGTTGAAAATGTTTAAGAATTTTTTTTGTCTGACCGTACTCTAACCTGCGTAATATAGTTGGATTGCTCTGTAATTGATATATGATTTATCGTATTTTGTATTCATGCATTTTTGCATAAGACAAATTTTACATAATTTAACAGCTATTTCATAAATCTGTTTATAGTACGAACGCACCTCATTTGTCACGTTTGACGTACAATTTCCAACTTGTTATTTATTGCTATGAACTTCACTGTTTATAATTCTCGGTCATGTATGATTCAAGATCTGGGATAAAAGTATAAAACAAACATGCACGCACATATGGTGCTTTTCAGCTGCTCGATAGATTTTTCAAACAAGAGCATTATTTCAAAACAATCTCAGGGAGGCGAAGCCATGGCAAGTTTTTTTTTTTTTTTTTTTTTTGGGAGGAAGTAGCAAATGTTTATTTAAGTGCACATCTCATCTATATTTAATTTTTTGCTAAAATAGTAATAATTATAAATTATAAAATGATTATTTTTTTTTACAACTTATTTAGAGTTAGTTTCGTAAAAAAAACCTTTTAAGTCGTACTTTTAAATAGTAGTATTTTATTTAATTTCAAGGAGAAATATTAAATAGCTGAAAAGTTACGTATATTCGAAAATGAAATATTCTTTATTGAATTTGTTCTCCACTGTTATAGACCGGGAGGTGGCAGCAAAGACAACCCCCTCATCGAGTTCACGGATGAAATTTCAAAATTACTTTAAAAAAAACTTCGCATATTAAAACGGAACCGATCTGCTAACTCATCTCCTGGGGGGAACCGTCCGAAAACCCGATTTTATCGGTTGACTGGTAGGTTTATCTTTTTTTTTTTTTACCCAAAAGATAAAAACATGGGGAACTGGGAGAAGGGACCTCAATAGTAAACCTACGAGTCAAATTCTGAAATTTGGTTTTTAGACGTTTTCCAACACTTGGCAGACCGATTGCATTTTAACATGCGAATCGAGTTTTGAGTAATTCTGGAGTTTCACCAGTGACGTAGATGAGATGATAATCTGTACTTCCGCCTCCCGGTCTTTTAATTACTTTGTTAATTAATTATTGTAAATGCTTATAATTACTGGCTGTCATAAAATATAAAAGTTGTATTATTATTTTGTTCATATCATGTTTTCGTTTGAAGCTTATGCACAATCATAAGTATTTATGCATGTTTATTTTTTTGAAAGAAATGTGTCCCTATACACCTTTAATTAATGAATAATTGTGTACATTCATGTATGCATTAATAACTTTAAAAAAAAGAAAATTAATCTTTTTTTTTTCGTTTTCGACCGAAAATAGAAAGCTTACCGAAATTTGGTTTGTGTCATGTTTTAGGTCTTAAAAACCTGTTTCGGTCGATTCAAGGCCATTACCCATATAAAAACCATAGTGACAGTGATGTTTTTGTCATATTCCTGCAAATCACGATGGTCACGTCCCATCTATAACCAAAATGTCCGCACTCATAAAATCCCACTGTAAGTAAAATATGAGTTGTTTAGAAACAAAAAGAATGTTACTCAATGTAAAAAAAATATGCTTCTGACAAATTTGAAAAATTTTCCGACGTTACTGCGAGTCACTCACATATGTGATCAAACGACCAGTATGTTGTTAAGTCACAATGTGAATGTTTATTTGAAAATAGGACACATTTAGTTATCGGAATTGTGTTAATGCATTTGTAGGATGATGACTGATTTTTGTTTCAATCATTGCAAATGAACCCATATTCATTAATTTATTTCCTAATACACACACACACACACACACACACACAAAAAAAAAAAAAAAAATGTTTTATAAATGCATCAATTTTAATCAGCAATTATAAATTATGATGCAAACATAATTTTGCATATAATCCACGAAATAATTTATTATTTCGTAATTTTGCATATAATCCACGAAATAATTTATTATTTCATAATTTTGCATATAATCCACGAAATAATTTATTATTATTATTATTATTATGAAAGTTTTTCAAATGCTTTCTATATTCCATGAAAAGTTAATAACTTTGGTTAAACTTACAGCAATCTATATTATAAAGGAAAACACATTCGTTAATAACAGCGATATCATTTTAACGGTTGCAACACCTGATAAATAAATTTCGCTTGCACTGCGACTTTCTTAACTTCTAATAGTTGCACAATTTAATTTTTTTCACAATCAAATAGGGAAAGAAATGTTTCTTCAAATGTAATTTTTTCTATCGTACCTCAATTTGTTGTTTTTTATGGTTAAAAAATAATCTGAAACCATGTTTCTTTTTTTAAAACTATTGTGTGCAATACAATTACACAAGATTAAATTCCATAAAAAAAGAAGAAAAAAGAAAGAAAAGAAAATCAGCATTTATTTCCGGCTAATATTCTGCAACGAAATTGAAAACTTGCTTATAAATAAACTTGCATAAAAAAGTATATAAATAAAACGTAGCTGTAATAGACATGTAATAAAACCTCGCGCTTAAGCTATTAAAAATATTATGTAAAAAAAATGAAAATGATTATAATAGCAATTTTTTTTTGTGATTTTGTTTATTGCTAACTCTCGGTATGTGTTTAACTCAAAAGTATTTCTATTACATTTCAAAACTTTTTTAAATTTATAACTAATTTTTTCGTATGAAAATTCTTTTTGGTGTTGTATATGAATAATAAAAAAAAATATTAAATGTAAAAAGTTTATTAATTTTGAATTAAAAAAAAAAAAATATTTTTCTTCTGTTTTTTATAATCCGGGAAGTTTGTACTGATTTATGAAATTAATCTTAAAACCAGACACGGCAGAAAATAATATTCAACTGAGAAAAGCAAAGGTTTGTGTGTGTATGAATAAGCACAGAAAGGGGGGGGGGTGGGGCGTTTTGTAATGAAAAGCTGCTTTAATATTATAAAAAACAGTTGTATGCATATAGTTGTATATATTAATATACAATATGGTTGTATACATTTTTTTTCTGTTAATGTTTAAGGATTTTAAGTTATTCTTTAAAAATTTGCTTGCCACTTTTTGCAAACCTTTTAAATAAATGTAACATTTTCTGAATGTAAAATAAATGTACACAATTTATGCTACAACCGTCACATAATTAATTATTCATATTTTTATTTATTGTTTTCCAGAAAGGTCTTAAAAATAGTTAGATCACAAGCAGTTTATTCAACAGGAAATTAATATAAAATGACAGACAAAGAAAAAAATTTCTTTCAATTAGAACACTTTTTTGTTTTTAAAAACACATTTTGCATCTGCTTGGAAAAAAAAGTCGTCTGCGGTTGGCTAACCGTAGAATATAAATAAACAGAGTGTATGTAGTAAGCTTTCGAACGAATGCAGGAACGGATTTAGTAATTTAAACAATGGATTTCTCAGCAGCGCTTCCAAGATCATACTTCATGCAAAATATATAAGTCCGAGATAAATACACTGGCTTAGGCGTGGTGTATATGCTTCCAGCCTTAGCTATTGTGCTTATGTATTGGACTTATAGTTCTTCAAAAAAATTGAACTATAAAGAATGTCGGTGAAAAGCAGGTATGAAAAAAAATATTCTTGCTATTTGTTTTTCTTTAAATTATAAAGATTTTAATTAACTTCTTATAAACTTATTTTAATATTTCATTAACTTCATTTAGTTTAATAAATTTATTGTTCATTTTGTTGAAATACATAATTTGCCTAGTGACAATTTTAATCAGATGATTAGAAACAATGATTTCAACAGCATTTCAATCAGACTTCTTCCCTTTTTAAAAACATCTGGTTAAGATCATGGTTTCATAAATTTTAAAAGTATATGGGAAAACATACAATCAATGGTTATGTAATCAGTAAACCTTTAAATATACATAAATTATTAAATAAAAAAGCCTTTTTAGAGAATGTTTTCAAACATAATTTTTAAAATTTTGTGTTTAAGTAATATTCTGAAATAATTTGCATTACATATTTTTATTTTTTAAAAATTGCATCTGCTCAGAAGATGATTATAAGAAATAAGGCACAATGGATAAGTGTTTTTAAAAGAAAACATGGAAATGTAATATTAAGGGGGGGGGGGGGTCGATTTCGATGATTATTCAATTTATTATTCAACTTGAGAAACGTTAAAAATCTATAAAGAAATATTCATAGTGCGTGAAACTTTTCAATTGTTAAATTTTATTAATTTGAAAATTTTCAAAGTAAATTAGAAGTTTGGATACTGCATGCAAATGAGAATAGAGAAGTTACACAATCAATAACGATTTAAACATGATTTTACTAAAAAAAAATTTAAATATTAAAAGAATATCGCATATACTTCAACGATATGAAGCTAAAATGTAATAATTGTATTTCATTATTTACTTTTTATTCTGATAGCTTTACTATTTTAGGTACTTTTTATTTAGCTGGGCGCCAGTGTTATATATACACATATATATACGTACATGTATATAAATACATATGTAACTATGAATACATATATAAGCATTATTACATATGAGGACCCCAGAAGCCAAGGGGTATAAATGACAAAATTGAAAAAAATAAACTAAATATACAGACGACCTAAAAATATGCTTTTTTCATTTCAGGTAAAGAAATATAAGTGATTTTCTTATTATTTGCTGAGTTATAGAGGCAAACCACTTTTTCGAAAAACAAACAATATTGATTAATTATACATTTAAAGAAAGTTGTACTTTATTTTTTAACATTTATTGAAATAAGAGTTCAAAGACCAGAATGCAACAAGTATTCCTATTTCAATCCACTCAATTGTTATTGATGTTCCAATTTAACATCAATTATCTTTAAACTCGACTTACTCCAAATCGAAATTTTGTCACTTGTACCCCTTGGCTTCTGGGGTCCTCATATATAAGCATGTATTTATATGTGTGCATGTATATATAGATACAATATGTGTATAGATAGGTATATGCATGTGTATATATAATATTGACGTCCGATTAACCGAAAAGTACCCTATTTTATATCTTGAATGATATTATACAGATAAGTTTCAAAATATATACCATAAGCTCTATTATAAAACGGTATGATTAAAATGGATTTCTTTTTTTATAGTTATCATCTAATCCTATAAATAAAGTATTAGTGATAATAATAATGAACTAATATGTTGTTCTATTTTATACCAATGATCTGAGTTCTTTTACGTATTCATTTACTTTAGAAAATTAGTAAATCATTTGATATTGTATTAACTATTCTTTTCTTATGGGGTCACATAAAAAAAAAAAATCTGTTTTTTTAATAAACATATACAAATTAAATTTTCACCACATTTCGTTTTAAGAACTGCATAATAGATTGTAACTCATTGTACTATTTATGATAGTATTAGATTTATAGTGACTCTGTCATTAAACATCCAGCAAACCAAATACATACTTGAAGAAAAAAAAAAACGAATTAAAAATTCCAGATTATAGACGAAATAGAGTAAATGCGGTGCTATGTTAAATAAACAATTAACGATCGTTGTTTATTTTTATCATACATTAAGAGTTTTTTGGTTTAAATGTATAATTTCACAAATAAAAATGTAATTTCGGCAATCTATTATTAAAATTATTTTTTTAATAATAATAAAAATGTTTTTAATTTTTTTTTTTTTTTTTTTTTTTTTTTTTTTTTTTTTTTTTTTTTACAGCTTGTAAACTTTTATGTAAAATGAATTAATCTTTTATATCACCACGTTGTATATCTGCAATATCCCAAAAAGTGAAAGTTACTCATACAATGAGAATCAATGTTACTTTTATTGTCAGCTTAAAAAAAATATCATTATATTTATTGTTGCTATCTTCAAACATAGCAGTTGTCAGCCTAAATATTTTTTAGAATTGTCAACATGCAGCGATACTGAGATAAATTTTCATATCAAAGTTTTATTTCTTATTTGATTAGTTTTTCATAGTTATTGCAAAATGAATTTTGCAGAATTTGTAATATGATGGTAAATAGCTAAAAAGGAGATTTTTTTACAAAGGTAAGTTCGTATGCTTTACAATTTTGTATTTGAAAAATGATGAAGTTGATGTGAAGTATATAAATTTTTGTTTACTTTAAACATGAAAAAATATCAATATTTTTATTTATTTATTTATTTTATACATTTCTAAAATGATTCCTTTTGACACTCCAATAAATATTTGCAATTTCAACATCGAATAGCACTTGAAATAATTATGTTTCAGCTTGTTTATCACAATAATTGATATAAAAATACACGTTTACACATTTTTACACGCCCTAGTTGCTCTAGTTTTCTTAACACTATTTCTACCAAAATAAAATCCCATTTTTTAACAAAATTCAATTCTTTCTTTTCTTTTTTTTTTTTTTTTTTGTATGTGTATGTATGTGTGTGTGATTTTTAGATTGAAATAATTAAAAAGTATTTTTCATACATTGAAGACATTTTTAAGCGTATTTCATTCAAAAACAACAAAAATTAAAATTTTAAAAAGTATCATTTGGTATCCATAGAAATACTGTTAGTAAACGAGTAGATCGAAAAAGTCAAAAGATTACTTCATACCCATAAAAAAAAAAAAAAAAAAAAAAAAAAAAAAAAAGGTACATTTGCAATTTTTTTTTTTTTTTTTTTTTTTTAATTTTTCAATTTTATTTTTCAAATAGTATTTAAACTCATTGTACATTTTAGAATCGAAGTAGTTTGAACTTGTTTAGGTATTTATGTGTTGCAGCGATCTCTTGAAGATGGATTGCCAAATTATAGAGCATATATGACTTTATAATAATATATATTATAATTAACGTTTCATAACATATATGGCTCGTTTCCAGTCATCATATGTGAAGCATACCTACATGACTTGTGTATAAGATGTAAACGATGACATAGATGCATAAATATATAGGACATAAGACGTAAATATTACTTATATAAGAATGTTTATGGAAAATAAATGTTTGGAATGTATATATGAGAACGTGAGTTTCAAAATTTAAAAAATCGAATTATTACAATCAATCTCTAATATTAATGAGCCTACATCGAAAAAGCATTATAATCTGCTGAAAAAAAATAGTTTTATCGTGCATTTCTATTATTGTAAAACCACGCTTTATAATGAAAACCAATGAACGCAGTTAGGTTTTTTGCGATTTCCTGATATTTTTTTTATTTTCTGGATAAGGCCAGCTTTGAAACTCACGTCTTCATATATAAGATATGATCAAAGTTGACCGGCCAACTGCGATTTTAAACATTTTTTTAAATATCTAGAAAAATACACGATGAATTATCCTGAAACTCTAAGTGCGTAAATATAATAGTACAGGTCACACATTTCCTTGAAGATTTTTTCATCAAACTCCATAGGGGACTGTCAACAAATTGAAAATGAAAGAATATCCTTTAGATTACCCTGTCAAAACTAATGTTGCAAAAGCCATCAAACTATAGATTATGATTAAGTGGATTATTGTAATAAACTGTCTTCATTTGTATCTGGATAACATGTATACTCGTAGAGAAATTAAGATTTTAATAGAAATAGTCTTAAATTTTGACAAGTTTTTTTACTTATAATTTGCAGAGTTCTGAATATAAAATAGTGTACTTTTACGAAAATATGACAAAAAACATTATACATTATAGCGTTCACGCATGCGCAGTGAAAAATTATTCAGTAAACCTATTTATTTTTCAAACAATTTTTATTATTAATTCTGATTAAAAAGTATTGTGTACAACGTTTTTTGTCATATTTTCGTAAAAGTACATTATTTTATATTCAGAACTCTGCAAATTATAAATAAAAAAACTTGTCAAAATTTGAGACTATTTCTATTAAAATCTTAATTTCTCTACGAGTATGCATGTTATCCACATAAAAATGAAGACAGTTTATTACAATAATCCACTTAATCATAATCTACAATTTGAGCGTTTTGCTACATTAGTTTTGGTAGGATTATCCAAAAGATATACGTTCTCTTTCAATTTGTTGACGGGTCCCCTATGGAGGATCGGGAAAAAATGTTCATGATAATATATGGCTGTGCTATTATGTTTACACACACCTGGAGTTGTAGGGAAATTCCTCAAGTGTTTTTCTAGATATTTAACAAAATATTTAAAAATGCAAGTGGGCGGTCACCGTGCATATATATATTTCAGGATGATTTTGGCGACATCGTAACTGCAACTTTGGTGTAAACTCCATTTTCTCTGTCCACCATATCTGTATCAACTATGTCTACTGCATTATAATCGCATATATTATTTATAGTAATTAATATCATACAATTAAAATGCTTAAAATATAAGTACTTAATATCGGTTTTCTTTTTTATATTTAAGATTTTTTATAGTTGTTATGTAATTAAATAATCACTCGTGATTTAGCGTTCAAAATGCGTAATAAAATGCTAAATTAATTTCATTCAGTCAATAGTAATCAATAATCTTTCAATTCAGTCAATCAATAACTCTTATAATTTAAAGATTACAAGAAGTACTATGTATAATGTAAGAGAATATTTTTTTATATATAGATTTTATATTGATTATGATTTTAACATTCAAGCAGAAATATTTCTTTAGTAATTTTAACAAATATTGCTGTTAAATGTCACACAGTTTGATAAAAGAATAATTCTATATTAATTTTAATACATTATTTTAATTAGTAAATAAATCTCCTGTAATTTTTCTAACAGAATTAAAAAGTATTTTGGCCTAGGTTTGAAGCGGGATTTTTTGAGAGCTGCCAATGCTCTACCAAATGAGCTATCGGGGATGAATCTGGCGGACACAATTCAGCCAAAGAACTAGAATTATATACTAAATAAAGCTAACTAATGCCAGACTGGCAGCTTACGCTAAAAGTTGCTGATTCGAATTCTGACCTGGACGCTTTTTTCACCCATTTAGTAAAATTATATTAAAGGATAATTCTGTTTGAACATTCGTGGTTAAAAATGACTAGCTATTTGTGGAGCTTTACATGTGTGATGATAACTTTGGAAGTTAAAGTGAGCAAAAGCTTTCAAAGAGAGTGCAAAAATACAATTAGCACAGCCCACGCAAAAAAAGTTTGTAATAATTTATTTAAAAAAAAGAAAGAAAAAGGTACGGTTTTATTTTTATCCTGTACACCGCAACAAAAGAAAAAAAAATCTCCATTTTGTCCGCCATAAATGCAAAATAAAATTATGCCATTTTCAGAATACGGAGAAATATGAATTTAAGAAAAGCGAAAATTCTAAATAAATTAAAAACAGCGCAAGCTGTTACACTTGTAAGACTGTGTGAAAGAACTTTAACTTTTAACCTAATTTAAAAGACAGTCTTCATACTGTTTATATACAAATTATACATTCCTGTTCATAAACTATGAATGAATCATTTTCCGACTTCAAACCAAATCTAACAGAATGATAACGTATTATAATTTGAGACTATCCTGATTGTTTGTAAATTAAGCATATTGGGATTTGTGGCCTTGTTTGCAAGTCAGTTTAAAAAAAAATAAGTGCCAAGTATAAATGAGTTTGTTCTTTATGCAATTTTGTTCCGTGATCATGAAAACTTTTTTTTTAGAATTTACATATCAAAGCATAAGGTGAATCTCTGTATACAAAAATCTGTGTATATATTTTAAATATTACACAAAAGTGTGTGTTTTGCATGTTACGCATACCTATGTGTAAGAACAGAATATTAACACATAAACCTGTGTATTCTGCATATAACACAAAAATATGCGTATTTTGCATATTACACAAGATTATGTGTATGTTCCTATTACACAAAATATGTGTGAAAACAGAATTTTACACATATGTATGTGTAAAAATATTGCACAGAAATGTGTGTATTTCAGTGCAACTTACACATTAAAGTGTGTATTTCAAGAGTTATCAGATAAGTTTTACACATTTGGACTTATCATCAAATTACACATTAAAATGTGTATTTTTAAATTTACACATTTGGTGCAATTTACACACCAATTTACACATATAGACATGTCGTTTTTGTATCATCGATTTACACATTTTTGTGTGTAAATTTACACATTTATTTTTTAGAGTGTGAGAACAATAAGGTTCTATCTGTGTTTTTGGAAAAAAATGACTTACCGATACAGAAAGGTTCTATTTGTATCTATAAAGGCATTTCTGGATTAAAATAATGCCATGTTATGATTGTAAGGTCATATGTAAATTATATATATAGCATAATTTTAATGCAGAAATGCCTTCATCGTTACAAATAGAACCTATCTATATCGATAAGTCATTTTTTTCTTCAAAAACACAGATAGAACTTTATTCTTCTCAGGTGACGATATGTTAAAATAGCAACGAGGGTTCTGAAATTGCCCATCTAAGAGATTAGATTTCGATATTCTTCATCAAACATCGCAGTACGAATATTTTATATACACTAGGGAGAATAATTGTTGAACCACCCACGTAAAACATAACCAGAAACGAAAATATACAATATTCTGCGTTTGTCTTACTGGTTACGCACGATTCCGAAATATACATTTAAAAAATTTCAGAAACCATAATGTTTTCGAGATTTAAAGAAGCATTTATATGTACAGTTTCTTTTTTTAAACTCAGATTTGGAAAAGGTTTTGATTGAGTTTTTGTTTCAATTTAAAACAAGGAATTCTGTGAGAAACTTCCTTATCCCACCGAAAAGATAAAAATTTGATAAAAGTGAATTTTACAATTGTATATTGGGACTCACCAGTGGCCGATAGGTTCCTCCTTCGAAACTTGCAGATGGGACGTGCTGGGCTCGAACCGAATCGCGCCCGTCGGCCTAATCGTTTAGAGTTTTCCGTGGCTTTCTTCGAACCTTGGGTTTTTTGGTGTGAAAACGGGGTAGGTTCCCTTAGAAAGACCACCACGGAGGGCACACACTCTATTAGGGCCTATGTCTCTCGTGTTGACATAATTGACCATTATGAACACAACCAATTGAATGCTGGAAAAGGAAACATAGCATAGCTGCCAACTTTTACATTTTTCTGATATCAAATGTATTGAACAGAGATAGATCTATGTCCAATTTGATCATAGAAATTCTGCAATTAAAGAAAGTGGAGATTTTTTGATTTAAAAGAGTATAACAAAAAAGTGCAAAGGTTGATAGTTGTAGAAATGATTTTATTGTCCATTGCTACATTTCGCGAGTTCTGTGAACTAAACATTAATTTTAAATGTGCTAAAGAAATAAACATAAACACATTCAGCTTAATTTCAAACATACATCAGCTTTACATAAGGTAACTTTAATAAAAGTATTAGATACTAAACATTAATTTTAAATGTGCTAAAGAAATAAACATAAACACATTCAGCTTAATTTCAAACATACATCAGCTTTACATAAGGTAACTTTAATAAAAGTATTAGATAGAAAACCATTAAATTCTGTATAAAATAACTCTATATGAAGATGTAATTTATTAATTTTAGTCTTAAATTAATTAATATGTTAGATACACAAAATATATTTTTATTTTATTTATTTATTTATTATTTTTTTTTCTTTACGCGAAACGTTCTGCAACTTCTGAACGAACTGTTTATCCTGATGCTGACACTTAATTTAGCATCCCCAAACAAACTTTGAAAATTAAGTATGTATATTTTTTAAGCGTTTACAGTTAAGACAAATGATGATTTTATACAGATTACTCCCCCCTCCCCCCAATACATGGTGATTCCATCAAAAAGATTAAAGCATATTTCGAAGAGAAAATTTTTCTCAGAGATATTTTTTTCTCCTTAGATCATACAAACACACTTTAACGAATGAGTAATATTTTTCCCAAAAGTGGTCTTCCGAGAATTCCTCACTTAAAATTTACTCTTCAAGCACTTTCTTTAAAAGAAGAAGAAAAAAGAAGAAACACATTCAGTGTTTAATTTCCCCTCAAAAAGTCTCGGTGCGGGAACCATTTAATGACTCGCTCTATGGTGCGTAAAATGTAAGCGAAAAAGAAGCAAAAATGAAAAGAGAAATTTTGAAACTGTAAATTAACTCTCGGCTCGTAAGTTTTGGAACTTTGTTGCAGCTCAACCCATCCAATATTTGTTTAGCGCCTGACTTAAGTGGTCTGGAGCTTTTGGTTTTAATAAATTTTCCAAAAATAACACTCTAAAGTATTAACAACCTTTCGCCGCACCTAACCCCATTGATCTTAAAATAACAAATGGCCGCCTTCTTAGCATGCGAGGTGAGGCCTCAAGACCGATGCCACACAGTCAAAGCAAAATTCTCGTCTTTGTTTGGAGAAGCATTTTTATTTAATTGGGTTGCGATGAATGGCTTTAAAAGGTTTTGGAAATAATCTTGTCAGAATCAAAGAAGAAGTATATTCACCTTTAAGATGCAGGGTACAGAACTTTCGGAGATTTACCTCCATTTTGATGCAGGAAAAGCTGCTGTAACTTTCTTCTATTACGTAGCTTTTTGAAATTTAAAAGTTATAGAAGCAGTTCAATTAATCAATTTTAAATTAATAGAGAGTTGTGATTATCAATAACTAGTAAAATATTTGTCACAATACTTTATCCTTTTCCCTATTATTACCATTTTAAAAATGATCTTTATTTTGACTTATTAAAAAGAGAACAATCAATCTATCGAATTATAAAAATTAAAATTATAAAATTGAAAGACAATGTGGGGTTCAGAAGGCAGAACTTCCCTGACAAATAAAAACATTTCACAGAAAGAAAACAGTCCCAGAATATCAGTAAAAGTAATTTGTATTTTGTGTTAGAATTTAAAATAATTAAATTTTTGAAATTACCCATGTACAATAGTAAAAAATAAGAACATTAACTTAATAATAATAATAATGTTGATAAACTATGAAAAAAAGGCAATTGTGGATTGAGAATTTTAAACATTAAATTAAATCAGTTTAAATATAAAATACAGCTTGTAGATCTGACGTTGAAGTCATTGATATGTAAATGCCAACATTAGAAGTATAATAAATACTTAAAAAGCTTTTTTATCTACAGAGTTTTTCTTTAATGTCATAGCTGAATCTTCAAACATTCAACATACAAACTGACAATCTTTAGGAGAGATCGTGCAAATTTTACAAAAATTGCTTTTAATTGAAAAAAGCTGCCATACACCACATGAACCGCTCTTTTATACACTCTACCCTTAAGGCTGTGATCACTCATTTTCTTAATTAACCTCCGTAATGTTAAGTCTACAGGCGTTTGATGCATTCGTATATTCAAAATATCTTTCCAGAAAATTAATATTTTTAACTTCTTTCTTCAATATTCTCTTCTTAAAAGATGTTTTTTTTTTCCTAGCTGTTTCGTGGTCTAACAGAATATGAAGTTTGATAAAACTCCATTCTTTAGTTCTTAATACACAGCATTCGCAGAAAAAATGAAAAATGTAGCATGCAAACAATACCAGTAAATCGATTTTCACCAAAAATGAATCAATACCAATTTATATCACGGCCTAAAAGTAAATCCAAAGTTTGATTTAATTCTGCGCATTAGTTCTCGAGATAGAGTAATTACAAAATTTTGTGTCGCATACAGACCCACATACAGACTTATAACAGATATTTGCTAAAAACAGTCAAATTGTGTTGGAAATTCACTAAAACATGTAAATATTAAAAAAATAAAAAATAAAAAAAAATAAAAATAAAAATAAAAGGGGGAGAGAGAGAGAGAAAGTTGAAAAATTTCCCGAATTCAATACTTTCTTCTTCTAGAAAGTAAAGCAATAAAATTAAGAAACAAAATGGCAGACGGATATTAACTTAGCATTTTTACATATTTTAGTGACATGGGCTTTGTGTTTACACAGTTAGTTGAATCAGTAATTTCTATTTTATTTTAAAAATTATTTTATACATTAAGGAATTCTTTTTTTATCAACGAATTTAAGCTCTAAGATTATGTGAAAAATTATAAATTTAAAATGTTGGTGTTATTTGAGTACGCTTAACCAAAATATAAGAATGTTGCTATTTTAACACTTTATTAAAATTGAGCTGTTTTAATGCTTTATTAAACTCTGAATAAATAATAAGACCCGTATATTATTATGTGCCTCTAACATTATTTTAAAATTAAAGATGTTATAGACCAGCGATTCTCAACCTTTGGGTCGTGATCGGTGTTTTAATGGGTTGAGGAGCATTCGAATCGAGGTTAGTCACAAAAATATATCTTTTATTTAATCTATTTTAAAAATGTAACCATTTCAATAGCAAAGAATATCTTAAGGTCAAAGCTTTGAACCCTTTCGCGACCGGTGCCTTTTACGATATTTTTAATGTCTTGTTACCGGTTTTAAAAAATAGAAATTGGTACTTTGTTAAATCAAGAAAATGCTCTGATTAAATAAGGCAAATTTTGCTGTAAATTTTATTGGTAGGTACAAACAAGTATTCTTAAGCCTTTTTTGCACACGTATACGCGGCGCTCATCCACAAAGAGTTAATTATCTGCTGAATGAATATACGAACAGAATATTCAGAAATATCTAAATCAACTTTGAGGTTCATTGATGGGATTCGATATGACATACTTGTGTAAATATGCTTTTTCTTCTTTGCTATTTTTGAAAGACCAGTACAGAAACAAATCGCGTGTGGAAAGTTACTTAAAGTAAAAATCATCCAGTCTTTTATCCCTGATAGAGATGCCCTCATCGTTAAACAGCAGTGAAGAAATTCCACTGAATAGAAAGTTACGTTTTGATAGTAATTAAAATTATTTTTAATTATCAGATTTGTGATAATTGTAATTTGTGTGATCTTTTAATTATTATTCCACTTACGCATATTGGGATTACAAATTCTTCTTTCGGTTGATAGTGTATCGTTAGTATGAAAATTTACCTTTTTAGTAAGATAGGATAGCCGATAGCTTATGAAGGTCATACAAATAGTTCCATACTTATATATATCTGCTTTATGTTAGGTGGGTTTCCTAAAAATATTAATTAAAGGTGGGTCGCGTACCAATAAAAGTTGGGAACCACTGTTGTAGATATTTGTAATCAAATAATATATTTAAAAACGAGTGTCATGAAGGAAATTTCATCTTATTATTAATATATATTATATATATTAAAATATACATATAATTACTTCAGAAGCGTACAAATATATAATGATTTTATTTAATATATCCCTGAAATCTTTCGAACGCACATGAGACCATTTTAAAAGAGGAAAAGATGCGTGAGGAGAATAGAAAACATAATTAAAAACAATACAAAATACTACGCATGCACAACCGAAGTTCAGTCTACTGCTCTAAAAAGTGGTCAAAAGATCAATTCACATTTTCAGGAGCTGCCGAAACACCTCTGATATTATACAAATTCTCGGGAATATTATTAGAAAGGGCATCGTTACAAACAGTATCACTCCTAATAAGGAAACCACTTTTGGTATTGCTGAGACTTGATGCATTTTAAAGCCCTATATTCGGAAGTTTGAGAATCGAAAACATTTTTTCTATTAAAGTCACATTCTTTCATTTTGCAGCAGCATAATGTTTTGAAAATGCTATTTTCGAGGTCACTTATCGGACTAATAACAAAATTTTTATTTGTTTAAGAAGAGCAGTGAAAAATATAAATTAGTTAATAATAAATATAAAATATTAAAAAAAAGTTTAAAAATTCCTTCAAAAGCTTACAAATTTGGTTTTGAAAAAATTACGACATTATATTCACAATTTTGGCGGGGAAAAAGTAGGCGTATTCGGAAATAAATGCCTTCCAATCTTTTTATTTAATAATAATAATACCTCTAACCAAACAATTTTATTTCAACGACAAATTTTATTTTCTTATTTGGCCCCAGTTTCTTTAGATTATAGACAATTTATGAAACGAAACTGGGAATTTATCAGGTCCCGAAATAAATTTCAAAACTATTTTGATGCAACGAGATACTTGTCAGAGGCATTACCAAAAGTAGTCAAAGTAATTTTGGCCTTAGAGTGAAGGAAAATTCATTTTGTCAGAAGTAATCATTCTCGAGGGAAAATGTTTGTTGTATAAGGACTGATTTAGGAAATAATTTAAAGGTATTTTCGAGTGAAAGAAACTTTTTCAAAGTTTTTGCTTAAGATTTCATTTAACATACAGTCAGTATTGGATATATGGTCTGTTGATATATTTTCTTTTATTTTTTCTTTGTTAATCCAGAAACATTTTATTTCTTGATAATATTTCTTGACTCTTTCTTCGTTTTGTTTACTCAGAGAAGTAGCGTCATACGTATTCGTTTAAAATACATATGTTGCATACATTTAAAATACTGGGTGATCCAAAAGTCAGGACGAACTTTAAAAATGAATAATTCAAAAACGAATCAACATGCAAAGATACAGTTTTCACCGAACGGATGGAGAAAAAAACAGGGTTTTTTGTAACAACGAAAAAAAAAATATTTTTATTGGCCACCAACAAATGGCGCTATAGTGTTTTATTGCATCAAAAGATGGTTTACAAATGAAAAAAAATGTTAAAACTTATAAGTTAGCTTAATTACAGTTAATTAGTACTACAGTAAGTGTTCAATGTGCTGTTCATCATTCACTAGTGCAGCTTTGAAACTAGGCACCACACCAATTACAGCATTTAGTAGCATTTCTTCCGTTATGGCAGACACATTTTGGCTGATGACATCTTTCAGTGCTGCTAGTGACGCCGTTGATCGCCAAAAAAATTTTATTTTTTCGTTGCCACAAAAAAACCTGGTTTCTTTGCAATCCGTTTGGTGCAAGCCGTATCTTTGTATCTTGATTCGTTTTCGATTTATTCATTTTTAAAGTTTGTCTTAACTTTTGGACCACCCCGTACATCCTTCCATTCATTTCATTTAAAGAAATAATAATAATAATACCCCAAAACAAAACATTTTATTTCAACGTCAAAGCTTATTTTCTAATGTACACACGCGACAAATAAAAGTAGCTATTAACCAGGTTTACGCCGACTTACATAAAAATGTCCCAGTTTCTTTAAATTTTAGACTGTTTATATAACAAAGCTGGAAATTTATTAGTTCTCGAAATAACTTTCAGAACCATTTTGATGCGATGAGAAACTTGTCAGAAAAATTACCAAAAGTAGTCAAAGTAATTTTGGCATTATATTGAAGGAAAATTCATTTTGTCAGAAGTAATCATTCTCGAGGGAAAATGGTTGTTGTATAAGGACGGATTTAGGGAAAAATGAAGAGGTAATCTCGAGCGGAAGAATCTTTTTTCAAAAGTGTTTGCTTAAAAATCCATTTAATATACTGTTAGTATCGGATATATGGTCACCATTGCGGTCCTGAAAAATATGACTTTATATGTGGTGTAAACAGGAATTTTACTTTAGACAATAAAATATTATTAACTCTAAAAGGTTCCTACATATTTTTTTCATTCATGTTTAATTATTCATAAAATAATAACTGTGAAAATTATTGGAATGAAGATTTGTATTTGATAACTTTACATAGAGTTTTTTATCTTATGCAATTCAAAAAATTAATATTAGTGTCAATTTTGTGTAAAATCAACCTTATAAAAACATTACGTGACTGAAAAACACGGTTAGGCCGCTTAAATGTAACCTTCTAAAGCAAATATGTAATTGTTGTAGTAAATTAATGTACAAAGAAACTATGAATACATAATTTATCGAAGGAAAAACACAAACAAGGATTTCTTTACGCTTCATTTTTCGAATTAATGAGTATAATAAAACAGTAAAACTTACTTTAAAAAAAAATATGCAGGTTTGTTTATAACAGTAGTTATTGAAACTTTTTTAATTTGAGACAGTTTTTTAAAGTGTTCCTCTGTGTCTTCGGAATTGGTTAAAAAGCATCTGAGGCAATATTCAATGATCTGAGAGCTACTTTTTCCTTTGTCGGTTCATCTCCATCTTCTCAGTCTCAATCACCGTTTCCATCAGTATTTATATTTAAAATTTCCGAAATGATTTACGATATGGAAGTATTATTATTAATATAGCGATCCCTTTATAAATAACTACATGTGTCAGTTTGTCTTGTATTTGAGCAGCCGGTATTTGTGTTTTTTGCGTAATTTCAAATACGGACACATTATCATCATTATGAATGTCGTCGTCTTCTAACGACAATTCTTCACATTCTAGAAGAACGATTTTCAAAAGAAGAATTTTCAATGTTTTTCTTCATATACAATTTTATTTTCTACTTCTACTTTTTCTTTGGTAGTCGTAAAACAATTCATTTCTTAATAATATTTCTTGATTCTTTCTTAGTATTATTTACTAACAGAAGTAGTGGCATATGCATTCATTTAAAATACATATGTTCCTTACATTTATAATACATGAATTCCAATAATTATAATAAAATAATAAAATAATAATAATACCTCAAACCAAAACATTTTATTTCAACGTTAAAATTTTGCTTCTAACTTAAAAACGCGACAAATAAAAGTGGCTATTGACTAGGTTTATTCAGACTTACATGTACCCTATTTTCTTTATCTTTTAGACAGTTTATAAAACGAAATTGGAAAGTTATAAGGTCCCGAAATCAATTTCAAAACTATTTTGATGCGAGGAGAAACTTGTCAGAGGCATTACCAAAATTAGTCAAAGTAATTTTGGCATTATATTGAAGGAAAATTCATTTTGTCAGAAGTAATCATTCTCGAGGGAAAATGGTTGTTGGATAAGGATGGATTTAGGGTAAAATGAAGAGGTAATCTCGAGCGGAAGAATCTTTTTTCAAAAGTGTTTGCTTAAAAATCCATTTAATGTGCTGTCAGTATCGGATGTATGGTCACTATTGCAGTCCTGAAAAATATGACTTTATATGTGGTGTAAACAGGAATTTTACTTCAGAGAATAAAATATTATTAACTCGATAAACGTCTTATAGATTTTTTCATTCATGTTTATTTTCATTAATAGTGTTTCTTTATTCTTTCTTTACATTATTTACTAACAGAAGTAGTGTCATATGCGTTGACTTAAAATACATATGTTGTACGCATTTAAAATAAATGTTTACCAATCATTTTATTTAAAAATAAAAAATAAAAAAAATAATACCCCAGACCAAGACATTTTATTTCAACGTTAAAATTTAGCTTCTAACTTAAACACGTGACAAATAAAAGTTGCTATTGACTAGATTTATTCAGACTAGCATAGAAGTGCCCAAGTATTTTTAGTTTTTAGACAGTTTATAAAGCGAAGCTGGAAATTTATTAGGTCCCGAAATAAATTTCAAAACTATTTTGATGCGATGAGAAACTTGTCAGAGGCATTACCAAAAATAGTCATAGTAATTTTGGCCTTACAGTGAAGGGAAATTCTTTTTGTCAGAAGTAGTCATTCTCGAGGGAGAATGTTTGTTGTTTAAGGATGGATTTAGGGAAAAATGAAGAAATAATTTCGAGCGAAATAATCTTTTTTAAAATGTTTTTGCTTAAAAATTCGATTAATGTAGTCAGTATCGGATATACCGTCACTCATGCGGTTTTAAAAAATGCGACCTTATACACTATATGGCCAAAGGTGACCGGCCACTAGCAATTTAAGACGTTTTCTTAAACATCTAGAAAAATATATAGTTAACAGAATGGTACTGGTCATACATTTCTGTGAAGATTTTTTCTCGAAATCCCATAGGGAACCGTGAAGAAATTGAAAGAGAATGAATATCTTTTGCATAAAGCTGCCAAAACTAATGTAACAAAAGTGTCCAAATCGCAGATTCTAATTACGTGGCTTAATGTTATAAACTGTTGTTATTTTTATGAGAATATCATGCATATTCGTTGAGAAATTAAGGTTTTTATAAAAACAGCCCAATTTTCTTCATTTTTTTTCCTTTTAAATTACAGAAGTCTTAATAAAAACAGTGTTCTTTTTTATAAAATATTACATATAATATTGTTGTACAAAATAGCCTGTAATCAAAACTAAAGAATAATAAAAATTACAGTAAAATGAGTCGTTTACTAAATAATGTTTTACAGCGCATGCGTGACCTCAATTAAAATTTTATTTCGCATATTGTGTTAGCTAAATGTATAGTATAACATTTGTAAAAGTCTCAAAAACATAGCTTTATAGTATTTTCTTGATAATATTTCTTGATTCTTTCTTTGTATTATTTATTAACTGAAGCAGTGATTTATGTATTCATTTGAAATACATATTTGCATGCATTTAAAATACATGCCTTCTAATCATTTTATTTAAACATGAAAAATAAAACAATAATATACCAATAGAAAACCTTTTATTTCAACACGTAGTTTCTAATTTACACAAGCGACAAATAAAAGAAGCTATTAACCAGGTTTACATAAAAATGTTCTAGTTTCTTTAGATTTTAGACAGTTTATAAAACGAAGCTGGAAATTTATTAGGTCCCGAAATAAATTTCAAAACTATTCTGATGCGATGAGAAACTTGTCAGAGGCATTACCAAAAGTTGTCAAAGTAATTTTGGCTTTAGAGTGAAGGAAAATTCATTTTGTCAGAAGTAATCATTCTCGAGGGAAAATGTTTGTTGTATAAGGATGGATTTAGGGAAAAATGAGAGGTAATTTCGAGCGCCAGTATCTTTTTACTTTCTTCTATCATTACAAGAAGAAACTACTGAGTTCGTGAAACTCTTCTAATTCCAGTTTTCGACGGCTTTATACGTTTTAGGGGTCAGAGATTCCAAAAATATGTTTTTACAAAATGTCTGTCTACGAGTCTGTCAGTCAGTCTGTCTATTTGTATGCGACATAAATTTTGTGGGCTCTCTATCTCAAGAATTAATGCAAAGAATTTCACAAAAGTTTAAATTCAGTTAGACCATAATATAAACTGTATCTGATTAGTTTATGGTGTATATCGTCCATCAAGTGGCACAGCTGTGCTGCCTTTTTCACGATTTCTACAATCGCTATATCTCAAGAGCACTTGTATGGATTTTCATAAAATTTCAGACTTAGTTAGTCCTTGATATAATACGGTTTTGATTACATTTTGTTGTAAATAGCACAACAGGTGGTGGCGCTGCTATGCGCTATTTTTCATGATTATTGACTATAAGCTGTATCTTATTGACTAATTCACGAATTTTTATCAAACTTCAGATTCAGTTAGGTCCTGATATAAATCAGTGTTCTTTAGCTTGATATAATGGTTGTCTGTGCTTTTATCTTCCGGCGTTTTATAAAACGGCTGTTTATTTTTTCTAATTTTGAGGGGCTTTTTGTAAATAAAATGTATAGGACATTTATCTATCTCTTACTTTTTGGTCGGCAGTGCATTTAAAATTATACTTTCTTCTTCCGTTTTTTGTTTGTTAATCTTAAAATAATTCACTTAATAATATTTCTTGATTGTTTCTTAGTATTATTTACAAACAGAAATAATGTTATTCATTTAAAATATTTATGTTTCATACTTTTGAAATAAATGCCTTTCAACCATTTTATTTAAAATAAAAAAAAATAATAATAATATCCCAAATCAAAGTATTTTATTACAACGTCGAAGCTTAGTTTCTAATTTACACATGCGACAGATAAAAGTGGCTATTGATCAGATTTGGTCTGACTTACATAAAAATGTTCTAGTTTCTTTAGATTTTACACAGTTTATAAAAATAAAGCTGAAAATTTATTAGGACCCAAAATAAATTTCCAAACTATTTTGATGCGATGAGAATACTTGTCAGAGGTATTACCAAAAGAAGTCAATGTAATTTTGGTCTTACAGTAAAGGAAAATCCATTTTGTCAGAAGTAATCATTCTCAAGGGAAAAAGGTTTGTTGTATAAGGATGGATTTAGGGGAAAATGAAGTGGTAATTTCGAGCAAAAGAATCTTTTACCAAAGGTTTTTGCTTAAAAATTCCTTTAATATACTGTGAGTATTTGGTTACACATGCGGTCCTGTAAAATATGATCTTATTAATGGTGTAAACAGGAATTTTACTTAAAAAAATAAAATATTATTGTGTTAGTTGTATTAGTAAAATAATATACAAAGAAACTATGACTACATAATTTAAATAAAAAGAGGTATAAGCAATAAATTCTTTACACTTATTCATAAGTATAATAAAGCAGTAATACTTACTTTTTAAAAAATAATCTTTATGCAAGTTTGTTTGTTTATATTAGTAGTTGTTAAACTACTTTTTGTAATTAAAGAACGTATAAAAAATGTTCCTTCATACCTTTGTAATTAGTTATAAAGCATATCATGATATATTTAGTAGTTTGAGAACTTCTTTTTACCTTGTCGATTAAGCTTCAGCCTCACTCTCTGAATCATTGCTTCCATCAATGTTTATATTTAAAATTTCCGAAATATTTTACAGAATGGAAGCTTCACCATTAGTAGTGAGCTCTTTATCAATAAATGCAAATCTCAGTTCGTCTTCTATTGTGCAGCCAGTATTCATATTTTTCGTGTACATAAGTGTTAAAGAATTTTAATACTTATGCACACCGGGCCTTAAATATTTGCTCCTCCGATAGTTTACTTAAAGCAGAATTAAACCATATCAAATCCATTGCCATTGATCGGGGTTTCTCGATTGAAATCGTTGATTCCATTTTCATAAAAAATTAAGAAAACGTACTTCTTCGAACTTCAACTCAGACCGCAATGTTAATTTAATTATTCTTCCTTATTTTCCAAAAATCAATCATCAAATTTCTAAAATTTTGTCAAAATTTGAGTTTAAAATAACCTTTACTCCTTTCAATAAAATACAATTCTCAAATCTCAAAGATCCAACAGATGATTTATCACATTGGGGTATTTATAAGATTTCTTGCGAATGCGATAAAATGTACATTGGTCAGACGAAGCGTACCTTGAAAAAACGTGTGGGAGAACACAGTACTAACGTTAAAAATTGTGAAATAAAACGTTCTGCTATCGCTAACCATTGCTGGTCAAATAGTCACCATTTTAAATTTTCCGAAGCCTCAATAATGCAAAATTGTTCATCTGTTTATAATTTAGACTTTTGGGAGGCTTTTCATACATGTAAAAACTCTAGTAATTTGGTTAATGATATGTCCAGTACTCCAAGATTTTCTGATGTCTGGTTTCCATTCCTGTAATATCACTCCCCCTCCCCCCTCCTTTTCTCCTTGAATTAGACTCGTCCAGTGAGAAGTGACATATGATTGGTCTCCTCTGGGTGCGCGTGCCAGTTTACTTTCACTGTTGCTTTGCGACGTTTCATGACCAGTTCGCCTTAGCGGCGAGCTCAGTGCACGGTTTATTTTGTTTTTTTTAACGACGTGACTTTCTTTTACGTTTTACACTTTTTTAGCACTGATGATGGGACTTTTTAGTCCCATGCTTTTAACATCTTTTATTTTATAATATTTGTGCTCTTTACGTTGTTTATTTATTTAGTTATATATAAGCACAAAGTACAATCCCCCCCACTCTTTTTATTATCATTGTTGACGTCTTCTAGCGATAATTCTTCACGTTCTAGAAGCCAAATATTTCTTAAATAATTTTTAATAGTTTTCTGTAATACCATATCCACACTTCTGTCTGTGTAAAACAGGGCATCAAACACAAATACATGAAAGTTCTCTTTGTAATCAATTGCAGCAGTGAAGTCTTTTAGAAACAGTTTTTATACATAAATCTTAAGAGTTTGAATAATCCTTTGATTTACTGTTATCAACTTTAGTACAATTTGGAAGCAAGAAAACGAGTTAAATCGAATTGAAATTAGGAATATTGCAGCGGCCAATATAATTGTTTGCGACGCGAGTCACTTTTCTTTTTTTTTGTCCGTACAAATTTATGTACGTGTCGAATTTTTTCCCCAAATGCTTGCTGTCATCCAAGCGTTCGGTTTGCATTGTAAATTACAAGCAAAGATTTGCAGTTTTTCAAACAACGAGGTTTAGAAATCAACCAATAACTAATAAAGTTTCACTTTCGAGTTATATACATTAGCTAATAATAAAACCGTCAATAGTTCTTTGCTTTTCTTCTCACTACCATATTTTTCGTTCTTAAAACTAATAGTTTTATCCTACAAAACACGGAAAAATAGTCCACATTTACACAAGTTAAAAACATAACGAGGTTTGATTGAAAATGTCACTTTATGCGAATTCCTGCCATTCTTATTTTTGTATTCTATCATAAAATTCATCAGCTTCAAGATACATCCTTTTAAAAGTAAGATTGTGCTGTAAGTTATACTTTTCTGACCACCCATCGCTGGTAGAAAATTACAGTTTTCCTAGTTCAGCAGCAATTTCCAAAGACTTTTCTTTTACGATAATCCATGATATTGGAACGTTCTGTGAGCTGGCATATTTTATCCAGGTAAAAAGAGCTTTCTCACCATTCTCAGATGTGGAAACAGGTTGTCGTTTTCTGTTTTGGTGGATCACTTCTTCGGTGTAGCACGATTTGGACCCTAAGATGTCATTCAGCGTCGTTTTCGCTATTTCACGAGTCTTCGTGAAAGCTGCTTTAAAATTTCCTAACAGTTACTTTTTTTCTGTAATTCCCGTTTTGATTTTTTTAATGCACTTATAATTCCAGAAACAAATATTTATTTTATACTCTCATATTCCATTTATTTATCACCTCCTACTATGAAAATTCCTCAGACTTAGGCATTGTGTTCTAAATCAAAAATAGCAACTGTAAACTTCTTATACACTCAGAAATCGTTTGCGTACGGAACCGCTTACACCAGTTAGTAAAATTAGCATTGAAGTGATTTTGTGTTTATATTTTCAAAATTAAACACAAATTTTGGAAAAATTAATTGTGAAAAATTAAATGAAATATTTATTTTGTAATTGTTTAATTAATTTGTAATTGTAATTTGTTAGTTTGTTTTGCGCTTCAATTATCGACTGTATATACTGTATACTGCATATATGTGATACATCTGAATTGTTTTCAGTTGTAATGTTGTAAGATTTATGAGAACAGATACAACATAGTAAATAATTTTATAATAATAATAAACTTTTTACACGTACTGATCTATTGAGAGTAGAGGGAGGGAACCAGTAATTGAGAAATGATATATAAAAAAATATGAATTAATGGGCATGTAATGTAACTTTCGCTATTAGAAAGCGTATTCAATATCGAAAATAATAATTTTTAAAAGTTATGCTCGCAACTATTATTTATGCACTTGGATATTACAATAGAATGGTTAGAAATATTTTAAATTTTTATTCCTTAGTTCAAAATTTTATTATTTTTACTTAAACATGCTGAATAGGGCTGTTCTGTTTATAGTCCACTGTCTAATAAAAGTTAAAACCCCTTATGGCAAAATATACTACAATGTTCAGCTTTTCCTGCATAGGAAAAAGTGATATTTTATTTTTCTGTTTCCTATTATACACTATAAAATATCGGACAATTTTACGGAGATTGTGCTGGCAATTGACATGTCAGTATAATCCCAATTTTTTAATGGAAAAATTTCTGATTTTCTCCCCCCCCCCCAAAAAAAAATACACGTTTTCTGGAATTTACGGAAATTTTTCCTTTAAAAAACGGGGATTGTACTGCCATGCTAATTGCCAGTGCAATCTCAGTAAAAATGTCTGAATTTTTTACAGTGTACACACCAAAATTAGAATTGAGGAAGCAATTCTAAAAGATATAAATTCAAGGTATTATAGTGTACAAAAATGTATTAATATAGTCAAAACTAGTTTCTTTTTAGGAAAATATCTCCAATCCCCAAAACTATATCCCTTGTAAGCCAGAATACGCGAATTGTTCTGCAAATACTTAAATTCATTCAACTTTCTTTTGTTCCCTGTTCCATTTTCTACGAGTTTAAAAGAAAGGGAAGCTAAGAAAATCAAAAGATTAAATCGTTTTCATGCTAAGATATATTTTTTTCCTATTCTCCTTTAAAACTCTCTTTTTCAAATTTTCCCCTTTTTCTTTAAGATTTCTTTTTTGCTAGCTAGGTATAAAGTTCGATTAAATTTGATTTAGCCTTAACTTGGAAATTTAATTTAGACTTAGGAGTATATAGCAAAAGGTTAAGATAAAAAGTTATTTTTCCTCTGCTAAGAACGCAAATATGAAGAACAAGCATGTCTGCTTTTTAATCTAAATGATTTATATCAAATTGTTTTACTCGCGTCCTCGAAATTTCTTATTGGTGTTTTTTTTTTAATCTATTCTTAAAATAAATATAAATTCTCTTTTTCTTTGTGATAAAGGGGGCTCATTGGACTGAAACATGAAGAACCACGCCAGTTTTTGCTGTTATTGGTAATTTTGGTGAAGAAAAGTTTAAAGAATCAAACGAAAACTATTTAAACAAGTCGGAAATTGCACGTAAAACGTAGCAAATGAGGTGCGTTCGTATAAGAACGAAGTTTAAAAAAAAAAATCCAGATTTTGGTGTAAAAGTATACAATATTTTGGATACGGAATAGTATGCGAAATATGTTGTGTGTCCCAGTAAAACTATCTGCTTTGTATTATATAGGAAGTTATTTGTAGTAAAACTCAGCAACCTTTATGAATTTCATGAAATGTGAAAAAATTTAATATAACCGAAAGACGCCTGAAACAATATTTTCCCTAATAACAAGTAATTGTGCAAAAAATTTTGTAAATAATTGTGTAAATTACAATAACAATTGTGTAAATTATAATAATAATTATGTAAATTAAAAACATTTTTTTTGCACCGAACTTTGCACAGAATGTGTATTTTAGTATGTACTTCATGAATTCATTTAAGTTTTAATATGTTCGAAAAAATGTCACATCACTAAAATGCACTGAAAAGTTTTTCTTTATTGACTGTAATGTATAACGCAACAATTTTGATTGTCTCTGTAATTAAACTCAACATCCTATTTTCATAAAATTTGAAATGACTCGGCAAAATTATCTACACTCTAAATAAAACGGAATGACTGTTCACTCGAAAAGAGGGAATAGTCACTCTATGGCAGACTCAAAATATGCCCAACCTCTTTAAAGTGACTGTTCACTTTGAGTAAAAGTGGAATTGTTGACTCTCTGAAAGATTGAATACTCACTCTTGGGAAGTGAATATTCACTCTAAACAGCGGTGAATAATAACTCTTTCGGAGGAGAGAGTATTCACTATTGCCAAAGGAGTGCGTTTTTTCACTCCTGGTATGAGTTGTTAGTCACTCTTTTGAAGGATTTAATACTCACTCTTTCATAAAAGTGAATTCCTTTTATATGTTTTTTTTTTACGAAAATTAAAAAAAAAATCAAATTATTATTTTATTGTATGTTTCCGTAATAACAGTTGTTCTCAATTAGAAGTCACCTATTTAACATTCATCTTTTATAATCATTAATGTTGTGATTTGAAACGGATTTTATAAACTGTGCATTTGCATGTTTAACTTTTAGATCTGTAAAACAAACCTCTAAACAGTGGACAAATTTTGTGGTCCTGCAGTGTCCACAACAAAGAGATTTTATTAAATATATTCATTTAGAAATACATTCTAAAAAAAAAAAGAAAAAAATAATAATGTTTATTTATTTTTGAAAATCTAGAAAATGTTCTTCAAATGAATTAAAGTATTAGCTGTTTTTATTCCCCACCCCCTAGTCCTATTACATATACTGTCACAAAAAATGAAACACATTTGATGACCTTAATTATATATATTAAAATGTTAATATATGTTTAGCTAGATATATTCCTGCCTTTAATTTCATCCTACTCTAAATGTATACAGTATAAAATAATCAATACTAGAAATTGCTTTTCGAAGATGGATCTATTCTCTGAAGTTGCATTTTAAAAATAACCCTGTAAGAATCCGAAAAATTCTTATCTTAAAAGTTGCATGAATATTTCTATCTGTAACAAGAAACATCTGTATCCATCGCTTTCTGTACATAGACACAAAAAATGAAGAAAAAAAAGAAAGTACAAGAAAAAAAATATCCACTACTTATACTAACATACACTGTCATATTC
This sequence comes from Maratus speculifer, assembly GCA_964019185.1. Classification (NCBI taxonomy): domain Eukaryota; kingdom Metazoa; phylum Arthropoda; class Arachnida; order Araneae; family Salticidae; genus Maratus; species Maratus speculifer. Next base: position 241,234,694 of record OZ025296.1, read on the forward strand.
CATATACTATTTAATGTTTTTTTGTAAATTGCATTTTTTTGGGAAAAAAAAAATAAATAAATAAAATAAAGTTTTAAACATAAAGCCGTTTTCAACCTTCAAAATTCAATCACTTGTATCAATAAGAAATTTAAAAGATAAGAAATGCCATACATACAATTTATATTCGCAATTTCAGGTGTATAAATTGCAGCCAATATCATAAGTCCTTTTCAAATACGAAATTTTAGTCGATAAATAATGTTAAATAGGTACTAAACAGAAATATGTTGCATTTTATTAAAGAATTTTTTTGTTGAAAATAGATTTATTTGAATCGAGAATTCTGGTATTTTTTATTCAAATGTGAGAAAAATTATTTCACTTTATATAGATTTGACTGATAAAAAATTTTATGGATCGATAAAAAAAAATTTTTATTCCGATTAATGAATAATGATTCTTATAAGGATTAAAAAGGGTTAAGATGGAGTTAAATAAAATCCACATTATTTATCTAAAAAAATGAAAAAAATAAAACTTTAATTGTTTTTATCAGCAATAGTTACTGATACTCACATTCAAATTTTAAAAGATAGTTCAAATAATTTTTAATTATGAAAAAAATATCACCCAAACATAATTAAAAAAAATAAACAAATGTAAACACACAAAATTCACAATTAAAAGATTTTAAACAATTTTATTTTTTAATTTTTAATGCATTTTTAAGAGGATATAGTATTATCACTTAAACTATGATGATAAACTTAGTAAAATATAGATATATATATTTGTTTATATGGGATATAAAGAAAATAAAAGACTATAAAAAGCTTACGCACTTCCGAAATAGGAAAAGAATAACAGTATAGCGTTACCTGTTAATAAAATAATCCGACATAACAATTTTTAATTGAAAAATATGCAATAATATTTTATTTAGATTAAAAACTTGTAGCCGGTTTTACACAACATCTCACACACACAATATGATGAAGATGATACTGTACACTGAGATACGGTAAATGATATGGTAATAAGTTGATAACCAAAGAATGCTGAATATATAAGGTTTGTGTTTATAACACAAAATCAAAGAAATTTTCATCGTAAATTGATGCAATTATTCAAAATTCTCGACGAATATAGAATAAAATGAATCATAACATCTCAATTCTTTTGTTCTTTAAACATAGCTTGCAAACGAGAATAAAACTTCGAAGCTTGAAGGAAATTCAGGCAAGATTTTAAAAATAAAATCTGTTAGCCTAATAAGAGTTTAAAACTGATAACAGCAACATTCGAATTGCTCCTAAGACGAAGAAATGCACCTAATTATTTTTAAAAAGCGAAATCAGTGTATATTTAAAATGGATATACACACACATGCATCAGCAACAGCACGATAATACAAATCCACTGTTAGTGAGAGAGTTACGCATGCGCAGCCAATTCTACTCTTTATTATTTTTTTTCCTCCCGGTCTAGTCTACAACGGACTGATTCAGTTTAAATTACTTGTGAGACATTTCAATCATCATATTTTTTTTTTCTAATGTGATATTTCTTTCTTACGACTACTGATACTAATAAAAATTTAAACCTTTTAAACTATTTTAAACATGCTTAGCTGTTCCAAATGCTTTGTTTTTATAGAAAATTTCATTAATCCCGCACAGTGTTGAATTCAAAAAAATTTCTCCGGGAGAGAATTCTGTGGCTCCGGGGGGGGGGGGGGCGGATGTTTTAGAGTTCCGGAAAGAGGAATTGCACTTTTTGACCATTGAAATCTCAAATTTTCCGGAGGGGACATTTCATTGCTTCGGGGGGAATGTCCCAGCCGGGCAACCTCCTGAATTCTACACTGATTCCACATACAAAAGGCATAATTTTACAAGGGTCAGAGCAGTTGGGTTCGGTAGGGGGAGGATGCAGCAGGGCCCATCGCTCAAAATAAAAAAAATTAGTTAAATTTTCTTTATGTCTGATTATTTAAAAAAAAAAAATTCTTCTTTCAAAAGACTATAAAACTAATTAAAGGCTGATAGATAAAGGAAATAAGAAGTAAAGATATTTGAGTTCTGCTTTCATTCACGTATTACACAATTTACCTGAAAGAGAAATTTGGAGGGTGCTTCCCCCTAGGAAAGGGAAAAAAATCAGTCTCAGTTATTTGTATTAAATAATGCTGTTGTACATTTATTTTGAAATATTTCTTACTTATAAAATTTTGTATTGTTTTTATGTTTAAAAATTATCTAATGTGAGAAGTTCTGACAAAAAATTTAGCTTCACTATCATCATTGGAGTGACTCTCTCACTCGCGATAACGGAGTGAGACAGTCACTCTCATCAGTGGAGTGGCTCTGTCACTCTTGATTATGGAGTGTGAAAATTCACTCCTTTCGATAGAATGGAAAATTCCACTCAATTAGGTGTGTATTTTTACAAAAGTCACTCCAAAAAGAGTGAAAATGCCTCTCACTCTTCCAAAAAGTTAGTTTTTCTCTCCCTCCCCTTCTAGAATGTAATTATCATACATTTTTAGTTTCAAACAATTCGGTTGGGCAGTTTATTGCATTGTTACTGCGAATGGACGTTAAGAAAAGATCGATGTAAAGACTGAACGACGATTATAGGTGCTACATATTTATATAATTACGAATGCCTTAAAAAGTGCAGATTTAATTCAGATTCTACAGCGCACAAATGTCTTGAAATGCTACGCGCAAACTCCAAAATCAAAACTTTTATTTCGAGTTTTACGTCTTCTAAAGTAAAGATACAATATGTGTTATGGGTCTTACATACAAATAAGTCTAAAAACTTATAATTTGATCTGTCTAATCATCAATTTAATTTACTTACTTTTCATATCAAGCAATATTTATCAGCAAATAATTTGATTTTTTAAAATATGTTCATTATAGGAACAAAGAATATATCACTTTTCTCACGAAAAATAATTAAATAACTATTTTTTACTAAGAATATGTCTTACCCTATCTTTACAATCTGAGAAAATAATCATTATGAAAGCACAATGTTTTATTTACTACAAAATTTGTCATTCAATTTATCATAATATTAAAGATCCGTGAAGTAGCCGCCTGCATGGGACCAGTCTTGGGACAAAGACTGAGCTCGTAGTGGGCATTTCACGTGAACTTGTTCCTTTATCACTTGTTGAATTCGGGCTCGATATTTTTAACATATTGAACTACAGTGTACTTTCTATATTCTGAACCTCAAGGGACCAACAAAAAATATTCAGTTTATGGAGGTGTTCTTTATAGAGAAAGATTGGAAACGCATTACTTGTGTATTTGTGACAGCCAATTGTCAGCACGAGTGTTATAGGTTCTAAGGGAGGGGATCTTTCAAAGGGAACCTAACCCGTATTTAAGCAAGAAAAACCGAGGTTTGTAGAAAGCCATAGAAAATTCCGAACGATTAGGCTGACAGCCGCAATTAGGTTAGAATTCAGCACCGGAAATATACCGCAAATGCTACTACTATTATGTAGGATGACCAATACAGTAGTTGATCAAATAAGGTTGGTGCTATGGGGGTTTTGCTGATATTTCCTACCTTTCAAGTTTTAGAAGTAAACTAACATGATTGCTATAACCCAAGTGTCAAGTATCAAGTGGCGACTAAAGTTTAGGTCCTATGTCCAAAATTCCGAACTTGGTGCTTTTTCACTCATTTGTAATACAAAATTACCACGGATATGATTTATTTACCAAAAGTAATAATTATGTTAAAATAATAACGTATAATTACGTATCGTACATCTATTGGAAACCGATTGCATTCTATTTATTCTGTTGAATTATTAAAGGTTTTCTGAGCGAATTATGTCAGCCGGATTTTTATGTCAGCCGGACAATAACTCCGTTAGTAGGGTGTTGATAGATTAAACTTAGGTTCTGGTATCAAATCCCGGTTCAGATATTTTCTCTGTGAGATTGAAATTTACAACCGTAATTGTTTACTATATTTTACTTACCTTTAAATCTAAATAATATTTTTTCTATTTTTTATCTATTTTAACAATATCAAAACGCTAGCGTTCTGAAATAATGTTTTTTTCTTGATATAAATTAGAGTTTAACTCTTCTGGAAAAAGAATCGTATTTTACTTCGAAAATATTAATATACGATAAAAGAAAAATATTTAACCATTTTCTCTACTTCTTCAAAAGTTTATATAACAAAGTTGAAAATTTGTTAAGTCCCGGAAAAAAATTTTAAACTACATGTTTTCATTTTCATGCGACGGTAAACTTGTCGGAGGCATTAGCAATTGGAGACAAAATAATTTTGGTCTTATCTTGAGGAAAAATTCATTTCGGCATAAATAATCCAGCTAGTGGGGAAATGTTTGTAATACGAAAAGGGAAGATTTATATATATATATATATACTTATATATTTATATATATATTTATATTATATTTATACATATATATGTATATACCTCTATATTTGGAGTCATCATGTACGAAATAATCTAATATAATTTTTCCATATGGACTTAAAAGTGAAGCATTCAAAAGACCAGTTAAAGTTTTTTCCTCTATAAATAATAATATTGATTATTATCCAATTTATCCTGCTTTAAATCATCAAATAAATTATAAATCTACACAGAACAAGAAAAGAAGATGTTCATCAACATTTATAGCTTCCAAAAAATATATAACTAAACAAATAAATAACCTGTATAGTATTTATATAAAAAATTACAATTGGTTATTAATGCGAAAATATATCTTTGCAATTAAAAAAAAACATATTGTACAATACTTTAATAAATTTCTCAGTAAAACTTACTCTAAACATTTCTCTGTTATTTTTTATGATCTTATTATAACTGAAGTTGATCTTTTCAATGTAAATTTACAAAAAAAAGAAAAAAAAAAAAAAAAAAACCTCAATATATTAATATTTAAAGGGTAATCCCATTTTCTAATCAAATATTTAATAAATTCATTATTAATTCTATAATAGATGACAAAAACTGCAATTTTCCTATTAATAATAGTCTAATTTCAAAAAACTTTTAAATGTCCAATAGCTATAGGAAGAAAGATATTTAATTCATTCTCAAAAAATACCTCTGCTGCTAATACTTTCCTTTGTAAATGCAATGATCCCTCTCTACAAAAATACATTAATAATGATCATGGATATATAATCATTGAAAATCTAAATAGTATAGATGATTTTGCTCTGAAAAACATTTAATGGGTTTTGAACTAAGTTATGAAATTCCATCCAAATTAAATATTAATTCTATAATAAAGCAGTTTTCAACTGATATAGATATATTCATTTATAAAATAACAATGTATTACAATAAACCCATTGAATATTTTAATCATTGGTAAATATTGGTTATTGTTAAATTAACTAAGACTTTAAAGTATAATATTTCACATCTGGTTACTATAAATAAAAAGTATTTTTTCCAGAAAATCCCTAAATTGCAACAAAATTTTATAATTACTTATGTGGACAAATCTCCAAATAATCATGCAATTATATGGAAATCTTATTATCATCAACTACTTACACCCAGTATTTTCTTCTAATAACTATTTCCAAAAAACTAATAATGACATAATTGTAAAAAATATTAAAATTCGAGGTTATTATAAATTAATAAACATAAACTCTACAAATTTTAATTATCCCTATCTAGTTCTTATACTCTAATTTCATAAAAATCCAATTACATTTATAACTGTTACAATTGATTGGAATACATGTAATACTACAGTTTATAAACTTCTATTAAAAATTCTTAGACAATTATATACACTCACAAAAATCATTGATAATACACATTGTGTAAGGGATAGCTATGAACTGGTCAATATTATGAATAATCTTAAATGTATAAACAATATAACAACATACGATTTCAAAGATCTTTTTAACAATATAGATTTATTAGATCTACATAGTATAAACAATGTTTTATTTAAAAAATATCAACGAATCAATTTATCAACGAATATCGATACAGATTATTTTCATACTCTAACAAATTTCACTATCTAAAATAATTTTATATTGCAAGATAACACAATATATCTACAAAAGTCAGTATACTATAAGGTAACTGCACATCTAGTTTATTGTCAGACTTATATCATTATGAACAGAAACATATTAAGAATGAAATATATTTCCATCGATATTCTGATGATATAATTTTAATTGCCACTGAAAATATCAATATTTCTCAATTTCCAGTATATTATCCAGCTAATTTAGAATTTACGGAAAACTTGCTTTCTAACAATATCATTAACTTTTTAGATTAATCTTTTAGAACGTCTTTTCAGAACGTCTTATTCACTGAGCTATAGGAACTATTGCGATTGAGTACAAAGTATCCCTTTTATGAGTCAGTCGGAAAAAAAGATTTTTCCCTTTCTAAATTATTCTAAGTTAAAAAAAATCTTTAAACTCAATTTTTCTTTCTTTAATATTTCTAATAAAATTACAAAATAATTTTAAAAGTGTGTATTTTGAAGAATAATATTTAAGAAAGATAAAAATACCTTTAAATAAAGTCATGATAATTCCTATAACGTATGAGATATAAGATAAGAGAAATGTGTGTAAAATGATGACCGAGAAACTAAATAGAATGAAATTAATCGAGAACTAGTGTAAGTTTACTGAGAGTTTATTTTTTTCTGTGTTTTTACAGAAATTTTTAACAATGTAATGTGTAATAGTTCACCAAATTTCAAAAATAAGCTGCAAATGACAAATAAAAAAAGAAATAAAAAGATCATATAATACTTGAGTTATCCTTAGCATTCAAATGTTAACAAAATTTCACCCGCACCGTAAATTTGTCGAATGAATATTCTTTGGCGTAAAATCTATCTTATGTAACGACTTTTTAGAAATAAAAGCATAGTTTTATATGAAAAATAGATAATGCAATAAAATACCACTTCTTAACCATTTTTTTTTCTTCTTAAACTGTTTGTAAAAAAGAAATGCAAAATTTTATTTGATCCCGGAAAGAAATTTAAAACTATTTTCATGCAACGGCAAACTTGTTTAGAGACATTACTAAAAGTAGGGAAAGTAATTTTTGCCTTATAGCGAAACTAAATTCATCTTGGTAGAAGTAATCTAGAGCGAGGGAAAATGTTTGCTGTATAAAGATGGACTTTAGGACATATTTAAAGGCTTTTTTTTTTTTTTTTCTTTTTTACTGAGAAAATGTTTTTAAGAATGTTTTTGCATAATCGAGATGAAAAACTATCTAAATGTGTGTATGTGATTTTTTGTTATTTTGATTTTTTGACATTGAGTTATAGATCAAACACGAGTTCTTATTAACTTTGTTAATGTATGTACTTCTAAAAAATATTGTTTGTAATAAATAAAGTAAAATTGTTACAAAAGAAAACCAGCAACCACACCAATAAACAGTGTTCATCTTAAACAAGTGGAAGGTGTGATTGAGGATCTCAAAAAAAGTTTTGTTTAATATTTTTTCCAAAACAACTTATCCTTTAATTAATAAATCCAAATTGTTAATTTTTAATTATTAAATTCTTACACAGATGGAATCATCAACAAATTTAATTTTAAAATAATCATAAAAGGAAATTTTTTACTTTAATCAAATCAAATATATAAAGATATAAATGAAAATATAAATAAAATTTCAAATTTCTAAAAACGAAAAAATTTTTTTAACTGAAGTTTAAACTACTGAAGCATTAATAAATCACAATATTTATGTGATCACACAATATTTATGTAATCACATGTTTATGATTTTATTTGTAGGTAGTGATAAATTATTGAATAATAATAAGAATGATCTCTAAAACTTTATTTATTTATGCTTATAACGATTATAAAGACTGGCGTCACGAAGTTAAGGGATATGACAGATGCTTTCGATTTTACAATGTAAAATAAAACCTGTAATTCTACACATGTAGCGTTACAGAAACGTGTATGTTAATTAAAATTTTATCTGTACACTGTACATAAAAATATGTAACTCTGAAAAACTAATTTTATAAAGTTACAGAAATCTGTAGCTTTAAAATGTAATCTACTAAAATTACACTAATTGCTTTCGATTTTACACTGTAAAATAAAACCTGTAATCCTACACATGTAGCGTTACAGAAACGTGTATGTTAATTAAAATTTTATCTGTACACTGTACATAAAAATATGTAACTCTGAAAAACTAATTTTATAAAGTTACAGAAATCTGTAACTTTAAAATGTAATCTAATAAAATTACACTAATTGCTTTCGATTTTACACTGTAAAATAAAACCTGTAATCCTACACATGTAGCGTTACAGAAACGTGTATGTTAATTAGAATTTTATCTGTACACTGTACATAAAAATATTTAACTCTGCAAAACTAATTTTATAAAGCTACAGAAATCTGTAGCTTTAAAATCTAATCTACTAAAATTACACTAATCTTTTTATAAGTTCATCTGCAACCTTGTTTGCAGTTGCATAGAAGTTCTGGGCATCTCATTTTCCAAAGAAAAAAAAATCTTAGAAACATTAGAAATGTTTTGATTTACAGTGCAAATGTGTATATGTTACATGAATTTTTGTTGTTGCCATTACATTGAAAAAGTTCTATTAATCCCAGTTTCTTTGAAAAATTTTAGTAACTTTATAGTTTTTTATTATTATTAACAGTATATTAATATTTTCCGGGGCGCATTGCCAAATGTTTTTAATTGGGCCACATACATTCTGTTCTGACTTACTCGTTCATAAAAACCAAATGTCCTGTATTTCGCTTAATTTACCACAAAAAATGGTCGTTTGATCTTTCAAAAAATATTCCATCAGTAATGCGATGGATGAAACTGCAGATGCATCCATTTTTTTTTAAAGAAGACGACTTTGAGATGAGGGTGAATTAGATACTATCAATATTCATACTGATGTACCAATGAAAGAAAGCAATTTTAATGAGTTGCTTGGAAATTCTGATAGTGTTTTAAATAGTGAAGGATGACTTCTTTTTTTGCCAAAGGATAAAGCTTTAAATTATTTACAGAAATTTATAAGTATTATTAAAATGTCTTCGTTTTAGAATAAGAATTTTTTATTTTTTTATACCCTTGTATATGCTAACCCGTCCCACCCCCTTTATTTTTGAGTAAAAAAAATGTCCAAAGATTCTCGGCTTACAGACGGGAGTGTATGACAATTCTTCAATTCAGGTTATTTTCAAGACATTTTAAAACTGTTCGGCGTCTCACACGAAACTTGTTCGAAGCATTGTCAAAAATGGATAAAGTAATTATGAGATTAATGCGCCAAAAAAATAATTTTTTCCGTTAGTCCAGTTAACTTAGAACTTGGTGAGACTAAATAGTGGAGATAATTGATAGAATTGAAATATCAAATGCTATCAAATATTTCCATATATAGAAAAGACTCATGTCACATTAAATGTACTTTTTCTTATATAATTTTAGAAAAGCGATAAATGTTCAGTAATGTATTTAAAAATATGCGGAATTTGTGAAATTTTGAAAAATTTAATTTAACTGAGCTTTTTTTAAATAGAGATTTTTTTCAATCATATTTTTTCTAAACTTTTAATAAACTGGCAAAAAACAGTGAAAAATCATAATATTTGTCTTGAAATAAAATATATGTTAAAATTCCTAAAGGTATGTTGATATTTAGAACATGTGTAAAATTTAAATAAGAAATAACTTTTTCATAATTTGGATAAATTTTAATTAAAGTTTTTATTTGTATAAACAATTTAACTTTATGATAAGATCAATTTTTCAAAAATTCTTCAATGAATCAACATAATCAACAATGAATTATGCTTCTTCTAATTTATTATATCATTACTTTATCTTTTTCTTTCCAGAAAATATGTGAGAATCACACAAGAATAATTTTAAAGCTATTTGTTGTTTCACGCGAAACTTTTCAGAAGCATAACCAAAAATGAGTAAAATCAGGCATTCTTCATTGAATCACCATAATCCAGAAACATATTTTGCTGCTTCGAGTTTATTATTTTCTACTTCATATTTTCCCTAAAATGACAGAGAACATATAGGAAAATATGGCAAGAAAAATTTTAAAACTGTTTGGCGTCTCATACAAAACTTGTCAGAAGCTTAACTAAAAATGGATGAAGCAATTATGAGATGAATGATAGAAAAAAGCTATTTCGTGCCGGGAAACATAAGAATTTTGGTGAAGGTAAATAGTTAAAATATTAGTTGATGGAATTGTAAACTGCAGTTAAGTTCCTGATTAACCAGAACAGATTCATGATCTTTCATTCACATAATTCTGGAAAAGAGATAAAATGTTCTGAGGTGCATTTAAATGTATATGGTAATCCATTCACAGAGCTTAACATTTTTCTTCTTTTTTTTTTTTTTTTTTTTTTTTTTTTTTAATTGAAACTTATTCTTCTATTTCGATTATCTCTAACTTTTAAAGCTTTAAATCGATATAAGAGAGGATAAAATAAATTAAAAGAGGATAATATACTATAAGAAATTCTACTTTAAGGAATTCTAGTAAACAGAAAGAAAATGCACTTAAGGGGATGGTGTATGTATTTTTTTTTTTAATATCATAGATATATGAAATTTTGTGGAAATATAAGTTTCACTATAAGTATACAGAACACCTTAGAAAATTCCGATCGTATTTTAATTTTAAGGTAAAAAAAGTTAAATAAATAAAATTTTAAAATGAAATTTTGAAATGCTTCATGTGACTTAATTTTTGAGATAGTTCTTTGATTTTGAATTTTAATAAATTAAAACTCAATTTCAAACAAATCTGTGAATCGATTTTTCAAGTCCTTAAATAGTTAATTTTTTAGTTCTTTCTTTTTTTTCTGAATTCTGTATCGATTCATCTCAAATTTTAGACTTTTACATCTCACCACCTTTAACTGACATATCCGTTCCCTAAGCTGCAAGATTTACAGCAATAAAAGAAATATTTAAATTAATATAATTCTACAAATATAATGCTGCGTTAAATCTTTTTATTATGAGTAGTACTCCCAAACGTTATATTCCAATACATTATTAATTTTTTTTTATGTCATGTAGGAAAAATCATATTTTATTTACATTAAAAATAAAAGTACAAAGCCAACAACATTACAATTTTGTCCTTTAATCCGGTGTTCAGGGGGTAATAAGTTAAAAATATAACTTAACAATCTTACAGAAATCAAATTTTAAAATGCATACACAGTTTCTTTTTTAGTAATATCAGGATTCTTCTTTGTTAAATTCAGGAATTTTGAACAAAATTTTAGACGCATGGAGCATTTAAAAATCTAAAAACGTTCAAAAAATCGTTTTTTGAGAAAAACAGATTTAAAGCATAATAAAATACAGTGTTTGTATACAAAATCCAAATGCTTATAACTTTGGAAAAAATAATCGATTCTATATCTATATGCGATTTTTCACAAATGGCCCGGAATTAACTCTTAAATAGTTGTATGAACAAAACTAATTCCAAAAATTTTAATTGATTTTTGTTCAAGTAAAGATTTACTATCTTCTTAACATGTTAGTGCCACGTCAGTCACCGGTGACTGACACTGAACTTTCAGTTGATGTCACGTCAGTCACCGATGACTGGCAATCTAAAATATGCTATAGAAATAAAAAAAAATATATTTTTTAAGTAATTTCTGAAAAATTATTTAAAATTTCTTCAACTTTTATGTATTACAGAGATTATACTGTCTTAATAATTATTTAAAAATATATAATTTTTTTAGCTTCATATCGCATTTTATACTGTCAGTCACCGATGACTGATGAGGGCTAAACAGAAAATTCAGTGTCTGTCACCAAGGCTGTATGTTATAATTTACATCTCTTTGGCAAATTTTCTAGAATTTTTTATAATAATGGAGTTATTTCTTTATCCTCTTGAGACATGAAGTTAACATATTTCTATACCTTCATTGCTATTTCACAGACAAAATAATGTCACAGATGAGAGAGCCCTTTTCTGAAATTGATATTTTGGGGGACTGGTCAATAAGGCTAAAAAATTTTTTGATTTGAAATGATTAGCCGCCTTAAAACCTAAATTTAATTATAAATAACCTAAGTAGAGGCAATAACTAATTTTATGACTTTGTGAATAATCAACAAAATTTTTATTGTAATGCTTTTGAATTAAATAACTATGAAAATTACTTACTTTCTTGTTTGAAATGTCTTGAAGGCTTTTTACAAACTCAGATGAAAATAACGTTTAATGTTTGAGAAATAAAGCTCAATGAAGTTATTTTTTTAAATAAAACTTTAAAAAAAAATCAGTTCTATAGAAATAACATAAAAATGAAAAAAAAACCTGGAGATTATTATTTGCGAGGGAAAGATGTCTACATTTGTGTGCCACAGGACTGAAGAGGTTATTGTAGGAGATGGCTCTTTAGCTGGTTTGTTCTGCTCTGGTTATCTATAATTTTTGAATGAAACCGTGAATCGTGATGAGTTACAATTCAATTAAGGATGCAGGCATGATGAGATGGTAGACAATAAACGGTTGCATGATCAAATATTTTCCTTTCCCTTAATGTGCATGAAATTGTAACGAAATAAGGTTAATTTTCATAATAATATTAATGCTCTCAATTTTGTATGCTTGTCTGTTAAACATGCTTTCTGAAAATCGGAATATTTATCTGAAAATTTATAGCATCTGAAAAAGTGAAATCCACATTTCAGAAAACTGGTTATTGCCCTATAAAAGCTATTCAGAAACGTACAGAATATTTATCTGAAAATTGACAGCATCTGAAAAAGTGAAATTCACATTTCAGAAAACTGATTATTGTCCTGTAAAAGCTACTCAAAAACTTTCAGAATATTTATCTAAAAATTGATAGCATCTGAAAAAGTGAAATTTACATTTCAGAAAACTGATTATTGCCCTGTAAAAGCTATTCAGAAACGTTCAGAATATTTATCTGAAAATTGATAGCATCTGAAAAAGTGAAATTCAGATTTTAGAAAACTGAATATTGCCCTGTAAAAGCTATTCAGAAACGTTCAGAATATTTATCTGAAAATTGATAGCATCTGAAAAAGTGAAATTCAGATTTTAGAAAACTGAATATTGCGCTGTAAAAGCTACTCAGAAACGTTTCCGAAAGTGACGAGCAACTAAGAAAGAATTTATTGTATTATATTCATTTATTAGATTCTTCTATAAATTTCAAAAATAAATAGGCCTTCGGGGTTCTTAAAGGTAAAGGAACGCTTTTCGGTATATTCGGTGACTTGCGGATATATGGATTGAATGTTTTTGGACGGTTTGCAGGATAACTAAATAGTAGGGAACGGACGGTGTTGAAAATATAAAGGGCGTTCGTTACATGGAGTTTGAATTCAATAATTATTTATTCTTGTTTTTCATGTTCACTGTATTTGTAACTTTCTATTTACATTCTGAAGATGACTTAATGAAAATGCGTTGAAACATGTCCATTTTTAAAAACATGTATATTTTAAATGTTACATGTATTACATGCATATATTTATTGTTGAAACATGTGTATTTTAAATGTTTTATTATTAAAATGACGTTTTATAAGCAAGATAGTTATTTATAGTATATAAGTTCTTATCTTTCGTTATAGAATATACATATATTATTATTATAATATAATAGAGTTTAGTTTTGTTTATCAAAGTTAATCAAGTCTTCAGTTAATTATATAATAATTGGTGAGATATGCAATGAAATATAACGACCTTTGAGCATATTATGATAATTCGTAAATTGTTAAAATTAGATAATAATGTCCAATAATCCTATGACTTCATTTATTTCCGTTACATTCTTCCTTTACTTTCAGTGAGAAAATCATTGTAGCAATTTGTTTCTAAATACATTTTGATATTGGTGTGTAGAGATAATATTCGTATTCTAATAAAGGAACATAGAGTATAATCTATACATGATAAGCATTGTATCTTTATTATATATTTCACGATGCAATTACTGTCGTATGTAATCATGGCATATTAGAAGACATAAATTACAATATTATTTGCATATGCTCGTCTCTGTGAATTTAATTAAGTGCATTGTTTCTTGACTCATATTCTTGCATGAGCTAATTTTAGGAATACTAAATGGAGATTTTCTCTGAATGCGTAGCAGTTAATTTAAATATATTTACATGTATATATTGTATAAAACGATTAATATTATAAAATATATAATATGAACTTTAAGATGTCCAGTTTTACTTAAAAAGCGATTAAAATAATCAAGTAGAGATCTTAATAGTTAATTTTATTTTAAAATATCTTTGTACTTTCAAACCTTAATTGCACTGTAAGAAAAATTTGTAACCCTGTATGTTTACAAAAATTCTATCTGTATACTGTGCAGAAAAATACGCAAAACTACAAAATTAGTGTTTGTAAAGGTACAGATTTCTGCAGTTTTGCAAATAAATAAATAAATAAAATAAAAAATACTGTGCAATAAAATATGTAAATCTACAAAATTAGTGTTTGTAAAGATACAGATTTCTGCAGCTTTACAAAAAAAAAAAAAAAAAAAAAAAAAAAAAAAAAAAAAACTGTGCAGGAAAATGTGTAAATCTACAAAATTAGTGTTTGTAAAGCTACAGATTTCTGCATCTTTATAAAAAAAATACTGTGTAGTAAAATATGTAAATCTACAAAATTAGTGTTTGTAAAGATACAGATTTCTGCAGCTTTACAAAAAAAAAAAAAAAAAAAAAAAAAAAAAAAAAAAAAAAAAAAACTGCGCAGAAAAATATGTAAATCTTCAAAATTAGAGTTTGTAAAGCTACAGATTTCTGCAGCTAAAAAAAATTATAAAAATTACAGTAATTTTACTGAAATTTTGTCTGTGATAGAATTTGCAATTTTTGGCATCTGATTTTCCTAAAAGAGTCTTAGTAACCTTACAGACTTTTTCATTTTTTGTGCAAATTTGTATCTGTTACATGAATTTTTTCTGTTGCTATTGCATAAAATGTTCTAGAAATCCCAATTTTCATGAAAATGTTTTGAAATTTTTTTTAATCTTTTAAGGCAGTCCCCAATAAGCTGCTCTTAATAAATTTGAATGCTTTTAAAATTATTAAAATTACGTCTACACTGTGAAAAAATTGGAAAATTACAAATTTTTTTCTAGTAGAATTATATTCCAAGAACATTTTACGCAATGGCAATAATAAAAATTTCTGTAACAGATACAGATTTGCACTTTGAATCAAAAACATTTTAAAGTAATAAAGAAATGTTTTGGAAAATCGTATTCCGAGAACTTTTTAAGTAACGGTAACGAAGATTAAAGATAAAATTATAGTAAAATTACCGAAATTTTAGTAAATTCTTTTGTAAAGTTACAGACGTCTCTAGTTTTGCTTACAAGTTTTGAAGATTGACATCATTTTCTTATACAGTGTACATATAAAATTTTAGTAAGTATAACAGATTTTGGTAAATTTGGATGACTAAGGTTACAGTTTCTTTTTTACAGTCTAGATCTTTTTTATTAAATGAGTGGATATAATAGAAATCGATGTACAGTCTGATACAACTTTGGAGATGTTGTATGGCAATTTAATATCGGTTTTTGTGTTGCTTCGTAATATTTGTCTCAGGACGAAGGAGGTTATAAAATGATCTTTACTGCTTACATCGTATATCTCATCTTTTTCAAAATTGCTTTCCATTCGATGGTATATTTCTTTTCGTAATTCTCTATTTTCTAATTTAGAGTATCGGTTAAAACATATTATAAGAAGCGAAAATGGCTAATAACACTTAAACACAATTTGTAAAATATTATTTCGAATTGCATACTTATCTCCGAAGCTTGTCGACTTAATTTTTTTCGGAACAGTGTGCCTAGTCTGAAATACCTGAACTTAATTCAAAACTTGCAAATGGCACCAGTAATATTTTAATAAAATTTTGCTTTTTAAATGAAAGCTTAAATTAAGGAGGTTCTTAATTTTTAAAAAAGTCGTGTATAAATTACAAAGTGTCAATAGATAATATCCCATTTTGCTAACCGAATTTTCCCGTGCCGAAAAGGGTTTAAAGAATATAAGAGCAGCCGAAATATTTGCTATGATGGTTGAGGGTAAACATACGACTACCTTTGATGCTACGATCTTTTAAGCGATATTCTTACAGATCGCGTTTTTATTTATATTTTAATTATATGATTTCACGTTTCACCAGATTTCCCCAAATCCCTTTTGTATTACAAAAATTGTTTTTTTAGAAATTTTTGCTCTTGCACCCCTTTTGAGGTAGTGGCATCGATATAAAATATAGCCAAGGTAGGAGCCATTGTCACCATAATTTTGACACTAATATTTTTGAAATACGTTCGGTACTTTCTGAGATTTCGTAGAAATCGCCATTTAGAACATTTAAAAAAAAGCGTTTCTGAAAATAACGGTTTTCGCACATTTTCACCTCTTTTTAAACTTTGATTTTTTAAAAATATTCTTTTAGATCTTTTATATCTATTAACTAACTACCATGCTAGATTTCATATTTCCAGGATATTTAGTAACACTAAAATGGCATTTTGGATTGTTTTTTACTCCTACACCCATTCGATGTAATAGTATCGGCATAAGGTATAAGGTATAGCCTATGTTCCAACAGGGATTAACACCGTCATTCTGATATCATTATTTTTTTAATCGGTTTAAAAATTCAAGAGATTACCCACTGCAAACAAATTCTACTTCTGTATAATATCGGTGTAGATTGCAAAAATTATGCTGTCAAATAATTTTTTTTTGTCATTTTCTGCTATGATGATGATAACAATGAATGAAATACTTCTTGCTAATCAAGAGTAAATAGTTATAACTCGAAAATTAGTATAATAATAAAATAACTATAAAAATTAAATTAAATAAATTTCGCTATTTTTCTCTATTTAGGTCAGACATTGCTGTTTGGAATTTGTCTCAATATTGTTTCTGTTTTGATAGTGCACATAATGAAGAACTATGCAAATTAGTAAGCTTGATCTGTGCACCGACAAGGTAAAAATATTCCCTTTTCTGTAAATATATGTTTTTATTTTATTACTTTTGTAAGAGTGGATGTAAGTTTTACTTAATATGTTTGAAATTCATTAACATACATACTTCTAACACCAAGTATTTTCTATCATCTGACGTCCTGATCATCTACGTTTAATTAGTTAAAAAAGTCGTTTGTCACAATACTTCAATATTAATAATTAGAACTTTTAATCATCTTTATGAAAGATTCCACTGATGTAAACTTAATCTCGGCTGAAATAATAGATAATAATAGACCAAGAGGCGGAAATACGGATAATAACCTTATCGAGTTTATCGATGGAGTTCTAGGATTAGTTAAACTCCAATTCGCATATTAAAACGCAATCGGTCTGCCAAGTCATAACTTGATGGAAAACACCTAAAAATTCGATTTTAATGATTGACTAATAGGTTTATCATTACATTTTTCTGATCCCAGTCCTCCATGTTTTCTTCCTTTTGAGTGCAAGCAAGCATAATTGTAAACCTAATGATTCTTAAATCATCTGCTAAAATGGGATTTTTAGGTGTTTTCCACCAAGATATGTTTTGATAGCTGATTGTGTTTTAATATGCAAATCGAAATTTAACTAATCTTAGATTTTCATCTGTGAATTTTGTGAGGTGATTGTCAGTGATGTAAGATTGTCTGTGTCTATAAGAAAAAAAGTGGATTTTGTCGGTATGATATAACAAAAATTCAAAGGGCATCTGGCAGAACGTAATGTAGGTATTAAAGTAAACTGTTTTTGAACAGCTATTTATAGGCAGATAGAATGGAAGCAAGTTGAAAACAGACAGATAGGTAAATGTATCTTATTTAAATCTTACAGTGCTCAGCAAAAGTTTGGACAATGATCGAATGATCTGTAATGAGAAGCATGCAAAGAATTGTTGTAACTAAAGTATCACATATTACTTGTGACTTATCCTTTAATCATGAACGATAAATTTTAAATTATACACTTTGCATAATATATAATGATAAAAAATCAAAATTAACATTGTGGCAATAGTGTAGACAATTTGTATATTTACAGGGAAATGACCATAAATTAAAATAGAACTGCACCGACATTGTTCGAAATAAATGAAATAATGTGACATTTTGTCGAAGAAACTAAATCCTGCATCTACGGGTCTGTTTTGTACGAAACACACCCAACAGCAACTAGAAGATCATTAACAGAATAGTCAGAAGAGTATTATCAAAAATTAATGTAAACCTTACGAGATATGATGCCACAAATATTTTCGATTGCATTCAAATCAGTGATACACATCGGCCAATCGAAAACAGTAATATTTTGGGAGTTAAACCATGTTTTTGTTTTGTATGCAACATGAATGGACGTATTATCCTGCTTAAATACATATTTTGGACCAGCTAAAATGGCTGTAAATTGTTCTCCAATGTCCGTTTGAAGTCCTGCGCTGTTTTTCGATTATCGAGGAATTCCAGAGAAACTTGAACATTAAAGCAAAATGGGACTCAAATCATTAAAGCGTCACCTCCTTTTTGATGACTAAAGAAAGTCCAAGGTTCTTTACGTAAGTCGGGCCAATAGCATGCCCACCCATCTGGATTATCCAAATTACGCTTTTATTAACTCACTGGATATTATAGTAACATCACTTGTATCCAGATGGCACATGTTTACTTGTCCACTACATTCTCAACAATTTGTAGTGAGATTTCAAGCTGGTTGATTTATAATTTTCATGCGAACTATTTTTTCTCTTTCTTTAATTCATCTACAAATGGTCTCAGTTGACACAAAAAGTCCTGATTCACTTTTAAAGTGATTAGCAATCACCATATGTGTAGATTCCAGTTTATAGATCCTTCTGTTATCTCTTTTTCTGGTCACACGAAGCCTTCCAGATCTATAATCTTTTTTGAAAGAGTCACCCACAGACAATACTTGATAAGACAGATTTTCGAACGATTCAAATTAACCTAAGTTTCTGCAACAGTCTTCCGTTTCGATTTCATCTTCCATACTTCAATTACTTGATCTGACCAAATATTTCTAGCTCGCAGCATTTTCAAATATCTATGCTATTGAAAGAAACATTTAGATTTAGATACTTCATGCATGTGACAAGTTAAGTTTGAAATTTGCAATTTTCCGTGAACAGTTGCCAAAAATCAAGAAAGTGTCTAAACTTTTGCAGTATACAAATTTCACTTTTTTTAGTGAAATTAAGTACTATCTTACATTAAAACCATTATTTCTGTTTTAAGATGTTTAAAATATATTTAAATATAAGTATAACCATTTGTATAATCCAAGAGTTCGTATTTTTTAATTAAAGGTTAAATATCACCAGTGTCTAAACTTTTGTTAAACACTGTAGAATTATTACAACGAGACTATCTGCAATATGAAACATTTCCAACAACAACACAAAATGAAAATGAGAGCAATTGTTACAAATTTATATGCGTATATACACATGAACATAAATAGAAAAAAAGTACAAATGAAATTGTACAATCTCTTTCGTTGAAAGTCGGTTAAAAAAGATTGTGTTTTAAATTTTCTATCTTATTTCCTTGCTCTCTCTTTTCTCGGTCAGCATTTTTAAATCTAGATTTTCATTTATTTTATGTCTTCCTATATTATGATATTCAAGAGTATTGGTTTCTCTCAGACAAATTTATTCAAGCATTTTTCTTTACCTATTTTGCACTTTTTTCTGTTTCTGTCTATTATATGTTTCCATTTATCTTTTTTTTTTCATTTATGAAATTAAAGACCCGGAGCAATTTATCTTTTGAAAGTATGTATAGTTAGAACAGATTGCGAATGCTTGCTGCCGTTTCTCCAGACGTTTCCGTGCCAGATTGTTTATCGTTTCATGGGATGCCTAGTTGCAATCAACTTTACTCCCGGATTAAACTGTGAAAAGGCTTGCAAAAATGTGGAACCATTGGGAGAGAAAAGTTAAGCTGTAGTATTATAGTTAGAAAAAATAAGAATAAACAATAAACTCAGGATTTCTTTTTATTCTATAATTATTCCGGCTACTAAGTAAATTTTCTAAACAAAATTACATAAACATTATTTCATTAACTTTCCATGCATAAATTTACTTACGCAGCTTCAAATGTTTATTCGAGAATGTATAGCATCAGTAAGGCGATAATATGGCTTGACAAGACTGATTAATATTGCACTATAAAAAATTAATCGGAAACGTTTAGAAAATTAGTGGCAACAAGAAGTGATTTTGTTTTTATAAATGATTTCTTAACCTTTTAATGCCCAGGGAAGTATGCGTTCTGGAAATTGCGAAATTCAGACACATCTGAAAATCATACCAGAAAATCCAAATAATAAATTTTGGTTTACTTTATGACGAAATTTCTGTTACTTACCGAAAGTAAAAATTCTCTTTTGAATTTATTGTGAGAATACGGAATATGTGAATGAAAAAAAAATCCAATAAATCGGGAATACTGATGGTATTGTAAATAATATCATGGGGATTTAAGGGTTAACTCTGAAAATAACACTGTTTTCTGAGTTTTCTAATAATAAAAAAGGCTTTTCAGAACAATAGATAACTCGGAAGAAGTTGTTATATATTTGCGTTCGTTTTTATTTTCTGAAATTAAGATATGTTTGCCTTTTTTTACAGCCTATTAGTGAATTAATATTAATTATATTATGGCTAAATATAGTGTCAATATTGTATTTATGTCTACGCTGTTTATTATTTGCTTTTCGTCGGAAAATATTGAAAACTGTTGGTTTTTAATTTCTTCTTTTTTCAATTTATATTTTTCTTGTATCTATCATCAACGGCGAGAAAAATTATTGTTTATTTTATCATTCACTACGAAGCATGTAAGACATGTTGTATTGCTTTTGTAATATTTTTCATTTATTTATTATTATTATTTTTTAATTTCATGCCATTTGTGCTTGTTTCTGTTGCTGGGGTTTACTTGATGATGGTGGGATTACCACCATAGCATTTATCCGTAAACCGAATGATTAAAATTCTGATTGTGCGATAAATGATACCTAATAGATGAAACATCCAGAATCGTTGAATTGGTACGCTGTAAAAAAGCTGCAGCAAAGATTCCAGACAATGTCCGTAAAAAAAAAAAACGAACTTCATACCTATATGAACGGATTTTGCCATTACATTAACGGTTTATGTCCGTAATACACAAAAAATTACGGAAGTTGACCGTTTATGTAAAAAAAGGGTAACGTATTCCGTAAATTTACTGGATAATTCACGGTAAAGTACCGTAAATTAACATTTTTTTTACAGTGAAGGCAAGAACTTCGTAAACACTCCTAGATTATCGATGTTGGTGGAGGAAGATTTGAACACTTATCGTATTTGTTATGTCAATAAAACACTTGTTTTCATTTCCTCAACAGTTCTTTTTTTCGCAAAAACTTTTCATTTTTTACCCCAGACTGTGATGATAAAAAAATAGCGAAGATCAATCAACGAACAGCTAATGTAAACAATATTGAAGCAATATTGTTTAAATTAAGGGATAAGATATATGGTTTAGTATAAAGAAAAAGGCGGTTAAAAATATTAGGGGCTGTGCATGTATAACGTTATCATTTTAGGTGAGTGGAGGGGGTCTGACACATGATATTGTAACATATACAAATTGAATATTTCCAACTGAGCGAAAAATTGTCCAGACCGGGAATCGAACCCAGATACTTGGCTAACAAGTATCTGGGTTCGATTCCTGGCATGGACAATTTTTCGCTCAGTTGGAAATATTCAATTCGTATGATAAATTTATCAATCAGTTTGATTGTGTTAAAATAATAGTATATCTACGTATCTATCCTTATATGGAGTTCCATTACCTGCGGTTTATTCTGCCGAGCTTTCTAAATGACAGACCAAATGTTATGATCAATAAGGTACCTGAGCGAAAAATATCACTCGACTATTGCCCAGTCAGCTTAATAGGTAAAGAATTGGCATTGTAAGCCAAGTATTGGTGTTTGATTCCCTCCCTGGACAATTTTTCGCTCAATTGGAAATATTAAATTCGCATGATAAATTTATCAATCAGTTTGATTCTGTTAAAATATTATTGTAAGATATGTCTACGAAGAGGAGGGGGGGGGGGGGGTTGTTTCTTGATATCGATATTGCCATGCAACCAGAATTTTCTCTTTTTATTTGTAACATGTTCTTTCTTTCAAAATAGTATGTCATAATTTTTTCCTGTTATTTACTTTTATAAAATACAAAATTTTTATTAAAATACCAAAATTATTATAAAATTACTTAATCTAAAATATGAAATACCCAAATGTTTCACGTTCCTATTCTTCTTCATATGTGTAAAGAAAACATAATCAAGGTTCGAGAAATCATATATCAAGTATGTTTGAAATTAAGCTTCTGTTTACTAATAAATTAAAAGAGAGAGAATGCTGTCCACTTCTTTTGTTAATAAAAATTTCTATCTGCCCTTCACCCCTCCACCCTTCGACCTAATTTCCTCCACCCCTCCTCCGTTTGGGGCAAGTGTAAAAAGACTTTATTACAATTGAATGCATTATGTTTTAAAAAGCTATTACAAAATGCTTATAAATAGTTAATATTTTTTTTTCAATTTTATTTGATATAAAGTGATTTTTTGTCCATTTGTCTTCATTTGAATCAAAAAAGTACGTGAAAAATGAATATATATCTTTGTAAATAACTCTATACAAAAGAAATAAATTACAAAAATGAAACAAAAACTACATTATGATAACGATATCATTATAGGAAACAGGGGGGGGGGGTTCAAAATTATCAAAAATTTAACATCGTTGTATTCGCATAAATCATATAATAAAATCATATGTCGCGTGCATTACTGCTACCTTATGTTATCTAAGTGATAATCGAAACCCTTTATTTTTTTTTTTTACTCCCAAAATCCATGAGAATAATCCCTCAACCGCTTTGTATTAATGATTCTTTCTCTAAGCTGGCTTACTTTTTCTCACTTTTTTTGTGACAGGTTAAGGTGAAGGAAAGATGGCATACTCGTCTGCAATCGAAATGATATCGATTAAATCAAAACACCTGGCGGGTGTTCTTATTCACAAGTTTTCGTGACTAGATTATAAGATTATATGTATTTGAATGTATAACACAGATATAAATGGATATTTATTATGTTTAAGATTCAAATAGATGTATTAATTAAATTAGAGTTGAATACATTAGCGAGTGACTATGTAAGATTTTTTGATTTAAAAAAAAAAAAAAAGAAATTAAGAAATTAAGAAACAAACAAACAAAAAGAAAAATATAATTTAACAAGTTACAACGATCATTTGGAAAATGATATTTTTAAAAACTAAAATTTTAGACTTATAAATAAGTTCTATATTTGAAAAATAATAGTAATAATCATCATTTTTGTGGTAATCGAAACGTGGCTTACGTAATAACAGAGTCATATATTACGTACGCCACGGATTAAATGTTAATATTCCTGGACCAATCACAAACAAGTTTTAAATGAAGTTTCAGTTTTACAATTTTCGGAACTGCGAATTTTTAAATTTCTAAACATCGTTCATTTTCAATTTTTATACTATGCGTCGTATAGAGAAAAAAATATACTTTTAAATGCAATTTGTTTTAAAGCTGTATTTCAATTTGCTTTTGAGTTATTAATTTTATTATATTTTTTGATATTTTTTTTTGTCATCGTAACACTGGAAGTATTTCATTTCTGGACATTAAACATGGTGCAATTAAAAGATGAATAAAAACCGGACATCACATGGGTTCATATACGGTTCACATATCTCTAGACCAAATGAAATAACCATTTTCCAAATGGTTAAAAAGAATAAGATATTAGCAGTAAAGCAGTGATTTTTTTAATCCGTCTTTCTTTGCTAAATTTTAATTAGATATTTCAAAGTGTACTACAGGATATATATATAGGAACGGTATTCTTTCCACTAAATAGGCGTTCATATTTCATTCTCCACATCGCAACTCTCATCATCCAGGTACTCTAGATGTCAGCTGAAAAAAGTAGCCGTGGTTTGGAGCTAGCCGCAGAAAAGAAGTGAAGAGAGTTTGTTTGGAAAAGTTGTCGTT